>CM038679.1:164848376-165500860 GCA_021605205.1 Aegilops longissima
GTTCTAACCCGAGTCAGAGAGGAGAAAAACAAGCTCCAGGATCAAAACATCCAGGTGGGCGAGGAACTGAAAGATGTGCGGGCCCAGCTGGCCGACTCTGTGAAGGAGAATAAAATGCTGTGAGGCGGCATATTCAGTATGTGGCCGAACTTACCTTATGATAGTTCGGAGACGCAACGAACTGAGAGATGTATGTTTGAAGGTATGCTGTCAGGCCGTCCCGAAGAGGTGACGTCCGGATTGTCGGGCGATCTTCTGCAAGGGCTGTCGCAAGTGCACGAGCAAGCCCAGCAGGCAATGCGGAGTGTTGCCAAGGCCTTATGGACATCCGCCTCCCCTCCAGGAAGCATGGAGGAGCTTTTAGAGCTATTCAAGGGAGCGCGGCGGCGTATCCGATTATGGAAAATATCGGCCTACCGGGAGGGTGCGCAAGAGGCCTGGGCCATGGCGAAGACATGGTATACCTAGCTTGATCCAAATTGCATGGCTCGGGTCGGACCTCTAGGGTCAGACGAAAAAGAAGTTCCCGTTAATTTGGTGTATGACCAAGTAGCAGTAGCTGCCAAGTATTCCCAACAGGATTGTAAGTTAGACAGCATGTTGGATGGTATAGAGGAGAAAATTTATGAGTCCAATTGACTGTGTACTTTCCTTGATATATATAAATCTAGATGAATTGTAAAACTATTGTCATGGCAGACCTTTTCGCTTCGACCTGTGGACCCGAAGGCGCGGAGTGTTTCCGAATACCAGTGTTGCCGAATAGACCATGGTATGCGTGGAAACCAGGCGTAGGGGTCATAGTTGCTTGAACAGACAAGTTGTATCCGGCTAGTTATGTTATATTACGTTAAGATTGTAAGAAACATCTTCCATAGAGAATAGTTCTGTTAAGGGTTCCTTTCCCTGGGTGTGCATGCGTTGAAGTGCATGTCTGAACTGTGATTGAAAAATAGCAGTATATTTAACTTCTAGGGGTTCACAATGAAGTGAATGCAAAAAAACCTGTAATTCACCGACCGAATATTACCTTAAGAATGCTAGCTTTCGGCTTCACCCAGTCTGAGTTACACGTCCGGATGACCCGGCAGTAACAATCGCAGAGGTGCTCCCTTTATGCCGTAGCCGAACTTATGGGAACATAGGGCATAAGCAAAAGAGCCTGGCAAGCCAGCTTGGCCAAAACTTAAGTCATATAAATGCATATAATGGTGAAGAAAAGGTACATATGGAAAAAGCGCATATGTGATGAGCTTGATGCTTGGGAAATAATAATAGCAAGCTTCTGATCAAGAAGCCCCCAGGTATAATCGACGTACATTTTTAAAGATGTGTGCGTCAGGCGTGCACAGTCTTACCGCACGAAAGCTGTAAGGTTGAAGAGAAAAAGCGAAAAGAGAGAGAAAGAAGGAAAAAAAGTATTTATGGAAATAGCAGGGAGAAGGAAACGAACAAAGAGTTCGGCATTTAGGCGTAGAATCTTCGGAGTCTGGCCGTGTTCCAAGGGTTCGGCTCGAGGCGATTGTCTGATGCATTACGTAGGCGGTACGCACCTCCGATGAGAACTTTGTCAATGATGAAGGTACCCTCCCATTTGGGCCTGAGTTTTACCTTTTTCTTTTCCGGCAAGCGTAGAACGAGTTCGCCAACGTTATAAGTCTTGGCCCGTACTTCTCTGCTTCGATATTTGTGGGCCGGTTGTTGATAAAATGCGGAACGGGCTTTTACAACGTCACGCTCCTCCTCCAAGGCGTCTAGGCTGTCCTGCCGATCGAGCTCGGCCTCTCTCTCTTCGTACATGCGCACCCGAGGTGAGTCATGTATAATGTCGCAGGGTAGCACAGCCTCTGCGCCGTACACAATGAAAAAAGGTGTGTATCCGGTAGTGCGATTGGGCGTGGTCCGCAGCCTCCAGAGTACGGAGTCAAGCTCCTCAACCCATTGTTTGTCTAATTCCTTCAAAGACCGCACCAGCCTGGGTTTGATGCCGCTCATGATAAGACCATTGGCCCATTCAACTTGACCCTTTGTTTGCGGGTGATAGACGGAGGCGTAATCTTGTTTGATGCCCACATTGACACACCAAATTTTTACCTCTTCGGCTATGAAGTTGGAGCCATTATCGGTGATGACACTGTGTGGAACACCATAACGATGTACAACGCCGGATATAAAGTCTATTACTGGTTCGGCTTCGGCCATTTTAACTGGTTTGGCCTCTATCCACTTGGTGAATTTGTCCACCATGACCAGCAGATATTTTTTCTTATTGCTTCCTCCTTTAAGGGGGCCGACCATATAAAGACCCCAGACTGCGAAGGGCCAAGTGATGTGGATTGTTTGCAGGGCGATAGGTGGCATATGGCTCTGGTTGGTGAAAAGCTGGAATCCGACGCAACATTGGACAAGATCCTGCGCGTCTGCTCGGGCCGTCGGCCAATTAAAACCTGTACGGAAGGCCTTGCTAAGAAGGGCCTGAGCGGCGGCGTGGTGGCCGCCGAGACCGGCATGAATTTCAGCCAAGAGCTGTCGCCCCTCCTCCTCGAAGATACATCTATGAAGGACTCCGGTAGTGCTTTTATTGTAGAGCTCACCTTCGTGAACCTTGTAGGCCTTTGAACGCCGGATGATACAACGGGCCTCGTTCTGATCTTCAGGGAGTTCCTTTATATTGAGGTAGGCCAAGAAGGGTTCGGTCCATGAGGCAATTACTGCCATGATGAGGTGGGCCGACGATGTTATTTCGATGGCTGAGCCCCCAATGATATTGGCCTGTTCGGAATCTGGGGTTGTGTTCGGATCCGGACTGGTGTTGCCGCCCTCACCTTGCCACACCACGAATGGCTTAAAAAGCCGTTCTAGGAAAATGTTAGGTGGGCCGCGGTCTCGCTTGGCGCTGATGCGAGCAAGAACGTCCGCCGATTGATTACTTTCTTGGGCCACGTGATGGAACTCGAGCCCCTCGGACCGAGCCGACATTTTTAGGACAACATTACGATAAGCCACCATCTTCGGATCTTTGGCATCCAATTCTCCATTTATTTGAGATATTGCAAGGTTTGAGTCCCCGCGCACTTCCAGGCGTTGTATTCCCATGGAGACAGCCATCCGGAGACCATGCAATATGGCCTCATATTCGGCTGCGTTATTGGAGTCTGTGTATAATATTTGGAGTACGTACTGGATGACGTCTCAAGTGGGGGACGTTAAAAAGACGCCCGCTCCTAGCCCTGCCAGCATTTTGGAGCCATCAAAATACATAACCCAGTTGGAATATGTGCCGTACTCTTTAGGGAGTTCGGCCTCTGTCCATTCGGCAACGAAGTCAGCCAGCACTTGGGATTTAATAGCTCGACGTGGTTTGTATGTAATATCGAATGGAAGGAACTCAATGGCCCATTTGGCAGTCCAGCCCGTGGCATGGCGGTAGTTTATTATGTCGTTGAGTGGTACTTCCGAAGCCACCGTGATTGAACACTCCTGGAAGTAGTGTCGTACCTTTCGGGAGGCCATGAAGACCGCATATTCTATCTTTTGATAATGGGGGTACCGGGATTTGCATGGTGTAAGGACAGTGGATACGTAGTATACTGGCTTCTGAAGCGGGAATTTGTGTCCATCCTGTTCACGTTCAACGACGAGCACGGCGCTCACCACCTGATGTGTTGCCGATATGTATAGTAACATGGGTTCGAAGATTTTCGGTGCGGCCAGGATTGGGTTGCTTGCTAGAAGGGTTTTAATTTCTTCTAGCCCGGCTATTGCCGCGTCCATCCACTCGAAGTGATCGGTGCACCATAGAAGGCGATAGAGTGGTAGTGCCTTTTCTCCCAATCTGGAGATAAAGCGGCTTAGAGCTGCCACGCAACCCGTGAGTTTTTGGACTTGTTTAAGGTCTGTTGGCGTAGCCAATTGTGATAGAGCTCGGATTTTGGCTGGATTTGCTTCAATTCCCCTATTAGAAACGATGAAGCCTAGCAGCTTTCCTGCAGGGACACCAAAAACACACTTCTCCGGATTGAGCTTAATGTCATATGCGCGGAGGTTGTCAAATGTGAGACGTAGGTCGTCTATTAGTGTTTCGACGTGCCTTGTTTTGATTACGACGTCGTCCACGTAAGCTTCAACTGTCTTTCCGATCTGTTTCTCCAGGCATGTTTGAATCATGCATTGGTAGGTGGCGCCGGCGTTCTTGAGCCCGAAGGGCATGGTGTTGAAGCAGAATGGCCCATATGGGGTGATGAATGTTGTTGCAGCTTGATCGGACTCCTTCATATTGATTTGATGGTATCCTGAATATGCGTCGAGGAAACAGAGTGAGTAGTGTCCTACAGTAGCATCAATGATTTGATCGATGCAGGGTCGGGGGAAGGGATCCTTAGGGCAAGCCTTATTGAGGTCTTTGAAATGGACGCACAGGTGCCACGATTTATCCTTCTTTGGTACCATCACCAGGTTTGCCAGCCAGTCCGGATGTTTTATTTCTCTAATGAATCCGACCTCAATTAGATTTGCTAGCTCCTCCCCCATAGCTTGGCGCTTGGGTTCGGAAAAGCACCACAGTGTTTGTTTGACTGGTTTGTACCCCTTTAATATGTTGAGGCTGTGTTCGGCCAGCCTGCGCGGGATTCCTGGCATGTTAGAAGGGTGCCAGGCGAATATATCCCAGTTTTCACGAAGAAAATCCCATAGCGTGGCGTCGACCGTTGGGTCTAGTTGTGACCCAATAGATTTTGTTTTCTTGGGGTCCGTTGGGTGGACCTAGAATTTGACTATTTCTTCTGCCGGTTTAAAGGAGGCAGATTTGGGTCGTTTGTCTAAGATCACATCGTCCCTATCCACCGTGGAGCGCAGTGCGGTTAATTCTTCGGTCGCGAGGGCTTCAGATAATGCCTCAAGGGCCAGGGATGCAGTTTTGTTTTCGGTGCGGAGTGCTATATCCTGATCACTGACGAGAGTGATTATGCCGTTGGGCCCGGGCATCTTGAGATTCATGTACCCGTAATGAGGTATAGCTTGGAAGCGTGTAAAAGCATCTCGCCCCAACAGGGCATGATATCCACTGTTGAAAGGGGCCACTTGGAAGGTTATCTCTTCGAATCCGTAATTCTCCGGCGTGCCGAATACCACGTCGAGTGTGATTTTTCCCGCACACTGCGCGTCCCGACTGGGAATGATTCCTTAGAAGGTCGTGCTGCATTGCTCGATGTGGCTCCTGTCTATTTCCATTTTGTGGAGTGTATCCTCATAGATGAGGTTTAGTCCGCTGCCGCCGTACATGAGGACCTTAGTGAGTCGGAAGCCATCCACGATTGGACTGAGGACTAATGCGGCTGGCACTCGGACTGTCCTGTATTTTGGCTCATCACCGGCACTAAAGGTTATGGCCGTGTCGTTCCAAGGGTTTATTGGGATGATTTGGCAGACTTCGGCAAGGTCGCGGAGTGCCCTTTTGCGCTTATTGTTTGAAGTGAATGTCTCGAAGACTGTCAATACTTTGAGGTCGTTGTCCTCTGGGGGGTGTTGCTCTGGGGTGTTTTTGGTGAGGATATCCTCGCCTCTCTTGGTTACCTGCTGGAGTATCAAACATGCTCTAAGGCTATGGGTTGATATGGTATCCGGCATTGTGTGTATTTTGCACGGGCCATCGAGCAATCCCTCAAGCACGGTTCCGTGCCGTTTAATGGGCTTATATTTCTTGGCTACTGGACCGGGCATACCATGAGGGTGTGCCATTTTCGCCTGAACGAGAGGTTGAGTTGGGATCGATGGTTCCTGGGCCGCTGCTGAATTTTCGTGCTCTTTCCATTCGCTGTATCGTGCGATAGTTGTCAGGTCAGCGAAGTGTGTTATGCGGCGGCGATTGAGGGTGTTGAGGATTCGTGTGTCCTTGCAATTGTTACAGAACGCTGATATCGCATCCTCGTCACGGCAATCTTTAACCTTGTTCTTGGCAAGGAGGAATCTGGCCCAAAAGTGGTGGACCGTTTCTTGAGACTGCTGATGTATGTTTGTGAGAGCGCTGATATCTGGGTGGGTGGGTGGTTCTAAATCCGGACCCTGGCCCAATTGTTGATCTAGAGTCTGAAGATCCTCCGGACTTATCAGTCCGGGCTTCGGAGTGTCTGCTGATTGCTTAGGCCTGCCGACTGATTCTATGTTCGGAAGGCAGGTCGTGTCTTCTCGCCGGTAGGTGTCCAGTCCTTTAGGGTCGGAGATCCGAACATAATCCGTCCTCGGTATAGAGGAGATGTCGTCGTCTTGCTCCATGACTACCGCTATCTGGTGGGTGATCGGTGGAGATTTGATTTCTCTCTGATCAGGTTTAAGCCCAATCCGATCATAATCTGCGGTGATCCCCAGGGCGGCGATGCGATCGAGGAGCTCGTTCAGAGACGAAAACACTGCCGGATCCATCAGGTTGGCGAGTCCGGATTCGATGCGAAGAGGATTTTCGATGACCCGGGAGGTCATTGTCGGCTTAATGGCTGAACGGGCGGTCATAGTAAAGCCGCCCAGCCGGAGGGTTTGGCCTCGGGCCAGCGCTCCTCCGGTGGTGATGTTGTCCTAGAGAACAAGGCGAGCAATCGATCCTGTCGTCGATGTCACGGTGGAACTCTCAATGAAAGCACCAATGTCGGTGTCAAAACCGGCGGATCTCGGGTAGGGGGTCCCGAACTGTGAGTCTAAGGTCAATGGTAACAGGAGACAGGGGGCACGATGTTTACCCAAGTTCGGGCCCTCTCTATGGAGGTAATACCCTACTTACTTCTTGATTGATCTTGATGAATATGAGTATTACAAGAGTTGATCTACCACGAGATCGTAATGGCTAAACCCTAAAAGCCTAGCCTGTATGACTATGGTAATGAATCTTTGCCCTCCGGACTAAGTCCTCTGGTTTATATAGACACCGAGAGGATCTAGGGTTACATAGGATCGGTTACAAAGAAGGGAATTTACATGTTTGATTGCCAAGCTTGCCTTCCACACCAAGGAGAGTCCCATCCGGACACGGGTGCATTCTTCGGTCTTTGTATCTTCATAACCGATCAGTCCGGCCCATGGCTAACAGGCCGGACGCCCAAGGACCCCTTAATCCAGGACTCCCTTAGTCTTCGCCCGAGACACTCTCACGTAATAATGAGTGGGGCTGTACACGCCCCAGAGTCTCTGGAGAGCCGCCCTCGGGCCTCGGGGGCTCCCGCCCACGTCCTAGTGGAAGCACCATGCTCCGCGCTGGCCATCGACACTGTCCCCCAACGACTATGCTCACAGCCAGTGAAAGCACTTAGCCCCGCGCTGGTGGGAAGACAGGAAGACTAAATAGGTGCTGGACGAGGCCATTTTCTTTCAACCCCTTTCTTGTAGCTTGATTTGCCGCCTTTTCGATTTGAACTTGAAGTCGTATATTCGTTGGCAAGTGCGGGGGGCATCTTTTCTCGTTCGTGTTGGTTTTCTGAGTTTTCTGGTTCAGTGCCTTGTTTTGAGGCTCGCACCTGCTACCCCTTCCCCTGCGAGCACCTCTCAAGCGGGGGCTAGGCGTGGTATGCGCGCGCTACACCCTGCCAAGGTCTGGCGCTCGTTCTCATGAGGCCCTCTCGAGCGGGCTAGCAGGCTCCTCAGAAGCCCAAAACCTCGCGAGCCTACGAAGGGCTCCCCTCTCGAGCCCGCTAAGGATTCCCCTCGGGACAAACGCATGTCGGCAACTACAAGACAACTTCAAGGCCTGGCTGGACTGAGGTAAGCTACAATGGCAAGCCCGTGTAGGAGCTCGTGGGCCCGCAAAAGCATGTCTTCAAGTCTGGCTTAAGGAATAAAATAGTAGTCTGATTACATGAGGGGCTCCCCCTCCCCAAAATGCTCTTACATCTTGAGGGGCCGTGCCCAAGCTTTTGCGTGCAGGTTAAAAGAAAAGGAGTATGGGCTCAATCGGACATGTCACTCGCAGCATCCTCCGAATCACTCCCGTACACGCTGCTAGCGCTGTCGCTGGCATCGTTTTCACCATCGTCAACTGCACCGCCTTCATCCGCCACGACCACCACTGCGTCGTCCTCGGAAGCGAAAGCCCTAACCAGAGCATCCACATTATCGCCCACCCAGCGCACCAGGTTGTCCTGGATGGCTCCGGGCACCGGACCAATGGCAGCGCTGAAATCGAAGTGGGGATCGATGTTCTAGAGATGAATGAAAACGCGGGAAAATGCGCGCCCGAGGAGGCCGCGGCTCTTTTCTTCAACAAGCTCGCCGTCCCTCTCGGCCCGGTCCTCCAGGCGTGTCACGACATCGGTAAAGAAGCAGAGATGGCTGGCATAGTCTTCTGCGCGGGGGTGAGGGGCGTGCTCGTCACAGATGGCGCCCAGCACCTGGTTGGCCCTCACCCTGAGGGTCCGGAGCATGGGAGTGTGCTCGCGCTGTAACGTCTTTCGGCGGAGCACTTCCTCCATGCTCTGCTGTGTGAGGGACTCAGCATCAGCAACCCGCCGCTGAAGCAGGAGCACTTCAGCGCGGGCGGAAGGCAACTCGGCTTGGACAGAGATCAGGGCCGCTGCAGTGGTCTTCTCACGCTGCTCCGCTTCATCCAGCCTTGACCTGAGGGCGGTGGTTCTATCCTCGGCTTCGGCCTCCACGAGCTCCAGCTTCAGGTCGTATCTGTTGGCAAGATCTGCACGAGCCTCCGCCAACCTACGGTCAACTTCCTCCTGGATCCTGGCCTCGCGTGCGCCAGCGGCATCCTCCGCCAGGGCAACTTGGCGCTCCCTCGACTCCAGCCGTTAAAACTCGAGGTTGCGCTCCATGACCTCCAACATCAGCGACTCGTCATGCTTCAAGATCTCCTCCTCTTCAGAAGGTGACCCCTTCATCGACACCAAGGCAGCCCTGCGTGCCCCAACCTGCTGATCCAGGGAGGCGTTCAGAGCCCGGAGCTCCCCTTCATGCTTCTCTGCGGCCTTGCGACGGTGGTCAGCCCCTCGGGCCTCCTCCAAGGCTCGGGTGCTGGTCTCGCGTGAGGTGGCAAGGGTTGCCTTGGCCTTCACGATGGCGCGTTCACGCTGGAGACGCCCAAAGTCGACGGCCACCTTCAACTGATGCCATTCGTCTGACATTCGAAGGCCTTCGATCTCAAGATGGGCGTCAACATCCACGAGCTCTTCCCCAAACCGGCTCAGTGCACCCATTGCCTCTCGGAAGAGCTCATGACGGACGGTGCCACGCTGGCGCGCAAGCTCGAATGCGCGGCCGTGTCCGTCCTCTGCACCAGAGGTTGTTGGAGAAGCTCGAAGTGGCTCGCTTGCTCCCGGCAGGGGGCTGGGGGCCAACGCCTTTCTGGACGCACTTCGGGCCTCAACGGAAGCTAGGCCGGGCGGGGCCTCGTTGCTCGAAGGTGAGGCTGGTGCCGAGGTCGCCCAGCAACAGGCAGTAACCAGTGGTGGGGCCCTCGGCACACTCTCAGTACCCCGGACAGGACCACGAGGGAGGAACGACAAGGGCACAGTGTCAAGAAGCCAGGCCGGCCCATCCACCTCCCCGGCAAGCCTCGCGCCACGTGCAGCGGGCTGGCTTGAGGCGCCCAGGGTCAGCAGAGGGCCCGAAGCAGGTGGAGGTCTGTTCTTGGGAGATTTCGTCGCCTTAGCAGGGGGACCCTAAGGAACTGCAGTCAGGAGGAGAAGCAGCACTCAAGAAATTACAAAGATAAGGTACTCACTCATCTATGGCAATGTACTTCCTCTGCTTCAATGGACGGAAGGCGTCACCGCTGCAGCTTGGAGACCCCTTCCTCTTGCAGAGCGCTTCGAAGTTTGGTCGAAGCTGACCGAAGCCCTGGGTTCGGTCACCAAGGCCGGGCGCGGCTTGTATGGCCCCTGAGGAGGCGACCTCAGGGATGTCGGGCTACGTGTAGTCCTAGGCCCCCGCCTCATGGCGACTCACCTGAGCCTCAGGGGCTTCAGCCTCAGGAGTATCGGGCCGCGTCGTCCCCTCGGCTGCTTTCTCGGGACGGCTCCCTCGAGCCCCATGGAACGACGCTTCAGGAGCCTCGAGCGATGTCGGTTCCTCAGCAGCCACGCTGCCACCGTTCGGCAGCAACCGCCCCCTACGCCCACTTCTGGGGCGAGCACCACGCTGGCGGCGAGCAAGGGGGCCTCGAAGACGGGGCTCTCACAAGGCCCTTCAAGGCCAACCGGCGTAGTCCCCATTCGTCAAAGGGGGGCATCTGCCCCGCGAATTCGACCTTGTTTGAGCAGCAGTACAAGAGGCAGCCCTCCGCTGGCATATTGGCTAGCGATGGGTCACCCATCAGGAGCTCAAACACAGTTTGTTGCGCCTCGAGAGGAAGCCCGGGCTCGTGAAGCCTCATGCGGTCCTTGCTGCCGGAGAAGGTCCACATTGGACAAGAATGGTGCTGGAGCGCAGCAATGCGACACCGGATGAACTCCTTTACCACCATGGGTGTCATCAAGCTGAGATCCTTCAGCCTAGTCCGCCGGCGTGAGACATGGGCAAGACATGGGCCAGCGAGCTTCTCGTGCCCCCAGCCAGAGCTGGGAGCAGCTGGCACAATCGGAAGCAAGAGCAGGGGGCTGAGCACACCGGCGTCCATGAACACCCACCGCCTACGGAACCCGCTCACAAACGGTGAAAGCTCGAAGTCAATCCCCGCGCCAGCCATCGCGGCTACGGCCTAGAAGCTCAAGCATCCAGAGCGCTGTCGGGAGTCAGTCAGATGCAACGAGAAGAAGTGGCGAAGTAAGGCCAAGGAGGGAGCAATGCCCACCATGGCCTCGCAGACAAAGGCGAAGACGGCAAGAAGGACGATGGACTGAGGATCCAGGTGCAACATATTGATTTGGTAGTGAGAAAGCACGGCGTTGAAGAAGGAGGAGAAAGGGGGAATCAGGCTAGCCCAGAGGGCGTGAAGATGAATGGGGATCTCGGTGGCTGTCCTGTCGACCGCAGCGCGGGATGCGGGCCAAGCCACCATCTTCCCCCACTCATTGAAGTTGGTGGCGATCTCTGGGCGAACTTTGTTCATCGCCTCCTGGTTGAGCACCACTGACCGCTCGACGGTGGGCTCGAAGGTCGGCGGAGCTTCGGCTGAAGCCTGGGGCTTCTTCTTTCCCTTCTTCTTCCGGCTCGGTGACATGGCAGTGGAGAGGATTGGATTCTGGTTGGGTTGGAGGAGGAGACCATTGTTTTTGGGAAGGCGGAGGAGTTAGGGAGTGATCTGTCGGCAATGAAGGTGGGGTTGTGTAGACAACGGTGGCCGCCTGGCCAGGCGGATATCTAGGCAGTGTGGGGAAGTGGAGACGCCCACGTCCCGTCAGTCGCCACGTGTCAATCAAGGCCGCAGGCTGTTGGGGCCCGCGGCGCTCCGCCCTTGCCCTTTGGCTTCGCCCCATAGCCAAGTCCAAGCGTGCCTTGGGACCGGGGGCTACTGTCGGCGTCCTGGGAACGGGGGTACCCAGACTTGCCTGCTAGCGGCATGGCTCCACCAATGGCCTGGTACGGCCCACCTTCAGCAGCAACTACTCAAGACCCTCGCGAGGGGCCAATCCTTGTGAGACAGATGATACCATGACCTCCTCAGGGGTGGCCTCGCTAGGCTGGCTCCCGAGGAGCGGAGATATCTATGCAAGGGGCACCTCGCGAGGTTCACATGACGTGAGCCATGACGACCAAGGTCAGGCGGGCGCCAACGGGCGCAGTGTACTAGTTTCCTCTTTGGTGCTAAAGGGGCAAGCGCAGGCGAGGAGTCCCGAGGCATCAGGAAAAGCTTTCCATATCGGTGCAACGAGACCAAGACCAGCAGGACGGCAGGATGGAGGTCATCGTTGAGCCCACGAAAGAGTCACCACCAGAGCCTTTGGCAGGTGAAGACCACCTTTTGTCAGGATAGCTTGTACTATTTGTCTCCCTTCAAAATTGGCCGTTGTGGGAACCCTTCCCGCCTAACATTTGGGAAGAGGACCAGGGCCACTATAAATAGGACTGGCCACCACCCTAGCAGGGGGGATCATTCAGAACATCCTCGCACACACAAGCTCACCGAGCTCAAGAACACCTCTCCTCAGGAGGTTGTTCATCCCTTGTACTAGTTCATCCTCAGCCTACAAGGCAATCCACCAGACCACACTGGAGTAGGGTATTACACCACAACGGTGGCCCGAACCAGTATTAACTCTCGTGTCTCTTGTTCTTTGGGTTGGACGAGCTAGGCCTTGAGATCATTACGAGAGCGAGCTAGGGAGAGAGACATCTTCGTGCGCACTCTAGTGTTCGAACCTCAAGGGTTTGCCAGAACCCGTAATCCAACAATTACTCCAGACAAAGTGATCTGTGTTCTTCATCATATCATACAGAGGGATAGCCTTCTCACCCAACCGGCTTATGAACCGGCTTAAGGCCGCAATACGTCCCACCAAACGATGAACATCATTGATACATGCCGGCTTAGCCAGAGAGGTGATAGCCTTGATTTTCTCTGGGTTACCTTCAATACCCCATTCCGAAACCAAAAAACCCAAAAGCTTGCCTGCTGGCATGCCAAAAAGACACTTGGCCGGGTTAAGCATCATCTTGTAGACTCGGAGATTGTCAAAGGTCTCCATTAAATCATCCATCAGGGTCTCCTTCTTCCTGGACTTCACCACAATATCATCCACATAAGCGTGAACATTGCGCCCAATCTGATCATGAAGGCAGTTTTGCACACAATGATGGTAAGTCGCCTGCACACTCTTGTGCCCAAAAGGCATAGACACGTAACAGAAGGCTCCAAAGGGAGTAATAAAGGTTGTCTTCTCCTGGTCCTTAACCGCCAGCTTGATCTGATGATAACCAGAATAAGCATCCAAAATCCTCAAATGCTCAGAACTCGCCGTAGCATCAATAATCTGATCAATACGGGGGAGAGCAAAGGGATCAGCCGGGCAAGCCTTGTTTATGTCCGTATAATCCATACACATGCGCCAGGTGCCGTTATTCTTAAATACCAGCACCCAGTTAGCCAACCACTCAGGATGAAAAACTTGAACAATAAACCCAGCTGCCAAGAGCCGGGCCACTTCTTCACTAGCCTTGCGTCTCTCTTCATTGAAACGACAAAGGAATTGCTTGACCATTTTAAACTATCAATATTGAGAGTGTGCTCAGCGAGTTCCCTAGGTACACCAAACATGTCTGAAGGCTTCCACGCAAAGATGTCCCGATTCTCACGGATGAACCCGATGAGAGCGCTTTCCTATTTCGGATCCAGATTAGCACTGATGCTGAACTGCTTGGATGAGTGTCGTCTGCCGACTTAAACTTCAAAAAGGAGCCATGATCCATGGTCTGCTTCTTCAAAGATGTCATATTCGCCGGGTCAACATTATCCTTGTAAAATTTCAATTCCTCTGTTGCACAAACAAACTCAGCATAAGCAGCATCACATTTTTCACACTCCAAGGCTATCTTGCAACTCCCATGCACTGTGATAGTGCCCTTGTGACCCGGCATCTTCAGCTGCAAATAAACATAACAAGGCCTCGCCATGAACATAGCGTAAGCCGGCCGTCCAAACAGAGCATGATAAGGGCTCTTGATTTTAACCACTTCAAAGGTCAACGTCTCAGATCTGGAGTCATACTCATCTCCAAAGGCAACCTCCAAAGCTATTTTACCCACTGGATATGCCGACTTACCAGGCACCACACCATGAAAAATAGTGTTCGACGGTTTAAGATTTTTGTCGGTCAATCCCATGCGACGGAAAGTTTCATAGTAAAGGATACTGATGCTACTGCCCTCATCCATGAGTAGTTTAGTGAATTTGTGTTCACCAACCTGAGGCGCTACTACCAGCACCAGGTGACCCGGATTGTCAACCCGGGGCGGGTGCTCCTCACGGCTCCAGAGAATAGGGTGCTCAAACCATCGCAAATAACGGGGCACTGCCGGTTCAACTGTGTTCACTGCCCTTTTATGGAGCTTCTGATCCCGCTTACATAAAATCTTGGTGAAGACATGGTACTGCCCACTATTCAACTGCTTCAGGTTACTCTGATAACCAGACTGCTGATTCCCCTGATTATTCTGTTGGTTGTAACCACCCTGATTACCTTGGCCTTGAAAGCCGGAATTTGAAATGCCACCTCCATGACCCGGACAATGAGGGCCGGACCCTAAACTGCCATTCGGGCCATGGCTATGCTGGAAAAGATGAGAGTCCCTGAACACTCTCATGATAAAACAATCTTTCCACAAATGGCCCAATGGCCTCTCACGTGTTCCGTACTTCGGACACGGCTGATTCATTATTGCCTCAAGGTCGAATTTTGAGCCTCTAGACCCAGCCGGCCTCCCTTTGCGACGCTGGTTATTATTCCGTGCACCATTGTTACCCACGAAGTCTAAACTCCTTTCATCTCTCCGCTTACCATTGCCACCCTAACTGGCCGGGTTGTGCTCCTGCCCTTTCATGCCGCTATTCTTCTTTCCCTTGCACGGCCTTTCATCATCAGACTCGGGGTCCCTGGTACCATCAGAATCGGCATACTTGACGACGGCTGCCATGAGCTCCCCCATGTCACTACAATGGCACTTAAGTCGCCCAAGTTTCTATTTGAGAGGGAGGAAACAGCAATTTTTATCCAACACTAGAACTGCTGAGCCGACGTTGATATTATCTGATGAGTGTATGATAGTTGAGACCCGATGCACCCAGCTGGTTGTTGACTCTCCCTCACCTTGAACACAAGAAACCAAATCCACGATTGACATAGGATGCTTGCATGTATCTTCAAAATTTTGAATAAAACAGGCTTTCAGCTCCGCCCACGACCCAATGGAGTTGGCGGGTAGCCCCTTCAACCAAGTACGAGCCAGCCCTTCCAACATCATGGTGAAATACTTAGCACACGTAGCCTTACTAACCTCCAGAATCTCCATGGCCATCTCAGAACTCTCAACCCAAGCTTAAGGGAGCTGATCTGCTGTATAATTACGCACTTTACGAGGACCCTTGAAATCCTTTGGCAAACGCTCGTTGCGTAGAGCCATCAACAAACATGGTACACCCAAGGTTCTAGAGGTCATGCCTGCACCGAAGTCATCGGGTAAGCCGACGCGTGTTGATGAGCTGCTAGCTGAGTGGCCATCTCGGCCTCCCGACGTGCTCTGCCCTGATCCACTAAAGTCTGGGAATTGGCAGCATTGCACGTCGGGTCATGTCCACGGGGCTGGTTATGGCGTTGTTTAGTACTTGAAACCGTCGGCGAGTCAATGTGTCTGTTGTAACTCCGGATTGGTCAAGGGGTTGAGGGGATCCGCTCACGACTATAAAAGTAAGCCGCTTGCTGCTCCAATTCCGTCTGAAGAAGTTCTATGGCCCTCTGCGTTTCAACCACCGTCGAAGACTCGCCCTCAACTGGCAGAGCCGCCAATCGTGTCACCGCAGCAATCATATTGTCTTGGAATAATGACCCGGTGGCGTCAAATCACGCTGAGGCGGGGTATTATTCGCACGTGGAGATCCCATCACTCGTGGCTGAACCAGCGCTCCACCCCCAGGCGCTTCAACCGCCCGGTTTACCACCGGCGGGTCACCGGTCCATGCGCCAGGCATGTTGAAGAGATTCCTCGCCTCGTAAAATGGCGGCAGACGATTCCGGTGTCTCCTCCTCATGACTTCATTTGAAGCGTTCTGATCCAACGTGAGCCAGAAGGAATCGGCTTGGATCCGCTGTGCCTGAGCCTCCAAAACAGCCCGTTCTGCAGCCATCCTAGCGTCCTCAGCCGCCAGCTCTTCCTTGGCTTGAGCTATCTCATCTTGTAGCTTAGCAACCTCCACCTTGTGCTGTTCATGGTTATCCGAGGTTACCTCCACCCCCATCAGAGTTGCCAGAGACTCTAACAATTCGGAGAGAGCTTGAGCCGGCGGGCACGCAGAGCCACTAGCACCAGCCGTCACCGCAGCCATTGAGCTGGAAGTCATAGCCGCCGCGGTTGTGGAACCAAGCAACGGTTGAGTACCAGCCATAAATATCACCACCCTGTTCGACGGCTCACGGGGGTCCGGAATACTGTCACCGTCGGAACAGCCCCCAAGCCGGCCGACTTGCAGTTGATACAATGAGTTGGTCTCGCCCATGGATGACTCACCATCAGAATAGATGGCCATTTCACCGCCAGATGCAGATCCATCCTCAATTTCCTGCCCATGGATGAAACCGACAAAGGCACGTTTCACGGCGAGCTAAACCCGGGCGGGTCGTGCACGCTGAGCCGTTTCGACGATGTTGGTGCAGATGTCCAGCTCAGGGCCCGGTTCGCTGATCTTGCCGATGAAGACGTGGATTCCGCCGAAGGAGACCCGGTACCTATACTCGATTGAGCCGGCCTTGGGGCCCCAGCCTGCATCGTCGATGTAGAGTTTGCCGTGACGAGTCTTGGTCATCCGGCCCACAGCCTATCCCATGATCCGTTCGAAGCTGCCCTGTAAGAACTCAAACCAACCGCGCGCTGGCCCCACGGTGGGCGCCAACTGTCGTGGAATTGTCACGGTAGATGTCCTAGCAGAAGGACTTAGTCGTGGAGCCATCGCAACTAGGTTAGCTTAAAGGGGTTAAATGAGACAACGGACATAAGGAGTTTATACTGGTTCGGCCCCTTGCGGTGAAGGTAAAGGCACAATCAAGTTTGAGGTGGTCTTGCTTATGTCTCGGTTACTAGGGAGCGAATACGCTTGACCTAGCTTTCGTTCTATTCTACCCCCTAAGCCGTCGTCAGATCGTCCCTTTATATATACACAGGTTGACGGCCGGCGACTCACAGAGTCCCGCCGGCTCATAATAAATGTGTCTGGCTCATTGACTAATTTTTCTTGCCTTACAATCGAAGTCATACATATATGGCGGTTTACACCTATGGGCCTTAAGTTGCCTTTGGGCTTCAGGCCCTTAGAAAGTCTTTTTAATGAACCGCCATCTTCAACATCTTCATGGGCTTTGTCTTGATGAACCGCCGTTGGTATAACCCGGCCCCCTCCTGGGCGGGTCATACCCAATAGTTATATCCCCAACTCCTTACGATCGGGATTTCAGGCAAGATGACCGTCACCTTGGATCTCACTAATATCATTGATATGCTAGTTGTCTCGATGCTATTGCTATCTTGCGCTACCTACCACTTTTTTATCAAGCCTCCCAAATTGCCATGATAGCCTCTAACCTTTTTACCCTTCCTAGCAAACTGTTGTTTGGCTATGTTACAGCTTTGCTCAGCACCTCTTATAGCGTTGCTAGTTGCAGGTGCAGTTGCATCTTGTTCCATTTTGGGACATGGATATCATGGATATCATGGGATATCACAATATCTCGTATTTAATTAATGCATCTATATACTAGGTAAAGGGTGTAAGGCTCGACCTTATGCCTTGTGTTTTGTTCCAGTCTTGCCACCCTAGTTTCCGTCATACCAGTGTTATGTTCCTTGATTTTGCGTCCCTAACACGGTGAGGGTTTATGGGCCCATCTTGACAGTTCACTTTGAGTAAAACTCTTCCAGCAAGGCCCAACTTTGGTTTTAACATTTGCCAACATAATAATATTGAAGTAAATAATTAACTGGTATAGGGCGTCATGAACCCGAGGATTCTTTCTACATAAATAGGGGGGCCAGTGCTGATGGTGTTTGTCCCAAACGGGCAGCCTGCGGGGCCACCTCGGGGAAACTCGAGGGCTGGTTTTACTCATAGCTTGTCCCATCCGGTCGTGGCCTGAGACGAGATACACCTTGCTACTATCAGGGTGTCGGCACGCCGGGAGCTCTTGCTGGATTAGTTTTACCATTGTCGAAATGTCTTGTGCACTGGGATTCCGAGTTTGATCGGAGGATCCCGCGATGGAGGATTGTCTCCGTGGATTGTGAGCTTGTCATCGGCTAAGTTGGGACACCCCTGCAGGGTTTAAACTTTCGAGTGTCGTGCCCGCGGTTATGTGGCAGATGGAAATTTGTTAATATCCGGTTGTAGAGGACTTGAAGTAAACTCAATTAAAATACACCAACCACGTGTGTAACCGTGACTGTCTCTTTTCGGGGAAGTTCAAGAGGAGAACACGGTTGGGTTATGTTTGAACATAAGCAGTTCAGGATCACTTCTTGATCATTATTAGTTTGCGGCCGTTTGCGTAGATTCTCATCTTATTCTTGTATTCGTAAGTTAGCCACCATACATTGCTTAGCCGCTGCTGCAACCTCAGCACTTACCCTTTCCATTCCCATTAAGCTTTGCTAGTCTTCATACCCATGGTAATGGGATTGCTGAGTCCTCGTGGCTCATACATTACTACAACAACATTTGCAGGTACAGGTAATGCGGTGACCATAATGTGAGAGCGACGTTTACTTGTTTGGGAGTTTGTCAGGACCCCGATCCTAAGCCACATCAATCTAGCATGTAACACATCATATCACTTTGCGGCCTCACGCAAGGTATTCCCACGGGTGCCACCTTAACTAACCCGGGACCGTTTGCGCCGTTTGGCTCACGTATATGGTAGTGTTGCTAGCATCCATATGATAGAGAACCCGAGCCGACATGACTAGTCGTGAACCCAAAGTGGCACTAACTTACAGGGACAGACATACATGACCTAGCAACGAACGTGTCGGTCATCAGCGAGTGAATTCGGGCTATAGCAACTGGGCTAGCAGGACTCCGGGAATCCGGGCTGTAGCAGGCTAACAGGACTCCAAAAGACACCGCATGACATTTCCCCGAAGGGACAGACACAGGATCGAAGAAGGACACATGCGGACCAGTCTAAGTGTTCCGGAGCAGTAGCAACTGGGCTAATAGGACTCAGGTAAACCGGGCTATAGCAGACTACCATGGCTGAGTGGAAGCACTAGACTACATTTCCCCATAAGAGAGGTTACCAAGGATAGATAACTAGGTTGTCGGATCGTATTTCAATCATACACACAATATGCTCGATATGTGTAAATACAACATGGCATCACAACAAAACTCTACGACTCAAAGTATTTATTTATAAGGCTCCAAAGAGTCAGATGTTACAAACATGGATCTCATGAACCATCATTCAAGTCATACAAGCAATAGCACATGCGGAAGCTTATCTTGTCTGAGTACAAACAACTACAAATGGAAAAGGCTGAGAAGCCTGACTATCTACAAGACCCTCCCAAAGTACAAGATCGTAGCTGAGGTAACAAGCTAAACGTCCAAGTCCATGCGGAACTACTAGTGATACTGAAGTCTCTCTGCAAAAACATAAATTAAGCAAACGTGAGTACAAATGTACCCAGCAAGACTTACATCAGAACTAGCTACATATGCATCAGTATCAATAAAGGGGTTGTGGAGTTTGACTGCAGCAAGCCAGCTTTGACTCAGTGGCTAACCTGAACTACGACTGCAAGTAACTCTTTTGAGGTGGCGCACACGAGTCCACATATTCACCATATCAATAAACCACTATGGATCCGCTCTCGTCTCCCTACGAGAAGGCCATCCATAGCACTCACGCTTATCTTGCGCATTTTAGAGTATCCACTTTCACTTGTCTATGAACTGTACAGGCAACCCAGAAGTCCTTTACAGCGGAGACGGCTATTCAAATAGAAGATGTTAACCCTGCAGGGGTGTACTTCTGCACACACGCTATCGCCACTTACCACCATGTACACATCGTGTATCTCAGCAACCTTCAAGCGGAAGCCTGGCGAGGGAGTCGGCCACCATCTGACTAACCACACAAGTCTCTAGTCCAGGTTTATCGCCAATTCAGGTTCCATCCGCAAGGAGATCCGGCCGGGGTGTCGCTCACGGCCCCAAACGGTGTGTGCAGGGTTCCCAAGCCCACCTCGTCGGATGGATCTACGCTTGGTACACCGTGCCACGGTGCCTAGTCTGTCCCAAGCCCACCTGTACCGGGTGCCACTTGGTAGACTACTAACACAACCTACATACACCAGAAACTAGTTGCAACTCCTGGACAGAGATTAGGTTGATTAGTAAGTCGAGAGAGCTTGGAGTGCCCGGAGCCCAATGTGTGGTAGTAGTTGTACATGGATCACAAATACAGAACCCAGTTCTTGGGGACGCTTTCAATGAGACAACCCAACATGTACTCCTACATGGCCTCTCACCGCTACATTTACCAAATCGTGTTCACACACTTAGCTCTCTACAGTAAGACATGTTCACCATATTCCAACTCATCCTTGTTCAATCAAACCTGACTCAACTCTATGCAATAGCAGGCATGAGAAACAAGCATGAATGAGTAGGCACATCAGGACTCAAACAACTCCTACTCATGCTAGTGGGTTTCATCTATTTACTGTGGCAATGCCAGGTCATGCAGAGGAAAGGGGTTCAACTACCGCAGCATGTAACAGTTGAATCGTTGTTGTCCTAATGCAGTAAAAGAGAGCAGGAGCGAGAGAGTGGGATTGCATCTAAATGAGCAAGGGGGTTTTGCTTGCCTGGCACTTCTGAAGATAGTATAGCTCTTCATCGGTGTCATCGAACTCATCGTCGGAACCACGTCTACTAAGGGGGAACAAACACCAGCAACAAAGAAAGAACACAATCAATGCAATGCAACAATATGATGCATGATAATGACATGGCAATATGCTGTAATTTGAGCTAATGCAACTAGCAATGATTTAAATGAAGTTGGTTTGAACCAAAGGTTCAAATTCAAACTCCATATGTGATTATTTAAATGCCAACATTTGATTTGACCTGATCAGCAAGCATAAGTTGCTCAAACATGCATGGAAATAACATAAATGGATAGATTGGATTTTTCTGATAACGTTTCATACATAAATCTTTACATTTGGAGATACAGATTAATTTCTATGACTTTTAGAAGTTTAAAACATTTTATGAATATAAATAAATCATTTAGATTTGTTTAAAATCCAAAAAAGCATTACTGTGTCATCACTAGGTCATGCTGAAGTTGGCAGGTCAATAGCGCCAGCCCAGGTCAAACCTGACGGCTAGGCCCTACACGTCAGTTGGTCAGCTAATTGACAGGGTTAATTAACACTAATTTAATCCTAAACTATAAATTAGTTAGGGGTTGGCCCCACATGTCAGTGACTTAGGGGGGAGACAAATAGTGTCAACCCGGGTCAAACTCGTCGGAGTTGACCCGGGGCTCATCGCCGGCAAGGCCAGAGACGGCGGAGGGGCTCAGGATTCCTCCTTCGGCGACCAAATGGCTGGCGGAGGGCAACTACGCGACGGGGAGGCTCGTCCACGTCGAGTGGTGCACGCAGTAGCAGCTCTGGTGGCCTCAGTCAACGGCGGTAGCGACTTGCGCGGTGGCCGGAGTTCCGGAGAGCTTGGAATCGGCGTTGTGGTGCACGGTGGGATGAACGGGTTGGCTAGTTCGGCTCCTGCGAGCACCACGAGCGCGATGATGTGCTCAGGGGCAAGCTGAGCTTGCTCTAGCCACAGTGATGACTTCGCCGGCAGCGTGAAGCTCATGGGCACGGCAGAGAAAGATGCTATGGCGAGCTACAAGCCACGGGGATAAGGGGAGACAATGAAGGAGCTCACTGGGAGGTTGAAGAGCAGCTCCGTGGGCTCAAGGAGGCGCTAGGGGCGGCGAATCGACTACGACGACCTTCGATGGCCAACGAGGGAAACGGCAGCGTTGCAGCGCGTCCGGGCCCTCGTGGCTCGTCGAGGAGGTCGGGGCCGTCGAGACGGAGCTCGCAGGCACAACGAGGGGTCGAGGGGGAGGCGCTGGATGCGGTGGTAGCGAATGGCGGCGATGGCTACGCTCGGCATGAGAGGAAGAGAGACCAGAGGAGGGGGAAGAGCTCGAGAGAGTGAGAGAAGGGTTGGGGGGTCGCGTAGCATCGTCTAGAGCTACCCAAGGGAGCAGGCAGGCTGGAGGTGGCCGGGCGCGTGCCGGCGGGTGTCGGCCACGCGCGCTCCAGTCCTTCTGGCAAGGAGGAAGACGACAAGAGGCCAGTGGGCTGGGCCGGCCACTTGGGCCGCCAGGTGGGCTGCACAGGTAAATCCTAGGTAAGATTCTCTCTCTCTCTCTTTCATTTTTCTTTTCTATTTCTCTATATTTTTTTGACTTGATTTAAAACATCAAATCATTTTTTTATAACTTTCTGTAAATTGTTAGGTGAGCTCAGGAACTAGTCCAAGGTCACATGCAACTTACAAAAAATAATTGAACTTTATTTCTTATATAACAGAAATAAATCCAACTCAAATATGTCATTGGTTTAATTCAAAGGCCCAACATAAATATTCCTGTGATTCCAAAAATATTGGTTTGAATTTTACCTCTTACCAATATTTTTACAGAATAACATGAACATTTTCTTGGACTCATTTGATGTGATTTAGATGTTGATGATTTTTAAAAGGTTGTTGAGGCTTTGAAAATTCCTCAATTAAATTTCATTTGAATTTAGACATGATGCTCACATGGAAGCTAGCCTAGGTCAGACCAGAACTAGGGATGGGACAGAGTTCTTCTTCTTCTTCTTCGATCTTGGGTTAGGTTCCTAGTCGGTAGCCTGGGCTAGTAGGGTCAATGTCATTTGAGTTTCTGTTTGTGTTTCATCCATAGTCGGATGTTGTTCTCATGTATGATGTTTGATGTATTCTTGTGGCATTTGTATGCCCTTTGTATTCATCCCCAACTATTATGTAATGGTACGATGTAATGATTTCCACCTTGCAAAACCGTGTCAATATGCGGTTCTATCCTTGGTGGGACCTTCGAGTTCCTTTAGGATAGAGTCGCATATTGGGCGTGACAGTTTTTCACCCCAAATGGTTGGGTAACCCGGTGCTGGTGCTAAAGAAGAATGGCACTTGGCGTATGTGTGTGGATTACACATACCTTAACAAAGCATGCGCGGCTGACCGTAACAAAACCTGCCCGGCTGACCCTTTTACTCTCCCTCGAATTGATCAGATTATTGATGCTACGGCGGGTTGTGAGCGTTTGAGTTTCCTAGATGCTTATTCTGGTTATCATTAGATCAAGATGGCAGTTAAGGACCAGGATAAGACATCTTTCATCACTCCCTTTGGAGCCTTCTGCTATGTGTCTATGCCTTTTGGGCTCAAGAGTGCTCAGGCGACTTATCAGCGGTGTGTTCATAATTGCCTCCATGACCAGATTGGACGCAATGTTCATGCTTATGTGGATGATATTGTTGTGAAATCCAGGAAGAAGGAGACTTTGATAGATGATCTGAAAGAGACCTTTGACGATCTCCGGGTCGACAAGATGATGCTTAACCTGGCCAAGTGTGTTTTTGGTGTGCCAGCTGGCTAGCTATTAGGCTTTTTAGTTTCTGAGAGTGGCATTGAAGCTAACCAAGAGAAAATTAAGGCTATCACTTCTTTGGCTAAGCCGGCATGTATTAATGACGTCCAGTGTCTGGCAGGTCTTATTGCGGCTTTAAGCCGGTTTATCAGCCGTTTAGGTGAAAAGACTATCCCTCTGTATCAGATGATGAAGAAAACAGATCACTTTGTCTGGAGTGATGTTGCCAATCAGGCGTTTGAGGCATTGAAAAAGCAGTTGGCTGAGCCGCCAATCCTTGCAGCTCCTATTGATAAAGAGCCCTTACTGTTATATGTGGTTGCTAATAGCAGAGCCGTCACTGTGGCAATTGTTGTGGAAAGAAAAGAATCAGGCAAGGAATATCCGGTTCAGCGGCCGGTTTACTATGTCAGTGAGGTACTCATTGAATCTAAGCAGAGATACCCACATTGGCAGAAGCTGGTTTACGGGGTGTTCATGGCTAGTCATAAGTTGAAGCAATATTTCTTAGGCCATCCCATCACTATGGTTAGTCCTGCTCCCTTAGTGGATATTATTCAAAATATTGAAGCCACAGGTCCGGTAGACAAGTGGGCCATTGAGCTTGGACCCCATGGTTTGAAGTATATGCCTCGGACAGCTATCAAGTCTCAAGCACTTGTGGATTTCATCAATGATTGGACAGAGTCGCAGAAGCCTGAGGAGAAGTCGGATAGCACATATTCGACTATTCACTTTGATGGATCCAGGCAGTTGGAAGGCTCAGGGCTGGAGTTATTTTGACTTCTCCACGAGGTGATAAATTTTGTTATGTCTTAAGGTTGACGTTCCCTTGTACTAACAATGCAGCTGAGTATGAAGCCTTGCTCCATGGTCTTCGGATTGATAAAGAGATGAATCTAAGCCGGGTGAGGTGTTTTGGCGATTCAGATTTGGTGGCTCAGCAAGTTTCAGGAACTTGGAATTCCAAAGATCCACTCATGGCGTCTTATCACCGAGAGGTTGATGCTATTGCTGGTCATTTCAAAGGTTAGCAAGTGGAACATGTTGATCACAGGAAAACAAAGGCGGCTGATGCTTTAAGCCGTCTTGGGTCCCAGCATAAGCCGGTACCACCTAATGTTGTCCATGTTATTTTGCATCATCCTTCAGTTAAAATGCCTATGGATGAGGATCTTGCTATTCCTGACCCAGGGGCACAGTTGGTGGTAGCCCTTCATGCTATTCCTGATTGGACAGTTCCATATTTGGCTTATATGACCCGGGGTGAGTTACCTGAAGATGAAACTTTGGCTAGGCAAATAACTCGGCGGCCTAAGGCAATGACTATTGTCAATGGAGAGTTGCACCGATGCAGTGTCACAGGGGCGTTTCAACATTGTGTTTCTCCTGAGGAGGGCCGTGAGATTCTATGAGAGATTCATGAAGGAGATTGTGGTCATCATGCCAGCTCTATGTCTCTCGTGCCTAATGCTTTTCGTCATGGTTTCTATTGGTTGACAGCTCATGCTGATGCAGAGGATTTGGTCAGCAAATGTGATGGTTGTCAGAAATTTTCAAGACGAGCTCATGTGCCGGCTCTAGAATTGAGGACTATTCCAATTACTTGGCAGTTTGCAGTCTGGGGGCTGGATATGGTTGGACCTTTTAAAATATCCAAGGATAAAAAGACTCACCTCTTGGTCGCAGTTCACAAGTTTACAAAGTGGTTGAGGCAGAGCTGGTCAGCAAGTGTGACGCGGCAACGGCTGTTCAATTCATCAAAAAGGTGATTTTCCATTTTGGGTACCCTCACATCATCATCACTGATAATGGCACTAATCTGTCTAAAGGTGACATGAAAGAATTTTGTCAACATGAACATATTCGTATTGATGTTCATCTGCGGCTCACCCCCAGTCCAATGGTCAAGCTGAAAGAGCCAATCAAGAAATCTTGAGAGGCATAAAACCCCGGCTTATGGTACCTTTGCAGAGAATGCCGGGTTGTTGGGTGGAGGAGTTACCCTCAGTGCTATGGAATATCAATAATACCCCCAACTGATCTACGGGTTACACGCCTTTCTTCATGATGTACGGAGCAGAGGCAGTTCTCCCTAGTGACATCCGTCGCGACTCGCCCCTTATGGAGGCTTATGTTGAAGTTGATAATGAAAAAGCACGCCAGGATGCTCTTGACCTCCTAGATGAGGAGCGTGACCTTGCAGCGGCTCGCTCAGCGATTTACCAGCAAGATCTGCATCGTTATCATAGCCGTCAGGTTAAAACCTAGACCTTTCAAGAAGGTGACTTGGTGCTCTGGCTCATCCAGGATCAAACAAACATGCACAAGTTATCCCCACCTTGGGAAGGGCCTTTTGTGGTCAGCAAAAATCTGAACAATGGATCATACTACCTCATTGATTTTCGAGACCACAAGGACTCACGCACGTCGTAGGAGGAGACCCGCCGGCTATGGAACATTGCTCATCTTCGGCCTTATTACACCTGAGCCACCGGCTCATGTGATGTACATACTTCTACCAATGTATATATTTTGGTTAGTATAATAGAGTCGACATCCCTGATAATTCAGGGCCTCTGTCGTTTCATTTCTGAGAATCTGAGTCTTAATTGTCAATTCATAAGATCACTTGGGGGCTTCCTGCTCATTGATCAAAGCTATGACTACCCTCTTGATCCGGCTTGCACGCCTTGTTAGAAATAACATGGGGGCTTCCTGCTCATTGAGCATAGCTATGACTACCCTTTGATCCGGCTTATACGCCTTGTTGTAGAAGACTTGGGGGCTTTTGCCCAAGTTATAAGATTACCAAAGAGAACTAGAGTCATGAGCAGTTCAAACATAGGTAACCTGCCTTGATGGCTTGTTAAAGGTCACTTGGGGGCTTCCTGTTCAATGAACATAGCCATATTTACCCTTTTAACCGGCTTGTATGCCTTTGTACGCCTGCCCCTCCGACCAGGTAATCCTGGAATGACTCGCTGTACTCTTGATAGTCAATCTTACAAAGACCATGTACTTGTCAAAGTTAAAACGGCGATTGGTCATGTGAGGCTCGGCTTAAAGGTTTGAATTAAGGATTAACTCAGTAACTGTGTGGCCCTTGAATAGCACTTGATATTAAGGTTTGGCAGCCTATGACAGCCTTGTTTTCTCTGATTTGTTTTTGCTTTGAATATTTTTGGGTTCATATTTTGTACCATATTGACATATGGTTTAAAAGATGGTTCAGGCCATGTAGCCTTAATCTTTATGGCTCATATTTTGAGCATATCCGGAGTTTTGATAACCCGGCCTGGCTTTGGACGATAAGTCGCTAGTGTGCTTTGATTATGTGCTTGGAGTTCTGCACTCTAAGTCTTTGGGACGTTGCCCTTGCTGCATATGGCGTTGTAAGCCGGCAATATGAATAAATTGCACTGGGTGCTACAAGTCTTTGGGTTGTTACCCTTACTGCATATGGCATGGTAATCTGGCGGTATGAACAAATGTCACAGGTATGCTTTTACTTGTTATGAATAAACGAGGTTTTTTGATAAACCCGCCCTGGTTATGGACTATACAGTCACCAGTGGATTTTTATATGGGGCATTATGACCCGCTCTGGTGTAAACCGCTAGGGCACATGTTATCTGCTTGTGTGTAGGGAGTATGATAAACAAGGTCTGCATGATTGATGATATCATAAGCATAAGTTGTAGTTCTTCAACATCAGATCGTCGGTTCAAAAGTGTTCTGCAAATAAACATGCACGATGGCATGGCAGATCATTGTTTTCGAACTAGCATATTACAAGGCATCGAGCGGCCCAAAAAGAATAAGTGTTTTTGATACACACAGCATCCAATGATGTGGATGATAAACCGGCCCTTGGATCAGTTGTCTTGGCCTTCATGTGTTGAAGCTTCCTGGTCATCTTGCACTGGCTCTTCTTCTTCTTGATCACCCATTGGCTGGAAGTCAGGTGTGGCTCAGTCGATACCCGTTAAAGCTCTAAACACAGCTTCATCATCTATAAGACTTGACGGATCAATGTCAGGAGCGAAGGTGTGCTTACGCGTGGGCGGGATAAGATCCACAGCTTTATGAACCAGCGCCTTCACTTTGGTGTTCTTAGCGTCATAAACCGGGTGGTACTTGGAGAGGTCCGTTTCATCAGCTAATTTGCTTGCCCATGGACGCATCTCTCTTACTATTTGGGTGAAGTCATCAGT
Source organism: Aegilops longissima (assembly GCA_021605205.1). Lineage (NCBI taxonomy): Eukaryota > Viridiplantae > Streptophyta > Magnoliopsida > Poales > Poaceae > Aegilops > Aegilops longissima. Next base: position 164,875,927 of record CM038679.1, read on the forward strand.
GCTGAAGGGAGACCCATGTTCTTTTAAACTAGGACAGCCAGTTGATATCACTTCCGGGTCAAGTTCAGCTTGCCACACTTTCTCCGGGCTGAAGGCATTGATGGCACCGGCTCTAGTGGCTGATCGCTTCAATTCCTCAACCCTTTGTGGCAGCATCGACTGCTTTTCCAACAATTCCTTGATAAGGGAAGGCGGTTGCTTCTTATGCAAGGCAGCAGAAATAGCCCGTTGAGCACCAGTGTACAACTGTTCCACAAGGGTATATATGGCTTTCAGCCTTATACACACACCCAACTTGGAGCTTCTCGGACCTGCGTTAGCAATTATGTTTATGAACCGGTTCAATGGTTGTTCAATATTAATGAAAAAAGATTCAAGTATATTGTTACTTACCAAAGATGGCCAGTGTCATACTGTTGATTTGATACTTTAAACCGGACAACTAATCGGTTACTGGCTTAAGGGAAGCTTCAGCATCTTCTGCTATTTTCAATAGAGCTGCCTTTTCGGTCTCCCAGCCGGTTTTCTCAGCACTGAAGTCCTTCTTTAGATTTTCTATGTTTTCCAAAGCAGTCTTCATCTCTGATTTGTCCTTTGAAGTCTCTGATTGCTGAGTATGAATGTTTTGCCTCAGATCATTGACTTGGGATTCCTTCATATTCAGTTCAGCCTGGGACATTCAAAAGATGGGCAACATTATGATCATCCTATTTGAAGTACCAAGCACAATATAGGTATTTTACTTGGCACTTGGGGGCTAATGTACATTGCTCTTTTTGAAGACCTTTTTATGATGACCCGACTCAAATTCTATGACTATGGCCGGCTCATGGGGGCTACATATTTGGATATTGGTTCCTAATTATGGCAATAAGTCCTGGCTTAGCCATGCTGGTTAAGCCGGCCCTTGGGGGCTACATCCATGAAATTAATAGTGACAATGTAAAGTACCGGCTTCAGCTATGCAGCTTAAGCCGGCCCTTTGGGGTTACTTATGTTGATTATGCACTTTTGACATGCTATGACATGGATATCAAGATCAACAAGGACATTTAAAGTCTACAACATATTCAAGTTTTTCATATTCAATAGACTTGGCGGCTGAAAGATATATATATTGGTACGAGACAAGTTTTTTGCTTACCTCGAAACGATCTTTCAAGAGATTAACCAAGCCGGCCCGAAAGTCATGGCTGGTATGGAGGCGGTTCAAATAACCCGCGTGAAGCTCCTAGGCATTGAACTGAGCATAGCTCTCTAGATCCAGTTTCCACTTTCCTTTGTCAGCAGCGGAGAATTCCTCTTTGGCGCCGTGCTTGGATAAGACAGTGGGGTTACCTGGTGTTTTGTAGGCCGGCCAAGTAACCATGATAACTTCAGTTTCTAGAGCCGGCTGAGCGGGCCTGGGCGGCTTAGCATTCTCTGGATCAACATTCACGGGGTCCATGGTGACAGGGTGATCCTCTGGTGGCGGATCATCCATGGCTGCTTCAGAAGTTTGATGCAAAGATTCAAACATTTGTCTGTTTCTCCGGATCAGTGACCTTGGGATCTTCGTCCGGCTTAGGAATTTTCATCTTCTTGCTAGGTTTGGCCATAGCACTGAAAGGAACATATGAGGAGATAAGTATATCAATTGAATAAGGTGTTAAAATATGCAGCTTAAGCGTTCTTACCCAGGTACAGTCTTGAAAAGAGAGACCTAAGTCCTAGTCGAGTCACCAGAATAAGAGTGAGAGGTTCCCTGATAGTTTGAATCAGAAGGGTTAAGAGGTTGTTGAATAAGACCCGCCTTTGGAAAAGCTAAGTCAGAAATTTGTGAAACCTCTGCTCGGCGCTTGCGAGGAGCCGGCGTTTTGGGCAAGCCTGAGGAAAGAATCCCACCACCGCTGCTCGGGGTTGTGCGGAGAACTTCATGCTGTTGTTTCTTCAAAATAAAGTTGGGATCCAAGTAAGCTAAACGGTAGAAAACCTTACATTTCGGCTCGGTTGATGAACTTTATGTCTTGGCAGATGTTCTAAGTCGGAGGAAAGGATAGTTACCTCTTCACCATCCGCGTCACTGCCTTCTGCCTGGCTGCCTTCCGCGTCATCCTGGCAGTAATCAATGTCAATAAGATGAACAAAGAATGAGCCAAGGGATTCAAGTTCTACCTCCGACTCATCATCTAGAGTAAAGTGATCAGTTGCATCTGCCTTCTTCTTGGCAGGATTTTTCTGAGTCTTATTCTTTGTTCAGGTCTTCTTGGCCGGTTTATCTTGCAACTTCTTGTTCCAGAAAGGGGAGTCTGCCTGCGGAAGTTTAAGTGACTAAGAAGGCAGTTTTAAGTGAATAGCTGAATAAACCGGAAATTGCTTCAAATACTTACAGCTGGAGGTTTGTTAAGGGTACAAAAAGGATTTATCCCTGTTTTGCTGCAGTCTGCCAGGCTCTTGTTCAGCAGGGTTTTGGTCATGTCGTTGATGTCTTCATCTATTAGCTCTATATGGCAGTGGCGTTGGGGATCTTTGACATCTCTAGTGTACCCGCACATTAAGACGGATCAGCGGCTTAAAGGCAGAATTCTCCATGCGACCCAGCATCGGACTAGGTCGATACCAGTCAAGCCATTAGCCATTAAGGCTCTGATCTTCGAAAAAAACAGGCATATATTTGGCCCACTCTTCTGTGTTGATCCGTTCCGAGAGGTGGTGCCTATTGCTAAGCTGGTGTTCACGATAACCCGGTAGAGGATTCTCCCCTTCTGGAGAAGTGTCTTGGCAGTAAAACCAAGTTTGGTTCCAGTCCATTGGATGAATGCTTAGTTTAGCGGCTGGGTAGGTGGCTTCTTTTCGCCTCTAAATCGAAATGCCACCTAAATCTAGGCTCGGCCCGTCTATGAACTCAGTCTGCCGGTTTAAATAGTAAAACTCCCTGAACAGTTCTACGGTGGGCTCCTGTTGAAGGTACACCTCACAGAACACTTGAAAGTTGCAAATATTTGAAACAGAATTGGGCCCGATATCTTGAGGATGGACCTTGAAAAAATGCAACACGTCGCGGCCAAATTTTAAGCCAGGGGGGTGAAACCTCGGACCAGATGACAGTAAAAACAACTATTTCGCCTTCCTTGGGCCGAGGAGGGGATTCTGTGCCAGGGACCCTCCAATGGATGACGTATTCTTTTGGCTATGACGCATGTTTGAACATACTCGTTCAATGTTTCCTCGGTGACCCGGGAAATGACCCAGTTGCATGAAGTGACGGTCTTGGCTTTAGACATTTTTTGACTACAAAGGAAAATATTATCGGGTTAAGGATTGTGATGATAAGTCGGCCAGTGATAAAAAATAAGTGTTATGAAGTTTAATATGATTAAGCCGGAAGACAGAGCCGAGCTATGTGGATGGTGAATATGAACTGGTGGCTTAGCAAGGGGACAAATGATATATGGCGTGTTATGGCTTATCATGTGAGCCGCCCGCACATTTTCAACTCAACATATCTACAAGTGATTCTTTTTGCTAAGTGATGAACAAACAGATTCCATAGATTTATTCTTTTGTCCGCGTCCTGGGACCGGGGGTGGCCAGACTTGCCAGCCTGCGGCCCACGGCGTGGCTTTATCGATGGCCCGGTATGGCCTAGCTTCAACAACAACAACTCGAGTCCCTCGTGAGGGGCCAAACCTCGCGAGGTGGACGACAGCAAGACCTCTGATACGTCTCCGTCGTATCTATAATTTTTTATTGTTCGATGCCAATATTATTCAACTTTCATATACTTGTTGGCAACTTTTTATATTATTTTTGGGACTAACATATTGATCCAGTGCCCAGTGCCAGTCCCTGTCTGTTGCATGTTTTAGGTTTCACAGAATATCCATATAAAACGGAGTCCAAACGGGATAAAAACGGACGGAGCTTATTTTTGGAAAATATGGAAAATTTGGACGGAAAATCAACGCGAACTAGTGCCCGAGGTTGTGAGAGGCAGGGGGCGCGCCTGCCCCCTGGGCGCGCCCCCTACCCTCATGAGCCCACCGTAAGGCAGTTGATGCTCTTCTTTTGCCGCAAGAAAGCTAATATTCGGAAAAATAAATCACGGCGAAGGTTTCAGGCCAATTGGAGTTACGGATCTCCATATATACACGAAACGGTGAAACAGAGCAAGAACAACACGCAGAAACAGAGAGATATATCCAATCTCGGAGGAGCTCTCGCCCCTCCCAAGCCATGGGAGCCAAGGACCAGAGGGGAAACCCTTCTCCCATCTAGGGAGGAGGTCAAGGAAGAAGAAGAAGAAGAAGGGGGGCTCTCTCCCCCTTGTTTCCGGTGGCGCTGGAGCGCTGCCGGGGGCCATCATCATCACCGTGATCTTCACCAACACCGCCGTCATCTTCACCAACATCTCCATCACGTTCCCCCTTCTATATTCAGCGGTCCACTCTCCCGCAACCCGCTGTAGCCTCTACTTGAACATGGTGCTTTACGCTTCATATTATTATCCAATGTTGTGTTGCCAGCCTATGATGTGTGAGTATATTTCCATTGTCCTATCGGTGATTGATGAATTGCTATGATTGGTTTGAGTTGCATATTTTATTATTGGTGCTGTCCTATTGTGCGCTCCGTGTCGCGCAAGCGTGAGGGATTCCTGTTGTAGGGTTTGCAATATGTTTATGATTTCCTTATGGTGGGTGGCGTGAGTGACAGAAGCGCAGACCCGAGTAAGTAGGTTGTTTGTGTATGGGATAAAGGGGACTTGATACTTTAATGTTATGGTTGGGTTTTACCTTAATGAATCTTTACTAGTTGCGGATGCTTGCTAGAGTTCCAATCATAAGTGCATATGATCCAAGTAGAGAAAGTATGTTAGCTTATGCCTCTCCCTCAAATAGAATTGCAATAGTGATTACCAGTCTAGTAACATAGTCAATTGCTTAGGGACAATTCCACAACTCCTACCACCACTTTTCCACACTCGCCATATTTACTTTAGTTGTGTTTTTATCTAAGCAGCCCCTAGTTTTATTTACGCGCTCTTTACTTTCTATCAAGCCTATCCAACAACACCTACAAAGTACTTCTAGTTTCATACTTGTTCTAGGTAAAGCGAACGTCAAGCGTGCGTGGAGTTGTATCGGTGGTCGATAGAACTTGAGGGAATATTTGTTCTACCTTTAGCTCCTCGTTGGGTTCGACACTCTTACTTACTGAAAGAGGCTACAATTGATCCCCTATACTTTTGGGTAATCAAGACCTTTTTCTGGCGCCGTTGCCGGGGAGTCATAGCGTGGGGTGAATATTCTCGTGTGTGTTTGTTTGCTTTGTCACTAAGTAATTTTTATTTTCTGATCTTAGTTGTTCTCTATCTTCAGTTATGGTTATGGAACACAAAATACCAAAAAAATTAGAGGTACTTGCTACTCATGTAGATGGGGTAACTCCTAAAATCCCCGATTCTCATTATGTGAGAGATATTATGTACTACTTTGATAATCCTGAGAAAACCCCATTCAACTTTATAATGGGAGAGACATTGGATCAACATGAATACTTTAGGGATTATCGCTCGACACAAAATGGGAAACTATTATGGGATCAATTTATTATGTTGCGCTGGTATGCTCGGCAAGTATGCTTGAATTATGATATTACCTGTTGCTCTTGGATGAATGCTCCACACCTTCCCTTTTCATGCAAATTTAATGATGATGAAACCTTGGCTTCTTATGCTAGAGGTATATATGATTACTATGATGTGGAACAAGTAGAAGAATTTGTTGCTTTTAAGGGTGCTTATGAAATTGAATCTATGTTTGAAAAGTATGAAGCTTTTGATGATGATGTTTATAGGCCTGAAAATTTAGCTATCCTAAAATATTGCTATGATAATTATGAATATAATTCCTATATTAATGCACTTATTAAGAAATTCTCCGCTGTCCAAGAAGAGACTAATATTTTGCAGGAGTCTTTGGAAGAAGAAATTGATGAAACTGTGAGCTCATTGGATGAAAAAGATGATGAGGAGAGCGAAGAACAAAAGGAGGAAGAGCGGATTAGCTACCCGTGCCCACCTTCTAATGAGAGTAACTCTTCAACTCTTACATTGTTTAATTCCCCTTCGTGCTTACCGGAGGATGATTGCTATGATGACTGTTATGATCCCTTTGATTCTTTTGAAATATCCCTTTTTGATGATGCTTGCTATGTTTGGGGCCAAGATGCCAATATGAATTATGCCTATGGATATGAACTTGCTATAGTTCCTTATGTTATGAATGAAATTGTTGCTATTGCACCCACGCATGATAGTCCTATTATCTTTTTGAATTCTCCCGATTATACTATATCGGAGAAGTTTGCACTTATTAAGGATTATATTGATGGGTTGCGTCTTACTTCTACACATGATGATTTTGATAGATATAATATGCATGTGCTTGCTTCTCCTATTTGCAATTATTATGAGAGAGGAACTACATCTCCACCTCTCTATGTTTCCAATATGATAGAATTGCAAGAAACTGTTAATACTATGCATTGGCCTTTACTAGGTGTGCATGAATTGTTCTTTTATGACATGCCGATGCATAGGAAGAGAGTTAGACTTCGTCATTGCTTGATATATGTTGCTTTGTGCTCACTACTAAATTACAAATCATTGCTAATTAAAATTGTCTTTGATATACCTTGGGATCCGGGTGGATCCATTACTTGAAACCTATATGCCTAGCTTAATGGCTTTAAAGAGAGCGCTGCCAGGGAGACAACCCGGAAGTTTTAGAGAGTCATTTATTGCTGTTGATTTCTTTCATATAGTTTAAAAACAACAAAAATAAAGAGGGGAACCCAAAACTTTTCAAAAAGAAATGTGAAAGTGAGATAGACGAGTATTGTGAAAGTGGGGGACGTCCTTAAACTTGTTCAGGCCCATGGGAACTTTGTGAATCTTAATTACAGAAACTTTTCAATAAAAATAATTATCCCCTTGTACAATTCCATTGTATTATAAAAATAATGTGCCAAGGTTTGCCTTTAGGATGTTTACAATGCTTGTTAGTTCGTACGGTGCCGGACAGAAACTTTGGCTGTAGTGCGCGAATTTTATTTTTTTACTGGAACGTCAAATGGTTCTGATTCTTATCGCACTGTCTTGCTTTAAATTTTTTTTATTTTTCCTAATTTTGGCAGAATTTGTCAAGTATCAGAAGTATGGTGAATGTTCATATTGCTACAGGCTGTTTTGTTTTTGACAGATTCTGTTTTTGATGCATAGTTTGCTTGTTTTGATGAATCTATCAATTTATATCAGTGGATTAAGCCATGAAAAAGTTATATTACAGTAGACACAATGAAAAAATAAAATATGAATTGGTTTGCAACAGTACTTAGAGTAGTGATTTGCTTTATTATACTAATGGATCTTACCGAGTTTTGTGTTGAAGTTTTGTGTGGATGAAGTGTTCAATGATCGAGAAGGTCTTGATGTGAGAAGAAGGAAGAGACGCAAGAGCTCAAGATTGGGGATGCTCGAGGCACCCTAAGTAAATATCAAGGATACTCAAGCGTCTAAGCTTGGGGATGCTGGGAAGGCATCCCCTCTTTCTTCAACAAATATCGGTATGTTTTCGGATTCGTTTCGTTCACGCGATATGTGCAATCTTGGACCGTCTTTTTCTTTTAGTTTTCACTTTTATTTTATGCACCATGCTGGTATGAGATGGTCCTTGGTTGATTTATAGAATGCTCTTTGAACTTCACTTATATCTTTTGAGTATGGCTTTATAAAATGCTTCATGTGCTTCACTTATATAATTTGAAGTTGGATTTCCTGTTTCTCTTCATTAGACAACCGCCATTTGTAGAATGCTCTTTTGCTTCACTTATATTTGTTAGAGCTTGGGCATATCTTTTGTAGAAAGAATTAAACTCTCTTGCTTCACTTATATCAATTTAGAGAGATGAAAGGAACTGGTCATTCACATGGTTAGTCATAAAATCCTACATAAAACTTGTAGATCGCTGAATATGATATGTTTGATTCCTTGCAATAGTTTTGCGATATAAAGGTGGTGATATTAGAGTCGTGCTAGTTGAGTAATTGTGAAATTGCGAAATACTTGTGTTGAGGTTTGCAAGTCCCGTAGCATGAACGTATGGTGAACCGTTACGTAACAAAGTCGGAGCATGAGGTGTTTATTGATTGCCTTCCTTATGAGTGGCGGCCGGGGAAAGCGATGGTATTTTCCTACCAATCTATCCCCCTAGGAGCATGCGCGTAGTACTTTGTTTCGATGACTAATAGATTTTTGCAATAAGTATGTGAGTTCTTTATGACTAATGTTGAGTCCATGGATTATACGCACTCTCACCCTTCCATCATTGCTAGCCTCTTGGCACGTGCATTGCCCTTTCTCGACCTTGAGAGTTGGTGCAAACTTCGCCAAATGCATCCAAACCCTGTGATATGATACGCTCTATCACACATAAGCCTCATTATATCTTCCTCAAAACAGCCACCATACCTACCTATTATGGCATTTCCATAGCCATTCCGAGATATATTGCCATGCAACTTCCATCATCATCATATACATGACCTGAGCATTCATTGTCATATTGTTTTGCATGATCATAAGATAGCTAGCATGATGTTTTCATGGCTTGTCCTTTTTTGATGTCATTGCTACGCTAGATCATTGCACATCCCAGTACACCGCCGGTGGCACTCATATAGAGTCATATCTTTGTTCTAGTATCGAGTTGTAATATCGAGTTGTAAGTAAATAAAAGTGTGATGATCATCATTATTAGAGCATTGCCCCATCAAAAAAAGAGAGGCCAAAGAAGCCTAAATAAAAAAAATGGGGCCAAATAAGCCCGCAAAAAAAGGGGCAATGTTACTCTCTCTTTTTCCACACTTGTGCTTCAAAGTAGCACCATGTTCTTCATGTAGTGAGTCTCATATCTCGTGCTTCAAAGTAGCACCATGTTCTTCATATAGATTGTCTCCTATGTTGTCACTTTCATATACTAGTGGGAATTTTCATTATAGAACTTGGCTTGTATATTCCAACGATGGGCTTCCTCAAATGCCCTAGGTCTTCATGAGCAAGCAAGTTCGATGCACACCCACTTAGTTTAAGTTTGAGCTTTCATATACTTATATCTCTATTGCATCCGTTGCATGGCAATCCCTACTCCTCACATTGATATCTATTAATGGGCATCTTCATAGCCGTTGATACGCTTAGTTGATGTGAGACTTTCTCCATTTTTGTCTTCTCCACATAACCCCCACCATCATATTCTATTCCACCTATAGTGCTATGTCCATGGCTCACGCTCATGTATTGCGTGAAAATTGAAAAGGTTTGAGAAACGTCAAAAGTATGAAACAATTGCTTGGCTTGTCATCGGGGTTGTGCATGATGTGAATATTTTGTGTGGTGAAGATGGAGCATAGCCAGACTATATGATTTTGTAGGGATGAGCTTTCTTTGGCTATGTTATTTCAATAAGACATAATTGCTTGGTTGGTATGCTTGAAGAATTATTGTTTTTATGTCAAACAATAGACTATTGCCTTGAAACACTCGTGCCTTAATATTCATGCCATGATTAGACATATGATCAAGATTATGCTAGGTAGCATTCCACATCAAACAGTATCTTTTTTATCATTTACCTACTCGAGGACGAGTAGGAATTAAGCTTAGGGATGCTGATACGTCTCCATCGTATCTATAATTTTTGATTATTCCATGCCAATATTATTCAACTTTCATATACTTTTTGGCAACTTTTTATATTATTTTTGGGACTAACATATTGATCCAGTGCACAGTTCCAGTCCCTGTCTATTGCATGTCTTTGCTTTCGCAGAATATCCATAACAAACGGAGTCCAAACAGGATAAAAACGGACGGAGCTTATTTTTGGAAAATATGGAAAATTTGGAAGGAAAATCAACGCGAACTAGTGCCCGAGGTGGTCACGAGGCAGGGGGGCGCGCCTGCCCCCCTGGGCACGCCCCCTACCCTCATGAGCCCACCGTAAGGCGGTTGATGCTCTTCCTTTGCCGCAAGAAAGCTAATATTCGGAAAAAAATCACAGCGAAGGTTTCAGGCCAATCGGAGTTACGGATCTCCATATATACACGAAACGGTGAAACAGAGCAAGAACAGAACGCAGAAACAGAGAGATAGATCCAATCTCGGAGGAGCTCTCGCCCCTTCCAAGCCATGGGAGCCAAGGACCAGAGGGGAAACCCTTCAACCATCTAGGGAGGAGGTCAAGGAAGAAGAAGAAAGGGGCCTCTCTCCCCCTTGTTTCCGGTGGCGCCAGAGCGCTGCCGGGGGCCATCATCATCACCGCGATTTCACCAACACCGCCGTCATCTTCACCAACATCTCCATCACCTTCACCCTTCTATATTCAGCAGTCCACTCTCCCGCAACCCGCTGTACCCTCTACTTGAACGTGGTGCTTTATGCTTCATATTATTATCCAATGATGTGTTGCCATCCTATGATGTCTGAGTAGATTTCCATTGTCCTATCGGTGATTGATGTATTGCTATGATTGGTTTGAGTTGCATATTTTATTATTGGTGCTGTCCTATTGTGCCCTCCATGTCGCGCAAGTATGAGGGATTCCTGCTGTAGGGTTTGCAATATGTTTATGATTTGCTTATGGTGGGTGGCGGAGTGATGTACACGCACCAGTAAGTAGGTTGTTTGCGTATGGGATAAAGAGGACTTGATACTTTAATGCTATGGTCGGGTTTTACCTTAATGAATCTTTAGTAGTTGCGGATGCTTGCTAGAGTTCCAATCATAAGTGCATATGATCCAAGTAGAGAAAGTATGTTAGCTTATGCATCTCCCTCAAATAGAATTGCCATAGTGATTACCGGTCTAGTAACATAGTCAATTTCTTAGGGAAAATAGCACAACTCCTACCACCACTTCTCCACACTCGCCATATATACTTTAGTTGTGTTTTTATCTAAGCAGCCCCTAGTTTTATTTACGCGCTCTTTACTTTCATGCAAGCCAATCCAACAACACCTAGAAAGTACTTCTAGTTTCATACTTGTTCTAGGTAAAGCGAACCTCAAGCATGCGTAGAGTTGTATCGGTGGTTGATAGAACTTGAGGGAATATTTGTTCTACCTTTAGCTCCTCGTTGGGTTCGACACTCTTACTTATCGAAAGAGGCTACAATTGATCCCCTATACTTGTGGGTTATGAACCTCCCTAGGGGCGGCCTCCCCAGGCTGGGTCCCGGGGAGCGGAGATATCAATGCAAGCTGCACCTCGCGAGGTTCACATGACGTGAGCCGTGACGACCAAGGCAGGCGGGCACCAGCGGGCACAGTGTACAAGTTTCCTCTTTGGTGCGAAGGAGGCAAGCGGAGATGTAGGGTCTCGAGGAATCAAGCAAAGGTTTCCATATCGGTGCAACAAGACCAAGACCGCCAGGACGGCAGGACGAAGGTCACCACGGAGCCCACCGTGGCGTCACCGCCAAAGGCTTTTGCAGGCGAAGACTACTTTTGTCAGGTTAACTTGTACTAGTTGTCTCCCTTCTAATTTGGCCATTGTTGGATATCTTCCCGCCTACATTCGGGAAGAGGACCGAGGCCACCATAAATAGGACTTAGCCACCACCACAGAGACGGAGATCAGTCAGATCATCCTCAAGCTCACTAGTTCATCGAGCTCAAGAACTCCTCACCTCCTGAGGCTGTTCCACCACCGTACTAGTTCATCCTCAACCCCTCGAGGCAATCCACCACAAAGCTAGAGTAGGGTATTACACCGCAAGGTGGCCCGAACCAGGATAAACTATTTGTGTCTCTTGTCCCTTGGGTTCGTTGAGATAGGCCGTGAAATCGTTGAGCAGGAAGACCGGGGAGGACGAGTTCTTTGCACGCACCCCAGAGTTCGAACCTCTCAAGGGTCTGTGGAACCCCGAACCCGACATTTGGCGCGCCAGGTAGGGGTGCGTCGAAGCTTCGCCTCTCCGTCGGCTTCGCTTCTTCGTCCGCTTCGCTTCTCCGTTCAGCTCCCATGGCGAGCGCCGCTCCTCTGGCCGGATCACGAGCACGCATGGTGGCGCCGTGGTCTCCGGGCTTTCACTCCCGCCTTGCGGCAGGTATAGTGGCCGCCCAAGTTCAGGCTGGAGATGGCGCCTCGCTATGACGACACGGCGGATCCGGCAGGCTTCTTCCAAGCCTACGAGGAGGCCATTTGGGTGGCCGGCGGCTACGACAAGGTCATGGCCAACTGGTTTCCCATGGCATTCACTGGCGTACCACGCGCCTGGCTACTCAGCCTGCCAGGATCTTCTGTGGCCTCCTTGAAGGAGCTGCCCGGCCTCTTCATCGCGCGGTTCGGGGCACCGGCGCCCCACGCCATCACAGCCCTCCTTGGCGGTTCACAGGTGCCGCCCACGGACCGCCACGTCAAGCAGTTCTTCCACCAAGTGGGTGCCGCCCGCGTGCAGCAGGGAGCTCCTCCGGGGTGGGCGGCGCCCAAAGCCAACCTCACCTTCGACTCGAGGGACCACCCCGCGACCACCGCAGGCGCAGGCTCGCTCCCGATGCTTTGCACCCCCACCATCTGCAACACGGAAGTGACCAAGATCCTCATAAATGGAGGGGCCGGCCTCAACGTGCTCTCCGTGGAAGCTTTCAGCCTGCTTCACGTGCCACATGGCCGGCTCCACCCCACCAAGCCGTTCTCCAGGGTTGTCAACAGCTCCACCAGCCCCTAGGGGCATATATGCCTCCCTGTGACCTTCGGCACCCGCAAAAACTACCGCACCGAGCTTATCCATTTCGACATTGCCCGCATCAGCCTCTCGTACAACGCCATCCTCGGGTACCCAGCCTTCTCCAAGTTCATGGCAGCAACTCACCCCGCCTACAACCTCATGAAGATGCCCGGGAGCAGTGGCGTCCTCACCATGGTTGGAGACACCAAGGAGGCCCTGACGGCCGTCAACCTTCCCTTCAGGGCTGCGGCGGCAGCGCGTCCAGCCGATGATAGGGCCCCTGAGGTCCCGAGGGCTGCGCCGGCAAAAAAGAAGTAGTTGTTCTCTCAAGACCGGGCCGAGACGAAGCAGGTGCCAGTTGACAAGGATGGGGCATCGGGAGCCACCTTCATCATAGGTGCCAACCTTGCCCCAGGCCAAGAAAAGGCATTGAGTGATTTATTGCGCATGAACAAGGAAGCCGACGATATTGCCAAGAGAGCGTCCAGGCGCCTAGCCCAAGAGCCCGATGTCTTCGAGGAGCGGCTCTTCAAGCCTTCAGCAGCCCCTCCTGCTATGGAGCCAACACTGCCTCAGGAGGAGCTCCACCGGGCACCAACCTCGGGAGCCCCCGCTTGTGGCCCGACCTGGGAGCGCGTCTGCTCCTCGCGCTCGAGCCTCAGGATGGATGCTGGACCGAAGAGTTCAAGGCGTACCTGCTTCAGGGGACCCTGCCGGAGAAGGAAGAAGACGCGGAGTGCGTGGCTCGGCAGGCCACCGCCTACTGCATTCAGGACGGTGAGCCCTATCGGAAGCGGCCAAACGATGTTTCTCTGCGATGCATCTCCAAGGAGCAGGGGTGCGAGCTGCTGACCGACATACGCAATGGGGACTGTGGGCACCACTCATCGTCGCGCACCCTCGTGGGCAAGGCGTTCCACAGCGGATTCTATTGGCCCATGGCGCTCAACGATGCCACAGAACTGGTGAGGTCCTATGAAGCTTGCCAGTACCATGCCAAGCAAATCCACCAGCCAGCCCAGGGTCTCTAGACCATCCGGCTCTCGGGGCCGTTTGCGGTCTGGGGGCTGGACATCTTGGGCCTGTTCCCCAGAGCGCCCGGGGGCTACTGCTACCTCTACGTCTCCATCGACAAGTTCACCAAGTGGGGAGAGGTGGTGGTTGGCCGCACCATCCCAGCCGGCTTGGCAGTCAAGTTCATCAAGGGCCTTGTGAGCCAGTTCGGGGTCCCCAATCGCATCATCACCGACAACGGCTCGTAGTTCACTAGTAACCTTTTCAAAACATACTTTGGTAACCTTGGAACGCAGATATGCTATGCCTCAGTGGAACACCCCAGGAGCAACGGCCAAGCTGAGCGCGCAAACGCAGAGGCCCTGAGGGGCCTCAAGATGAGAGCTTTGAAGAAGAAGCTCGAGCCCTGCGGCAGGGGCTAGCTGGACGAGCTCCAGTCCGTGTTGTGGTCCATCCGCACCACCGCGACCAAGCGAACCGGCGAAACTCCATTCTTCCTCGTCTACGGAGCCGAAGTGGTTCTCCCACACCAGGTCACGCATCGCTTCACGCTGGTCTTGGTGTTTGACGAGGCACGCCAGGACGCCATGCGGGGGATGGATCTCTTGCTGGGGGAGGAACGCCGCCGTCAAGCATCCCTCCGGGCAGCAAGGTACCAGCATGCGCTATGGCGGTACCACTACCGCAGCATCCGCTCCAGGACGCTCGAGGTGGGCGATTTCGTCCTGAGGTAGGTGTTCTCCAGGGAGGGGCTGCGTAAGCTCTATCCCATGTGGGAGGGCCCGTTTAGTATCGCCCGCGTCTCCAGGCCTGGCGGCGTGTGCCTGGAGACGTAGTACGGTATCCCCATCCAGAACGGTTGGAACATCCAGCACCTCCGGAAGTTCTACCCATGAAGCAAGGCCTAGTGCCTGTGAATGTCTCCACTCGTGACACTCTCACGTAATAATGAGTGGGGCTGTACACGCCCCGGAGTCTTCGGAGAGCCGCCCTCGGGCCTCGAGGCTCCCTGCCACGTCCTAGTGGCAGCACTTAGCTCCGCACTGGTGAGAAGACTAGACTAGGTGCCGGACACGGCTGTTCATTTGCTTGCTTTCTGTAGTTGGTTTGCAACTTTTAATGGAATTTGGAGTTCTAGCATTTCTCGGTTGACAAGTTGGATTCTTCTCCTTTTGCTTCGCTCGCTTCTTTATCTTGTATTAGGGAGAACGGCAATTGCCCGTCGCTCTTCGTCGTGCGCCTCACGCGGGGGCTGGGGAGGTGTGTGCGTGCGTGGGCTGGCCCACGCCGCAGACACACCTCGCCAGAGCCCTGTCTCGCCAGAGCCCCGTTGCTATAGAGTTTTGATTTTCTTGGCTTTCTTGATTCTTCGCGAGGCTCCCTCGAATAAGCTCGTGATTTACGCACCCCCATAAAGTCAATGCCCCGTGGGTACCGCGACGTGGTGCACTTAGGCATGACTAGCCCATGCTTGAGGGCTCGTGCAAGGAGGAACAACGCACCCGACAAGTTTTCTAACAAATTATGCAGCTTTATGATGCCTCCTGAGGCCAGCGGCTCATGAGTCGTCAGCAAGGAGGCCTCACCAGATGCTAAAGGGCGCTCCCTCACGAGGTGGGAAACTACAGCGAGTGTATCAAGCTAAGTTATCCTACCACACCTGCTTGAAACACGAACATCATAGCATAACACAAGAACAATAAACATATCATAGTGGCATAAGTACCATGGTTCATTACACGCCCCAGCAGGGCCCTCTAATTTTTTCAAAATGCAGGAGGAAGGAAAGGTTAAACAAAAGCGGCCCGCACGACCGCAGCAGCTCCCAGGCCTGCATCCGGAGGCCCTCTGGGCTCAACCTGAGCCCTCCTCCCGTTTCACCGAGACATGGCAACAAGAAGATCCGTCACCTCCCTCGAAGCGAGCCCGGCGACATGGCGGCCAGTCGTAGCCGCCGCTGCTTGTGCTCTTACTAGAGGAGGAGCCGCTGCTGCTGAATGAGCCACGGCCGTCGCCAAGGGAAAGCTCACCCTCAGCATCGCCACGGCTGCCGTTAGGGCCAAGCTCATCTTTGTCGTCATCGTCTTCGGGGCAGCACCCTGCGCGACGGCCGTCTTCCCCAAACACCCTCACGTAGAGGGTCGCGACGCCGTCGTACTTGAAGTGGAGGGTGCACCTCCTGCTCAGGCCGCGCAAGCGGGCAAACGCTTGCCAGCCGTGGGTCAAGGACACATTCCCGGCGGCGGAAACTTCGACCCCGACCCATGAAGCCTTGCTGCAGCAGCCATCAGCCTGCAGCCAGAGGCCGTCAAGACCACCGACCGGCAGCTCGCCCGCGAAGAAGCGGGGGAGCGAGAGCCAGCTGGCGGTTGGCCTCTCCGAGCACACAACGAAATCCGGAAGCACCTCCGCCGAATGGAAGCGTGGCCGAGGAGGCCGGACGACCACGTCACGCCTACATCCATCACAGGGGATGCCTTGACCCTCGAGGCTCCCGCCACGAGAAGAAGAGCCGCCGCGGCCACTCGAGGCGTGCCCACGTCCCTGCGGAGCCACCGCATAAGTCGCAGCATTCTTGCGGGGATGGCCTCGCCCTCTCTTGGGCGGAGGCGAGCCGGGCCCCTCCTTCGGGGCCTTACCTTCTCGGCAGTGAAGAACTTCCTCGTCGGCGCGATGGGTGCTACGGCAAGCAAGGCTAGAATGAAGAAGAAGAAGCGGGTGACGAGAAGATGGATATGGGCAAGGGGGCCTTGCCCCTCCCCTCATTTATAGCCGGAGGGAGGCCAACTGCCGGCCACCACGACCCCGCGCAATGATGGTTTTTCTCTGCATGCAGCAAAGTCTCGTCAAGTCGAGGCGGCGTGGGGAAGTGGAGACGCCCACGTCCCATCAGTCCCCACGTGTTGACCGAGGCCGCAGGCGGTTAGGGCCCGCGGCGCTCCGCACTTGCCCTTTGGCTTCGCCTCGAAGCCAAGTTCGATCGCGCCTTGGGCACGGGGGCTACTGTCGGCGTCCTTGGACTAGGGGTGTCCAGACTTGCCAGCATGCGGCCCACGACATGGCTCCATCGACGGCCTGGTATGGCCCAGCTTCGACAACAACAACTCGAGACCCTCGTGAGGGGCCAAACCTCGCGAGGAGGACGACACCAAGACCTCCCTGGGGGCGGCCTACCCAGGTTGGCTCCCGAGGAGCGGAGATATAAATGCAAGCTGCACCTCGCGAGGTTCACATGACGTGAGCCATGACGATCAAGGTCAGGCGGGCGCCAGTGGGTGCAGTGTACCAGTTTCCTCTTTGGTGCTAAGGAGGCAAGAGCAGACGCGGGGTCCCGAGGAATCAAGCAAAGGTTCCCATATTTTTGCAATAAGACCAAGACCGCCAGGACGGCAGGACGGAGGTCACTGCGGATCCCACCGCGGCGTCACCGCCAGAGGCTTTTCCAGGCGAAGACTACTTTTGTCAGGATAACTTGTAATAGTTGTCTCCTTCGAATTTAGCCGTTGTGAGATCCCTTCCCGCCTACATTTGGGAAGAGGACTTAGCCACCACCATAGGGAAGGTGATCAGTCAGATCATCCTCACGCTCACCAGCTCATCAAGCTCAAGAACACCTCACCTCCTGAGTTTGTTGAACCACTGTACTAGTTCATCCTCAGCCCCTTGAGGCAATCCATCACAAAGCTAGAGTAGGGTATTACACCGCAAGGTGGCCCGAACCAGGATAAACTGTTGTGTCTCTTGTCCCTTGGGTTCGTCGAGCTAGGCCGTGGAATCATTGAGCGGGTAGACTGGGGAGGATGAGTTGTTTGCACGCACCCTAGAGTTCGAACCTCTCAAGGGTCTACAGAACCCCGAATCCGACATCTATGGTTTTGGAGCTATGGCAGTTCAGAAAATAAATTAAATTCTAAACCTAAGGTGGTGGTAGAAGAAGTGTTCATGTGTTCAGATGAGATCTTCCACAAAAGGGATGGTTTTTGCTGGTAAAGATGAATACTAAAACTACTACTGCATGTCTTTGATGTTAAGTTCAGGATCCCATTATGCAATCTAAGGAATCCAAAGGAAGAACAAGCGATGAAGTTCAATGAACTGGGAAACCCTAGCACAGATCTAACATGAATCAAGATACATACCTGGAGATGCTGATGAACGGAGGAGGGGCGCTGCCGTGCTTTGGTCGAGGTCAGGTTGATGCAACAACCACAGTAGGTGCAGACGACGGAGGCGGTGAAGCTCCAGAGGCATTGGTCGTCGCAAGGAAGGAGAAGAAGAGGCAGAGTCAGGGGTAAAAGTGAAACCAGGGGGCCCCTGTCCCTATTTATAAGGAGATGGATAAATGGCATGCACGGGAATCAAGGACGCTGAAAAAATAGATTATGTGGCTACGCGGACGCCTCGATTTTCGGGAGATCCATTAAAGATAAAGATCTGTTCAGTTGTTCTAGGCCTCATGCGAAGTTGCAAGATGACGGCATGGCGGGTTATCACAATTCTGAGATGTGATGTCATTGCGGGCCATAAAGAAATGGTAAAGAATTGACGACAGAAGATTTCCGCTAAGTCAAATATTGAAGATTGATGTGAACAAGTTAAAATGAACCTGGGGCCTAATGTTGGGGATATAACTACTGGGTATGACCCGCCCAGGAGGAGCCGGGTCATGCCACTGGTGGCTTAACATGAAGAGGCCCAAGGGATGTTAAGATGGTGGTTCATAGAGCAAGCTTATTGAAGGCCCAACACCCGGGGACGTTGAGGCCCACGGTGAGCCGCCATATGTTGAACTTGTATTGTAAGGCAAGCTTAGTTAGTTACTGAGCTAGACACATTGTGTATGAGCCGGCCGGGACTCTGTAAGCCACCGGGCATCAACCTATGTATATAAAGGGGTGATCCGGCGGCGGGTTAACTCAAGAAACAACTCATCGAGAACGAGGCCAAGCGTATTCACTCCCTGGTAATTGAAACCCAAGCAATACAACCTAAAGCAAGAGTAGGCTTTTACATTGTTCAGAGGGGACGGACTTGGGTAAACACCATGTGTCCTTTGTCCCATTTAACCCCTTCAAGCTGACCTAGTTGTGATGGCTCCACACCTAAGGCCTTTTGCTAGGGCATCTGCCGTGTTAAGTCCACGACAGGTAGCACTACAAAAAATACACTTCCGCGAAGATATGTGTTTGTCACAATAGGTCACGTTTTCTGTCATGCATGTACATCCATGAAAAATTTATGACAGAATCAAGATAGCCATACCTATGTTGTTGTAGAACTGTTCCATGACATTACCAAAATTATCATCACGGAAGTGTCCACTTCCATGACGATAAATCGCGCGTCAGAGAAGTGCTTTCGTCAAGGGTGACTGACACGTGGCATCGACCATAACGGAACGTTGTTAAGCTATCAGGTCTAGTTTTGGATCCGATAACCCGTTAACAGCCCCAACCAATGGTGATTTTCCACGTGTAAAATCATCATTGGTTGGAGGAAACACGTGTCGGCTCAATGTTGGGACAGGTGTCATCCACTCATTGGACCCAAAGAGCCTATGATACGTCGACACGTGGCACGACCCAATAGAGGCTCATTCCTGTGAAAAGGCCGGCCTGTTTGACTTGGTCAAAAGGTGGCGGGCCGGCCCACGGCAAGCCTGTGAATGGCATGTTCGCATATAGCCCATTTACAGCCCGCTAACCCAGGGCCCGTTTACAGTCTATCCGAATTAGGCCCAGTAGCGTCATCTGGGCCGTCCAATATAATTCCAGCCCATTTTAACTTCCGACTCATGTATGGCCCACGACATCTTTCAGCCCATATGAGGCCCTTATTACTCTCGGCCCATTAACGGCCCGTGGTAAAACTGGCCCATAATGAACTGTGTATCACTTTATACCCATTAACGGCATGTGGTGAAACTGGGCCGTAATGAATAGTGTATCGCTTTATACCCATTAACGGCCCATTATTCCATAATGCTTCAGCCCATGTTATATTTCGCCTTCTGGGGCCCATTTATTCTGGGCTCATTTCCACATTCGCTTAATTACGGCCCACATTATCATTTTCGCTTGTGGGCCAAATTCAGCCCGTGGTTACAATCGGCCCGCTTAGGCCCGATAATACGCTAATGCGTTTTCATGTAAAAGAAACCCCGTTGGGCTGTTTTCATAGAGTTATCAAATACGGCCTATTAACGTCCCGTTATTGGCCACGAATAGTACGACCCATGATTGGCGAAATGATGATACGCCCCATAGAAGGCCCATGGATCCTACGGCCGGTAAAAGGTCCATGAATCATACGGCCCGTAGAAGGCCCATGGATCCTACGGCCCGTATAGAAGGCCAATGGATCCTACGACCTGTAGAAGGACCATGGATCATACGGCCCGCAGGAGGCCCATGGTTACAATAGTCCGTGTGTTGCCATGATTATTTTGTCCTAGTTTCCAAAGATAGGTTATTGTGGCCACTAGAAAAACACAGAAAAAGAACTGAAGTGACTACAAAAAAACAACTAAACAAGACAATAAGGAAATAAATAGGCAAGCAATTAACGCTAGCCTATTACCGCTATTACACATATTACATCCACTGGGCATCAAAGTTCACCACCAAGGCAAATATAAGGAACAAAGCAGATATTACATACATCGGCCAAAATTGGCCACCAAAGGCAAATAAACGCGCGGCAAAACAAGAGCATAATCAAACAACTTCAAAAGAGCTCAAGAAACGTGGTATCCACCATGCTGGCAATAAGCTTAGCAAGCTTATTAGCTTTGTCCTGTTTGGCGCTAAAATCCTCCAATGCTTGTTGTTGCACCAGAAAGTATGCATCTGAACGCTCTAGGGACTTCCAAGTCCTTCGGCTTCTTGTCGCAGCACAGCTGATCGATGTCTTTCAGCTTTTAGTTGAGGCTCAAGAAACCGAACTGATTCAGACACTGAGTTTGAATAGCTTGTGCAAGCGGTAGTGGCCAGTAACTCCAATATTAAACCAAGACAGGACTTTCGGGTGGTCTCATTGTGTTCAAGATAGTCTTCCTTAGCTGTTTTATCAGCTTTGTTGGAGACCAACAAGGATGTGTCACTATCATGAACCTTATCTGCATTACTTCCTTTACCATTGCTTAATAAGGCACTCTTCCCCAATATTCTGTCATCATTCTAAAATAAGAAACAAGCAGACACGTAACAGTTTAGCATGTACTAGTATATGAAACTCATTTCGGTGAACCAGTTCATTAGTAAGGTGGACAGGATTAAACTACCAAGTCTTCCATTGCCAAGTACTAGTACATAATAAATGCATCAAACAAACATATATCTACGTCCTATGGTCACTCCATTGTCTTGCCAAATCAAAATAGAGACACGGTTCAAATCATATCAGTTCAAGACAAAGCAGTAGTGAAAGAATACAAAGAGTGGGAAACTACACGACACAACAAGATTTCAGATGGGTACCACGGGTCTACATGTACAACAACACTATTTGGTTTGTTATGATGCTAGTAATGTGCATGATATGAGAAGTCAACTGTATACACAATTGAAATTGAAATCAACAGAGTTATTGATAAGAGCAAGCCTATTAAAGAAACATGCGTGAACATACCTGCTATGCCATTGGAGTTTCAATTGGATCCTTCAATTTAAAAATAAATTTGTATGAGTAAATACAGTGATACAAGAGCAAAGCAGTATGCACGATAGCAATCATAGTTAAAAAAGGCGCGCCTAAGCGAGAGCTCAAGCGCGCCTAGGCTCTAGGCGTTGGCAAAACACATTGCGCATAACTACGCTTATTCTGTGCATAACTGCACATAAGCATGCGCTTTGGTCAGTAAAGCGCAAGGCGGTGCAAAACACACAATTAACGCCTAGCGCTTTTTGGAACTATGATAGCAATGGAGTCTTAATTAGAACAGTTGTTCTTCAGGTTTAGGCACTTGTTCTACATGAACAGAGTACATTAATACGCAAGAATATAGTACTTAAAAATAGAAAATGAGCTCATAGACCTTACCACATTCTTGGTTCGGGACCAAGATGTAACAAGGCTCCCATCATCATGCAATAAATGTGTCTCAGGAGAACGTAAGGGAATTTGATGAGTTTCCTTGCCGGTGAAGTACGTTTTCTTCAGGTAATTCCGATACTGCCACCAAGCATTCTTGAAGATAGTAGAGATTTTAGCACAGGTTACCTCATCTTGAGTTTCCAAATCGGTCCTTCTCTATAGAGAAAAATGGGAAAATTTGATGTATTATAACCATCATGGAGGTAGGATGTATGGGACAAAGCAAAGTAATTGCCATGAATAACATTATTAACACATAAGTCCCGGACAAACACACCTGAATCGGCATTTTCCTTCATCTTCAAGATAATATTTCCAAGATGGGAAGATACGCACATACGATTTAACAACATCAAATGTGATAGATGCTAAAGTACGACTAGCTGGTTGTTCTTCCTCCACAGGAATAGGCGTACTAACTGGTGGAGTTGGGGTTCGCCGTGGTAGTACTGGCCCTTTGGGCACTTGAGTTGCCTTACTAACTGCTCTTGTTTGGGAGCTCTGTGGTGGAGATGGTGTTGTGTCAACAGGAACTGGGTTACTATCTGCTGGGATTGGGGTTAGATTGGGTGAAACTGGTTCTCTGTCCATCGCAGTAGGGGTACAATCTGTGAGAGTTTGGGTTATGCGTGGTAGGGGTGGTTCTCGTGCATGTACAACCGGGGTGCTATCTCCACCAAGAAGTAGCACTGTTTTATTTGAAGACCGTGTTTTTAGTCCGCTAGATGCTGGCATCACCCGCTCCAATTCAAACGGCTGATAAACAAGAAACATAGTTGAATATACAAATATTGTATGAGAGACAGATGCAATAGATAGTGTGGAAAAAAGAGGACATGAAATAGTTGACATGTGTATAGTTTAACTAAAACGGATAGCATGGCATAATTTCACATATATGATGTCTATCTAAACTGGATAGCATAGCATAACATAATTCAAAGATATGATGAATAACTAAAACACCGTGCCAAGTTAGAGCATACACCTCGGTGGGGGAATAGGACTGGTCATCTGTCTCTGAATCCATCTCCGAGGAGCTATCGAGCCAACAAGAGATCTGCTTGACTGTAGTAGCATGCTCGCCCAAGGCCTTGTTTTTACTCCAGATTTTTCAATCTCCGACCCAAATGGATGATTCACGGGAAGAGTAGTTTAATGTACAAACATTGTCGACAAATGGAAATGTAATGAAGACTAGGATGGGCAAGATATCATTCAAATATATGATGCCTGGTTAAACAGGATGGCATTGCACATTTCACATATAATATGGCTGGCTAAAAGACATGAGACTGCAAAATTCCCATATATGATATAGAAACTAAACAGGTGGCGACATAACATGTCTAAACTAAGCAGATGACATATATGATGTCAAAAGTAGGCATTGCAAGGTAACATATGCATGATATGACTAACATCATCATGCCAAGGTAGAGAAAACACCTTGGGGGGTAAATAGGAGTGGTCAGCAGCGTCTGAGTCTGCCTCAGAACAGATATCTTCCTCTGGATTAAAATCTGGAGAGGGGTGGGGAGGGTTTGCCATTGAACCCACCATGGAGCGATGTCTGCATGACAGTGTGTTGCCGCACAAAACTCTTCTCTTTTCCTCTACATGTTCAGCATGACTATGTACAATATCTGACATGCATACGAAAAAATATGGTGAGATTATGTAAGGAGAGCATGCAGAAATTTAGAGTGATGGTAACAACTAGTGGATGGATCCAAAAATAATGATAGCAGGGTGATGATTGCTTTAATTTAATAAAAAGACAGATGATGATTGCTTTAATATTTGTTTCCCACCCAAGATGAACAACATAGGCATACCCTAGGTGAACCAGATATTAGACAGAGATACTATTCATTGCTTCCTCGATATGTGCCCCACAACTAATTTAGAACTCAAGTTTGAACATTAATTTGGACCTGACTTGGAGTCCAAGAGGTGAACAGGACGATAAAGTAGCAGGTAATTTTAAGCAATTCATAACATAAGCAGAATCAAAAGAGTGTGACCTCTCTTGTGGAACCGTGTGCTCCTCAGGTTCATCTGCTGACTCGATGGTGGTGATGCCGTTGCGGTGGGTGCCGGCGGCAGGGAAGGTGATCTGAGGCGGCGAAAGACGGTCAGGAGTCATGATGTCTGGTTTGGTGGCTGTTTCTTTTGATGGAGCACCTCAGGTGAGGTGGACGACGTTGCGGCAGGAGCAGGACAAACCACACAAAGTTCCCTTCGACACCTACCTGTAACTGAAGTAATTCTGTAAGGGCTCATTTGGCTTGCATGATTCTAAAAACGCAGGGATAGGAAAAACACCGGAATAGGATGGGAATGCACATGGTAAACAGAGCATTTGTAAACACATGATTTCTGACAACTTGGGTGTTTGGTTTATAGAATTGGAAGAGCAGAGGAATGCAAAGAAACATGGCAAAAATAAAGTGAAACCATATGAAAGCTTGTACAGTTAGAATATTATTCTGCCACTTTTGCCCTTGGTCTTGTTTTCATGCATAGGATTTTGAAAAGTAGGTCCAGGTGGATGTTTTTCTTCATTCCTTTCAACAAAATGCATGAATAATTGAATAGTAGAGTGGCATTCGAAAATTCCCTATTGCTATGTTTTTCCGTCGAACCAAAATAGCCCTAATGGATCGACATGAATGTATAGTAATAAGTGATGCAACAAGGGTACAACCTCTTTGTCGTAGCCGTGTTGACCTCAGCATCATTGGGTTGGTCGCTGATGTCTACTACACAACCTTCTTCTTGTAGACGTTGTTGGGCCTGCAAGTGCATAGGTTTGTAGGACAGTAGCAAATTTCCCTCAAGTGGATGACCTAAGGTTTATCAATCTGTGGGAGGCGTAGGATGAAGATGGTCTCTCTCAAACAACCCTACAACCAAATAACGAAGATTTTCTTGTGTCCCCAACACACCCAATACAATGGTAAATTGTATAGGTGCACTAGTCGGCGAAGGGATGGTGATACAAGTGCAATATGGATGGTAGATATAGGTATTTGTAATCGTAAAATATAAAAACAGCAAGGTAACTAACGGTAAAAGTGAGCGTAAACGGTAATGCAATGATAGGAAACAAGACCTAGGGTTCATACTTTCACTAGTGCAAGTTCTCTCGACAATAATAACATAGATAGATCATATAACAATCCCTCAACATGCAACAAAGAGTCACTCCAAAGCCACTAATAGCGGAGAACAAATGTAGAGATTATGGTAGGGTACGAAACCACCTCAAAGTTATTCTTTCGGATCAATCTATAAAAGAGTTCGTACTAGAATAATACCTTAAGACACAAATCAACCAAAACCCTAATGTCACCTAGATACTCCATTGTCACCTCAAGTATCCGTGGGCATGATTATACGATATGCATCACACAATCTCAGATTCATCCAACCAACATAAAAGTACTTCAAAGAGTGCCCCAAAGTTTCTATCGGAGAGTCAAGAACGTGTGCCAACCCCTATGCATAGGTTCCCAATGTCACGAAACCCGCAAGTCGATCACCAAGACATACATCAAGTGTTCTCATAAAAGACTCAATTCGATAAGATGACTTCAAAAGGGGAAACTCAATTCATCACAAGAGAGTAGAGGGCGAGAAACATCATAAGATCCAACTACAATAGCAAAGCTCGGGATACATCAAGATCATGCCATAGATTGGAACACGAGAGAGATAGAGAGAGAGAGAGAGAGAGAGAGAGAGAGAGATGAAACACATAGCTACTGGTACATACCCTCAGCCCCGAGGGTGAACTACTCCCTCCTCGTCACGGAAAGCGCCGGATGATGAAGATGGTCACGGAGATGGATCCCCCCAGGTACCAAAAGGGGTCCCGATTGGTTTTGTTGGCTCTGAGGCTCATGCGCGCGGAACTCCCGATCTAATTTCTGTTCCGGAAGTTTTTGGGTACGTAGGTATATAAGGGTGAAAGGAGTACGTCGGTGGAGCTACGAGGGCCCCACGAGGCAGGGGGGCGCCTGGGGTGGGCGCCCCCACCCTCGTGAGCACCTCCCGTATCTTCCGACGTGGGGTCCAAGTCCATCAGGTGGGTTTCCTTCCAAAATAACTTCTAGTTGATTTCGTTCCGTTTGACTGGCCTCGATATTCCTTTTCCTTGAAATATCAAATAGGCATAAAACAACAACTGGGTTGGGCCTCCGGTTAATAGGTTAGTCCCAAAAATAATATAAAAGTGGATAATAAAGCCCAATATTGCCTAAAATAGTAGATAAAGTAGCATCGAGCAATCAAAAATTATAAATACGTTGGAGACGTATCAAGCATCCCCAAGCTTAATTCATGCTCATCCTCGAGTAGGTAAATGATAAAAAAGAATTTTTGATGCGGAGTGATACTTTGGCATAATTTCAATATAAATCTTCTTAATTGTGATATGAATATTCAGATCTGAAAGATTCAAGACAAAAGTTCATATTGACATAAAAATAATAATACTTCAAGCATACTAACTAAGCAATTATGTCATCTCAAAATAACATGGCCATAGAAAGTTCATCCCTACAAAATCATATGGTTAGGCTATGCTTCATTTTCGTCACACAAAGATGTTCCCAACTTCTATACCCCCGATGACAAGCCAAGCAATTGTTTCATACTCAAATAATCTCAAACTCTTTCAACCTTTACACAATACATGAGCGCGAGCCATGGGTATAGCACTATGGTTGGAATAGAAATATGATGATGGGATTGTGTGGAGAAGACAAAAAAAGGAAAGTCTCATATCGACGAGGATAATCAACGGCCTATGGAGATGCCCATCAATTGATGTCAACATGAGGAGTAGGGATTGCCATGCAACGGATGCACTAGAGCTATAAGTATATGAAAGCTCTACAAAAGAAACTAAGTGGGTGTGCATCCAACTTGCTTGCTCACGAAGACCTAGGGCACTTTGAGGAAGCCCATAATTGGAATATACAAGCCAAGTTCTATAATGAAAATTCCCACTAGTATATGCAAGTGACAAAATGAGAGACTCTCTATTATGAAGATCTTAGTGCTACTTTGAAGCACAATATATGAGACTCACTACATGAAAAACAAGGTGCTACTTTGAAGCACAAGTGTGGTAAAAGGATAGTAGCATTGTCCCTTCTCTCTTTTTCTCTCTTTTTTTATTATTCTTTTTTATTTGGGCCTTTTCTCTCTTTTTTTATGGCCTCTTTTTTTTCTTTTTTTTTCGTCCGGAGTCTCATCCCAACTTATGGGGGAATCATAGTCTCCATCATCCTTTCCTCACTTGGGACAATGCTCTAATAATGATGATCATCACACTTTTATTTTTCTTACAACTCAACAATTACAACTCGAAACTTAGAACAAAATATGACTCTATATGAATGCCTCCGGTGGTGTACCGGGATGGTGCAATGAATCAAGAGTGACATGTATGGAAAATAATGCATGGTGGCTTTGCCACAAATACGATGTCAACTACATGATCATGCAATGGCAATATGACAAAAGTAATGTATGTCATAATAATGATGGTGTAAGTTGCATGGCAATATATCTCGGAATGGCTATGGAAATGCCATGACAGGTAGGTATGGTGGCTGTTTTGAGGAAGATATAAGGAGTTTTATGTGTGATACAGCGTATCATATCACGGGGTTTGGATGCACCGGCGAAGTTTGCACCAACTCTCAAGGTGAGAAAGGGCAATGCACGGTACCGAAGAGGCTAGCAATTACGGAAAGGTAAAAGTGCGTATAATCCATGGAATCAACATTAGTCAAAAGAACTCATATACATATTGAAAAAATTTAGAAGCCATCAAAAATCAAGTACTACGCGCAATGCTCCTAGGTGGATAGATTGGTAGGAAAAGACCATCGCTCGTCCCCGACCGCCACTCATAAGGATGCACAAGCCAGGTACACTTCATGTTTCAAATTTGTTACACAACTTTACCCATATGTGCACGCTACGGGACTTGCAAACTTCAACACAAGTATTTCTCAAATTCACAATTATCAACTAGCACGACTTTGATATTATTACCTCCATATCTCAAAACAATTATTAAGCATTAAATTTATCTTAGTATTCAATTCACTCAAAAGAAACTTTCACATATCTTGAACACCAAGTATATTAACATTAAGAAAATTACCATGCTATTAACGACTCTCAAAAATAATCTAAGTGAAGCATGAGAGATCAAGTTTCTTTGAAACAAATCCACCACCGTGCTCTAAAAGATCTAAGTGAAGTACTAGAGCAAAAATTATCAAGCTCAAAAGATATAAGTGAAGCACATTGAGTATTCTAACAAATTCCAATTTATGTAAGGCTCTCTCTCATTAAAGAATTCAGATCTTGGTACTTTATTCAAACAGCAAGCAAAGCTAAAGAAAACTACAATGCAAGGATAGCACAACTCATGTGAAGAAGCAAAAACTAAGGCTCAACCGATACTAACCGATAGTTGTTGAAGAAGAAACGTGGGATGCCTACCGGGGCATCCCCAAGCTTAGATGCTTGAGACTTCTTGAAATATTATCTTTGGGTGCCTTGGGCATCCCCAAGCTTGAACTTTTGTGTCTCCTTAATTCCTCTCATATCATGGTTTCTCTTTTTATCAAAAGCTTCATTCACAACAAACTCAACAAGAACTCGTGAGATAGGTTAGTATAAACCAATGCAAAACCTTATCATTTTCTACTGTAACAAATCACTAACATTATTACTCAACATTTCATGCTAAATCCTCTTCATATTTAATACTCCTATCATCAAATAGAATCATTAAACAAGCAACATATGCAATCAATGCAAACATAACAGCAATCTGGCAAAACAATATAGTCTGTAAAGAATGCAAGAGTATCAATACTTCCCTAACTCCAAAAATTATGAAATAACATTCCCACTGTAATAAATTTATCAGAGCTTTATATGCAAAAAAATTCAATATTATATCATGCTCTGACTTTTCTGAGGAATTTTTGCAACAGCGGTAAACTTTCTGTTTTCAAACAGCAACATGTATACTAGCAAAATAAGCATGGCAAAGGCTATCCTTGACTTTTTTTATTGAAACTAAAGATGCAAAAAACTAATCTAAATAACAGAAGGCAAATAATAACAAAATAAAATGACGCTCCAAGCAAAACACATATCATGTGGTGAATAAAAATATAGCTCCAAGTAAAGTTACCGATGAACGAAGACGAAAGAGGGGATGCTTTCCGGGGCATCCCTAAACTTGGACGCTTGGTTATCCTTTAATATTACCTTGGGGTGCCTTGGGAATCCACAATCTTAGGATCTTGCCACTCCTTATTCCATAGTCCATCGAATCTTTACCCAAAACTTGAAAACTTCACAACACAAAACTTAACAGAAAACTCGTGAGCTCCGTTAGCGAAAGAAAACAAAACACCACTTCACGGTACTGTAATGAACTCATTCTTTATGTATATTAGTGTTAAAACTACTGTATTCCAAATTCTCTATGGTTTATAAACTATTTTACTAGCCATAGATTCATCAAAATAAGCAAACAACACACGAAAAACAGAATCTGTCAAAACAGAACAGTCTGTAGTAATCTGTAACTAACGCAAACTTCTGGAACTCCAAAAATTCTAAAATAAATTGGTAGACCTGAGGAATTTGTCTAGTAATCATCTTCAAAAAGAATCAACTGAATAGCACTCTCCAGTAAAAAGTTCTACCTAATCTCGTGAGCGCTAAAGTTTCTGTTTTTTACAGCATGATCATAAAGACTTCACCTAAGTCTTCCCAAAGGTTCTACTTGGCACAAACACTAATTAAAACACAAAACCACATCTAAACAGAAGTTAGATGGATTATTTATTACTAAACATAACCAAAAAGAAAGAAACTAAAATAAAATTGGGTTGCCTCCCAACAAGCGTTATCGTTTAACGCCCCTAGCTAGGCATGATGATTTCAATGATGCTCACATAAAAGAGAAGAATTGAAACATAAAGAGAGCATCATGAAGAATATGACTAGCACATTTAAGCCTGACCCACTTCCTATGAATAGGGATTTTGTGAGCAAATAACTTATGGGAACAATAATCAACTTTCATAGGAAGGCAAAACAAGCATAACTTCAAAAATTTAAGCACATAGAGAGGAAACTTGATATTATTGCAATTCCTACAAGCATATATTCCTCCCTCATAATAATTTTCAGTAGCATCATGAATGAATTAAACAATATAACCAGAACCTAAAGCATTCTTTTCATGATCTACAAACATAGAAAATTTACTACTCTCCACATAAGCAAAATTCTTCTCATTCGGAATAGTGGGAGTATCATAAGAGACTTGAACACTAAAAATTGTTTCCACATTAAAAGAGTAATGTTCAGAAAAAGGGTAATCATAATCATGAAAAGTTTTGTAAATATAATCATCACTAATTTTCATAGCATAAGTTTCATCACAATAATCATCATAAGTAGCAACTTCGTTCTCATCATAATCGATTGAAACCTCTCCCAAGATAGTGGAATCACTAAATAAAGTTGACACTCTCCCAAATCCACTTTCGTATTCATCACAATAAAATTCAACATCCTCCAAAATAGTGGGATCGCTACTTCCTAAAGTTGACACTCTTCCAAACCCACTTTCATCAATATAATCATCATAGGTAGGAGGCATGCTATCATCATAACAACTTTGCATATCAAAACTTGAGAGGCTAAAAATATCATCATTATTAAACATAGCATCCCCAAGCTTGGGACAAACATTAATTGTAGCAAATATATTCTCAAATATTTAATCCTCATAAAACATAGCTTCCCCAAGCTTGTGCCTTTTCATATCATAAGCATAATCACTCGCATCATTAATAGTATGGATAGCACCAATAGTATAGCAATTATTATATTCTTCCAAGCAAGTGCCGAAAAGATTTTCAGGATCATAAGAAGTATCATTATCTTCTCAATCATAATCATCACAACAATTAATAGGCATAACGAGATCATCATCAAGTGTATCATCTTCATTTTCATGAGGCACAACAATAATAGGAGCAACTTTATTTGGGAGAGATACCTTTTTACCTCTCTTCCTTTTTCTTTTCTTCTTCTTCACATTATGTGTAGGTTCAACCTTCCTCTTTGAGCTCCTTATTGATGAGATTGGTTGAATTGAAGGATCCTCCTCGTTACCTGATTCATCATAACAAATAATAGGAGGATATTGGGAAGTCTCTTCCCTTTCATTAGTATTCTCTTCATCTTCTATTTGTTTTCTTTTCTTTATGTAACTGGAAATATAAGGATTTTCAGTGCAATTCACCGCACAATATATATATATATATATATATATATATATATATATATATATATATATATATACATATACATATATCTTTTCTAGATCAAAATCAAGAATTTTATCAAGACTAAATTTTAGAATACCCTCAGTTATACGTTTCATTTCTTCATAACCCAAAAGAAGGCTAAGTTCTTTATGATGCTCAAGGGTAATCAAATTATCGCAATATTTGGACACGACTTGATCATGAAACAAATAGCATCGGAGCTTTAAATGACCATGTTCATTGCAAAGTTCACAAGGGGAACGAAAAATATTGAATCTTTCAGCACATTCATCTAGCTCTTCTTGCAACAATTTGGTTTCTAAGTACTTATGCCTCTTGCAATATATATCTTCTTTATTTGGTGTGTTCATGCAAACATGCACTCCACAAAAGTTGGCATGCTTATGAGAGATATTTTCATCATGACTAGAGCAATCATCATTAGTACTATGGATATCCAAGGAGTTCATACTAACAACATCGCAATCATGCTCATCATTCAAATATTTAGTGCCAAACATTTTAATGCATTCTTCTTCTAACACTTTGGCACAATTTTCCTTTCCATCATACTCACGAAAGATATTAAAAAGGTGAAGCGTATGAGACAAACTCAATTCCATTTTTTTGTAGTTTTCATTTATAAACTAGACTAGTGCTAAAACAAGAAACAAAAAAGATTCGATTGCAAGATCTAAAGATATACCTTCACTTACCTAGCCTCCCCGGCAACGGCGCCAGAAAAGAGCATGATGTCTACTACACAACCTTCTTCTTGTAGACGTTGTTGGGCCTGCAAGTGCACAGGTTTGTAGGACAGTATCAAATTTCCCTCAAGTGGATGACCTAAGGTTTATCAATCCGTGGGAGGCATAGGATGAAGATGGTCTCTCTCAAACAACCCTGCAACCAAATAACGAAGAGTCTCTTGTGTCCCCAACACACCCAATACAATGGTAAATTGTATAGGTGCACTAGTTCGGCGAAGAGATGGTGATACAAGTGCAATATGGATGGTAGATATAGGTATTTGTAATCTGAAAATATGAAAACAGCAAGGTAACTAACGGTAAAAGTGAGCGTAAACCGTAATGCAATGATAGGAAACAAGGCCTCGGGTTCATACTTTCACTAGTGCAAGTTCTCTCGACAATAATAACATAGATAGATCATATAACAATCCCTCAACATGCAACAAAGTGTCACTCCAAAGCCACTAATAGCGGAGAACAAACGTAGAGATTATGGTAGGGTACGAAACCACCTCAAAGTTATTCTTTTGGATCAATCTATAAAAGAGTTTGTACTAGAATAACACCTTAAGACACAAATCAACCAAAACCCTAATGTCACCTAGATACTCCATTGTCACCTCAAGTATCCGTGGGCATGATTATACGATATGCATCACACAATCTCAGATTCATCCAACCAACATAAAAGTACTTCAAAGAGTGCCCCAAAGTTTCTATCGGAGAGTCAAGAACGTGTGCCAACCCCTATGCATAGGTTCCCAATGTCACGAAATCCGCAAGTTGATCACCAAGACATACATCAAGTGTTCTCATAAAAGACTCAATCAGATAAGATAACTTCAAAAGGGGAAACTCAATTCATCACAAGTGAGTAGAGGGGGAGAAACATCATAAGATCCAACTACAATAGCAAAGCTCGGGATACATCAAGATCGTTCCATAGATTGGAACACGAGAGAGAGAGAGATCAAATACATAGCTACTGGTACATACCCTCAGCCCCGAGGGTGAACTACTCCCACCTCGTCATGGAAAGCGCCGAGATGATGAATATGGCCGCCGGAGATGGTTCCCCCTCCGGCAGGGTGCCGGAAAGGGGTCCCGATTGGTTTTTGGTGGCTACAGAGGCTTGCGGCAGCGGAACTCAGGATCTAATCTCTGTTTTGGAAGTTTTAGGATACGTAGGTATATCTGGTTGAAAGGAGTGCGTCGGTGGAGCTACGAGGGCCCCACGAGGCAGGGGGGCACGCCCAGGGGGGTGGGCGCGCCCCCCAGCCTCGTGAGCACCTCCCGTATCTTCTGACATGGGGTCCAAGTCCATCGGGTGGGTTTCCTTCCAAAAATAACTTCTCCAGTTAATTTCGTTCCGCTTTGACTCCGTCGATATTCCTTTTCCTCAAATATGAAATAGGCATAACACAGCAAATCTGGCTGGGCCTCCAGTTAATAGGTTACTCCCAAAAATAATATAAAAGTGGATAATAAAGCCCAATATTGCCTAAAACAGTAGATAAAGTAGCATGGAGCAATCAAAAATTATAGATACGTTGGAGACGTATCAGTTGCTAAAGCAGTTGAGGCAGAGGTGGCTGTCGGAGGTGTGGAGGAAGATCTGGGGAATCTGTAGATGGTGTCCAGGTCACTGCTCTGTTGTGATGGATCGTTCTATTGTTGGAGCAGCCCTGGTGAGCCGTTAGATGTCAAGGCTGAAGCAGCACAAGACAGACATCGTAAATCTCAAGTGGGATTCTAATAGCATCTCCAATAGATGATGTAAAATAAATGTAAAATTTACATCACCAAGAACCACCTGACTACAACAGATGAGGTAAAAACTATTGACTCTGAACTTAACTGTCGAAACTAAAATTTACTGTGGAATCTGAATGTTACTGTCGAAACTGAACGCAATGGTAGCAGAGAGGCACTTGACACGTAGTTTAGGGAGGGCCTGTAGTTCATCTTCAACCTGCACCCCCTAAGTCGCCAGCCACCACCAGCAAAACCGCCGGCCCCAGCGCCGCCTCGCCGCCCCGAAACTACTCCCCACCGTCGGTCCGCCGCCGCCCCGGCCAGCCCTATAGGCCCCCCGCCCCCACCCTGAACCCTAAGATAGATAGTGGGGTATCTCTCCAGCGAGCCCCATCCCGCTGCAATGGTGGTTCTTCCTTAACTCGGCGAGCCCCCCGCCCCACCCCCTGAAAATCGACTGACCCAAAAGTCGATTCAGTCGACTGAAGTGTAGCTAAATCGGAGCAGAACAGCAGCACGAGCAAGGGGGAGAGCAGCAACAGCAGCGCGAGCGAGCGAGCGAGAGCCAGAGCAGCAGCAGCTGGGCGAGAGAGCGATCGAGCGAGAGCCCGAGCAACAGCAGCTGGGCGAGTGAGCGATCGAGCGAGAGCCGGAGCAGCAGCAGCAGATCCGGCTGGTATGGCCACCGCCGCCGAAGGGGCCTCGCACTAGGGGAGAGCCGCTGTGGAGATGTCGCCCGCGGCGCCGGCTTCAAGGTAGCCGCTCCATGGGGGTGCGGGATGGAGCACCGTCGGTGCCGAGAAGTCGAGCTAAGGAGAAGGTGCGATGCGATGAGTGTACAACCTCTTTGGTGGCGCCGAGTAGGCCTCGGCTTTGTCCGAGGAGTCGGTGAGGATGCTGCGGTTCCGGTGGAGCAAGTTAAGGCAGAGCTGTGGAGATGGAGCAGCCGCGATAGACGAGGCGATCGTCGGAGCTGCTCCTTGGGGGTGGAGGACGGGGTGGCTGAACCGGCGAGACTATGAGATGGATGACGGATCCTCATCCAGGGAGGTGGACGAGGGACGTCGAGCTGTTGCGCTGGACGACATCGTCGGGGAAGAGGCTCCGGCTGGACAGCGGTGAGGTGGCGGACGGAGGAGGGTGGGGTTTCGTGGCTGGAGCGGAGAGGTTATGGCGGCGTGGGATTTTGAAGGCAAAAAGGAGGCGATGACAGGGGGTGAACCATGACTTAGGGACGCGCTTGTCCAAAATGTAGGGTGTGTTACAAAAGTACCCCCCCCCCCCACCGATTTGAACTAGTGGCCCTTTCGGCTCAGGGTTAGAAGGGGGATTTCGCGTGTCGGGATTTGGCAGCTGGAGGAAGTTTTCGCGCGCGTTGTAATTTCGGGATAGCAAGGCGCGGGTT
The DNA here is from genome assembly GCA_021605205.1 of Aegilops longissima. NCBI lineage: Eukaryota > Viridiplantae > Streptophyta > Magnoliopsida > Poales > Poaceae > Aegilops > Aegilops longissima. The sequence goes on from CM038679.1 coordinate 164,911,110, forward strand.
GTGAAGGCGCTAGTTTAGGGAGCACGATATCTGAATTTTCGGGATATAACAAGGTGTGGGTTGAATTTTAGGGACAAGCCTAACATGTAATATTGTACTTGTACGTACCAAATCAATTCGCACTTCCCTCAACCTAAAAGAAAACAAAAAAAATAAAATTAATCACACCACCCAAAGAGAGAGTCTTGCCCCGTTTTACAATAAAAATGTTGTTTAAAGCTACTCATACCAACAATTTATTGCAATTAAATGCTATTCGGTAGTATGAATCCATGTTATGTCCAATTAAATTTTTTCGCTTGCTGTATAACGCATGTAACCTACTCGTACCAACATTTTATTGCATTCCAAATGTCTATACTACACCTGCAATTCAAAATGATTTGAATTCGTTTCTCTATTTCAATAACAATCTACAATCATGATTGTTGCCAACTTCAACCATCATTCGTGTATTACCTTAATAACACACGACATGATTACTATAGATATAGATATGAACTATGTGTACTACATGAACTCGAATTCTATTTTTTGAATACACTTGATGTTGATTCCAAATAATACTACATTTGATGTACTAACTATATATTCGTAATCTAAACCATGTTCCATACGTGTACACCGTGTTTATCACACGTAGTATAGTGCCCCGCCCCCTACATTATGACAAGTATTTAGACCTGAGCTGCAAAAGCCACACATTAGCCCAAATTATGATCAATGTTCTATATGTTATACGTAGTACTAGCAAGATGCCCATGCATTCCACAGAACATCAACATGATCAAGGGGGGGCCTAATTTGCAAATATGGAGAGGGGTGTGGGTATCTTTTTTCAAAATTGCCATAGATTCCTTCCTATCCGTCAGATATAAATCGGACGGCCTATATTGCAGGATGGCACCATCATCAATAACTCCTTTTTTTAAAAGAGTAGAGATAAAATACATTATATGTAGTATAACATGTTCATAACCACACCATGTGTATCACCGTTATATATATTCACACATGCGTCGGTTTAAAACACTATGATAAATTCTTCAAATATCCGAATTCGCCTTTTATAATGAAGTATGATCTCTATTCGTCTTTTACACCCACACAATCCTCTTATCTTTGTAGCTAGCTAGCGCTAACTTTCTCTCGTGCATGCAGACGCCTGCATCCCTCTCACCCTCTCTCAGCATTCTCTAGCTCCATCGCGCAAATTCGTCTTTTCACTTTAGGTCATTCACCCATGGTGTGTGTAGGCCCCCTAGCTCCTTTTTATGGCACACATTGATCGATATGCCTCTCTAGCCAGGTGTGCCTAGCACAAAACACAAGCTTCCCCTATTCTCTTATCACCGTCCATGCCTCACTCCCACCACTCTTTTCATCGATCTCGTACTCGCACACTCCTCCCCTCTCGATATAGTATGACTCTCGCACCACCTCCTAGATGCATCCCTCTCTCTCTCTATCCTTCTCCCCGTGCCTCATTTGCTTCTAACACACACATGCATGTATACCGATTGATCTCCCAACATATACCTAGGTCGACTTTAACTATTCCCCCCCATCGATCGACGTACCTCACAAGTTATGTCTCTCCTTTCTCTGACAAAGGACGATTGATCTTCGTATGCAGTTATGTCTGCTTACCACAACCATATCGCCCCCCTCATCATTCGTGCATGCCACCTGACCCGTCTCTCACACGCAGGTGCACAGACAGGCAGCCATCCCCTCACAAGTTAGAAGCAACTCCAGTACCACCCCTCCAACACTCTAGCTCTGTCTCTCTCCTAACCTTATTCCTCTCCTACACATATGCATGGATGCCGATCGATCTCCCTTAATACATGAGGTAGATCGATCTCCCTTAACACATGAGGTAGGCCTCTCTCCTCCTCCACACATATACCAGCCATTGTACCTCTATAGTTAATTAGCCCCCCCCCCCCACCACACACCGATAGTCCAGCGCTGTAGGTAGGTATCCATGCCACAGAGAAAAATTGCACATGTCCCCTCTCACGTTCTAGTAGGTTAGCCACTCTATATCTTTGACGTGGGCACACACAAATTCGATGGCACTGTTTATCGATCGCACGCGCACACACACACACACATCATCCCGCTCTTCGATTCTATGGACACCTCAAGCCGATGATACCTCCACTCTCTTCTCGTGGATAGCCCCTCTATATATATGATATATCCAGGACTCTATTTCACACACATTTCATATATCCAGGACTCTCTTCTCGTGCACGCGTGCATGTACTCATGCTTCGTGCCCAGCCACACCCGCACGGGTACACGGTGGAGCTCATTTCTGTACGAAATGGCTGCCCACGTGCTAATTTAAATGCATGTAGCGGTTGTTTACCTACGGAGGTCATGTACGACGCGTGCAGGAAACAAAGTTCGACTTGATGCGTTGGCGCGTTATTTTTAAATAAAGTTATATCGCTCAATGGCACGCATACGAATATAAAACGATTTTTATGGAGAAAAGGTAGTCCGCTCCACTATATACAATGGAGCCCCTTTGCTGGTGTGTCTCTCTTCAAAGTATCTCACACAAGGCTATGGTGGCCTCTCTCTCTCTCTCTCTCTCTCTCTCACCGTTGGTCACTGATCCGGCCGCATCCCGTCCGCCAGCGGAAAGGGAGGACGTGCATCGTTTCTCTGTTCGACGACGCCGAGGCAGCACGTCCCGATCTTCGGTATACGCCGTTCTCTCTGACCAAGCTCCGGCGTGGTAGGGCCAATGCCACCTGCTCGCTGCCGCAGTATGGGCAGATTCCGCCCGCCGCCGCTCACCTAGTTACATCCCGACGACCTCCAGGTATCCCCTTAGGCCTTGCTCCACTGCCCGTCTTCCCACGTCGCTACATGTGGATCTTCCATAGTTCTTTGCCCAAAACGTAGCTCGTTTGCCGTACTTTCCATATTGCAATCTCGTCCTCACACCGTTTTAGACAAACACAACCATGTTGTTATCTTCCCTTAGGACAAGGAATATGCTTCTTTTTTGTCGTCGCATGTGTCATCAACTGTTATTGGCCAGTAATTGTTTCCTTTCTACCTCTTTTTTGCAAATAGGGCTATCCATTTCACCTTGTTGCTATTGCGACCATTTGGTTAACTGCACATTTTGTGCACTTCTACCAAAATGTCACAAGGGCAACGTCTCTACATTTCAGTGCGACTGCACAAAGGGAGATTGGTTTGGCTCTATCCTCCTCATCCAACTCCGAGCCTAATCTTCTCCAGCTGCAAAGGTGACCGGCTTCTATTTGTGTGTTTATTGTTTCATCAGCAGTCCTCTATTATCGTAGTCACACTTAATATCTTTGGAACAGGGACACTCAGCTCTATTTTAGTGGAACTGCACAAAATGATCGGGATGTTGCATGCTCCAGACAGCTACTTTTTTCCCAACATGCCTTGTTGATTTAGATGGAGCTGGGGGGACGTTGCTGCCAATGAAATCATGGATCAATTTTAATTTAACACCTTCTCACAACTTTGTCTTCAATTGTGATGTAAATATTAGCTCTGATTAGCAAGGAAGTTAGTTTTTTATTGTTTCCGAAAGAGCATCGATGGCAAGACACACGAAACAAAAGCTGAAGGCTCACAACATTGTACAATTTCATGTCGTTGGACAATTATTTGTGTAGTACGTCAATTATGTAAACAAATGTTGGAAGCATGATAGCATTGCTAGAAGCCTCTTCGGCATCCGGGTCCATGTGCCATGCACAAAATTATACTCCTTCATTCCTAAATATTTTTCTTTTTACAAATTTCAAATGGGCATATTTGAGAGTGTAGATTCACTCATTTTGCTTCGTATGTGTACTCCCTCTGTTTCTAAATATTTGTCTTTCTAGAGATTTCAACAAGTGACTACATACAGAGCAAAATGAGTGAATCTACACTCTAAAATATGTCTATATACATCTGTATGTAGTAGTCCATTTGAATCCCTAAAAATACAAATATTTGAGTAGTCACTCGTTGAAATCTCTAGAAAGACAAACACTCTGGAGTATATTTAAGAACCGAGGGGGTAGTGCATAGCTGCATGGGAGATTTAGACCGGTCGTTGCGCCGCATTAATAGTGAGTAATGAGCAGTCAAGTCATAAGCCCCACCTTTCCCACTGTAAGTTGCTCGGAAGAAGCAACCATCAATACGCTCTTCTTTGAATCCGCTCATACTACTCCATCCGTCACTGTTTATAGAGCGCGCTTCAAAAAAAGAGAAAATCTTTGGGACCAAGGCGACTAGCGATCGGCCCGAAAAATAGCATTGGTAGTTATAGCAGGGCGTCTATTACTAGAGGAAATAATGCGTACACACATGCATGTAGTGCTTCCACTCCTAGTACACACATGCATGCACTCACTCCACTCCGTAGTACTACATCGAGAGAAAATTGCGGTTACCACGCCCTAATTAATTGAGCATTAAACCAAACGCGTCTAAAGTCTCTCTGGTGGTGGAAATGCATTGAGAGAAATGCATCATAATGAAGCGCGCCCTATAAACTGTGACGGAGGGAGGAGTAGTATGAAGGTGCAAACCCAAGTACGCATATGGCCAGTCGGTCAACGCACCTCCTCTTGGCATATCACTAACATGTGGTACCGGAGTGTGAGCAAACCAATCTCAATTGATGGCAAAATGGTCAACCCGCCGTTCCCTAAGAGAAACCAGGAGCGAGAACACATAAACGGGCTCGCACGGAGGCCAAGATATATTCGAGCATGGTTGATCGATATCATCATTACATGTTGGGCTGCCGTTTTCCTCCCTTCTCCGGAATAAATGTGTACTTTATCAGAGATTAAGAAAAATAAGAGTACAGATGCTCCACCATGCGGTTCTAGTAGTAGTACTACTTGTACTACTAAACCTTGCGCTTGGCTCTTCGCCTCTTCGTGAAGTCAAACAATGATGGTACTCCGCATGTTCGGTACTACAGTGTATGCCTCTGGCAATCTGACACTGAATGAACTGATGCATGTCCACCGCCTGGGCGAGGGTACGTTGTATTAGTCAAAAGGCGTAAGCAAGCTTCACCTTGTCCTGCAAGCTTCTCCTCATTCTGCGAGTTGACGGGACACACCAACAAGTAGTGCTAGTCCATACTCCCTCCTTTCCGGTTAATATGGCTTAATCTTTTTTGCGGGTCATATATAAGCATTCTTAGGACGATCAGCCAAGACACTGGTCACTAGGAAGCGAGGTACCCCACAAAAGAAGAAGTAGGAAGCGAGGTGTTTCATCAAGCCAGCTCTCGTCCACATTCAAAGTGCAGCAAGCACGGTTCGCACAAAGATGCGCCACAAGGTTTGCTGACCTGTTCACATGTTGCATAACAAAAAAAAAGTGGAAATATTACCGAGCGCTCTATTTTGTAATAGGATATGAGCCAGAATTAAGCGAGAATTGTGGCGAGTGTTCCATGCAATCAACTTCCATTATCACATGCGAGAACCCTTGAAGAGAACCAAATGTGTTGAAGATTGCTTTATCACATTTTATAAATATAATAAGAGTGCAGACGCTCCTCCATCTGGTTCCTAGTACTAGTATAGTACTCCCTCTGTCCGGAAATACTTGTCATCAAAATGAATAAAAGGGGATGTATCTAGATGTATATTAATTCTAGATACATGTTTTTTATCCATTTTGATGACAAGTATTTTCGGATGGAGGGAGTAGTACATACCTCTATAGACTATAGTAGTAGTACCTAGTACTAGTAAACTTTGCGCTTGGCTATTCGCCTCTTCGGGAAGTGCAACAATAATAGTACTAGTATAGTGTATGCTTCTGGCAATATGACACCGAATTAACTGATGCACGTCCACCGCCTGAGCGAAGGACTGCTTGCATTAGTCAAAAGTTTCTCCTTGTCCTGCGAGCCACCGCGCGCAAGCTTCTCCCGTCCTGCAAGCTTCTCCTCGTTCGGCAAGTTGACGGAACACAGCAAAGTAATGCTAGTCCATACTTCCTCCTCTCCGGTTAATATGGCTTAATTTCAAACGAGATAAATACACCGTCTCTCACTGTATATTTGTAAAAATACGGCCAGTGGACTTCATAATACGCTCATTGCGCTCAATATATACATTTTCCGGTATTTATACGGTCACTAGCTCACCCTGGCTGAGTATGTGTGTGCATGCATGTGTGGGTTAAGCACTTGAGCGTGACCGTGTGTGTTCCGTCGTGTGCTCAGACATGCATGCATTAGGGCGTCGCGCCCGTTTTTGCGTCCATGTGTACGTGTGACTGTTGCATACACGTAGGGGGAGTACGTGTAGGGGCCACTAAAGGAGCAGTCAAATCACACAGTAAGTTTGTCGGAAGAAGCAACCAAAATTTACTCTTTAATGACACGTATGCAATACAAAATGGTTGATATGGAGAGAAAAAGAAAACCACTATGTATACACTAGCAGGAGCCTAAGCTACAAGCCTGCTTGCTTGGGTTGCTCTCTTCACAAGCATAGAACGACGGTGGCCACACCGTTGGTCACATATCCGGCCTGATCCCGCAGCTGGGGGAAGGGAACAATGTTCTGCGTAGACGTGGTCGATATCAGCGACGGAGAAAATCCACAGTCGGTGCGTCCCAATTGGGGGTCACCGCGGTATGGGCCGATGCCGCGTCCCAACCGCCCTTCTAGCTACAGCCCGACGTCCCAGGTAGTCCATCTTCCTTTTGGACCCGTCTTGCTCCAATGCCGCAGCTCCCCACGTAGCTCCATCTCCATGTCGATCTTTCTCTACTTCTACTGCCTTCTACTTGTGATGAGTTTATGTCTCGTGAACTAGTGCCAGTACTATTATTCTAATCACACTTCTTCAATATCTTTGCCATCAGGGATGCTCAGCTCGATTTTAGTGGAACTGCACAAAAGCATCGTATGATCCGAGGGTGCCAGCCGTCTTTCCTTCGACGGGTTCTACCTGGCCAGGAAATTAAATCCTCCTTAGGGTTTAGGGTTTAAGTCGTAGTGACCCCATCAGTAGTTTTTCTTTCGTACACGCTCTCACAACTTTTGTCTTTAGTTGTGAAGTAAATATTGGCTATGATCTGTGAATCATTGAGATGCATCAGCATGTGTGTTAGTTTTCCTTTGTATTTGATGGAATGTTGTAAGGGGGCATGCCACTCACCGCAAACCAAGTATACGATAACTTTCCCGCCTGCTTGTCAATGGATTGTGCCATGGAGTACTAGTACTACTGGAAGAGATTGACGAGTTGGGGGAGGACAGCTAGCTGTAGCACGGACTCTTAAGAACTTTTTACATGCATGTTGTGGCCGGCTATTGCGACCTTTGAACGCGGAGCAGCCGCGTGCATTAGGAAGCGGCGCGGGCAACGCTCTCTCGGCCGGCGCCGCTTCAATGCCGGCGCCAGTGAGAGGCCGCCTCCGCTCTGGCCAGGCATGAATGCGGCACTGATCGTTTTGGGCGGGAAGCACGCGCGGGTGATGAAGAGGGTTTGGGTTGGTCAGGAGCGGCCGTGGCAGCGGTCTAGACGCCCGCAAACAAGAGATGGTGTACGTTAATATTGCCGCGTATATAATTAACAACGTAAATAATGTGCCAGTTGGACAAATATGATTGGAGATGGAGATGGAAATGGAATTTTACGTAAACACGGATATGCATGTCTATGTCTATGTGTGTGTGAGCGACGACTCTCAAGACCTAGAAGCGGGGGCGTGTTTTTGATCGAGTTTTCTTTCTTGGTATGTTAAAAAATTGTCCGCCAGTTTTCGTTTCTTTTTTCCATGAACGCGTGCATTCTATTTAAAAATAGCCTCTTGTTTGATAGAGTTTCTCGCGTCTCGCTCTCTCACCCTCTCCATGTCAAAATAAGATGACGGTGTCCACACTATCTCTCTCCTCACCGGTGGTCACAGATCCGGCCGAACCTCGTCCGCTGCGGGAGGTGAGGAGGTGCAGCGTTGATGTTGTCGCCGTCGGCGATGGAGGAAGCCGATGCGCACCGTCCTCTCGGAGCCGGCGCTGGCGCGGACGAAGGTCCTCCGCGCCCTTGTTCGCTGCCTTCATGTGGGCAGATCTCGCTCGCCCGCCTAAGCAACATCTCGCCCACCTTAGGTATAACTTCTTGTACTGGTCCAGCTCCCCAGGTCGCTTCATGTGGGTTTTCTTCTATGCGACTACTCCCCAGCTCCCCATGTATAGTAGCTAGGGTTCGTCGGCTGGTCCAACATCACCTACTATTATAGAGGAAATTCCACTCGAAAAGTTGTCCTGATTTATGCCTCGGTGGAGGTATACATGTTGTTTCGACAAAAAGTACATGGTGGTTGTGCGGTCATTGTCCATATGCTCCTATTGCTGCTGCTAATCTAATACTATCACTAGTTAAATGAAGAAATGCTTTTTTTCTCGGGTATCCCGATTTAGTTCCCATCAAGATAATCATGATGCTTTTGTTTGTTGGTGTACTTTTCATAATTCTTATTGACAATTGAGATGTCGTTGTTAATCTTGTAAAACAAAGTAACAACACTATATCCCTTTTTTATATTTTTGGAAATAGCGATGCGTATCTCCATACCCGGGCATGTCTTCCTCAATTGTAGTGGAACTGCACAAAATTGGATGGCCATTGTTGTTCCGCCTCACTATCCTCTGCCACATGGTTCTTCCTTCCTCGAGCTAGACTACTGAGAAGAAACAGACCATAGTGAGGATTTGTCGAACTTCATAGGTGCCTCACACAAAATGTGGCTGGCCCACCTGTCATACAGCCAAAAGCAGGTGCAGTTAAGGCACCGGAGCTCAGTCCGTACTACAGTATATATATAAGCTGGAGCCTCAGCGCTTGTTCGCTAGGGTTTGCACTCTCCACACTCCTGCCGTACACACACACACACACACACACACACACACACACACACACACACACACATATATATATACACGCTGGAGGCTCAGCGTTCCTTTGCTAGGGTTTGGTATATTCACTGTCTCTCACCCTCTTCACCAGATCTAAACAAGACTGTGTTGTGGCCTCTGTCTCTCTCACCCCCCTCACAGACAGCTGGCGAAGGAGGCGTCCAGATCCTGTCGCACCGGGAAGGGGAGGAGGTTCAGCGTTCACTCTATCGCCTTCGGCGAGGGAGGCAATCCACTGCCGGCTGCGCTTTTCTCTTTCACCTAGCGCCTGTGCGGGCGGGCCACCGACCCCTTCTTCCTCGCTGTCGTACGTAGTTTGGGCAGATCCGACCTCCCGCCGCACGCCTTGCCACATCCCGATGACCCTAAGGTATAAATTTCTTTGAAACCGTCATTGGTCTAGATGCATGCTGATCTTTTTCGATTTTGTAGTCGAATCTAGGTCTTGGTTCAAAGAGGAAAGAAGGGTGCAGTGGGGTGGAGCATGAATCTAGGACGTGGTTCAATGAGGAAAGGAGGGAGGGAAAGTAGTATAGACTAGCTATCCAGCCGCTTTGTTGGTTGAAAAGGGAAAAAGGGGGTAACCCAGTACACACATCTGTAAGGAACCGAACTCTTTGTTGAAAAGGGAAAGAAACTAGGGGGTCGGGTAGTTTGTGCAGGACTAGATTTGCTGCCCTCAGATCGGAAAAAGTTTCAAGGAGAACAAATATGGGACCAACACAGATATGTTGCTTGGCTACATACTCTGCATCACCCATTTATACGTGTGGACGCACATGGTGCTGGCATGTCCCATGTCCCATCCACATGACCGTGCAGTGTGTTTTGAGATGTTGTGCTACTTGTATTGGTACTATTTTAAATAAATGTTGAATTGAAGCTATTGTATTTTAAGCAATGCCACTCTCAGAATTAACTACTCAACTATTTTAAAAGAATTGCTCTGTTAATATGAATCAATGCAACCATTTTAGAAATGCTACTGTCCTATACTTTGTTTTCCATCAAGATAAGGTAGATGCTTATTTTTGTGGCCGCATGTTTCATCCTCCTTTATTGGCAGTAATTGTTTCCTTTTTTCCCTCTATTAAATCAGGGATATTTATTCAACTTGTTGCTATAGCAAACTTAAATGTCACACCAGCGACTTTACTTGATTTCAGAGTAACTGCACAAAACAAGATTGGATTTCCTATTCGTGTTGGCAGATTCGTACGTGATCTTGTGTTCGTCATGACAGGTTGGTACTTGCCTTCATCCACATGATCATGCAGTGTGTTTTGAGATGTTGTGCTACTTGTATTGGTACTGTTTTATATAAATGTTGAATTGAAGCTATTGTATTGCTGTCTTTTCCCATTAAGTAGTGAACAAAAATGGGACCAACCCAGACATTATGCTTGTTGCTTTGTTACAACAAACTCTTCATCACCCCCTTTATAAGTAAACAGAAGCACATGTTGTTGTTGCGCCCACTCTCCCCTGGAACTGTTTATGCTTTTTGTTAATCTAATGCCGCTGGTAAAATTAAGCAATGCCACTCTCAGAATTAACTATTGAATCTTATTTCAAAACTGCAACACATGATAGGGATTGGCGGGATTACCATTTTTGTGGCCGCATGTTTCATCCTCCTTTATTGGCCAGTAATTGATTCATTTTTTGCCACTGTTAAAACAGGGATATCTATTCAACTTGTTACTATTGCGACATTTTGCTTTGCTTAATTTTGATGGAACTGCACAAAATGAGACCAGATTTCCATATATGTGTTGAGATCTCTCTGAGGTCTTCCTCACGAGTTGTTTCAAATCTTTGTCTTGGAAGGTCAGTACCAACTTTCCTCAGAATTAACTACTAAATGTTAGTTCAAAACTGCAACACTTGTTAGGGATCGGCGGGAGTACCATTTCTGTTAGGGATCGGCGGGAGTACATGTTTAAGAAATGTATTGTTCAGATAATGTCTCTGTTATTATATATCAGTTACAGTGTTTTACAAATGGTACTATCCTGCTTTGTAGTTCTTTCTACATGTTTAACCAAGGTATTGTTAAGATAATGTCTCTGTTAAAATGAATCAGTCGCATTGTTTTAGGGATGATACTATCTGCTTTGTCATTCTTTATACATGTTGAAACAAGGTATTGTTAAGATAATGTCTCAGTTAATATGAATGAATCACACTGATTGAGAATTGCTACTCTCCTGCTCTGTTTCCCATTAAGATAAGGTAGATCAATAGATGTTTTTCTTTTGGGAGTACAAGTCATCAACCGTTATTTCTCAGTAATTGTTTCCCTTATACCTTTTGTTGCTTACAGGGATATCAAACTTAAAGCTCGGTTTTATTCCGACTTTGATTTTAGTTGAACTGCACAAAAGGATCCAAATGTGTCCAAGGCAAACTGCTGCGTTAGTGGGTCCAGTTGGTCTTACCACTTTGTAGAAAGAAGCAGTCACTGTTTGCGCTACATTACACAAGGAATGATCGAGAAGCTTTACAGATTATTAGTAGACGCTGGTGACATGACTAGTCTGCAGAGAGCACATAGGAAACTCTACAACACGTGGAGTGCACTGGGCAAAAAGTGCCCAAACAAGTACAGGAAGCCAGGATAGGACTCCAAATCTGTCAATGTCATTCTAAGCAACAATGATGGGGCATGTGGGTATGGTAATCTGTTTACCGTACTTTCAGTTTGTTAGTCCACCGATTGGTGGGTTTACACTGGGGCCAATATTCATGTGTGTCCTGTTGTGTCTTTGTTTTCTTGCAGCATATAAATACGATATCCACATGGATGCTCAGCTTGATTTTAGTGGAACTGCACAAAATGTCAGATGGTTTGTGTCCTCCATAATACTTCATCATGCACAATACATCGAATGGTTCTCTAATCATTCGTCGTCACCTTGAGCCACCGGACTATATGTTTGAATGGTGCTGCCAGCGTCGGCCATTAAGAAGGGTAAGAAGAAAGACAAAAAGAGAGATGGCTGCTTTACTTGTGGTTCGGAGGAACACTGGGCAAACAAGTACCAAGAAGCCAGGACAGGACTCCAAGTCTGTCAATGTCACTCTAAGCAACAATGATGGGGCATCTGGGTATGGTAATCTGTTTACCATACTTTCAGTTTGATAGTCCACAGATTGGTGGGTTGACACAGGGGCCAATATTCATGTGTGTGCTGATGTGTCTTTGTTTTCTGGCAGCATATAAATACGAAATCCATAGGGATGCTTAGCTTGATTTTAGTGGAACTGCACAAAATGTTCAGATGGTTCGTGTCCTCCATAATAATACTTCGTCATGCACAATACATCGAATGGTTCTCTAATCATTCGTCGTCACCTTGAGCCACCGGACTATCAGATGACAAACCTTGCCCGTTCCACAATCATAGGCATTACATATTTTGAATGGGAAAATCTTGTCAAAGTTGACATTAGTTTAATATATTGTAATTGGAAAACCTTGTCAATTTTTGCTCATCGATGTTAGCCAGAAGACATGCATTTGATATTTTTTTGTGGGACGCCCTTTGCTGTGAGCAACGTCGATCGTTTTTTCCTATTCCTATCTTCAGTTCAGAAGTAAATATTTACTCTGCTGCTACCTCTTGAGCACTGCGTTGGTTTTCCCTTCAAGAGGAAAGGGTGATGCAGTGAAGCAGCGTAAGTTTTTCCCTCAGTTTTTGAGAACCAAGTTATCAATCCAGTAGGAGGCCACGCACGAGTCCCTCGCACCTACACAAACAAATAAAATCCTCGCAAGCAACGCAATAAAGGGGTTGTCAATCCCTTCACGGTCACTTACGAAAGTGAGATCTGATAGATATGATAAGATAATATTTTTGGTATTTTTATAATAAAGATGCAAAGTAAAATAAAAGGCAATGAAAATAGCTAAGTGTTGGAAGATTAATATGATGGAAAATAGACCCGGGGGCCATAGGTTTCACTAGTGGCTTCTCTCGAGAGCATAAGTATTACGGTGGGTAAACAAATTACTGTTGAGCAATTGACAGAATTGAGCATAGTTATGAGAATATCTAGGTATGATCATGTATATAGGCATCACGTCCGAGACAAGTAGACCGACTCCTGCCTGCATCTACTACTATTACTCTACACATCGACCGCTATCCAGCATGCATCTAGAGTATTAAGTTCAAAAGAACAGAGTAACGCTTTAAGTAAGATGACATGATGTAGAGGGATAGACTCATGCAATATGATATAAACCCCATCTTGTTATCCTCGATGGCAACAATGCAATACGTGCCTTGCTACCCCTACTGTCACTGGGAAAGGACACCGCAAGATTGAACCCAAAGGTAAGCACTTCTCCCATTGCAAGTGTCGGGGAAGCTGATCTGACCCACGAACACCTATGGGACCGGCGGACCGAGCCCCTTTCGGTTCGGAGGGGGCGGAGGTCGCACGAAGAGCAGATCGAGTAGAAGCACACGAACAGTTTACCCAGCTTCGGAGCTCTCCGGAGAGATAACACTCCTACTGCTGCCTGTTTGAGTGTATTGAGTTCTTGCTAGGGAGCGCTGAGAGCTACAGTACACTCCAGCTGCTAACGAGACCTAGCGTGAGTGTTTTCTGGCTTCGAACCTTTCGAACCCCCCTCTACGTTGCTCATGGGCCTCCTTTTATATGCTCAAGGGGTCTCCGACAGGTGGCAACGTAGACAAGGGTAAAAATGGAAAAAGAGTGTGGTTGGTACAGCTACTTATACAGTGTATCATAGCTAACCACGACGGCAAGGGACAAAGGCATTAAATGCCCGCTCACGCCGCCCAAACAAAGGCAAACAGGGACCGTCGGCGCCACCGCTTGCCACGATGGCAATCTTGTCGGCGCCGCTTGCCACCGCGCTCCACTAGCCGCACAGACCTCTTGCCACGCGGCGCTCGAAAGGTCTGAGGCGACACGTTGGTGGAGCGTCTTTGAGCCTTGAGAATAGAATAGTAGTCTGCGCGGCAAGCGCCTTTGCCGCGTTGTTGCCTTGTCGCGTCCGGAAGCTTGTCGCTCACGGGCCTTCCCGCAAGCTCCTCTTGCCGGGCCTTGTCTCCTAGGTTCCTTGGTTGGCCTTCCCGGCAAGCTCCTCTTGCCGGGGCCTTGTCTCCTTGGCTTAAATACTTTGTTCTTGAATGGCTCCAAAGGAACCACGGAGGACCTTGGCGGTCGCCAGGCAAGCCTTGCCGCGGGATGCTGCAACTGCCCGTGCACAAGTTCGGGATACTAAGGTACTCCTACTCTAGTACACCGACAGGAGCCCCCGGGCCTGGGCCACACACGGGGCCGAGCGCTGTTGGGCCAGGCCCAAAACAGGGCACGGGCACGCGCGGCCTGGTTTACGCCATATCTCACTCCGGACCCACCACGCCCTCCACGAACGGCACGCGTCGAATGCGGCGTCGTGGGATAGATCGTGGAAGGTTTCTTTATTCGGAAAAGCGGAACGTCCGCCCCCTCCCTCTTTATAAGCAGGGGAAACAGGGGCAGTTCGCCCACCTTGCCAGTTGTTGTCCAATCTCGAAAAACCACCGCTGCTCCCCCCTTCTTCCGTAGGCTGAAGAGAGCAGCGCTCCGCCCCCCATCGCCACTAGCATCACCAACGCCATCGATCTCCTGCACCGCCTCCGCCCCCCTCCGAACCAAAAGGGGCTCGGTCCGCCGGTCCCATAGGTGTCCGCGGGTCAGATCAGCTTCCCCGACATCTTTGGGAAGCTGATCTGACCCACGAACACCTATGGGACCAGCGGACGAGCCCCTTTCGTTCGGAGGGGGCGGAGGTCTGAAAGCGATCGGCGAAGCACACTAAGCAGTTTACCCAGCTTGAGCTCTCCGGAGAGATAACACTCCTCGCTGCTGTTTGAGTGTATTGAGTTCTTGCTAGGGGCCGAGAGCTACAAATACACTCCAGCTGCTAACGAGACCTAGCGTGAGTGTTTTCTCGCTTCGAACCTTTCGAACCCCCTCTCGTTGCTCATGGGCCTCCTTTTATATGCTCAAGGGGTCTCCGACAGGTGGCAACGTAGACAAGGGTAAAATGGAAAAAGAGTGTGGTTGGTACAGCTACTTGTGCGATGTATCATACCTAACCTCGACGGCAGGGACAAAGGCATTAAATGCCCGCTCTCGCCGCCCAAACAATGCAAACAGGGACCATCGAGCGCCACTTGCCCACGATGGCAATCTTGTCGCGCCGCTTGCCACCGTGCTTCACCGCAAGACCTCTTGCCACGCATACTGGAAAGGTCCTGGCGACATCGTTGGTGGGCCACCGGAGCGCAAGAATAGAATGGTAGTCTGCGCGGCAAGCGCCTTGCCGCGGTTGTTGCCTTGTCGCGTCCGGAAGCTTGTCGCTCACCGGGCCTTCCTGGCAAGCTCCTCTTGCCGGGGCCTTGTCTCCTAGGTGCCTTGGTTGGCCTTCCCGGCAAGCTCCTCTTGTCGGGGCCTTGTCTCCTTGGCTTAAATACTTTGTTCTTGAATGGCTCCAAAGGAACCACGGAGGACCTTGGCGGTCGCCAGGCAAGCCTTGCCGCGGGATGCTGCAACTGCCCGTGCACAAGTTCGGGATACTAAGGTACCCCTACTCTAGTACACCGACAGGAGCCCCCGAGCCTGGGCCACACACGGTGCCGAGCTGTTGGGCCAGGCCCAAAACAGGGCACGGGCACGCGCGGCCTGGTTTACGCCATAACTCACTCCGGACCCACCACGCCCTCCACGAACGGCACGCGTCGAATGCGGCGTCGTGGGATAGATCGTGGGGGGTTTCTTTATTTGGAAAAGCGGAACGTCTGCCCCCTCCCTCTTTATAAGCAGGGGAAACAGGGCAGTTCGCCCACCTGCCGATTCTTTGTCAATCTCGAAAAAACACCGCTGCTCCCCCTTCTTCCCAAGGCTGAAGAGAGCAGCGCCACCCCCATCGCCACTAGCATCACTAACGCCGTCGATCTCCTCCACCGCCTCCGCCCCCTCCGAACGAAAGGGCTCGGCTGTCCCATAGGTGTTCAGGTCAGATCAGCTTCCCGACATCTTTGGGAAGCTGATCGACCCACGATCACCTATGGGATCGTGACCGAGCCCCTTTCAACCGGAGGGGGGCGGAGGTCGCTGAAGAGCAGATCGAGGCGGCACACGAGCAGTTTACCCAGCCGGAGCTCTCCGAGAGATAACACTCCTCTCGCTGCTGTTTGAGTGTATTGAGTTCTTGCTAGGGAGCGCCGAGAGCTACAATACACTCCAGCTGCTAACGAGACCTAAGCGTGAGTGTTTTACGGCTCGAACTTTTGAACCCCCCACGTTGCTCATGGGCCTCCTTTTATATGCTCAAGGGTCTCCGACAGGTGCTTAGCGTAGACAAGGGTAAAATGGAAAAAGAGTGTGGTTGGTACAGCTACTTGTATAGTGTATCATACCTAACCCCGACGGCAGGGGACAAAGGCATTAAATGCCCGCTCACGCCGCCCAAACAAAGGCAAACGAGGACCGTCGGCGCGCCGCTTGCCACGATGGCAATCTTGTCAGCGCCGCTTGCCACCGCGCTCCGCTGGCCGCACAACCTCTTGCCACGTGCGCTTGGAAAGGTCCCAGGGTGACACGTTGGTGGACGTGCTGGAGCGCAGGAATAGAATGGTAGTCTGCCGCGGCAAGCGCCTTGCCGCGGTTGTTGCCTTGTCGCGTCCGGAAGCTTGTCGCTCACCGGACCTTCCCGGCAAGCTCCTCTTGCCGGGGCCTTGTCTCCTAGGTGCCTAGGTTGGCCTTCCCGGCAAGCTCCTCTTGCCGGGGCCTTGTCTCCTTGGCTTAAATACTTTGTTCTTGAATGGCTCCAAAGGAACCACGGAGGACCTTGGCGGTCGCCAGGCAAGCCTTGCAGCGGATCTGCAACTGCCGTGCACAAGTTCGGGATACTAAGGTACCCCTACTCTAGTACACCGGCAGAGCCCCGGGCCTGGGCCACACAAGGTGCCCGGCTGTTGGGCCAGGCCCAAAACAGGGCACGGGCACGCGGCCTGGTTTACGCCATAACTCACTCCGGACCCACCACGCCCTCCACGAGCAGCCTTGCGCCGAATGTGGCGTCGTGGGAGAGATCGGGGTTTATTTATTGAAAAAGCGGGCGTCCGCCCCTCCTCTTTATAAGCAGGGGAAGCAGGGGCAGTTCGCCTACCTTGCCGATTCTTGTCAATCTCGAAAAACCACCGCTGCTCCCCCCTTCTTCCCAAGGCTGAAGAGAGCAGCGCTCCGCCCCCCATCGCCACTCGCATCACCAACGCCGTCGATCTCCTCCACCGCCTCCGCCATGGCTCCGAAAGCCGACAACGGGAAGGCTGTGAAGTCGGCCGAGGCGCAGCGGTTCGCAGCGCTGCGAAAGGAGGGCAATCTTCCGTCCTCAGCTCGCCGTGAAGGATCTGAGCGAGTACTACTACCTCTTCTGGTCGACGGAGACGCGAGCGCATCCGTGCACGAAGGTACTTCCAGCTGCTGCTTCGTAACTAGCTCCGAACGGATATCCTTTCTTCACGCTCTTCTTCTACTGCGGGCTCTGCCCGCCTTTCTCTGAATTTTTCTGTGACATCATGAACACCTACGGGTTCCGCCTCCTTGACTTCACCCCCAATACTGTCCTGACCATGGCAGTTTTTGCACATCTCTGCGAAAATTTTGTCGGAGTCCATCCCAACGTAGCTCTTTTCCGTCATTTCTTTATGCCTCGAGTTGAGAGAGGAGAGTCTCTTGCCGGCGGAATCGCTTGGATCTCAAGGATTGGCAAGAAGGAAGCTTATCTGGAGGGAGAGCTCTGCAGCAAGTGGGAGGAATGGAGGGCAGATTGGTGTTGGATTGTTGAGGAGAACCCGCAGCCCTTTACCGCCATGGCGCCAAACTCCAATAGTGCGCGGCAACGATTGAACAACGTGGCCCCGGAAGATGCCAGGTGAAGATTGCCGTCACTGAATCCTGCGCCTCGGGCTTGCGGAGCTCACCGTGAGGCACCGTTGGCGCAGACTTCCTTCGCCCGCCCGCCGCCCCTTGCAGGAGAGGAGGAGACCTGCTTGGGAGTTTCAGAACGCGGCAGATATCATGAGGCTGTGCCCGGGCCTCAACTTCAACTTCACTGTCTTGGAGCTGGATGCGATGCTCTTGGAGCTGTTCAAGCTCGATCCTGATCATCCCGAGATGTTCAGGTTGCCGAGGGGCGTCGTCCCACCGTGCAACAATTCCTCGCTTGACCGCATCCGTGCAATGATGTCGTTGTGCGACTCGCATGGAATTGTCCCAACTTGGCAAGAGCCTGCAGATGACGTCGTGCGGCAGTTCTTTGATAGCCTGGTAGAAGTGCCGATCTGCCCCGATGAGCAGAAGAGCCTCACCCGCGACACCACCGATGATGAGATGCAGTGCATCGCCACCAGGCTGGAAGAGGCGGCAGCAGCCGCTGCCGCGGGCGAGTTCGGATTCACCGTGGAGGAGGCAGAGGCAGCAGAGGCGGCAAGCCTTGTCGAGCGAAGGGAGTTTGCCGGCGAGGAAGAGCTTGTCGGGCCTGAAGCTGAGTCGAGCGAACCCGCCAAGGGTGCCTCCTCCCCACCTTCAAACAGCTTGCCGCGAGCGAAGCCCCCAGCTCCACCAAGAAGGCGTCTCCACAAGGCCGGAGACGTAGCGGGCGGCAGCAGACCCAACAGCCGCCCGCGCGCGCGCGCGCTTCCACCGCGGCAAGCCTTGCTGCGCGAGAGCACCTCACGCCACTGCAGCAACTAGAGCGGGGTCCTCCCAGACCACCGCTTCTGCACCCGCCAAGCGGCCAAGGGAACCCACTCCTCCGCCTCGTCGTCGGGCGAGCCAGGTGATCTCTCCGCTCAGCTCCGGCGAGGAAGAAGAAGAGTAAGATTCTTTCTTGTACTTGTAGTTCTTCAATTTGTTGCTTTGTCTTGTATCTGATTTGCTTCACTCTGAACCCATTCCTTTTCAGGACGTTGGCCCAGAGAGCGTCGAAGAGAGCCAAGGTCCCGGTGATTGTCATCGAGGACGATCCTACCGCGGCAGCAGGAGGCGCGCCCGAGACCACCTTGCCGGACGCGGCAACTCTTCCTCAAAGCAGCCCCCAGCACAGCCCCCAAAGTAAGTATATGGTTTACTTCCTGCTGTTAGGCGTGCATGGGTGCTCTTTCTTTGTTAATATCTAACTGTTGATTTGGGTAGGAGCAGAGCAGCCTCACCAGGAGTGCCCTGAAGCCGCTCCTGACATGCCGTCTGCTTCGACTACACCGCCAAGGGAGGATCCCCCGGCAAGGGAGCGTTCTCCGGCAAGGGAGACTTCTCCGGCAAGGGTTAGCTCTCCTGCAAGGGACATCACCAGTGATCCCCCGGTGGTTGAGACCACGACTGCAGATCCTAGCACAGGTAACCTCTTCTCTTGAAAACTTCCCTTGGGTTCTTCTTCTTCTGATTTTCTTTTTGAATATTTGCTTGACTTTTCTTTCTTTTTCGGTCGTGAGATCCATCGCATGAGCCAATGGAGACCGAGGTCGCCGGCGAGGAGGACGCATCTTGCGGCAATCTTCGACGACGCCGCCGCCCGAAGAGGAAGCCGGCCGACAAGCCCGCCGCGAAGAGGCCGTAAAGCTGCCGCCGCAGAAGCCGCTGGCGAGTCCGGAGATCGCACCGACGGCCCTGAGGCCGCAGGAGCGCCAGGCGCTACACCGACCGCCGATCCCTCCGCCTACTTGAAGGCCGGCGATGGCGTCTTCATCAAGCTTCCCTGGGCGTCGAGCTCCAGGGCGCCGGTCGAAGGAGAGACCTTTGATGAAGAGCTGCTCGCCTCCAGCTGGCCGACGCTGGTCGACGCGCTAAGCAGCAGCAGTGGCGAGCCTGAGGAGGAGGAGCTAGCTCACGGAAGCTCTTTGTCGCTCTACCGCGCCCGACAAGCCAAGTTGGAATCCCGAGAAGCCCTTGTCGCGAAGGTGGGAGCAGACATCGAGAAGCGCGCGGAGGAGCTCCCGGGCCTCAATCAGGAAGCTCTCCGGGCCCTGGCAAAGGAGCGGGAGCAACTCGCCGAGGAGCGCAAAGCCTTCCTTCTCGAGAAGGCTGAAGCTGAAGAGCAACAAAGGCTTGCTGCCGAGAAGCTGTCTGCGCAGGAAGGCGAGTTGGCGCAGAGGAAGGTCAATCTTGACAGCCATGAAGAGGATCTTGCCACGTGTGAGCAGACATTTAGAGGGGCTCTCAAGGAAGCAAAGGATGCCGCCGCAGCTGCTGAGGCCGCCAAGAAAGAGCTGGAGACGAAGGTGACGCAGCTAGAGGCCAATCTGAAGGAGAGCGGCGATGAGCTTGCTGCACTCAAGCATGAGCGCGAGAAGGACGCCTACACTCTTGGCGAGCTGCAGGGCCGTCTCGCCGAGAGGAGCAAGGAGCTCAGCGCCGCCAAGGACTCCAACGCAGATCTTGAGTTGAAGCTGACCACCTTGACTCAGACGCTAGACGGCGCCAGGGAGCAGGAGGTGGCCTTGAAGGAGAAGATCAAGGCCGACGAGGCGTTGCTGGCGAGTGCTGCTACCGCCCAGAACACCTTCAGAGATAATGTGGAGCACTGGACCGAGGGTCTCGTGGATGTTGCTGCAGCCATCGACATGGAGCTGGCGCAGCTGGGGATGGAAGATCTTGGGTATTCCTCCGACGAGCACCTCCAACCCAGCGCCAAGCTCAGCTTGTTCTTCAAGGGCGTGGTGACGGCCCTCCAGCGACTCCGGGAAGAGACCCCAAAGCAGCCGGCCGAGGAGTCGCGCCAGATCTGCGCGGGAGCTCTTCAGAAGGTGCTGATGAAGGTGGCCTTCCGCAATCCAGGCCTCAACCTCACCAACGTCCTCAAGTCCTTGCCGCCGGATGCTGATGTGGAAGCGCTCAAGACCCTTGTCGCTCCCATCGTGGACAGGGTGAGCGGGATCAAGAGGGTTGATGGCGATCGCGTAGATTAGGCCGCCCGTTTTCTCTTTTACTTGTCGCTGCTGATCATGTTATGAGAACCATTTATTAGAGCTGCGACAAGCTATTTTGTAATATAACTCTATTTCGGGTAGTGATTGCTATGTTATTTCCTTTACTTGATTCCCTCCGTTGTATGTTTTTGCCCTACGCTTTTAGGGAACTTGTCGGCGCGGGCACTTTTGAGCCATGAGCGCTAGTCTTGGGACGTCGGCAACTTCTTTGGCGCTGCCGCTACCGACAAGAAACCTTATCGCAACTAGTCGCAGCTCACTTAAGTTGTTGAGCGGACTGGAAACAAAGTAAGGGCGCAACTAGCTACGAGTTGGTTCCTCCGCACAGGTTTTCCATACAAAATGCGATTCGTTCGATAAAGATAACTTAAAATTTAAAAGCTGATTGCTCAAATTTTAGCAACTTAGCTTTTACGTCGTTTGCTTCGGTAAGGCGAAACTTCCTCGGCGGCGCTTGGTCACACCATTATCTTCTCCTTCCCCCTCCGGCTAACTTGTGGGCGAGGGAACCTTCCTTTCTTTGAGAAAGAGAAAGAAGAGAAAATAAAGATATGGAGCCTTGCGGCTCGTTATTGCTTAGCGGGGTAGGTGCTGCACAAGGTGTCAGATAATGCATGCAAAATAATAGAGTAGAAAGCATGAAATTGACAAGATGCGCGAAGCACATGAGCTTTACTTATGCACGGGGTCTGCACCCGGCTCTGTACAAAGGATTACATGCAACATCGGCAAGACTTGTACAAAAGGTGGTTGCCGGAACAGGTTCCGGCAACCGCGCTTCTCTGAGTAAAACTTACGAAGATGCTCAATGTTCCAGGAGTTGCTCACGGAATGCCATCTTCGGTCTCAAAGCGGACAGCGCCAGGCCTAGTGACTCGTTTCACCCGATAAGGGCCTTCCCACCGGTGTCAACTTGTTGGAATTCTTGGCGGACTGAGCAGCGAAGAACAAGGTCGCCTTCCGAGACTTCGGCACTAACTGCGGCTATGGTAGCGGCGCAAAGCTTGTTGGTATCGAGCAGCTCGTCAGACAAAGAAGCCTCAAGACGGTCCTCCTCAAGGAGCAGTCGTCATCTTGTCGCAAGCTGCTCTTGCTCAAACTCATCATAGCGAGCACTCGAGGTGACCCGTATCTGAGTTCCGTGGGGAGAACTGCCTCTGCTCCATAGACTAGGCGAAGGTGTCCGGCGGTGGCTCGATTTGGCGTTGTCTGATCGACCAAAGAACCACCGGCAGCTCCTCTATCCGATTTCTTCCGAACTTGTGCAGCACTGTCGAAAGTCCTGGTCTTGAGCTGCGCAGCACTTCAGCATTGCCCTCTACCTTGACCATTACTTCTCGGATGAGCAATGAAGCGAAGCGGAACCTTGGCGCCAAGATCTTGGGCGTCTTGCATGAAGGTGCGGCTCGTGGTGTGTGCCGTTGTCGGTGATGATCTGTTAGGAATCGAAGCGGCAAACAATCGACTGAAGAACTTGATCGCCGATTGTGCTGTCACCTTCCTCACTTGCTTCCACTTCCGGCCCATTTGTGAACTTGTCGATTGCAGCGTACAAGTACTCAAAGCCCCGACAGCTCGGGGAAAGGGGCGAGGATGTAAAGCCCCAGCCGAAAATGGCGGGATAAAGGGATCGTCCGGAGAGCTTGAGCTGGCAGGTGTATCTGCTTGGAATGGAACCGCACGCTTCACACTTGGTTACTTATACAGTTGCATCCTCGAGGGCTGTCGGCCAAAGAAACCTTGCCGGGCGCTTTTTGGCAAGTGCTCTTCGCCAATGTGGTGACCACATATGCCTCCATGTATCTCTGCCAACAGCTTTTGTCCGTCTTCCCGGTGAATACACTTCAATTTCACCCCATTGAGTCTTCTTCTGTACAGTGTGTTGTCGACAAACTGGTACATATTTGACTGCCGGGCTACTCTTTCCGCTTCTTCTTGCTCTTCGGGAAGTTCTCCTGTCTGAAGGAAACGAACAATCTGATGTGCCCATGCTGGAGCTTGCGGCTCGACAACAAGGACTAAAGGCACATCCGCTGCTACGGGAACACCCGCTTCTACAGCGAGAACCTGCGGCTCAGCCGGAGCTTGACGTTCCCCGGCAAGCTTGCCGGAGCAAAACTTGTCGGGAGCGTCTGCTTCAACGGAACAAACCCTAGGGCTTGCCGGAGCAGACTGCTCCTTAGCACCCTTGGTGTTGATTTTGAGGACCTTCTTGGCGGCGGCTTCGGGGAGCTCTGCGGGAAAATAGTCACTAGAAATCAACTTCCTCTTCTTGTTCTGTCCAGTTGATGGCGTTACAGACGGTTGAGTCAGGTTGAGCACAAAGGACCCTGGTTCCACAGGTAACTTAAGTGCGGCGCACTTCGACAGGCCATCGGCAATGTCGTTCTGAGCTCTTGGAACATATTCCGTCTGTAGGCCGTCTGTAGTCTTCCATCAACGGACTCTGATAATCCTTGTTCACTTGGCGGACGACAAGCTGTGAGTCACCCCTGACAATGAGCTTCTTGATCCCAAGGTCTACTGCGATCCTGAGACCGGCAAGCAAACCTTCATACTCTGCTGTATTGTTTGTTGCTTGCTCCTTGGGAAAGTGCATCTGGACTATGTACTTGAGGTGCTCTCCGGTGGGTGCGACAAGCAGCACGCCCGCGCCGGCGCCTTGCATCGAGAAGGCACCATCAAAGTACATCAGCCACTCTTTGCTTGCTTCCTTGATGGGGATGCTCGTTTCTGGAATTTCTTCATCTTGTGTTGGCGTCCATTCTGCTATGAACACTGCCAATGCTCTGCTCTGGATAGTTGAAGTGCTCTCAAACTTGAGGCCAAAGCTTGATAGTTCCAGTGCCCACTCGACAATCTTGCCTGTTGCCTCTGGATTTTGCAGTATCCTCTTCAGCGGAAAGCGAGTGACGACTGTGATCTCATGTGCTTGAAAGTAATGGAGCAGCTTTCTCGAGGCCATGAGAAGGCCGAAAAGCAATTTTGCACACAGTACCTTGACCTAGCCCCTGCGAGAAGGGCCGACAAAGTAAACTGGCGCTGCACCATTCTTTTCTCAGATCTTCTCCTGCGCTGCGCAGATCCATCTTTGTCGGGACCGAGCTTGCTGGTGAAGTCCCTTGCTTGTCGCTGGATGCATTTGCCGTGGTTGCTAGCTCATCATCCGCCTCCCTTTCGCTACTAATGCAGCACTAACCACTTGATTGGTTGCCGCTATATACAGCAACAACTTCTCTTGTGGCTTAGGTGCGACAAGTATTGAGTGGAGGACAGGTATCTCTTTAAGTCTGCAGCGCAGCCTCCGCTTCGGAATCCATTTCATTGGACCTGCCTTTTTCAATATTTTGAAAAATGGCGAGTAGCGCCAAGAGACCTAGAAATAAACCTGCTGAGAGCAGCTACGCAACCGGCAAGCCTTCGTACATCCCTGACGCGCTTTGGTGCTTCAATCTGCTCAATGGCCTTGATCTTGTCGGGATTGGCTTCAATTCCCCGCTGAGACACGAAGAACCCGAGAAGCTTGCCGGAGGGGACTCCAAACACACACTTCTCAGGGTTGAGCTTGAGGTTGATCTTGCGCAGATTTGCAAAGGTTTCGCCTAAATCTTGAATCAGAGTCGCCCTGTCCTTGCTCTTGACCACTATGTCATCCATGTAGGCTTCCACATTTCTATGCATTTGCGGCTCAAAAGCGTCATGGACTACTCTTACAAATGTTGAACCAGCATTCTTTAAACCGAAAGGCATCCGTATGAAACAGTATGTGCCACATGGGATGATGAATGCGGTCTTCTCCTCATCCTCTTCTGCCATGAACATGTGATGGTATCCTGAGTATGCATCAAGAAATGAAAGCAAGTCACATCCGGCCGTGGAGTCAACAATCTAGTCGATGCGCGGCAAGGGAAATGGGTCTTTGGGACAAGCTTTATTAACATCGGTAAAGTCGATACAAAGCCTCCATTTCCTGTTTGCCTTGCGCACGACTACAGGATTGGCCAACCACGTAGGATGGAGCACTCCTCTGACAAGGCCTGCTGCTTCCAATTTCTTGATTTCTTCTGTGATGAATTCTTGGCGCTCCACCGCTGCTTCGACTTTACGCTTGGCGGGCGCGCATGAGGACAGACAGCTAGGTGGTGCTCAATTACTTTCACAGGAACACGGGGATGTCGACGGTTGCCATGCAAACACATCGGCGTTCGCCCGCAGGAAAGCAACAGCGCTTTCCTATTTAGGGTCGAGTGGTGGCGATGGTGAAGGTACCACCAGTGCCGTCCTCCTTGGCGGACACCTTCTTGGTCTCTGGTGGAGCTGCCATCGTCTTGTTACACTTGCCGGTGGAGCTCGATGGTGTGTCCTCGACGGTAGCGCAGCACTCCGAAGAGGTGCGCTTGCCGGAGTGGGCATCAAAACTCTTGCCGGACTTGGTCTTCTTCTTTGCCCCGGGAGCTTCAACGGCAAGTGACTTGTGATCTGCTGCGACTGCTGCTTCCCGGTAGACCTTGTCGGCGCAGATAAGGGCATCCTTCTTGTCACCAGGGACAGAAATGACACTTATCGGGCCTGGCATCTTGAGCATGTTGTATGCATAATGAGAGGCTTCCATGAACTTGGCGAGTGCTGGACGGCCAAGTATCCCGTTATAAGGCAATGGAAAATCAGCAACGTCAAAGTGACCCTCTCAGTCCTGAAGTTCAACTCGCTGCCAAACGTCACCGGCAACGTGATCTTTCCCTTTGGCTTGCTCCTTCCCGGATTGATTCCTTGGAATGTGCTGGTCTCTTCGAGCTCGCCATCAGGGATCTGAAGCTTCTGGAGCACCGCGGAGGAGATCAGATTCAAGCCGGCCCCGCCGTCAACTAGCATCTTGGTGACCTTGAGGTTGCGGATAGTTGGTGAAACCAA
This sequence comes from Aegilops longissima, assembly GCA_021605205.1. Classification (NCBI taxonomy): domain Eukaryota; kingdom Viridiplantae; phylum Streptophyta; class Magnoliopsida; order Poales; family Poaceae; genus Aegilops; species Aegilops longissima. The sequence continues at coordinate 164,936,992 of CM038679.1, forward strand.
CATCGGCAAGCACCCGATCGCAGTTATGCGATCAGGGTGGTCCTCAATATCAAAGATGATAAGTGTGCTGGACCATTTCAGAGGCTTGCGTGACTCAATGGATGGTTCTACCGCATTGACTTCCCGCATCCACTGCTTGAGTTGGCGGTGTGAAGTATGCAAAGAAGCACCGCCGTCAACGCACAAGACCTCTGTGGCTTTCTGGAACTCCTGCTCATCGGTCTCGTCATCATCCATGTCTTCATCGTCGTCGTCATCTTCATCCTTGTCGCGGCCGCGGGGAGGTCTGTCTCCTTGCCGCTGCTTGGCCTTGCCGCAGCATCCTCCCCGGCCGGGGCGTTTCTTGCTAGCTCCTCCAGCACCTTCCTGGGCCTTCTCCTTGTCGCGTCGCTCGTATTCAGCCTTTTTCTGCTCAACAAGCTGCTCGACCTTCTTGCAGCTCTGGAGGTCATGGCCCTTGGTGCGGTGGATCTTGCAGATCTGCTTGTTTGAGTCGTCACGCTTGTCGGCGATCGCCACAACTGGCAGTTGGTGCCGCGGCAACCTCCTTGCCGGAGCTACCAACTTTGGCTTTCTTGGCGCCACCTCCGTTGCCGGACTGCTTAACAACTAGCACATCTTTGCCTTTCTTCTTTCTGTTGTTCCGCCGCCGACTTTTCTTTGCCGGGGCAGCCTCCTCACTATCAGATCCTCCTGCTTCTACATTCTCTCCGGGGAGTCTCCTCCCTTCCTCAGCACGTGCACACTTGTCGGCCAGGGCTTATAGCTCACTGACGTCCTTGATCTTGCACATCGCCATCTCCTCCCGCATCCTGCGGTTCCGCGACATTCGATGGAGCAGCGCTGATTACGCAGCGGGGTGGACATCGGGATGTTGTGCTATACCCGGCTGAATCTCTGAATGTACTTGCGAGGGCTCTCCTTCCTACGGCGGCGAGATGAAGGTCGCTTTCTTGGCCATGAGGTTTGTGGCCGCCTGTGAAGGCACCGACAAACTGATGGCATAGATCCGCCCAGGAAGATATGGAGTTGTCCGGCAAGTGCATGAGCCAGGATCTGACATTGGGCTTGAGTACCAGCGGGAAGTAGTTGGCCAGGATCTTGTCGTCTCGCCCCCCGGCAGCTTGCACCGCGATGGTGTAGATGCTGAGGAACTCCAACGGATGCGTCTTGCCGTCGTACTTCTCTGGTACGTCTGGCTTGAAATTCTTCTTGCTGGGCCACTGGACTTGCCGCAGCTCACGAGTGAACGCAGGGCAACCTACCGCGTACGGCAAGTCGCCTGGTTCCCCTGGCGCATGCATGTCGACAGAGGGCCCGGTAGCTGGTCCGATTGACGCGCTTCTCTTCGGCGCTCGATGCGAGTTCGAGCGTCTTCTTGCTATCGTTCGTGAAGAACTTGGCGCTGATCGCGACGAGCTCGTGGATCTGATGACGCGGTGGAGTCGTTGTCGAGGTGGATCCGGCGAGTCGGCGATCTTGGCCTTCGGGGCGGAGAGTGCATGGTGGTTGCACCCCCACCGGTTTCGTCGCCACCGGCTCGTGCTTGGCAGTCTTGCCACGGCAGCGATGTACTCGGCTGCCGCGGAGTGTCGCCGTTGGCAAAGCCGATGAGACTATGGATGGTGGCCCTCCATTCATCGACCTTGTCGGCTGTTGGAGGGTAATCTAGGAGCAGTTGAGCTCTCGCCAAAGCTTCTGCTGGAGTGGTAGGTGGCAGTGGCGAACGGCGCGAGGAGCGGGATATGCTCGGACTTCTAACTATGTTAGAAGGAGCAGTATCCCATCCAGGCGACCGTGCCTTGCTCGTGCCAGCATGTTGGCGTGCACGCTGGTCTTGAGGACCCCGAGATCCACCCGCTCGATCTTGATCCAACGAGCGTATGGTACTGTGAATACCATGACGCTGTCGGTCCCGCGCCTCCTGAGATGGACGCGGTGCATGTACGGACGCCGAGGTCTGCGCAGCCTTGTCCTTGGACTTGGCAGCGTCGTGAGCTCCCTCGCCGGCGCCCGTTCTTCCGCCGGTGTCTACCCCACCACCCATTTTCTCCGGTGGCGGTGGGATCGACGTGGACGGCTCCGCTGCCGCCGAAGCCTTCTTCTTCGGTGGCATGTCGACGAAGACGATGAAGATCTTGCTCGTGTGAACGCCGGATCAGGTTCACACAGCCTCGACGCCCCCTATCTGGCGCGCCAAAGATGTCGGGGAAGCTGATCTGACCCACGAACACCTATGGGACCGGCGGACCGGGCCCCTTTCGGTTCGGAGGGGGGCAGAGGTCGCACGAAGAGCAGATTGAGGCGAAGCACACGAGCAGTTTACCCAGCTTCGGAGCTCTCCGGAGAGATAACACTCCTACTGCTGCCTATTTGAGTGTATTGAGTTCTTGCTAGGGAGCGCTGAGAGCTACAGTACACTCCAGCTGCTAACGAGACCTAGCGTGAGTGTTTTCGGCGAACCTTCGAACCCCCTCTCGTTGCTCATGGGCCTCCTTTTATATGCTCAAGGGTCTCCGGCAGGTGGCAACGAGACAAGGGTAAAATGGAAAAAGTGTGGTTGGTACAGCTACTTGTACAGTGTATCATACCTAACCCCGATGGCAGGGACAAAGGCATTAAATGCCCGTCACGTCGCCCAAACAAAGGCAAACAGGGACCGTCGGGCGCCACCGCTTGCCACGATGGCAATCTTGTCGGCGCCCCTTGCCACGCGCTCCGCTGGCCGACTGACCTCTTGCCACGTCGCTGGAAAGGTCCTGGCGACACGTTGGTGGACGTGCTGGAGCGCAGGAATAGAATGGTAGTCTGCCGCGGCAAGCGCCTTGCCGCGGTTGTTGCCTTGTCGCGTCCGGAAGCTTGTCGCTCACCGGGCCTTTCCGGCAAGCTCCTCTTGCCGGGGCCTTGTCTCCTAGGTGCCTTGGTTGGCCTTCCCGGCAAGCTCCTCTTGCCGGGGCCTTGTCTCCTTGGCTTAAATACTTTGTTCTTGAATGGCTCCAAAGGAACCATGGAGGACCTTGGCGGTCGCCAGGCAAGCCTTGCCGCGGGATGCTGCAACTCCCCGTGCACAAGTTCGGGATACTAAGGTACCCCTACTCTAGTACACCGACAGCAAGAAAGATAAATCTAGTAGGCCAAACCAAAATGATAATTCGAAGAGACTTGCAAAGATAACCAATCATACATAAAAGAATTCAGAGAAGATTCAAATATTTTTTATAGATAAACTTGATCATAAACACACAATTCATCGATCTCAACAAACACACCGCAAAATAATATTACATCGAATAGATCTCCACAAGAGAGGGGAAGAACATTGTATTGAGATCCAAAAATAGAGAAGAAGCCATCTAGCTAATAACTATGGACCCGAAGGTCTGAGGTAAACTACTCACACATCATCAGAGAGGCTATGGTGTTGATGTAGAAGCCCTCCATGATCGATGCCCCCTCCGACGGAGCTCCGGAAAAGGCCCCAAGATGGGATCTGATACGTCTCCAACGTATCTATAATTTATGAAGTATTCATGCTATTATATTATCGATCTTGGATGTTTAATGGGCTTTACTATACACTTTTATATTACTTTTGGGACTAACCTAATAACCCAGAGCCTAGTGCCAGTTTCTGTTTTTCTCCTTGTTTCAGTGTTTCGCAGAAAAGGAATATCAAACGGAGTCCAAACGGAATGAAACCATTGGCAAAGTTATTTTTGGAACGGAAGCAATCCGGGAGAGTTGGAGTGCATGTCAGGGGATCAACGAGGAAGGAACGAGGCAGGGGGGCGCACCCACCCCCTTGGGCGCGCCCTCCACCCTCATGGGCCCCTCGTGGCTCCCCTGACATATTTCTTCCACCTATATATAACCATATACCCTAAAACCTTCGGGAAACATAATAGATCGGGAGTTCCGCCGCCGCAAGCCTCTGTAGCCACCAAAAACCAATCGGGACCCTATTCTGGCACCCTGCCGGAGGGGGATCCTTCACCGGTGGCCATCTTCATCATCCAGGCACTCTCCATGACGATGAGGGAGTAGTTCACCCTCGGGGCTGAGGGTATGTACCAGTAGCTATGTGTTTGATCTCTCTCTCTCTCTCTCTCTCTCTCTCTCTCTCTCTCTCGTGTTCTTGATATGGCACGATCTTGATGTATCGCGATCTTTGCTATTGTAGTTGGATCTTATGATGTTTCTCCCCCTCTACTCTCTTGTAATGGATTGAGTTTTCCCTTTGAAGTTATCTTATCGGATTGAGTCTTTAATGATTTGAGAACACTTGATGTATGTCTTGCGTGGGATAACCGTGGTGACAATGGGTTATTCTATTGGTTCACTTGATGTATGTTTTGGTGATCAACTTGCGGGTTCCGCCCATGAACCTATGCATAGGGGTTGGCACACGTTTTCGTCTTGACTCTCCGGTAGAAACTTTGGGGCACTATTTGAGGTTCTATGTGTTGGTTGAATAGATGAATCTGATATTGTGTGATGCATATCGTATAATCATACCCACGGGTACTTGAGTTGACATTGGAGTATCTAGGTGACATTAGGGTTTTGATTGATTTGTGTCTTAAGGTGTTATTCTAGAACGAACTATAGGGCTTTTTGTGACACTTATAGGAATAACCCAACGGATTGATTGGAAAGAATAACTTTGAGGTGGTTTCGTACCCTACCATAATCTCTTCGTTTGTTCTCCGCTATTAGTGACTTTGGAGTGACTCTTTGTTGCATGTTGAGGGATAATTATATGATCCAGTTATGTTATTATTGTTGAGAGAACTTGCACTAGTGAAAGTATGAATCCTGGGCCTTGTTTCCTAGCATTGCAATACCGTTAACGCTCACTTTTATCATTAGTTAACTTGCTGTTTTTATATTTTCAAATTACAAAAACCTATATCTACCATCCATATTGCACTTGTATCACCATCTCTTCGCCGAACTAGTGCACCTATACAATTTACCATTGTATTGGGTGTTTTGGGGACACAAGAGACTCTTTGTTATTTGGTTGCAAGGTTGCTTGAGAGAGACCGTCTTCATCCTACGCCTCCCACGGATTGATAACCCTTAGGTCATCCACTTGAGGAAAATTTTCTACTGTCCTAGAAACCTCTGCACTTGGAGGCCCAACAACGTCTACAAGACGAAGGTTGCGTAGTAGACATCAGAATCTCATGGGTACAGAAGGTTACGGCGGGGGAATTAGGTTTTTGGCTCTGTATCTGGTAGTTTGGGGGTACGAAGGTATATATAGGAGGAAGAAGTACGTCGGTGGAGCAACGTGGGCCCCATGAGGGTGGAGGGCGCGCCTGAGGGGGTAGCGCGCCGCCCTACCTTGTGCCTTCCTGGTTGCTTCCTTGACGTAGGGTCCAAGTCCTCTGGATTACGTTCCTTCCAAAAATCACGTTCCCGATCGTTTCATTCCGTTTGGACTCCGTTTGATATTCTTTTTCTGTGAAACTCTTAAATAGGCAAAACCAGCAATTCTGGGCTGGGCCTATGGTTAATAGGTTAGTCCCAAAAATAATATTAAAGTATATAATAAAGCCCAATAATGTCCAAAACATAATATAATATAGCATGGAACAATCAAAAATTATAGATACGTTGGAGACGTATCAAGCATCCCGAAGCTTAATTCCTGCTCGTCCTCGAGTAGGTAAATGATAAAAATAGAATTTTTGATGTGGAATGCTACTTAGCATAATTTCAATGTAATTCTTCTTATTGTGGCACGAATGTTCATATTTAATATGATTCAAGATAAAATTTTAATATTGACATAAAAACAATAATATTTCAAGCATGCTAACCAAGCAATTATGTCTTATCAAAATAACATAGCCAAAGCAAGTTATCCCTACAAAATCATATAGTCTGGCTATGAAACATCTTCCCCACACAAAATATTCACATCATGTACAACCCCGGTTTTAGCCAAGCAATTGATTCATACTTTTTAATGTGCTTCAGCCTTTTCAACTCTTACGCAATACATGAGCGCAAGCGATGGATATAGCACTATGGTGGAAATAGGTATAATGGTAGGGGTTATGTGGGAAGACAAAAAAGGAGAAAGTCTCACATCAACGAGGGTGATCAACGGGCTATGGAGATGCCCATCAATTGATGTCAATGCAAGGATTAGGGATTGCCATTCAACGGATGCACTAGAGCTATAAGTGTCTGAAAGCTCAAACAAAAGAAACTAAGTTGGTGTGCATCCCACTTGCTTGCTCACGAAGACCTCGGGCATTTGAGGAAGCCCATCATTGGAATATACAAGCCAAGTTCTATAATGAAATTTCCCACTAGTATATGAAAGCGACAAAATGAGAGACTCTCTATCATGAAGATCACGGTGCTACTTTGAAGCACAAGTGTGGTAAAAGGATACTAACATTGTCCCTTCTCTCTTTTTCTCTCATTTTTTTATTTTTTTATTTGGGCCTTTTCTCTCTTTTTTATGGCCTCTTTTTTTTTGAGTCCGGAGTCTCATCCCGACTTGTGGGGGAATCATAGTCTCCATCATCCTTTGCACACTTGGGACAATGCTCTAATAATGATGATCATCACACTTTTATTTACTTACAACTCATCAATTACAACTCAATACTTAGAACAAAATATGACTCTATGTGGATGCCTCCGGCGGTGTACCAGGATATGCAATGAATCAAGAGCGACATGTATGAAAGAATTATGAATGGTGGCTTTGCCACAAATACAATGTCAACTACATGATCATGCAAAGCAATATGACAATGATGGAGCGTGTCATGATAAACGAAACGATGGAAAGTTGCATGGCAACATATCTCCGAATGGCTATGGAAATGCCATAATAGGTAGGGATGGTGGCTGTTTTCAGGAAGATATAAGGAGGTTTATGTGTGATAGAGTGTATCATATCATGGGGTTTAGATGCTCTGGCGAAGTTTGCACCAACTCTCAAGGTGAGAAAGGGCAATGCACGGTACCGAAGAGGCTAGAAAATTGCGTAAAGGTAAGTGTACGTATAATCCATGGACTCACATTAGTCATAAAGAACTCATATACTTATTGCAAAAATTTATTAGCCCTCGAAGCAAAGTACTACTATGCATGCTCGTAGGGGAAGGGTTGGTAGGAGTTAACCATCGCGCGATCCCAACTGCCACACAAAGGATGACAATCAATAAATAACTCATGCTCCGACTTCATTACATAACATTTCACCATACGTGCATGCTACTGGAATCACAAACTCCAACACAAGTATTTTTCAATTCCGCAATTACTCAACTGGCACAACTATGATATTACCACCTATATATCTCAAAACAATTATCAAGCATCAAATTTCTCATGATATTATAATTAAAGAAAATTGCAAATATAAGTGAAGCATGAGAGATCAATAGTATTTATAAAACAAATCCACCGCCGTGCTCTAAAAGATATAAGTGAAGCACTAGAGCAAAAATTATATAACTCAAAAGATATAAGTGAAGCACATAGAGTATTCTAACAATTTCTGAATCATGTGTGTCTCTATCAAATGGTGTGTACAGAAAGGATGATTGTGACAAACTAACAAATAAAGACTCAAATAATACAAGACGCTCCAGGCAAAACACATATCAAGTGGTGAATAAAAATATAGCTCCAAGTAAAGTTACCGATGGAAGTAGACGAAAGAGGGGATGCTTTCCGGGGCATCCCCAAGCTTTGGCTTTTAGGTGTCCTTAGATTATCTTGGGGTGCCATGGGAATCCCCAAGATTAGGCTCTTGCCACTCCTTGTTCCATAATCCATCAAATCTTTTACCCAAAACTTGAAAACTTCACAACACAAAACTTAACAGAAAATCTCGTGAGCTCCGTTAGCGAAAGAAAACAAAACACCAATTCAAGGTACTGTAATGAACTCATTATTTATTTATATTGGTGTTAAACCTACAGTATTCCAAGTTCTCTATGGTTTATAAACTATTTTACTAGCCATAGATTCATCAAAATAAGCGAACAATACACGAAAAACAGAATCTGTCAAAAACAGAACAGTCTGTAGTAATCTTTAACTAACGCAAACTTCTGGAACTAAAAAACTTCAGCCAAAATAGGACGACCTAGAAAATTTGTTTCTTGATCAGCAGCAATTGGAATAAATATTTTATCACGTTCTGGTGATTTTTAACAATTATTTTCGTGAACAGAAAATTTCTGGAATTTTCAGCAAGATCAAATAACTATCATCCAAGAAGATCCTATAGGTTAAACTTGTCACAAACACTAATTAAAACATAAAAAGACATCTAACCAGAGGCTAGATCAAATATTATTCCTATACAGAAGCAAAACAGAAAAAACTAAAAATAAAATTGGGTTGCCTCCCAGCAAGCGCTATCGTTTAACGCCCCAAGCTAGGCATTGAGATTTCGATGATGCTCACATGAAATACAAGAATTTGAAGCGCAAAGAGAGCATCATGAAACATGTGACAAACACATCTAAGTCTAACGTACTTCCTATGCATAGGCATCTTATAAGCAAAAAATTTATCAAGACAAGAAAAAGCTAGCATATGCAAGGATGAAGAAAGAGACGATAGCAATCTCAACATAACGAGAGGTAGTTTAGTAACATGAAAATTTCTACAACCATATTATCCCATATCATAATAATTACATGTAGGATCATAAGCAAATTAAACAATATAGCTATCACATAGCATATTCTTAACAAGATCCACATAAATGCAAAGTTGACACTCTTCCAAAATAGGGGATTAACATTAACTAAAGTCATGACCTCTCCAAACCCACTTTTATCAAAAAATTCATAAGGATGAACATTCTCCAAATATGTGGGATCTGAAGTTGACACTCTTCCAAACCCACTTTCAATACTGTTGCGAATACTAATATCAATCTCATATTCATCATGGGGCTTAAATAAATTTTCAAGATCATAAAAAGAATCGCCCCAATCATGATCATTGCAACAAATAGTAGACATAGAAAAACTAGCATCCCCAAGCTTAGGGTTTTGCATATTATTAACACAATTGGTATTAAGAGAATTTATAATAACCATTGCAATCATGCTTTTCATCGAAGGAACTACCAAGTATGGGTGTAATAACAACGATCTCATGTTTAACATAAGGAACTATAGAAAATTCATCTTCATAAATATTGGCATCATGGCCACAAGAATAGCAAGCATCATGTTCATCAAGGCATATTTCAAGCAAATCATCGGAATCATCATTATCTACAGATTCATGCATATCATTACTTTCTTCCAAAGCAACGGTCAGTCTCTCAATAAATTCTTTGACATAGACATTATGAGCATAGTTTTCATAGCAATATTTAAGTATGTCAAAATTTTCAGATTCGTAGAGAGTAATATCATACTTTTCAATCAAAGAAGCAACATCATAAGCACCCTTAAAAGCAACAAATTCTTCAATTTGTTCGATATCATAGTAACTATAAACACCCTTTGCATAAGAAGATAAGATTTCATTTTCATTAAACTCACAAAGGTAGGGAAGGTGTTTCTTAGGGTTCTTAGAGCAACAAGTAAAATCACAAATTTCACAAAGATTCCAAGCATAACACAGCAATCTGTTTTGATTCCATAAGAGTCTCCCTTTTTCAGAAAAACGGTGACGCACAAAATGAGCATGCTCATCTAAAGATTTCCCATCAACTAGGCTAGTTGGTTTCAGCACGAGTGCATAAGGATCGAAGATGATCCAAGTAGAACACTTTAAGTGGATCCATAACAATAGACTTTTAGCAAGCAAAGATGCAAGCAAATAGAAGGCGCATGGTAACACAAGCAAACAATAGATCTGGCGAGAAAAAGGCAAACGGAAAGAGAGGGAGAATAAGACGGCAAGGGTGAAGTGGGGGAGAGGAAAACGAGAGGCGAATGGAAAATAATGTAATGTGGGAGATAAGGGTTTGTGATGGGTACTTGGTATGTTGACTTTTGCGTAGAATCCCCGGCAACGGCGCCAGAAATCCTTCTTAGTACCTCTTGAGCACGGCGTTGGTTTTCCCTTGAAGAGGAAAGGGTGATGCAGTAAAGCAGCGTAAGTATTTCCCTCAGTTCTTTTAGAACCAAGGTATCAATCCAGTAGGAGGCCACGCACGAGTCCCTCGCACCTACACAAACAAATAAAATCCTCGCAACCAACGCAATAAAGGGGTTGTCAATCCCTTCACGGTCACTTACGAAAGTGAGATCTGATAGATATGATAAGATAATATTTTTGGTATTTTTATAATAAAGATGCAAAGTAAAATAAAAGGCAATGAAAATAGCTAAGTGTTGGAAGATTAATATGATGGAAAATAGACCCGGGGGCCATAGTTTTCACTAGTGGCTTCTCTCGAGAGCATAAGTATTACGGTGGGTAAACAAATTACTGTTGAGCAATTGAAAGAATTGAGCAAAGTTATGAGAATATCTAGGTATGGTCATGTATATAGGCATCACGTACGAGACAAGTAGACCGACTCCTGCCTGCAACTACTACAATTACTCCACACATCGACCGCTATCCAGCATGCATCTAGAGTATTAAGTTCAAAACAACAGAGTAATGCTTTAAGTAAGATGACATGATGTAGAGGGATAAACTCATGCGATATGATATAAACCCCATCTTGTTATCCTCGATGGCAACAATACAATATGTGCCTTGCTGCCCCTCATCCTTTGGGAAAGGACACGCAAGATTGAACCCAAAGCTAAGCACTTCTCCCATTGCAAGAAAGATCAATCTAGTAGGCCAAACCAAACTGATAATTCGAAGAGACTTGCAAAGATAACCAATCATACATAAAAGAATTCAGAGAAGATTCAAATATTGTTCATAGATAAACTTGATCATAAACCCACAATTCATTAGTCTCAACAAACACACCGCAAAAGAAGATTTTGAATATATCTCCACAAGAGAGGGGGAGAACATTGTATTGATATCCAAAAAGAGAGAAGAAGCCATCTAGCTAATAACTATGGACCTGAAGGTCTAAGGTAAACTACTCACACATCATCGGAGAGGCTATGGTGTTGATGTAGAAGCTCTCCATGATCGATGCCCCCTCCGGCGGAGCTCCGGAAAAGGCCCCAAGATGGAACCTCACGGGTACAGAAGGTTGCGACAGTGGACTTAGGATTTTGGCTCCGTATCTGGTAGTTTAGGGGTACGTAGGTATATATAGGAGGAGGAACTACGTCGATGGAGCAATATGGGCCCCACGAGTGTGGAGGCGCGCTGGGGAGGGGGCGCGCGCCCCTCGTCGGCCTTCCTGGTTGCTTCCTTGACGTAGGGTCCAAGTCCTCTGGATCACGTTCGTTCGAAACATCACGTTCCCAAAGGTTTCATTCCATTTGGACTCCGTTTGATATTCTTTTTCTGCGAAACTCTGAAATAGGCAAAAAATAGCAATTCTGGGCTGGGTCTCCGGTTAATAGGTTAGTCCCAAAATAATATAAAAGTGTATAATAAATCCCAATAATGTCCAAAACAGAATATAATATAGCATGGAACAATCAAAAATTATAGATACGTTGGAGACGTATCATCTGCTGAGATGCATAGTCACATGAATGTTGACTTATGTAAGATATTTTAAGAGTTTGTTCTGAATATTGTCTATGTAATGCCAGGCCTTGTGTTTGATTGCAAAGTTGAGCTTGGAATGTTGTGGCATGCGGCATCGCGAGCTGTTCACCATGCCTCCTGAGAATAATGCTTCGTATTGTTTTGCATGTCGATCTAATGCCAATGATTTTCTTGTTAGGAAGATCATCCTCTTCTGTTGTTTCCGTGCTTAAGAAGTTCATCGTCTTATGTTTCATTCATAGACTATACAGCAAGTTGGGTAGGTTAGATGTGAAACCATATGATCTTCCGACCAACTCATCATCTTAGGCCGTGATTGGATCGTCGTTTTCCAACCAAAACCGCTTGTAAAACTGACGCTTGTAAATAAAAGCAGATGGTCTCGGGTGAAGCGCTTGGTTGGTCGATTTTGACTAGTAAAATATACACCGGTCTCTCAAATTACACTCATAACCCGCCGGTTTTACTTACAGACCTCGGGCCCTCGGTTTCATTACGCCTGTATTTTACGCGTTGTTTCTGATGACGAGTAAATTACACTTGTATCTTAATACAGGTGTGAAATAAACCAGAGCTCCCAAGCGCGGCCTTACCGTTTCATGTCGTCTCACTCTCTCGATGGTGCTCATAGGTGTCTGATGATCCTGGCTTCCTGAATGAGCAGCGGGCGCTGTATCAGACCATCCGTAGGGCCCGCGAGGCCCTCTCCGTCGTCCTTCGAGTCGTTGCACTCGCCGTGGCGCCGAGCATTGTTAACATGGTCAATGAACATGAGGATTCAGGAGATGACTTTATTTTGACTGGTTCACAGTAGGGACCCACTAGGGCCATAGCCGTAAGTACGCAAGTGCCTCCTTATTATGTACAAGTATATTTTTTTTGCTTCCTCCTGGTTTCCTAACATCACGGTCCCACACCATTGTCAACCTATGTAGTCAATATAAAGGAGAGAATTGCACAAGGTGTGGCTGACAGCTGGGACCAAGCTGCTCGAGCAGTATTTTGTGTTTTTGAGGCGTGAGCACTACAGAGTTTTTCTTGGCGATGTTTTCGTTGTTGTTCAGAGGAGAGCAGGGTATTAACTGGGCAGGTTGTGGCCCGTCTAGCCCAAGACAGATATCCAGCCCAGATATTAATTTTTTTCAAGATGAAAATGGCTAGCCCAGTTATACATTTTTTTGAGGAATACCCAGGCAACATCAACTTGTTATTCTCTGCCCCGCTGGGTTGCAAATCTTTCCTAGGAGGGATGCATTAGGCTTAACAGGAAAATGGGCTTTAAAACTAATAAATGGGATGTAATTATAAAAACTGGGCAGTAACTATAAAAAATTCACCAAGCACGAAATTAGTTTATAAAAAATTATTTATGGATATTGAAAATCATAATTTTTAATTATTGCGCGCGCAATGTTTCGTTAGATTTTTACGTAATACAAATTTATATTTAATATGACTAGAAATTTCGGGATAAAAATATTTCGGATCCTAGCAAAATGTGGGAAATTTTATTGAATTCTGTCTTGAACAGTTGGTTGAAATTATTAATCGTTGTCCTAGCTATAAAATGGGTTGTACTTTTAACAAACTGTAAATGGGCTGTAGTAAATTCCATTAGAATTCAAAAATGGGCTGTACATTCTTACAAATTGCAAATGGGCTATAAGTTCTCTGCCACACACTTGTGGGCCTACTAAGTTGACGCATCCCCTAAAAAAAGAATTTGACACGTATGCAAGGCTTTGTCAACTTATTATAGTCAACACACGGTTCTAACAGCAGTGGTCGTTGGATGTCCATCCAACGGATGTCGTGCTTCTTCTTGAATCTCGAATATTCTAGCTTCACCCGCCCAGAAAATGATTCCTCCCCCTCACATCTGGCGGAAGCTCACCTGTGGGCCTACTAAGTTGACGCGTACCAAGGGCTTTGTCAACTTAGTCAATATGAACGATTCTAGCTGCGGCGACCGTACGATGTCCATCCAACGGCCATAGTGCTTCTTGAACCTCTGGTCTTCTTGCTCCAGCCGCCCAAAGCAGCGCAGGTCGTGCCACCATACGCCTCCCGTGGCGGTTGTGCTTTGCCCTGTGAGGCCTCACCGCCCCCTACTACTCCCACCGTTGGCCAGGCCATCCCTACACTCACCCACACCCCCGTTATTCTACGGCGACGGCAGCCTCAAACCGCAGCCGAACTAGTGAACCCTCATACTCCTCTCCACGCGGGCGTCCACTGCCGCGTCTTCCCCGGCTCCGCGTCGTCCACTTCCTAGGCCTCGCCGCTCACCGTCGTCCACCGCCCTGGTGCTCTTGGCGTGGCGTCGTCAACGTGGCCAAGGAATGACTTCCATCGGAAGAGTACTGTACGTGGAGAGGCTGACAGCTAGGTCCACGGCCGCCGCAAGGAAGTGCCTCCTTATTACGCGCAAAATAATTATTCCTCCACCTGACAGCGGGGACCCACCGGACGGGCCACCGTATTTCGTGAAAAAAACGTTTCCCCCTGACTGCTGGGACCCACCAGCTACATCTTTGCACGCAAGGAAGTGCGTCCGGGCAAAAACGATTAAGCCGACATTGCTGGGACCCACCAGCTACATCTTCGCAGGCAAGGAAGGGCCTGACAGTCGGGACCCACCTGGTCGAAGCGTACGTAGCATTGTCATTCTGGTCGCGAACGTGGACGTACATACTGGTCGATGTAGAGGTGCGCACGTGTCGTAGTAGAGGCGCGCATGTGGCATGTACACGTATGTACGGCAGCTAGGATGCAAGAAAGTAAATACGGCCACGTACGTACATACGGGCGGGGTCTCAATGCCTACTCGCGCGTACGTACGGCCAGGGCTCGTGTACATGGCTGGGTCAGAATGGAGAAATAGCGTCGTCGTCGTGTTCATGGGGACCCAACCGGCTGGGTCGGAACGGAATGCGTCGTCCTGTTCATCAGGAGGGCTTGGATGGAACAGGCGATGGAAACGAGGCCTGGCATACTGTAGAACGGAGGAAACGGCCTTGTGTTCGGCCGGCCACGTTAGAAATAGGATCCTGCTCATCAGGAGGGGTCTAGCGTACCGCAAAACGGAGGAAACGGACCTCCTACGGTCAAAACGGGGTCCTATTGATTGGGAGGGGTGTGGCGTACCGCAAAACGGAGGAAACAGACTTGTGTTGGAGCGCTACGGTCGAAACGGGGGTCGTGTTGATTGGGAGGGGTGTGGCGTACCGCAAAACGGGACTCCATGGGATACTGTTCATCTCCACTGTCGACCCCCTCCAGCCTCCACGGGCTACTGTTCATCCACCGTCGACCTCCTCCAGCCTCCACCTATGACTATTCATCCACGGGCTCCTGTTCATCCAGCCTCCAGCGTGCGCTACTCCACCGGCTAATGTTCAACAAGCCCTCTCCACGGGCTCCTGTTCAACCACCCCTCCACGGGCTACTGTTCATCTAGCCCTCCACCGTCTACTGTTCATCCTTCCCTCCACGGGGTGGTCCTGTTCATCCTGCCCTCCACGGGGTCCTTTTCATCCAGCCCCAACCGGCTCGATTGATTGGGGTCTTGTTCATCCAGAGGCAACACCACGGGGTCCAGTTCATCCAACCCCACCGGGAACTGATCATCCAAGCCTACCATCAACGCTCACTGTTCATCCAGAGGCAACACCACGGGGTCATGTTCATCCACCCCCACCGGGAACTGTTTATCCAAACCTCCCAGCAACGCTCACTGTTCATCTAGAGGTAGCATCAATCGGCTTCAGTTAGCAGTAGTAGCGAAGGAATCGCTTGATCGGGTTCAGTTAACAGCCATCGATCGATCGCTCGGGTTCAGTAACGCGTAGCCTGCAGTGCAATCGCTCGGGTTCAGTTAGAGCCCAACGCCTCGCGCCGGTTCAGTTAGAGCCCAACCCCTCGCACCCACGCGCGTGCATGTAAGAGAGAAACGTGCATCGCTCGGCCCTGACCACCCACCATAACCGGGAACACCCCGATATTTTCCTCGCCCTCGCTTCTACCATGGTTTTTTCCATCATGGACGGCCCAAAGAATATCATGCAGCTGCATCTCCGGCCCGCCCAGGACGAAAAGCCCATTTTCTGTCATGATTTTTTGTCATAGAAGTAGGACCCCACCACATCTATGATGATACCGGGTTTTGTCACAATTATCGTCATAGAAGTGTCATATGACAATTTTTTTCGTTCGGCCCAAACTGTCACAGATGTGTCTTTTTTTGTAGTGTAGGTTAGATGCAACTAGCTCAAACTAACCCTCATGTTTGGATACTTTATGGCTATTTGAGCGCAAACTAGCTCTAAACCATGGATCCAAATAGGGCCTATGTTCTTCTTTAGATACCAGATAAAATTGTCATTAGTTTAGTATACTTGCATGTTGTGTCATGTCTCTGAATGGATTATAATGTAAGACCCCTTTGTTGTGCATGTGTCGTAATGATCTAAATTTTTTAGGCAAGGTAATCCTCAGTACTTGTATGATGGACATAAGGTGAACTGTGTTCCGTGTGAGCAGATTGTATTGGATGAAATAACTGTTTGACTCAAAGTGTATCCAACCTACTAAATTCGAGGATCACGACATTTCTAAATCATATTCATATATAAAGGCGTAAATCTTTGTTGTGGATTAGAAAAAATAAATAACTAAATGTCGAATGATGTATGGATGTTCGTAATCGAATACAAATTGGTTTTGAATTTAGATTCCAGGGCTTAGGGTAAACGTGAATGCTAATTCTCCCAAATTTTGAATGAAGCAGCAAAATACTCAATCTGTTTTTTTGGCTGCCGAAGCCAGTGTTTGCGGGATGGAAATTACTGTCTACCCTTGACATTTCACATCTTAATAGGCCCGATTTCCACTGCTGTCGATAGGGGTAGGTTAGTAACTTCAGTCAGACGTGACACGACCGTCGGCCCCTCATTCAGACACGGTGGACGCCAAACATGGGCGGCAAACACACATTTGATTCAAACCCATTCGAAAGACCTCTCTCTCCCTCCATTTTCCCATTCATACACATGGGCGGAAAAATAAACTCTCCTCGGCCGAAATTGATGTAGGCAAATATATAAAATTGGGGCAGGTGTGTAACTTCACTCAGACTTGACACAATCGCCCAACTTGTCAGTCGCGTTCATACACCGTGGGCGCCAACCGTGCGTGGAAAAACACCATCTTCTCGCCGAAATCACTATCGGCAAGTATTGGGGAGATGCGAGACGATCCTATGCCCAACCGACAAGATGTCCGAAATTTAAACGGGGGCTAAGTTTGTAACTTTCCCACATTTCAGACAAGCGCATCCCAAACTTTGAGATCCCCTCCCCCTCGCCCTCCGTTTCCTCATTCATACACCGTAGGCGCCACAACAACCTCCCACACCGGCCAACCTCCTCCGTCCACCACCCCATCCTCCACCTTGCCGGAGCCGCTACCCCTACCCCTCATCCACTGCAAGAGATGGACGTCTGTCACGCCCAATATGCGACCCTATCCAAAAGGTACTCGAAGGTCCCACCAAGGATAGACCCGCATATTGAAACGCTTTTGCAAGGTGGATATCATTACATCAACATTACATAATAGAAGGGGATACATACATAAGGCACAAATGCCACAAGAATACATCAACATCATATACAAGAGATCAACATCCGACTACGGATGGAACATAAACAGAAACTCAAACGACATCCACCACCGCTAGCCCAGGCTGCCGACCTGGAACCTATCCCCGATCGAAGAAGAAGCGGAAGAAGAACTCCAATACAAGCAAACATCGCTCTCGCGTCATGATCATCGCATAACCTGTACCGCAACTAGTGGTGTAGTAATCATGAGCCACGAGGACTCAAGCAATCCCATTACCATGGGTATCAAGACTAGCAAAGCTTAATGGGAAAGGAAGGGGTAAAGTGGTGAGGTTGCAGCAGCGGCTAAGCATATATGGTGGCTAACATACGCAAATGAGAGCGAGAAGAGAAACAAAGGAGCGGTCGTCAACTAGTAATGATCAAGAAGTGATCCTGAACTCCTACTTCGTCAAACATAACCCGAAACCGTGTTCTCCTCTCGATCAACCCGAAAAGAGACACTCACGGTTACGCTTTACGGTTGGTGTATTTTAGAAGAGTTTGCTTCAAGTTTACTACAACCAGATATTAACAAATTCCCATCGCCACATAACCGCAGGCACGGCTCTCGAAAGTTTATACCTGCGGGGTGTCCCAACTTAGCCCATGTTAAACTCTCGCGATCAACGAAGGATATTCCTTCTCCCGGAAGACCCGATCAGTCTCGGAATCCGGCTACAAGACATTTCGACAGCAATAAAACAAGACCAGCAAGACCTCCGGCGTGCCGACACCCCGATAGTAGCAGCACATATCTCGTCTCGAGCCACGACCGGATGAGCAGTCCGTACAACTAAAACCAAACCTCAAGTTTCCTTGAGGGGGGCTAAAGCACTCTAGTTTGGACCAACACTTAGACAAGCATTGGCCGGGGGCTGAATAAAGATGACCCTTGGGTTAATTACTCCCAAGGAAATGTAGTTGGTGGTGAAGCAAATGGTAAAACCAATGTTGGGCCTTCTTTGGAGAGTCTTATTCAAAGCGAACTGTCAAGGGGTCCCATAAATCACCCGACCGCGTTAGGGACGCAAAATCCGGGAACATAATACCGATATGACGGAAACTAGGGCGGCAAGAGTGGAACAAAACACCAGGCATAAGGCCTAGCCTTCCACCCTTTACCAAGTATATAGATGCATTAATAATATAAGATATATTGTGATATCCCAACAAGTAAACATGTTCCAACAAGGAACAACATCTCCATGTTCCAACAAGGAACAAACTTCATCTTCACCTACAACTAACAACGCTATAAGAGGGGCTGAGCAAAGCGGTAACATAGCCAAACAATGGTTTGCTAGGAAGGGTGCAAAAGGTTAGATGCTGACATGGCAATTTCGGATGGCTTGATAAACATGTAATAGGTAGCGCAGCATAGCGATAGAACGAAGCAACTGGCATAGCAATGATAGTAGTGAGATCCAGGGTAGCGGTCATCTTGCCTGAAATCCCGCAAGGAAGAAGAACGAGTCCATGAAGAAGATGAACGGATGAAGCCGAACCAAGCGTAGAAGAACGAATCCTCACGATCGCAACGAAACAGGAACTAACAAGAAGAAGCACACAACATAGTAAACACACCACACATGAACAAGGCATGATGCACAACAACCATGATGCATGACAAAGCTACATGAAGCTACTCATGGCAAGAGATGATGCAAACAAGAACAACACGTCAAAGCAAGTTTAAATGAGGCCGGGAACAACATATAACAATTCCGGTAAGTCCTCATATGCAAATTTCGAAATTGGTCCAGATCTGAAAAACTTTTTGTTCAAGTTGTTAAACAGCAAGTTAAGATGCACCACGATGATCTACACGAAATTCTGGTCAAGTTACATATAAAGTTAATTAGATTCGGAGCTACGGCCTAGAAGATATGAGCAAAACAAGTTAAACATGGCATTGATGCAAAATGCATACAAACATCAAGCAAACACCTCAAAACAAGGATGCAACATGATAATATGAAACTACATGCAAAATCAAGCAAGTTTCATATAGAGCACACTCAAAACGGAGCAACGGTTCAACACATACATACTATACAAGACATGAGAACAATCTGTCCAAAACAGCAACTAGGCATATTGCAAGTATCAAAACAACATGCTACAGGACATCAACATAATAACAAAAGGCATGGGAATGATGTACAGGTAAAGCATTACAAAACATGAACACTGAGCTATCTCCAGAAATCACTAGAACATGCTCAAAATGACATGGCAAGATTGCAAATAATAACAGTTTCAGGCATATCAGGAAATAACATCAGGTTGCAATGTTTAGAGCTATAAAACAACATGTTACAGGAACTTATCATGGCAAAAAAAGGCATGGAATGAATCTACTAAATGCATAGATCAAAAGTCCTTTACTGACCATGAGCCAAAAAGGATCAGAAAATATGATGGCACCCATGTAAACATGGCAAGTTATATTACAGATTCATACATGGCAGGAACAACAATAAGTAGGCATGTTGGTGAGCTTGAAACACTCACCACAGAGCAATACATGGCATGGCAAGGCAACTCACAGTAAGAAGACATGGCATAGAAGCTATACATGGCAAGAACAACATCATAGCATACACGGATCAACTACAACAACCTTGGCAAAATTGAATAACATGTAAACAACCTGCCGGGAAACATTTTATAGCAAATGTAGAGCTCGATTGACTCAAGCTATGGCACTCCATAATTGCAGACAAGGGCATGGATGGATAGAGCAAGACATGTATAACAAAACATCCTTACTGAAGTATCTCAAAATAAGCATAGATCTCTGTAGCATCAAGTTAACATGGCATAAAAATATCAAGAAAAGCAGGGTGAAATCAGCAACAACATGAAGCCTAGTTTGCATGCTTGTGCTAGTCACCACAGAGACCACAAAAATAAATGGCATACACCCCTGTAAAGATGGCATGGAATATTACAAAACACATGTAGGACTCAAGTTCATAGGGTGCACACATCAATCATGGCAAAAATGACAAAAGTGCATGTTCTGATAAGAATCTGAAACTAACATCACATAGCCCTCTTCTAACAGCATTTCGGGCATCAAGATGAGCTCAAATGTAAATGATGCAATGAGATGAAATGATGTACTCGTCGAGACGAACAATTTGACATATTACACGCGCAAAACGAAGCTACGGATGCAGAGTAATGATGCAACGCAAATGCATGAAAATAACACAGAATCGGGGACTTAGTGGATTTCGGGGCAACCTCCAGATCTACACGGTTTTTGATGCACGTCGGGATCTCGCCGGAGATGCGTCGCCGGAGACGAGGGAGGCATCGCCGGAGACGGAGAGGTGGCCGGGGAGGAGGAGCTCGCCGGCTCGGGCGCAAGAGGCGGGCGGCGCTTGGGGAGACGACGACGACGAGGCGGCAAGGGCGCCGGCGAGGATCTGGCGGCAAGCGCGGGCGAGGGGCGCAGTGGCGGGGCGGCGGCGCCTTGGCAAGCCATGGGCGGCATGCCTTGGCGGCGCGGCCGGCACGCGCTGGCGGGCGGACGGGAGCTCGGGCGGCGGGATGGGATCCGGGCGGGCGAGCCGCGATGGCTTCCGGGCCGCTGGTGGAGAAAACGGCGGGGCGCGCCGCCACTTGGCGGCGCGCATTGGCTGCGGGCGGCGAGGCGACGTGTCGCCTCGGGATTGGTCGCGGCGACGGAGGCGGCGGTGGGACGCGTCCGCAAGGGTGGACACGTCCGTGGCGCAAGGGGGGAGGGGGATTTTAGGGTTCATCTGCGAATTCATCCGCAATTTCGGAGGAGGGGCTAGTTTTATAGGTAGAGGGAGCTAGGAGAGTCCAAATGAGGTGCGGTTTTCGGCCACGCGATCGTGATCGAACAACCGAGAGCATGGAGGGGAGTTTGCTGGGTTTTGGGCCACTTTGAAAGGGTTGTTGGGCTGCAACTCAAAGAGGGCTTTGTGGTTACCCGGTTAACCGTTGGAGTATCAAACGACCTCCAAATGGCACGAAACTTGACAGGCGGTCTACCGGTGCTATACCAAGGCCGCTTGACAAACCTCGGTCCATTCCGAGACCGTTTAACACCCTTTACGAAAATAGGTAAAAGGGCGCCGGAGACATAGGAGTGCCGGATTGCAAAACGGACAACGGGGAAAATGCTCGGATGCATGAGACGAACACATTATGCAAAATGAAATGCACATGATGACATGATAAAATGCAACACGCAAGAAAATGACATGGCAATGACGGTGAATAACTAGAAGACACCTGGCTCATCGAATCCGGGGCGTTACAACACTCCTCCACTAACAAGAGATCTCGTCCCGAGATCTTAGGACCGAGACGGAAGGGAAAAGGATGAGGTGAAATAAGAACTCGAGAGAAGAAGCGAAGAATTGAGAGCACTCGAGGAGAAGAGAGGAACGACGAGAATGACGATAATCGAAGGCTCACGGAATCAAATAGACTATGAAACCACTCGTTCTAACAGGAGTGGTTAGAACGAGAAAAGAAACGAATAAGACTGAAAGGATTTAGGCAGCATTCCGGCTGAATAAGGAAAGAGTAGAACATGAGCTTCAGAGGATGGAATGATACTTGACGAGATAAACAATGCAATGCCTCCGAAAGAATTGAAAGAATTTGAATGAAAAGAACTTAGAAGGAAGGATTGAGTGGAGTTGTTGAGAAAATCAACAACGAAAAGAATAAGCTTGTCGTGGACTTATAGGTAACATCTCAAGATCATAAGGTGATAACCGGCCACAAACGAAAATGATTGGATAGCTGACAAGGAACGAAGAAATGCAAAACTCCACTTCAAGGAATAAGGAGAATTAATTGCACTTCGAGACGCGAGAAGAAAAGATACTTGAACTCAACCAACAAAATCTTGATGAACTCTTGAAGAATGAATTAAATCATGAAGAACCACCATGAAGAACTCCGGTAACAAAAGAATGACGAGATAAAATGAAGGATGACAGAATAAGATGAGCGTTGTGATGATTTAGATGGAGGATTCCGACGAGATGGTCGAGTAAATTTGAACTCCGGAAAAGAAAAGATGAGAACACTTGGAACTAGAATTTATTCATCAAGAACAAACTCCGAAGGAAGGGATTACTCACTTTGAGGAAATAAGAATAAGATTTATTGTATGCTTATCCTTCATCAAATTAAATTGATGCCAAGCAATTGATTTTGCAAACTACTTATTCTCGTTGAAAAAGGATTAAGGGGAAACATCGCACAAAACTTGAAAAAGTCTTCATGAACCACCGGTAGGATTGAAAAGAATGAATGGATTAAATGATAATCAAAGAAAAAGAATCTTGAATGAACCATCGTAAGAATTCGAAAATGACTGATGAAAGAGAAAGAATCACCGGGAAGAATTAGAAAAGCACGGAGATACTTGAGGGAATTAAAATGCAAGAGAACAAAGAGATCGTGAACTGGTAGAAGAATACTTGAGCGAAGCACCGGAAGAATATTGAGACGAACGAAGGGGCACGGATATAGAATAATTGGAGAACGACTTTGAAAACTTGGAACGAAGAAATCTTCCGAAAAGATGGCCTCCGGATGATCGAGACGGAAAGCAACACCTGAAATACTCCGGATTGATGAAAAGAATTGCACGACTAGAAACAATTTGAGAGGATAACATCGAGCTAGCACCGCGAATCTCCGGTAGAACGGACAAGATTTAAGAGAAAAAATTCTCTTCTTCGGTCTTCAAATGACGACGAGAAACACCACCAAAATTACTGAGATACTCCGGGAGAATGAAAAGCAAAGTGGTTGAGCCAACAATGAAGTGATTTGAAATCGATCTTGGAAAGGCATCTGACTGATGGAATTCATTCTTATGTCAAACTCCGAAAAGAATTGAGAATGGCTCCGGTGAAATTAGAAGAGTCAGGTAAGATCCTGGGAAAAGACCTGTGGGTTAGGGCCCACTGAAGAGATAACACCGTTGAAAAAGGATGTAGAATAGATAGATGATGCACCAGAACAATTGAAATATTTGACTGAGGTGACAACCTCGAATTAATTGGAACACAGACGAATCTCCTGAGATGTCTTCGGAACTCCGGAATGATAAACTGACGAGAGGAGAACGAGTAGGGAAAGCACTTGATCCAAGGAAAAGAATGTGATCAACCCGAAAAACTTGAATTGAATCCACCGGGGAAGAAAAAGAGGTGATGAATTTCAAACGAGACGAGAATTCACCGGTTGAAATGATTGTGGGAAGACTGAAGAGACTCCACACGAATGGAATTTATGGCCGGAAGAAACTCGAACTCCGGGAATAATAGGGTGGGAGGGCGGGAAAACAAAGACAACTTGGAAGGGGAAACCGACGAATATCTTGAAGAGAAAAACACCGGTTGAAATCACTGAAGAAAGAAAACAAAGACTTCGCACAAGTAGGAAGGATACTCGATTACGGACTCCGGTTCCGAGAGGAAGAAGGTACGGAGGGTGGGAAAAACAAGAACAACTTCGGACAAGGAAAAACAACGACGTCGGAGGAAGAACTGAGGATTGAACTTGGCAAAGATGGAGATGGTCGAGTCGACTTGACGAGAAATGCACCGGGTAAAAGAGCAGAGGAACAACGATTGGAAAACCAACTGCGTGATCCTAAAGAAAATTTGAAAAGGAAAGAGAAGTAGTTCAAAACACCTACGTCAAGATTCCTCACCGGAGCAACGAAGGGACAGAGGAGTAAAAAGAATTCCTACTCTCCGATATAACTAGACTCCGAAAATAGTTTTCTTCTAGACTAAACAACGGCCAAACTACACGATCAATCAAGGGGGCTCCTAAGGTCGGTCGAGGCTCTGATACCAACTTGTCACGCCCAATATGCGACCCTATCCAAAAGGTACTCGAAGGTCCCACCAAGGATAGACCCGCATATTGAAACGCTTTTGCAAGGTGGATATCATTACATCAACATTACATAATAGAAGGGGATACATACATAAGGCACAAATGCCACAAGAATACATCAACATCATATACAAGAGATCAACATCCGACTACGGATGAAACATAAACAGAAACTCAAACGACATCTACCCTGCTAGCCCAGGCTGCCGACCTGGAACCTATCCCCTGATCGAAGAAGAAGCAGAAGAAGAACTCCAATACAAGCAAACATCGCTCTCGCGTCATGATCATCGCATAACCTGTACCTGCAACTGGTGGTGTAGTAATCTGTGAGCCACGAGGACTCAGCAATCCCATTACCATGGGTATCAAGACTAGCAAAGCTTAATGGGAAAGGAAGGGGTAAAGTGGTGAGGTTGCAGCAGCGACTAAGCATATATGGTGGCTAACATACGCAAATGAGAGCGAGAAGAGAAACAAAGGAACGGTCGTCAACTAGTAATGATCAAGAAGTGATCCTGAACTCCTACTTACGTCAAACATAACCCAGAAACCGTGTTCTCCTCTCGATCAACCCCGAAAAGAGACACTCACGGTTACGCACACGGTTGGTGTATTTTAGAAGAGTTTGCTTCAAGTTTACTACAACCGGATATTAACAAATTCCCATCTGCCACATAACCGCGGGCACGGCTCTCGAAAGTTTATACCTGCAGGGTGTCCCAACAGCCCATGATAAGCTCTCGCGATCAACGAAGGATATTCCTTCTCCCGGAAGACCCGATCAGTCTCGGAATCCGGCTACAAGACATTTCGACAGACAATAAAACAAGACCAGCAAGACCTCCGGCGTCTGCGACACCTCGATAGTAGCTGCGCGTATCTTGTCTCGAGCCACGACCGGATGAGCAGTCCGTACAACTAAAACCAAACCTCAAGTTTCCTTGAGGGGCGCCAAAAGCACTCTAGTTTGGACCAACACTTAGACAAGCATTGGCCGGGGGCTGTATAAAGATGACCCTTGGGTTAATTACTCCCAAGGGAAATGTAGGTGGTGGTGAAGCAAATGGTAAAACCAATGTTGGGCCTTCTTTGGAGAGTCTTATTCAAAGAGAACTGTCAAGGGGTCCCATAAATCACCCGACCGCGTTAGGGACGCAAAATCCGGGAACATAATACCGATATGAAGGAAACTAGGCGGCAAGAGTGGAACAAAACACCGGGCATAAGGCGAGCCTTCCACCCTTTACCAAGTATATAGATGCATTAATAATATAAAATATATTGTGATATCCCAACAAGTAAACATGTTCCAACATGGAACAACATCTCCATGTTCAACAAGGAACAAACTTCATCTTCACCTGCAACTAACAACGCTATAAGAGGGCTGAGCAAAGCGGTAACATAGCCAAACAATGGTTTGCTAGGAAGGGTGCAAAAGGTTAGAGGCTGACATGGCAATTTGGGATGGCTTGATAAGCAGGTAATAGGTAGCGCAGCATAGCGATAGAACGAAGCAACTAGCATAGCAATGATAGTAGTGAGATCCAGGTAGCGGTCATCTTGCCTGAAAACCCGCAAGGAAAAGAACGAGTCCATGAAGAAGATGAGCGGATGAAGCGAACCAAGCGTGAGCGAGCGAATCCTCACGATCGCAACGAAACAGGAACTAACAAGAAGAAGCACACAACATAGTAAACACACCACACATGAACTAGGCACGATGCACAACAAGCATGATGCATGACAAATCTACATGAAGCTACTCATGGCAAGAGATGATGCAAACAAGAACAACACGTCAAAGCAAGTTTAAATGAGGCCGAGAACAACATATAACAATTCCGGTAAGTCCTCATATGCAAATTTCGAAATTGGTCCAGATCTGAAAAACTTTATGTTCAAGTTGTTAAACAGCAAGTTAAGATGCACCTCGATGATCTACACGAAATTCTAATCAAGTTACATATAAAGTTCATTAGATTGAGACTCTGCCTAGAAGATATGAGCAAAACAAGTTAAACATGGCATTGATGCAAAATGCATACAAACATCAAGCAAACACCTCAAAACAAGGATGCAACATGATAATATGAAACTACATGCAAAATCAAGCAAGTTTCATATAGAGCACACTCAAAACGGAGCAACGGTTCAACACGTACACACTATACAAGACATGAGAACAATCTGTCCAAAACAGCAACTAGGCATATTGCAAGCATCAAAACAACATGCCACAGGACCTCAACATAATAAAAAAAGGCATGAGAATGATTTACAGGTAAAGCATTACAAAACATGAACACTAAGCTATCTCCATAAATCACTAGAACATGCTCAAAATGACATGGCAAGATTGCAAATAATAACAATTTCAGGCATATCAGGAAATAACATCAGGTTGCAATGTTTAGAGCTATAAAAAAACATGTTACAGGAACTTATCATGGCAAAAAAAGGCATGGAATTAATCTACTAAATGCATAGATCAAAATTCCTTTACTGACCATGAGCCAAAAAGGAACAGAAAATATGATGGCACCCATGTAAACATGGCAAGTTATATTACAGATTCATACATGGCAGGAACAACAATAAGTAGGCATGTTGGTGAGCTTTAAACACTCACCACAGAGCAATACATGGCATGGCAAGGCAACTCACAGTAAGAAGACATGGCATAGAAGCTATACATGGCAAGAACAACATCATAGCATACACGGATCAACAACAACAACCTTGGCAAAATTGAATAACATGTAAACAACCTGCCAGGATACATTTTATAGCAAAAGTAGAGCTCGATTGACTCAAGCTATGGCACTCCATAATTGCAGACAAGGGCATGGATGGATAGAGCAAGACATGTATAACAAAACAATCTTACTGAAGTATCTCAAAATAAGCATGGATCTCTCAGTAGCATCAAGTTAACATGGCATAAAAATATCAGCAAAAGCAGGGCTGAAATCAGCAACAGCATGAAGCCTAGTTTGCATGCTTGTGCTAGTCACCACAGAGACCACAAAAATACATGGCATACACCCCTGTAAAGATGGCATGGCATATTACAAAACATATGTAGGACTCAAGTTCATAGGGTGCACACATCAATCATGGCAAAAATGACAAAAGTGCATGTTCTGATAAGAATCTGAAACTAACATCACATAGCCCTCTTCTAACAGCATTTCGGGCATGAAGATGAGCTCAAATGTAAATGATGCAATGAGATGAAATGATGTACTCGTCGAGACGAACAATTTGACATATTACACGCGCAAAATGAAGCTACGGATGCAGAGTTATGATGCAACGCAAATGCATGAAAATAACACAGAATCGGGGACTTAGTGGATTTCGGGGCAACCTCCAGATCCGCACGGTTTTTGATGCACGTCGGGATCTCGCCGGAGATGCGTCGCCGGAGACGAGGGAGGCAGCGCCGGAGACGGAGAGGTGGCCGGGGAGGAGGAGCTCGCCGGCTCGAGCATCCTGTCGGGCGGCGCCAGTGAGGACCGGACGGCGACGAGGAGGCGAAAGCGATGGGCGCGCCGGGCGGGAAGCGCGGCGCCGGTGGAGGGCGCCGGGCTGGCGCTGGCGCGCTGGGTGAGCGTGGGCTTAAGCCTTGGCGGCGACCGGCCGCAGCAGGCAGCAGCGGACGGAGCTCGGGAGCTTCGGGCGATCCGGGATCCGGCCAGTCAGGGCGATAAACTTCCCCGCCGCAGTGTGAGGAACAGCGGCGCGGAGGGCGCCACTTGGCGGCGGCGCATTGGCTGCGGGGGCGGCGCGAGGCGACATGTCTCCCCGGGATTGGCCGGGCGACGTGGAGGCGGCGGCGGACGCGTCCGTCAGCGGGGTGGACACGTCCGGTGGCGTGCGGGGGGGATTTTTAGGGTTCGTCTGCGAATTCATCCGCAATTTCGGAGGAGGGGCTAGTTTTATAGGTAGAGGGAGCTAGGAGAGTCCAAATGAGGTGCGATTTTCGGCCACGCGATCGTGATCGAACGACCGAGAGCATGGAGGGGAGTTTGCTGGGTTTTGGGCCACTTTGAAACGGGTGTTGGGCTGCAACTCAAAGAGGGCTTTGCGGTTACCCGGTTAACCGTTGGAGTATCAAACGACCTCCAAATGGCACGAAACTTGACAGGCGGTCTACCGGTGCTATACCAAGGCCGGTTGACAAACCTCGGTCCATTCCGAGACCATTTAACACCCGCATTACGAAGATAGGTAAAAGGGGCGCCGGAGACATAGGAGTGCCGGATTGCAAAACGGACAACGGGGAAAATGCTCGGATGCATGAGACGAACACGTATGCAAAATGAAATGCACATGATGACATGATAAAATGCAACACGCAAGCAAATGACATGGCAACGACGGCGAATAACTGGAAGACACCTGGCGCATCGAATCCGGGGCGTTACAACGTCTATCATCCAGGGCGCCGGACCACGATCCTTTCAATGCGTCCTCTCGCTTCATTGGTGACATCATCCACCTTGTCGTTTCCGCTTCTACGACCGCCTCGTCCATGACAACATGAGTTATCCCCTGATCCGGCCATCTCAAGTCTTCTTCCGCGCCACCGACAGCAATTGCATCCGCAGCACCCTCAACGTATCAATAGGGACCTACATGGCGTCGCAAGAGAGGTGGTACTCTTTCATATCTTCTTAAGTTATTGATCTCACCCAGGAAATAGATCGTAACTTGTTCACTATACTTTTCTTATCCATACCAAATCGTAGTGGCTAGTTGAAAGCAGACATTGGTTGTGAAGTAGCCTTTGTCCAGTTTGCACCTTCAGATCCGCCATGGCATGGTCGCTATACTCGTAAAGCTTATGGTTTTCCCCCTTTATATTCACTACCATTATCATATGTGCTTCTGTCGTGCTAGCACTACTCCTCATGACCTCAACCCATCAAGCGAAACCACATTCCAATCACAATTCCAAAGCATAGTTGTTGAAATACGAATGTGGTATGATGCTCATATTACTAAAATAGAGAATGTTTAATTGGTCAGCTAATGTTCCTATATTCATTTCGGAAAGTATGTATGCCACATATAGAAAGACAGCAGGGATTTGCATTTCTTTGCGCGCTCTGGTTCATCATGGATGGGCAACACAGATTGTATTATCTGAAATCTGCTTGCTATTTGTTATCATGTTCCTCTTATGTTCTTCTTAATAAGTATATTACGTTCCAAAACTGCCTTGGGTGCGTGCATGTGTTGTGCTGGCGTGCATTTGTACCGGGTGTTGTTCATCGTTGCTTTATTTATAAAGCAGGGTGAAAGCCTTTTTTGGTAAAACATAAGTCTTTTTAGATTTTCCAGTAAGAACTACATACAAATGTATATAGACATATTTTAGAGTGTAGATTCACTCATTTTTCTCCGTATGTAGTCCGCATTCGAATCTCTAAGAGATTTATATTTAGGAACGGAGGGAGTAGTACAGTATGTTCCTTGTCGGGAAGTGTACCAAGGCAATTTGCAGTCGCCGGGTTTTTTGGGTCGCTTCATATGGATGCTTTCAATGATTCTAGATGGCCTGCCATAATGTCCGGGAAATGCTGGGAGCTATGTCATCTTTGAGAGTCCAGACTGATAGTAACAGTTTTGTGCCTTCAGTTGAATAGAGTTGCCCCGAAGCCTTTTTGAACCCCTTCTAGTCGTACCAAGAGACAAGCCCATATGGTCCAGCTAGTTCCACTTTCCTGATTTTAGTCGTGATGCTTAGGGTTTTCCCCTTTTATCCACACTACTATGATATGCGTAGGTGCTTTCTGTCGTACTAGCAGTACTCCACCCTTCAAGCTAAACAACACAACACTCATAATTCCAAAGCTTAGTTGTCCAAATATGAATGTGATATGATTCTGATATTAGTTAACAGACACATTTAATTGGTCAGCTAAAGGTACCACTTGAGTTTCCAAATGCATGTCGCGACATATAGAGAGACAATAGGAATTGCATTTCTTTGTCACTTTTTGACTGTACTTTCTTCTCCATACCAAATCTTAGTTGTTATTTCAAAGCAAACATCAATTGCTAAGTACCCTTTGCGCGGTTTGCAGCTTCAGATATGCCATGCCACTGCCACGGTCAACACTATACTCATCATGCTTACAATTTCCCCAGTTTATGATGACCACGATTAACCTACGTGGTTCATGTCGTAATACCATTGCTCCACCCACCAAGCTAAACAAGCTTAATTGTACAAATTCGAATCTGATATGATGCTGATATTAGTAAAACTGAGGCAGGTTGAATTGGTCAGCTAAATGTTCCTACTTTAGTTTCAAAATGCATTTGACCCACATATGGAGAGATCGGAAGGAATAGTATTTCTCTAAGCACTCTGGTTCATCATGGGTGGGCGACACACATTGTATTATCTATAATCTTATTGCTCTTTGTTATCATGTTCCTCATCTGTTCTTCGTAATAAGTATATTACTTCCTCCGTTCCTAAACTGCCTTGGGTGTGTGCATGTGTTGTGGTGGCGTGCGTTTGTACCGGGTGTTGTTCATCATTGCTTTGTTTATAAAGTGGGGCGAAAGCCTTTTTCGGTAAAACATAAGTATTTTTAGATATTCCAACAAAAACTACATGCATATGTATATAGACATATTTAGAGTGTACATTCACTCATTTCGCTCCATATGTAGTCTGCATTCGAATCTCCAAGAGACTTATATTTAGGAACGAAGGGAGTGGTACAGTATGTTCCTTGTCGGGAAGTGGAGCAGGGACATTGTTGTCGATAGGTCTGTTGGGTCGCTTCAGGTGGATGCTTTCAACTCTTCTAGATGGTCTTCCATAATATCCGGGAAATGATGGGAGCCATGTCATCCTTGAGAGTCTAGACTGGTAGTGACAGTATTGTGCCTTCAGTTGAATAGAGCGGCCCCTTGTGGGGGCGAAGCCTCTCCGAACCCTTTCTAGTCGTACAGGCAATACAAGCCCATATGTTCCAGCTAGTTCCACTTTCCTGATTTAATCATTATGCCTAGAGTTTTCACCTTGTATCTACACTAATATGATCTGTGTAGTGCTTTCTGTCATACTAGCAGTATTCCACCCCTCAAGCTAAACAACACATCACTCATAATTCCAAAGGTTAGTTGTTCAAATATGATTGTGATATGATACTGATATTAGTTAATAGACACATTTAATTGGTTAGCTAAAGGTCCCACTTGATTTTCCAAATGCATGTTACGACATATAGAGAGGCAGCAGGAATTGCATTTCTTTGTCACTTGTTGACTGTACTTTCTTGTCCATACCAAATCTTAGTTGTTATTTCAAAGCAAACATCGGTTGCTAAGTACCCTTTACGCAGTTTGAAGCTTCAGATCTGCCATGCCACTGCCCCGGTAAACGATATACTCATCATGCTTACGGTTTCCCCATTTTATGATGACCATGATCAGCCTACGTGATTCGTGTGATAATAGCACTGCTCCACCCATCAAGCTAAACAAGCTTAGTTGATAAATTTGAATCTGATATTATGTTGATATTAGTAAAACTAAGACATGTTTAATTGGTCAGCTTAATGTTCCTACTTTAGTTTCAAAATTCATGTGAGCCACATACGGAGAGACCGAAAGGAATATTATTTCTCTGTGTGCTCTGGTTCATCATGGGTGGGCAACAGACATTGTATAGAAAAACTTTTAATATCTTCAATCTACATGCTCTTCTGCTCTTCTTTAACATGATCCTCTTCTCTTCTTCTTTAATAAGTATGTTCCTTGTTGGGAAGAGTAGCAGGGACATTTGCGGTCGACAGGTCAGGTCGAGTTGTTCTTCCTTAGTATATATTGAATCTTTCAGGTTAGGTCAAGTTGTTCTTCTTTACTATATGTTGAAGTTGTCATCTGCAAGTATCATCACTTCTGGAGCTCTCATATTTTTAGTAGTAGGCCACATTATATTAGTGCACACACCAAACTACTGCATGCATGGCATCTCTCATAAGAATTGTGGAGATAGCACATAGGGGTTTACAGGGAGGCAGTATTGGATTTGAATCACTTCTGCATTACAAAGATAATCTCACTTATTTTTATGTTTTCATGCATGTCAGGTATTGAACATGATCAAAACGAATATGAGAATATGTGCACGAGAGGAATATTGTGGAACAATCCACTGGCTAACAAACTTGGCATGGTGGAGTATGGCCTATCTTATTCACCCATCAAGGTGCTTGCTCTAACTTGGCAAGGTTGTATTGGTCGCACATATCTTGCATATGACCTCTTGCATTACTTCTACTTTGTTACACCACCATCTGCTTATTTTAAGCATCATATATGAGTATATTCCATACTTATCCATTTTATTTTCCTATTCCATGTGTCATCATACTATGTTTTTCCAGTCAAATGTTGTTCTTTTGTAATAGATGTCCAAAAGGAAGAGGGTGAGTGCAAATCCTCGTGGAGTACAAACTAGGATTTGGAAAAGGCAGTTATACCGGTTAAATCAGATAGATCAGCAGCCACACAATACACAGGCCGAACAGTACCACACTTTACCCCTACTCCACCGGCCAAACCCCTATTAGAATTGCAAAGAGCCCAACGTCAGGTACTATCTATGATATCGATTCAAAATTTGAACTCCTACATTTATGCATGTGCCTTACCTCTCTCTTGTATGAAAACTAATTTCAGATGAATCTCCTTTCTGAAAGGATCATAGGATCTCACTACAATATTGGGCACTGCATTGCTCTTGTGAGTACCTCATGCCCTTTGTTGGCATAGTTACACTCATTGCTGTTTGATTATGTAACATCACTATAAATGTTCGCTTTCTTATCCTCCCTTTGCTCGAAATTATAAGATCTATATTTACTCTTACATAAATGTAGAATTAACACAATGGTTATGAAGTTATGTATTGCTCATGTAAGTACATGTTGTCATGTACTCCCTCCGTATCGAACTAATTGTTGCTCAATTGGATGTATTTACAACTTAATAGTGCTAGATGCATCCATTTGAGCGACAAGTAATAACGGGTGGTGGTAGTATTACTATGCTTGCATTGCGAGATAGTTGATTGTCTAGCATTACTCTACATCTTATCTGCCTTGCCCTCCACTTTATCCAAATTATCATAACTACATTTACTCTTACCAAAATTTTGAACAAAGCTAATGCCACTTCAAACATTGATGTCTGAATTCCTCCTGTCAGTACATTTTGCCTTGTAACGATGTACTTAATTAATAGCTATTTCAGTATGTATCATCACTCTGCACCTGAGCTTCATTATCCTCTATTTCTTCCAATAATATTTGATCTATATTTACTCTTTACAAAATGTAGAATAAAGGCAATGCTTATAAAGAAGTTTATTTGGGGAATTTGTTCAATTATCCTTCCATTGACATGGAGAAGGGCTTTTTCCAGCCCGTGTTAACATGTAATGTAAGTTCATCCTTCTCAAGCCTTCAATCTTTGTTCTAGTACAGATTTGGATATGCGTCATTTCCTCCACTATTGTTTACTTTGGTATTTACATCTGATTGGATGTTTGCAACAACTGCCAGTTATAAATTGTAGTTGTAAAAACATGTTCCTTATGCAGAACAGATCCATTTATTTGCTTATATATTTGTGAAACTTATTACGTGTCTCCTTGTTTGTCTTTTAGAGTCATATCTCTTATGCCGGGCAGAACTTCAGGGAAGATAGTGAGCCAAACCATCTTGAAGAGAGCGAGATGACCCCAAGGTCATGTCTTGATGAAAACAGTGAGTTGAAGCTACTCACCAGCAGCGGTGAGACAACCTATGTGCAGTTGCTGCCTCAATCAGTTCAACTTCTTTGGTCTCAACCTAAAGCGGAAAGGTTGGCTTCAGCTCAACTCTGACCTGATGTCAATGATGTAAGGAAGACCTCAGAGGACAACCATGCGTGCTTTCTTGCAACGCAACTAGGGTTAGAGCATCTATCGTTAAGACATCTGAGGTCTCGTTAGCTTGTTCTGCTGCTTGTGGTGCCCTTCAAGGGCATGCCTAATGCTTTCGGAAGTGCTGTCTGTTTTGTATATTCTTTTGTCGGCGCGTTTACATGCACTAGTGGCGACCTTTGATGCCCTGTGTATGTAACCCACCATCTCATTGTGCTTTATTATCATTGGTGGTGAACTTTGATGCCCTGTGGATGTAATATGTTGTAATTTCTTTATTGTATAGTCTAGGTTTATTGTTAGTGGGTATGCTGTAATTTAGGCCGGAAGCTTCAACGGAGCTCAATGTTGTCGGCCTTTCAGGCCGGCCTGTAACTCTATGTATGGGCCAAAATGTGGGCCTATAATCATCTTGGGCCATTAGCAGGTCCAAACATATAGTAGTATTCCAGCTTTAACAGGCCGAGTAAAGTTTGGTCTAGCTGGGCCAGAGAATACCATGGTGTTTTAACTGGTGTCGGTGTCAAAACCGGCGGATCTCGGGTAGGGGGTCCCGAACTATGCGTCTAGGCGGATGGTAACAGGAGACAAGGGACACGATGTTTTTGCCCAGGTTCGGGCCCTCTCGATGGAGGTAAAACCCTACTCCTGCTTGATTAATATTGATGATATGGGTAGTACAAGAGTAGATCTACCACGAGATCAGAGAGGCTAAACCCTAGAAGCTATCCTATGGTATGATTGTTGTTCGTCCTACGGACTAAAACCCTCCGGTTTATATAGGCACCGAATAGGGTTAGGGTTACATAGAGTCGGTTACAATGGTAGGATATCTACATATCCGTATCGCCAAGCTTGCCTTCCACACCAAGGAAAGTCCCATCCGGACACGGGACGAAGTCTTCAATCTTGTATCTTCATAGTCCAGGAGTCCGGCCAAAGGTCATAGTCCGGCTATCCGGACACCCCCTAATCCAGGACTCCCTCACTAGCCCTTGAACCAGGCTTCAATGACGACGGGTGAATAGCATCCTATAATGCCGGATATAACCATGCAGCCTGCCCAAGGATGGGCTCGACGATTCGTCGAGCGGCTCCCTCGATTCGTCGGAGGTGAATAGCACCTCACTTCCGACCGCCTCGTCTCCTCCGCCTTGACGACGGCCGAGGTGGAGTCCCAAAGGGCCCAGCCAGGAGGAGGTGGCTATGGAGGCGCCGCAAGGCGACCTCCGAATCCGGGCTCAAGGGATAAAACCCGAAGGGCTTCAAGTCGGCCTGCGCGGACTCCGTCTCCGGAACCGGTGGTTACAGAGTCCGACAGTGACCCCTTCATAAGAAGGGCAAGATTGACGCCGGTGACCTCCGTCCAGCGGAGGCACGGATGATTTGATGGGCGCTTAAGGCGCTTCCATCAACGAGCTCTTTACTGCTTTGTTATGAGTGTGGTAATCGGAAGGTTCGATCCGCCAGAGCGGGCTGTGAACTCTGTGCCAGCCTTCTAACGAGCTTTGAGGTATGTTTTAAGATATATAAAATATTACCGCATAGGCGGTAGCCTGATGCTCAATTTGGTGTTTAGAAAGAAAAAGCCGAACGAGGATCTAAAAAGATATCTGTAGAGTCTAACATAAGTATGTCAATACGGGAATGCAGAGTTCTTGTTCTTGACCTCTGCCGCTCTGTTGTGGAGGTTGGTGCATTGAAGCGAGCCTCGAGCAGTCCGAGAACGAGCTCGGACTTGCCAAAAAGCAGCTCGAGGACAAGGAAGTTAAGTAATACCTTATGGGAGTATTTAAAAGATGTGTTTGCAAAAATGGCAGGAATAACATGAATATTGGAGGGCCCACGAACAAGGTGGCGACCACTGAAGGAGGCGGTGTCGGGCCGAAAACAATGCGGCCGTGGGCGCACTGAGCGAGAAAAGCAGAGGCGCTGGTGGCGGGGGTGCGGCAAGAGCTCAGGCTCTCGTGGAAAAACACGAGAGTTTGGGCGTGACTCAAAGACTCGGGAGTCGAGCTCGCCACAGCCCTTGAGGCGCCAAGGCCGCTAAGGCGAAGCCAAAAAGCCCTCCGGGAGATTGAGGCGATGAAGAAGATAGCGGCGGGTGAGGCATTCTATATGCAAAGCAAGCATGTGAAAGTGAATTATCATTACTTATCTGAATCGAGCTCTCCGGGAGCATTGCAGATCTGCCTTGTGATGTGGCTGATCTTTGCCGCATTCTCTGAGCCGAGGAGGAAGCTCGAAGGAGAAGGTGTTCTGGTCTCGATATCTTTGAGGGCGGACATCCGGTGCCCATAGCGACCAGTTGAAGAAACTGGTGAGCTCCATAAGGTGGCGAACAGGCCATGAGAACCTCATAGTTGGTGTGGCGAAGGAAGCCATGTCTCAGGAGCTACTTTGGGCTGGTGAGGCGGTGGTGGGCCTTTGTCCACGGGTTGAAGTCATCAAGCGCTCGCCTGCGCATCGAAGGTGCCCGTGAGGGCCGTGCCCTGCTAAGGTGCACTAGGGCAAGATGGGCTGAGAAGCTTGTGAAGGGCGGACCACCACCGAAGAAGGAGCATCTCAAGCCTGAAATGTATTATGAGGGTGCACGCCTTATAGCGGATGAATGCTCCAAAGATATAATTTTGAGTAGACTCGCATGTGTTATCTGTACCTTTGAAAACTTGTTCATATCGCTAAGCAACACTTTATAATTTAAAGTATTACCTTACATGCGGCCGTGTATTAAATTTGAGAGATGGCGAGTCGTTGGCTTCAGCCCCATGCCACAGTGTTGGGGTGTTGGGATGAACTTGGCGCTCTTGTTCCCATTCTTGGGTCCTTGAGGGGCGCTCAGCATAGCGAACAAGGCAACTGGACTATAATGCATGAACACTCTCCTTAGCCATAGAATTCTATAATTTTAAATTTGGTGAAGCCCTGGTATTCGAAGACCGAGTTGAGGCGCTATCCACGCCTAGGCGGACAATGTCGACTCCTCGCTCTAAGCGGCATAAGTATTTAGGGACTCGAAAACCTCTCGAACAGCGACCGGCTCTCACCCTATCATGGCGGTCAGTTTAGCTTTCTCCAGAGGTGCTTAACCCAGCTCAGCAGGGCACAACGCAGTGGTTCTCCAGCGTTACCTTAGCCGATATAGCGGAATGTAAGGTACCAAAATATGGGGCAGGCAAACCCAAACCCAACTATTGACCCAAGACATGATTGAACCGATGCATATAATGCTATAATTTGAGGTGCCGCACTTGTGAAAGTGTTGGACTTATCACACCATGTTATGGGGTACTTAAGCCCCTGGTGTATTGCCGTACCAATGTGTGCAGTTGCACAATGTCATAAATGATCACATATATATAAAGGAAATCAATAATAGGCGAAGCTATATATTGTTTATTCAAAGGGTTCTTGTAAGAGCGAGCGATACAAATAGTGTGATAAGCAAGGGGCGGGACTTTTTAACATGTCTCCCTCGAGGGTAAGCAGCGGGATGTTGTGTAAAACAAATATATTGCTCGTAATAGAGACCACCTGGACACTCGACGTAGCTTGTTGCTTCCCGGCTGTTGCATCATGTGTTCAGCGATTCTAATGCGGACGGGGCTTCGTGAGCGGAGTCTGAAAGTGAAAAGAAAAAAAAAAAAAAAGGAATGACACAATCGGGGCCCCGATGTGGTTGAGCCACATACGGGCATGCAGTGGTCGTGCCTTCCCTATGCCCATGGTATTTCGGGCGTAATTATGTGCAGCGTATCTTGGTATCGCGATTTCGCGAGGGCTGGGGCTTGTGCCGCATTGCTATGTGTGCTCGGAACGTGCCAGGCGGTCTTGTTGTAGGTTACTCCGGGCGCGCTTGACATTGTCCGGACGTTAAATAGCCGGACTCGAGAATTTCCTTAAGAGGCTGCTTTGCACTTCTGCCGCGAGGGCCGCCGTATGCTCCTCCGTCCGGAGAGAGCGTTCGGTGTTTCCATTAACCATAATGACTCCTCGAGGGCCTGGCATCTTGAGGTTGAGATATGCATAGTGCGGCACCGCATTGAACTTTGCAAATGCAGTTCGTCCGAGCAGTGCATGATAGCCGCTGCGGAACGGGACTATGTCGAATATTAACTCCTCGCTCCGGAAGTTATCCGGGGATCCGAAGACCAATTCAAGTGTAACTAAGCCTGTACAGTTGGCCTCGACACCTGGTATGGCGCCTTTGAAGGTCGTCTTCGTGGGTTTAATCCTTGATGGGTCTATGCCCATTTTGCGCACTGTATCCTGATAAAGCAGGTTCAGGCTGCTGCCGCCGTCCATTAGGACTCTAGTGAGGTGAAATCCGTCAATGATTGGGGTTGGGAACCAATGGGCGGAATCGCTGTGGTGGATGCTAGTGGGGTGGTCCCTTGATCAAAAGTGATCGGGCGGGAAGACCATGGGTTGAACTTTGGGGGCTGGCTCCATCACGTATCGTCCCTTAGTGCGCTTCCGCTCCCTTTTGGGTATGTGGGTTGTGTATATCATGTTCACCGTCCGCACTTGCGAGGAAGCCCTACATCCTCTATTGTTCGTGGCGGGCTCCTCCTCGTCATCGCTATGCAGCCCCTTGTCATTGTTCGGCATTTAACTTGCTGCTTGAACACCCAACAATCCTGTTGGTGTGATTGGCTGGCTTTTTGAGTGCCATGTATACAGCACGGCGATTGAGTATATGGTCAAAATTGGGCGGGCCCGGGTATTTCTTTTAAATGGCTTTTCCGCTGATCGGGTTTAGAGCCTCTGAATCCGGCATTGACTGTCGTATCCTCAGCATTATCGCCGTTAATGCGGTGCTTGTGCTTGTTGCGACGCGACCTGCCACTGCTGTCCTTGGTATCCGAATTACTAGGGCTCTTGGTCATGTTGTTACTACGAGCTAGTCAGTTGTCCTCTCAGCATAAGCGGGTCATGAGTGTTGTGAGGGCTGCCATGGATTTGGCTTTTCTGTCCTAGGTCTTTGGGCAAGCCACTCGTCGCGGATGTTGTGCTTGAAGGCTGCAAGGGCCTCGGCATCCGAACAATCGACGATTTGATTTTTCTTGGTTAGGAACCGTGTCCAGAATTGTCTGGCCGATTCCTATGGCTGCTGAATTATGTGGCTTAGGCCATCGGCGTCTGGTGATCGCACATATGTGCCCTGGAAATTGTCGAGGAATGCGGCTTCAGGTCTTCCCAACAACCGATTGACTCTGCGGCAAGCTGTTAAGCCAATCTTTGGGCTGGTCCTTTAAGCTTGAGTGAGAGGTATTTGATGGCGTGTAGATCATCACCGCAGGCCATGTGGATGTGAAGGAGATAGTCCTCGATCCAAACCGCAGGATCTGTTGCGCCATCGTATGATTCAATGTTTCGGGTTTGAAACCCTCGGGATTTGATGATCCATCACTTCATCGTGAAGCATAGTGGGTGTCTTGGCGCCTACTGTATTGGGCTATATCACGGCGCAGCTCAAATGAGCTTTGTCTCTTGTGCTCGGCCCGGCGGAGTTGCCATATCCGGCGTGGCGGTTATAGTCACGTGTCGTGGCGCCCACATGATCCATAGATCGATCTTGTCT
This sequence comes from Aegilops longissima, assembly GCA_021605205.1. Classification (NCBI taxonomy): domain Eukaryota; kingdom Viridiplantae; phylum Streptophyta; class Magnoliopsida; order Poales; family Poaceae; genus Aegilops; species Aegilops longissima. The sequence goes on from CM038679.1 coordinate 164,976,764, forward strand.
ACCTTGCCTTGTCCTCAATATATCTCGCAGGTGCAGCGCGTTTCCACATGCCTTTGTATTTTTTGGCGGCGGCGTGGTGCGGCTTGAATTGAGGGCAGCAGGCCTCTCTCTCCTGACCCACGAGGTGGCAGGTCAGCCATATCATGCACCGGTGATGTAGGTTTAGGTTATTCCTCCTCTAATCGGGGTTGCAGCCTGCGTCTTGGGTAGCTCTTGGAGGGGCGCTCGAGTTCATACTCTTTGGCCGCAAGGACTTCAGTCCATCTATCTGCTAGCAAATCTTGGTCAGCTCTAAGCTGTTGTTGCTTTTTCTTGAGGCTGCTTGCCATGGCCATGAGCCTGCGTTTGAAAGCGCTCTTGTTGACGGGATCCTCGGGCACGACAAATTAAATCGTCGTCGAGGCTTGCCTCGTCTTCGGAGGAGGCATGTAATTATCGTCCTCTACCTCTTTTTACGCGCTCTCTCATGAGGCTGGCTTCTCCGTCCTCTGTCTGAATCTTCTTTGGAGGTGGTTGTCTTGACCTTGCCGAGGTGTTATTATCTCGTGCGGAATCACCGTTTTCTTTGTGGCGGGATTTAAATGGCGCCCGGCCTTGGCTTAGGCTGTTTCTTGGAGGGTCATCCTCTGCTGTTCCATCGCCATTCCCATCTTTTGGGATGTCCACCATGTATATGTCCTATGGCGAGGTGGCCTTCCGATTGCCAATGGGCGCTGGTTCTTAATCGTCTCTGCATCGTCGTCCATACCATCGATGTCTTGGTCGAAGTCGAGCATGTCGGTTAAATCATCGGCAGTGGCTACTAAGTGGGTGGTGGGTGGGCTTTAATTTTCTTCATCGTCCGCATCCCAACCTTCGACCATAATCCGACCAGGGCTCTCGATAAAGAGAGACTTTAGTGAATTTAGAATGTCGCCAAAGGCGAGTCTTTGAAAGATGTCATGGCGGTGAATTCCATGATCGGCGTGTCGGATTCGATTGGAAGAGTGCGAAGGCTCGGTCGGAGAGAGTCCGGCGCCTTGAGTCCTGACCATAAGGGCCGGGTAGGTGTGCGGCTCAATCACCGTGGAATCGCAGCCCCGAGGCGGTGTCCAGCCACCCATCCTCGTCGGCGTGGTCGGCTCGAGCTAAAGGTCGGAGAGGGCTCTGGTGCGGCCTCGGGACCTTTGTCCGTGGCGAGCAGATCATGCCCGCCGGGACGGTCTGGCGCGCTTGGTTGTGGCTCGAACCGTCGAAGATCAAGTCTCCGCGGATGTCGGCCGTGTAGTTCAAACTTCAAATCTGACACGATGGCGGGCGTAGCTTTCAATCTGCTCCGGATGGCCAAGCGGGTTATGACCGCCCGAATCTGAAGATCTGCCGGGAGAAAAGTCTCACCACGGGCGCATCATTGTTGATGATCGGAGGAGCCATCGGGCCTAAAAGCGGACGACAGGAGGAACTCTCAATGAAAGCACCAATGTCGGTGTCAAAACGGCGGATCTCGGTAGGGGTCCCGAAGCGTGCGTCTAGGCGGATGGTAACGGAGACAAGGGACACGATGTTTTACCAGGTTCGGGCCCTCTCGATGGAGGTAAACCCTACTCTGCTTGATTAATATTGATGATATGGGTAGTACAAGAGTAGATCTACCACGAGATCAGAGAGGCTAAACCCTAGAAGCTAGCCTATGGTATGATTGTTGTTCGTCCTACGGACTAAAACCCTCCGGTTTATATAGGCATCGAATAGGGTTAGGGTTACATAGAGTCGGTTACAATGGTAGGAGATCTACATATCCGTATCACCAAGCTTGCCTTCCACGCCAAGGAAAGTCCCATCCGGACACGGGACGAAGTCTTCAATCTTGTATCTTTATAGTCCAGGAGTCCGGCCAAAGGTCATAGTCCGGCTATCCGGACACCCCCTAATCCAGGACTCCCTCAACAGGCAAAAAACTAGATTGGGCTAGCGTTGAGCTGAAAAATTCACGGGCCAACATAGGCCGAAACTGTCTTAGGCCCATGTTTGGCCCAAATAGCAAACGGGCCGTTAACCGGCCAAAATATCTCTCGGGCCCTGTTTGGCCCATTAAAATTATGGGCTTTAAGCAGGCTGGTATCAACACGGGCCATAGGCCCAACTGTGGCAGAGGCCATTTACAAATGGGCTGAAAGCAGGCCGGATTCAACGCGGGCTGTAATTAGGCCCAACTGTTACACGGGCCATTAACAGGCCGATATGCACATTGGGCTAAAATTTATCCACGAAGACTACGGGCCATTAACAGTCCGATAGGCACATTGGGCTAAAATTTAACCATGAAGACTATGGGCTGTTAAGAGGCCTAAATTCACTTGAGATAAGAAATAGCCCAGTTTCAGCAAGGGGCCTTAAATGTTCTAAAGTGACACCGGGCTAACAGCGGCCCAGATGCACCAAGGGCCACTAACAGGCTGAAATGATTACCGGGCCGAACTGGTAAACGGACATTTAATAGGCTGAAATACAAACCTGGCTTAGAATGGGGCCAAAAGAACAGTGGCATGTTAACTGGCCTGATCTGATGTGGGTCGTAATTTAGCCCAAAATAAGACAGGCTGTGAACGGGCCAGATCTGATATCGGCCTTAATTTGACCCAAAACATGGCAGGCTGTTAACGGGTCGGCCCACTAGTGTCTGCAAAAATATGGTGGGCCTTTAGCTGGAAGAACGGGGTCTGGCATGTTGGCTTGGTGGCGGTGGTGCGGATGGACTACAGCACAGGCTGGAGCTCGTCGTGCCAGCCCCTGCAGCAGGCCTCGAGCTTCTTCTTGAAGGTCCTGGTCTTGAGGCCTCTCAGGACCTCCGCGTTGGTGCGTTCGGCTTGACCATTGCTCCTGGGGTGTGCCACTAAAGCGTAGCAGATCTGCGTTCCAAATTAGCACAATATGGCTTGAAGAGATTGCTAGTGAACTGCGAGCCGTTGTCGGTGATGATGTGATTAGGGACCCCGAACTGGCTCACGAGACCCTTCATGAACTTGACCGCAGATCCGGCTGGGATGGTGCGGACAACTTCTACCTCCGCCCATTTGGTGAGCTTGTCGATGGCGATCTAGAGGTAGCGGTAGCCCCCATGCGCTTGATGGGACGGGCCTAAGATATCCAGCCCCCAGACTGCGAATGCCCACGATAGCGAGATGGTCTAGATGCCCTGAGTTGGCTGATGGATCTGCTTGGCGTGGAATTGGCAGGCCTCGCAGGACTTCACCAGCTCGGTCGCTTCCCTGAGCGCCGTAGGTCAGTAGAACCCGTTGCGAAAGGCCTTGCCGACGAGGGTTTGTGACGACAAGTGGTGCCCGCAGTCTCCGCCGTGTATGTCAACTAGCAACTCATTCCCCTGTTCCCTAGAGATGCATCGCAAGGAAACGTCATTTGGCTGATTCCTGTATAACTCACCGTCCTGGATGCAGTATGCCGTAGCCTGTCGGGCCACGCGCTCCGCGTCCTCCTCATTCTCCGGCAGCGTCCCTTGCGTCAGGTATTCCTTGAACTCCTTGGTCCAGCACCCCTCCTGAGGCTCGAGCGCCAGGAGTAAGCGCGCTCCCGAGGTCGGTCGGTGATTGGGGGTATTCCTCCCAAGGCGGCGCCGGCCCCGAAAGCGGAGGTGCTGCTGATGGCTTGAAGAGCCGCACCTCAAAGACGCCAGGCTCTTTGGGTTGTCGCTCGGATGCCCTCTTGGTGATGTCGTTGGCCTCCTTGTTGGTGCCACGGGGCACGTGCTGCAACTCTAGGCCCAGGAACTGCTTTTCCATTTTGCGTACCTCTGCGAGGTATGCCTCCATGTGCTCATCCCTCGGCTCCTATACCTTATTGGAGAAGTTGACGAGGAGCTCCGAGTCGCCCCTGATGGCGAAGCGCTTCACCCCCAGGGCCACTGCAGCCTTAAGACCAGCAATGAGGCCTTCGTACTCCGCGACGTTCTTGGAGACCTTCTCGCCTTCTTTGGAAGCGAGCTGCCGTCGTAGTAGAGCACATCTGAGTGGGTGAGATGAGCCTTTGCTCCAGCTCCAGCGCCTTGGTGTCTTGAGCAGCGCCATCGAAATAGATGACCCGGCCATCTGGTGCTTCACTTCCTAGCAAGAGGGATCGGTCCTCGCCTGCTTTAAACCCCGGGGCGTCAGTCCATTCTGCCATGAACTCGGCGAGCGTGGCTCCCTTGCTGACCCTGGTTGTGCTGAACTCCAGCTGGAATGCTTGCAGCTCGATGTTCCATTCGATGACTCTTCCAGCCGCGTTGGGGTTCCTGAGTACCCTCTCTAGCGGGTAGGCTGAGACGACCTTGATTGGGTGACCTTGGAAGTAGTGTCGTAGTTTGCGCGAGGCCACCAAGAGCGCGAGCAAGAGCTTTTGAGGCATGGGGTACCATGCCCTTGCATCCCGCAATATCGTGCTGACGAAGTACACTAGGTGCTCAACGAGGGCGAGAGCATCGACAGACATCTTTGTTGGAGGTTAGGCGTCTCTGAGGTGTGGGTCCCAAGAGCCTGGTCGCCCACAGGCCTCTACTAGCCCTTGACGCTGCCTTCTTGGGCCTGGTCACTCGTTGGCGTTCTGCAGCCGTTCTTGGTGCCTTCTGGTCCCTATATCGGCCCGGCTAGGGAACGCTGGCAGTGCTAGCGAAGTAGGGAGTGGCGGCAAGGTAAAGCACCGAGGGGCTCGAGAGGCGGCGCCACCATCACGGAGGGCTGGTCGGGTATCTCTTGAGGTCTTGAAAGCAGCTTGGTCAGCCTCCGGGGTCCACTCGAATGGGCCCTTCTTCTTCATCAGCTTGAAGAATGGCAGGGCGCGCTCTCCCAGCTTGGAGATGAAACGCCCCAGCGAGATCATGCAGCCTGCAAGCTTTTGCATCTCCTTGAGAATTTGCGGTGGGCTCATGTCTTCTATCGCCTTGACCTTCTCCGGTTTAGGCTTGATCCCACTGTGGGACACAAGGAAGCCCAGCAGCTTGCCAGAGGGGACACCGAACACGCACTTCTCTGGGTTGAGCCGCAGGTCTACCTGGGGCAGGCTTGCGAAGGTCTCCTCCAGGTCCTGAATCAAAGTTCTTGCCTCCCATGACTTTACCACAATGTCGTCGACGTAGGCTTCAGTGTTCCTCCCGAGCTGCTGACCCAGGGTGATGTACATCAGCCATTGGAAGGTCACGCCTACGTTGCGCCGCCCGAACGGCATGAAAGCTTAGCAGTATACCCCACACAGGGTCAGGAAGGCCGTCTTCTCCAAATCCTCCACTGCCATCTTGATTTGGTGATAGCCTGAAAACGCATCCAGCATTCGGCAGTGGAGTCGATGATCTGGTCGATGCGTGGGAGCGGGAACGGGTCTTGGGGACAGACCTTGTTAAGCTTAGTGAAGTCAACACACATGCGCTGCTTACCGCCTTTCTTTGGTACGGCGACGGGATTCGCCAGCCACTCCGGGTACCGAACCTCGCGGATGACACCTGCTGCCTCCAGCTTGCGGGTTTCCTGGACGATGAAGGACTGCTTCTCTTTGGATTGCCGCCGCGCCTTCAACTTCACAGGGCGCACATTGGGGCACACCCTCAAGTGATGCTGTAAGTGCATCTAGTGCCACCCCTAGTTGGTTTTGGAGTATTGACGACAAACCTGGTTGAGGGACTAATGTGTTTGTGAGAATTGCTGGATAACACAAGTAGTAGTCCCTCATTGATTCGGTTTACCTACCGGAGATGACCCCTAAAAATGTATGAAGACATTGAAGACAAAGGTGGTATGTGAACATATTCACACTGAAGACTATGACATGAGAAGACATCGCGTGAAGACTATGGAGCGCGAAGACTTAGTTGTTTCGTTGTTTCCATTTCTTCTTTGTTGAGTCATAGGAACCACCGTACTATTAAGTGGGGCCCCAGTGAACAAAGTCAGAGTGACTGAAGTGATGCTCAACCAAAATCCTATGTCTTGGAGCGAAGACAATAAGAGCAAATCTTATCCAGAGTTGGATGAGTCAGCTTTACTTGTAGCCCAAGTAAAGTTGCCGCGTGTGTTTGAAATCAGACCTTTGGAACACGTGTCAATTCCTTAGTGACCCAGGGTCATTTCAGACAAATCAGGTCAGGTTGCCTAGTGGCTATAAATAGCCCACCCCCATCACCATAAATTGGTGGCTGCTCAGAGTTAGTACACGGCTTTTGTCGTTTGAGAGCAACCCACCTCCGAAGCTTTTGAGGGAGAGAAATCCTTGCGAGGACAAAGCCGAAACACCCAGAGCCAAAGAGTGTTAGGCATAACTGAAGTCCTTCTGTCCGCGTGACCTGAAGACTTGTTACACTTGAGGACTGTGAATCCTCCGACCGGTTAGGAGTCATGTTCTGAGCATCCAAGAGTCATTGTGGATCGCCGGTGAACGAAGTCTGTGAAGGTTTGGAAGTCTACCTTGAAGACTTACCAAAGTGATTGGGTGAGGACTGGGTGTCCTTAGCTCAAGGGGAATAAGGTGAAGATGTGGTCTTCTGAGTTGAATCTCAGCCTCCCTAACCAGACGTACAGTTGTCACAGCAACTGGAACTGGTCCAACAAATCATGTGTCCTCACCAAGTGACTGGTTCTATCCTCTCCCTCTCTTTACTTAAAGTTTGTCTTCATGACGTCATTGCATGCATGCACTACCTGTTTGACTTCACTGTGTGACTACTGTCGTTGTTTGGCTTCATACTATCTTCCATGCTGATCTTTACTACCTAGCTGCTATTAGTCTTCGTGCTTTGACTTCATTGAATACTTGACTGTGGCTTGCTTAGTGTAGTCTACCTTCCGATGCATATCAATAGGTTCATTTCTATTGTTTGTCTTCGAAACTATCATGTTTTGAAGACTTCCATAAAAATCGCCTATTCACCCCCCCCCCTCTAGTCGATAACTAGCACTTTCAATTGGTATCAGAGCAAGGTACTCTCTTTTTCTGTGTGATTTGGTTTAACCACCTGGAGTTTTAGCTATGTCGACTGCAGGAATAATCAAAGTCTCCGCTGCTTGCCCTGTCTTCGATGGAACTGAATATCCCTACTGGAAGAATAATATACGCATGCATCTTGAAGCCATTGATGTCGACCTCTGGTATGTCGTTAAGAATGGCATTCCCAAGACCGGTGAAGGTGTCACCCCTGCTGATGTCAAGAAGTTCATTCAACTGGATTCTACTGCCAAGAACATCATTTGTGGTCATCTGACCAAAGGACAGTATGGCCGTGTGAGTGCTCTGGAAACTTCAAAGCTAGTCTGGGACTGTCTCTCCAAGGTCAACGAAGGCGTCTCAACCCAGAGATGTCAAAGGATCAGTGTTCTTTGCAAACTCTTCAACCGCTTCAAGAGAAACGACAATGAGAATGTCCAGCTCACGTTTGATCGCCTCACTGACATCACAAATGAGCTTCGTCCTCTCGGCGCCACTGAGATCACCAAGCATGAAATCGTCAAGACACTACTAAGATCACTTGACAGCTCGTTCAACACCCTTGCCCTGATTATACAAGAACGCCCTGACGTCAAGACACTCGATCCATCGGATATACTTGAGATGATCAACACACATGAGTTCCAGCTATCTGAGAAAAGAGATATCTATGGTCCCAACTATGGCCGAACTCGTGCTTTGAAGGCAAAAGTTGTTTCCTCATCTGAAGAAGAATCTGACTGCAGTTCTGATGATCCTAAAGACACTGGAAAGGAACTTGCTATGCTTGTGAAGAAGTTCCAGAAGTTCACTAAGAAGAAGGGCTTCAGAAAGTCTTCACGATCCAGCTCAAGAAATGATGAAGCTTCCACTCATGAGTACAAGAAGAGAACATGTCACAAGTGCAAGAAACCTGGATACTACATCTCTGAGTGTCCACAGTGGGACAATGAGAAGAAGAAGAAGAAGAAGAAGAAGAAGAAGCGCAAAGAATATGATTCTGATGACAAGAAGAAGAAATCCTCAAAGTCTTCTTCCAAGTCCTCATCCAAGTCTTTATCTCATAAGAAGATCTCATCTAGCAAGGCTCATGCTTTTGTTGGCAAGGAGATGGATTCAGAGGAGGAGTATGCTTCTGAGGAGGCGGAGGTGGAGTCTGAGGAGGATTCCGACCCTGGCATTGCAAGTCTGGCTCTAGCTACAGCCTACGTCGCCAAGTCTATCTTCAACACTGAAGACAATGGCCCCATCACCAACGCTCGTGCCAATGACAAGGACGACTCTGCTCCCACCTACTGCTTCATGGCACGTGGTGCCAAGGTAAAATCACGCGATGCTTACTTTCAAACATCAAGTGAAGATGACTCGATTGTGAATCAAACCCAGCTACAAAACACTTGCTAAAATTGCAAGCGAACAACGTAAAGCTATGGAACATACTAAAAACTGTTAGACAAAAGCGATGACCTGTTGGACGCAGAAATGACCCGTTCTCAGTCCTTAATTTGAGACATAAAAAATCTTCATTTTAAGTACCAGGAACTTGAAAGTCGGCATGAAAGACTCTCAACTACACATGAAAAAGTCTCCTATGATTATCTTCAAAGGAAGCAAGAGCTTGAGAAATTGAGAGTGGCTCATGAAGATCTTCAAAAAGAGAATGAGTCACCTCACGCTCAACAGATCAGTTCCGCTCAGGAAGGATTTGAACCACCATGTCTAAAATGCCTTGAGCGTGATAACGCTACTTCTGTTGCTGAATGTTCTACTGCTGCTACTGTTGCAATATCTTCAACTGCTGATGTGGTAACTAACCCCTCTGCTGAGGATAGCACTACTATTGCTGATGAAAATGCTAGGTTGAAGACATTGCTTGAAACAGGGATGTACAAAAGTCTCAAAGGTCATCAGACGTTGTGCGATGTCCTCAAAAAGCTGATTCTGAACTGAAACCCTAGGAAAGAGGGTCTTGGGTTCGAGAGGAAAATGAATGTTGATGGCTCCTACTAGAAGCCTGAGCAGTACCCCAAAACCACATGGGTTGCTGCAAAGGGACCTTCAGTGGATCCATCCATCTTATCTGGCTTCACTTGTGCTAACCCTGTTAGCATTGATGAATCCTTTGATGCAAACTATAAATTGTTTAAGAATCAGAATGGTGAAGTGTTTGCCAGGTATATTGGTACTAACTGTAGGAATGGGCCACCTATGAAGATGATCTGGGTTCCCAAAGTTTGTCTTGAGAATCTTCCTGTAAATGTCATCATGACACCGCCTGGGAAGAAGACAAATCCTAGACCAAAGGCTTCATATGGTCCAAAGGCTTCATACAGACAGAGGACTCACCTGAGTCACCCTAACGCCAATGTTTTGCAGGGAAACCATACTCATACTTATGAATATGAGCGTGTTTCTTCAAACTGCTATGTTCATAAAACTAAGAACTATTCTGCTTATTCATATGAGTACTATTCACCTCCTGCAAGGCTATTTGCTAGGGCTTCAAAGCCGAAGTTCTCAGATGCCGCACTTAGACTCATTGCTTCTAAACCACCCCTGAAAATGTGGGTGGTTAAGAAGAATTAACTTTCTTTTGCAGGGAAAGGTCTCCAGCCGGAAATCAAAGGAGTCCGATGCTATTGCTGGGGACCTAAAACATCTTTTAGGGCGCAAGATCAAATGCCCAAATGGTCTTACTATGTATTTTGTTCCTGAATCGCTTGCCAATCATCCTATCAGTCCTAATCTGGATCTGAGCTTTGATAATCCTCTTGCCCGTCAAATGTTTATGCTTCACAATACTCTTGGTGAGGCCTATCCCCCTAACTGTACTGTAGGGTATGAAACCTCATGCTTCAGAATGGATTATGGACAACGGATGCACTAATCATATGACTGGTGATCGAAGTCTTCTCATGGACTCAACCTTACGTCCATCTGACAAGAGTTACATAACATTTGCTAACACTTGTAAAAGCAAGGTATTGAGTCTAGGTAGGGTTGCAATCTCAAAGGATCAGCACATGGATAAAGTGATGCTTGTTGAATCCCTTGGTTTCAACTTAATGTCTGTCTCAATGCTTTGTGGCTTGAACATGATTGTGATATTTGGAAAATATCGTTGCCTTGTACTAATGGAATCTAACAAGTCTCTAGTCTTTGAAGGGTATCGGAAACATGATCTGTACATGGTAGATTTCTCAGCAGGACCACAACTTGCAGTATTTCTTCTAGCAAAATCTTCAGAGTGCTGGCTCTGGCATCGGAGGCTAGGGCATGCTGGCATGAGGGACTTACACACTCTCGCAAAGAAGAAGCATGTCATAGGCATCGAGGGCGTCAAGTTCAAGAAGGATCACTTGTGCGGTGCCTGCGAAGCTGGAAAGATGACTAGAGCCAAGCATCCCTCGAAGACAATCATGACGACATCTCAACCCTTCGAGCTGCTACACATGGACTTATTTGGCCCTACTCACTACTCTAATCTCACTACTACTGCTTGTCTCTATGGCTTCGTCATTGTTGATGATTATTCCAGATATACATGGGTGCATATAATTCTCTACAAGACTGAAGTGCAGGATGTCTTCAGACACTTTACCAACCATGCCATGAACAATTATGGTGTCAAGATCAAGCATATCAGAAGTGACAACGGCACAGAGTTCAAGAACACCGGCCTCGATCTTATCTGGATACATTGGGCATCACTCATGAGTTCTCTGCTCCATACACACCTCAGCAGAATGGCATCGTGGAGCGCAAGAACAGAACACTCATTGTGATGGCTCGGACGATGCTCGATGAATACAAGACTCCAAGAAAGTTCTGGCCTAAAGCTATTGATACTGCATGCCATGTCATCAACCGTGTTTATCTTCACAAGCTTCTGAAGAAAACATCCTATGAACTCCTCACTGGTAAGAAGCCAAATGTCAGTTACTTAAGAGTATTTGGTGCTAGGTGCTGGATCAAGGATCCATATCACACTTTCAAAATTTGCACCGAAAGCACATGAAGGTTTTATGCTTGGTTACGGAAAGGATTCGCACTCCTCTAGAGTCTTCAACCTTTTCACTATAAAGTGGTTGAAACTGTGGATGTGCGGTTCGATGAGACGAACGTCTCGCAAAGAGAGCACCTGCCAAATGTGCTAGATGAAGTTCCACCTAGTCAATCCATCAAGCTCATGGGAACTGGAGAAGTCATACCAAATGATGCACAACCTGAAGAGGAACTTATCATTTCTGCACCCAATCAACCTAAAGACAGTGCTCAGCCCGAAGACAATCCTCCTAACAATGACAATGATCAGTAAGAGAAAAATCTTCGTCCGGTTCATTCTCGTGTTGCAAATGAAGTATAGATTGAGAAGATAATTGATAGCATCAATGTGCCTGGTTCACTCACTCTTTCAAGAGCAACACAGCTAGCAAATTTCTGTGGGCACTTTGCATTTTTCTCAATATCTGAACCCAAGAAAGTTGTTGAAGCCTTCATGGAACCTGAATGGATTCAAGATATGCAAGAAGAGCTTCAACAGTTCAAGCTGAACAATGTCTGGGAACTTTTCAAGCGAAATGGATATATCGCAACAAGCAAGATGAGCATGGTCTAGTTGTCAGAAACAAGGCCCGTCTCGTTGCTCAAGGATACACTCAAGTTGAAGGAATTGAATTCGATGAAACATTTGCTCCTGTGGCTAGGCTTGAAGCTATTCGCATATTGATAGCCTATGCAAATCATCACGACATCCTGCTGTATCAAATGGATGTGAACCGTGCATTTCTCAATGGAAAGATTTTAGAAGAAGTGTATGTTGCACAACCTCCTGGCTTTGAAGATCCTAAACATCCTGATATGGTGTACAAGCTCAAAAAGGCTCTGTATGGCCTCAAACAAGCCCTTCGCGCTTGGTATGATACACTCAAAGACTTCCTGAAGAGCAAAGGCTTCAAACCTGGTTCCCTGGATCCCACACTCTTCACGAAGACATATGATGGTGAACTGTTTGTGTGCCAAATATACGTGGATGACATTATCTTTGGCTGCACCAACCAGAAATACAGTGATTAATTTGGACACATGATGCAAGAGCAATATCAGATGTCCATGATGGGTGAGCTAAAGTTCTTCCTTGGTCTTCAAATTCATCAGCAAAGCAATGGCATCTTCATATCTCAAGAGAAATACCTCAAAGATTACCTCAAGAAGTTTGGAATGCAAGACTGCAAAGGTTATACGACACCGATGCCAACCAAGAGTCATCTGGGTCCTGACGCCAATGGTAAAGAGTTCGATCAAAAGGTATGCCGCTCCATGATTGGTTCTTTACTTTATTTATGTGCATCTAGGACAGATATCATGCTTAGTGTTTGCATGTGTGCTCGATTTCAAGCGGCACCAAAGGAATAGCATCACTTAGCTGTGAAGCGAATTCTTCGATATTTGGCTTACACCCCAACACTAGGATTATGGTATCCAAAGGGCTCAGAGTTTGATCTAGTTGGCTTCTCGGATGCTGATTATGCTGGTGACAAGGTGGATCGCAAATCTACATTAGGCACATGTCACTTTCTGGAACGATCACTTGTCTGTTGGTCTTCAAAGATGCAGAACTATGTATCACTCTCCACTGCTGAATCTGAATACATTGCTGCTGGATCTTGCTGCGCTCAGCTTTTATGGATGAAGCAAACACTCAAGTACTATGGCATCCATCTGAAACATGTACCACTCTACTGCAACAACAAAAGTGCCATCAAGATTGCCAACAACCCAGTTCAGCACTCGAAGACAAAGCACATTGAAATTCGTCATCACTTTCTCAGAGATCATGTTATGAAGGAAGATATTGACATCATTCACATCAACACTGAAGAGCAATTGGCAGATATCTTCACAAAGCCCTTGGATGAGAAAAGGTTTTGCAAGTTGCGGTGTGAGCTAAATATCTTGGAATCCTTGAATATCCTGTGATCAGGCACACATCCTAACACTTATGCATATTGATGACTTAGATGTGCAACACACAAAGTAAAGTATATCTTCAATCAATGAAGACTTACACTCTAGGTGTGAATACATTAACGCGGAATTTGACTTCGGAGTGCCACGATAATTGTGCGCCGTGTCTGGGTCTAATACTTCCTATACGGTGGGTAACACCACCACCAAATTCTTCTTTTTGAAGTGTTTTTCTCATGGCGTTACATTTGCTATGTCTTCGCATTTGGTTTGTCTTCAATATGAACATGACTTCATGTTTGTCTTCACTATGTTGATTTGGTTGTATTCTAATATATACATATATTAGTGTTCTATCCTCTACAGCATTCACTTATAGCTATGTCTTCTCGTTTGAATATTTTGAACTAAGTGAATGTGATCGGACCCTAACCTCTCTATGCTTTCTACCTCAAACTCTATCTATCCAAATCATATGCATTCAGTTGAAACTATCGAATGTCTTCTCTGCGTCCTTGTCAGCAGAAGATACAGAGACAAACATTAAATCTGTTTTTAATGCTCAATTCTTATTGCCTGAAACCCGGAGAAGCCGGAACGACCATCCGATAGTCCAAGCCGGCGTGGGAACGTGGGACAACTCCCAATGTGTTGCATGTTCGCCACGTGTCACTCAGATGTGAACCGCCAGGGGCACCTACGTAATTGCACTGTGCCGTTCCTTTTCCTATAAATGCACATCCAATCACGGTCAAAATATTTCTTCCACGTCTCCACCTCGACAAACCCAAGCGCCACCGCTAGCTCACGACGACGCCGGCGACGAAGCGCTTAGCTGTCGCAACCTCACCGACGTCGTCTTCACGCCGGCCGCGGATATCGTCTTCTCCGCTGCCGCCGTAAGTGTCCTCCAGCCAAGTTAAGGCACGGAAGATCAAACTGCTCGGCCTCATCTTCTACTCCGTCTAGCAGTTCGTCGTGTGGTAAATTAAAACCCTCTTTTTACCGTCTTTTTGATCCTATAGATTCATCCTTTCTACAAAAAGTTGTTTCTGCCTTCACAAATTTGGATCTATCCCGTCTGCATCTCATATGATTCCTAGTATATTCACTTATGCTTCACACGTAGTTAGATTCCTCACTTGTACTTATTCTTGGATTCGTTCAAATCTGGAACCAACTCTCAACATATAAGTGAATGTCTTCGCGCTATGAGGTCAATGTCTTCTAAACTGATTTATCTTCAAAATCTTCTGAGAATGCATTGTTGGGAAATGTAGTAATTTCAAAAAAAAAATCCTACGCACACGCAAGATCATGGTGATGCATGCCAACGAGAGGGGAGAGTGTGTCCACGTACCCTCGTAGACCGAAAGCGGAAGCGTTAACTGTAGCGGTTGATGTAGTCGTACGTCTTCACGGCCCGACCGATCAAGCACCCAAACTACGGCACCTCCGAGTTCTTGCACACGTTCAGCTCGATGACGTTCCCCGTACTCCGATACAGCAGAATGTCGGGAAGAGTTACATCATTAGCGGCGTGGTAGCGATCTTGATGTTCTACCGTTGCAGGTGGCTTCGCCTAAGCACCGCTACAATATTATCGAGAGAACTATGGTGGAGGGAGGCACCGACACGGCTAAGAGATCAATGATCAATTGTTGTGTCTATGGGGTGCCCCTCCCGTATATAAAGGGTGGACGAGGGGCGGCCAAAGGGGTGGCGGCATGGGGAGTCCAACTCCCACCGGGAGTAGGACTCCCCCCTTTCCTATTAGGAGAGGGAGAGGGAAGGAAGAGGAAGGAGGGAGGAAGGAAAGGGGGGCCGGCCCCCCTCCCAATTCGGATTAGGCTTGGGGGGGCGCGCCCCCTCCCTTGCTCCTTTCCACTAAGGCCCAATAAGGCCCATATACCTCCCGGGAGGTTTCGATAACCTCCCGGAGCTCCGGTATTGTCTCAATCTCACCCAGAACCTTTCTGGTCTCCAAATATAGTTGTCCAATATATCGATCTTTATGTCTCGACCATTTCGAGACTCCTCGTAAAGTCCATGATCACATTCGGGACTCCGAACAACCTTCGGTACATCAAAACTTATAAACTCATAATAAAATTGTCAACGAAACCTTAAGCGTGCGGACCCTACGGGTTCGAGAACTATGTATACATGACCGAGACACATTTCCGGTCAATAACCAATAGCGGAACCTGGATGCTCATATTGGCTCCTACATATTCTACGAAGATCTTTATCGGTCAAACCGCATAACAACATCGTTGTTCCTTTGTCATCGGTATGTTACTTGCCGAGATTCGATCGTCGGTATCCAATACCTAGTTCAATCTCGTTACGGCAAGTCTCTTTACTCGTTCGTAATGCATCATATCGTAACTAACTCATTAGCTACATTGCTTGCAAGGCTTATAGTGATGTGCATTACCGAGAGGGCCCGAGATACCTCTCGACAATCGGATGACAAATCCTAATCTCGAAATACGTCAACTCAACAAGTACCTACGGAGACACCTGTAGAGCACCTTTATAATGACCCAGTTACGTTGTGACATTTGTTAGCACACAAAGTGTTCCTCCGGTAAGCGGGAGTTACATAATCTCATAATCACAGGAACATGTATAAGTCATGAAGAAAGCAATAGCAACATACTAAACGATCAAGTGCTAAGCTAACGGAATGGGTCAAGTCAATCACATCATTCTCCTAATGATGTGATCCCGTTAATCAAATGACAACTCATGTCTATGGTTAGGAAACTTAACCATCTTTGATTTACGAGCTAGTCAAGTAGAGGCATACTAGTGACACTATGTATGTCTATGTATTCACACATGTATTATGTTTCCGGTTATTACAATTCTAGCATGAAGAATAAACATTTATCATGAAATAAGGAAATAAATAATAACTTTATTATTGCCTCTAGGTCATATTTCCTTCAGTCTCGCACTTGCACTAGAGTCAATAATCTAGTTCACATTGCCATGTGATTTAACACTAACATTCACATCTGTATGTGATTAATACCCATAGTTCACATCGTCATGTGATCAACACCCAAAAGGTTTACTAGAGTCAATAATCTAGTTCACATCGCTATGTGATTAACACCGAAAGAGTACTAAGGTATGATCATGTTTTGCTTGTGAGAGAAGTTTTAGTCAACGGGTCTATCACATTCAGAGCCGTATGTATTTTGCAAATATTCTATGTCTACAATGCTCTGTACGGAGCAACTCTAGCTAATTGCTCCCACTTTCAATATGTATCCAGATTGAGACTTGGAGTCATCTGGATCAGTTTCAAATCTTGCATCGACGTAACCCTTTTACGACGAACCTTTTTGTCACCTCCATAATCGAGAAACATATCCTTATTCCACTAAGGATAATTTTGACCAATGTCCAGTGATCTACTCCTAGATCACTATTGTACTCCCTTGACAAACCAGGGCAGGGTATACGATAGGTCTGGTCCATATCATGGCATACTTTTATAGAACCTATGACTGAGGCATAGGGAATGACTTTTATTCTCTTTCAATTTTCTCCCGTGGTCGGGATTTGAGTCTTACTCAATTTCACACCTTTGCTACACAGGCAAGAACTCTTTCTTTGACGGTTCGATTTTGAACTACTTCAAAATCTTGCCAAGGTATATACTCATTGAAAAATCTTATGAAGCGTCTTGATCTATCTTATAGATCTTGATGCCCAATATGTAAGTAGCTTTACTGAGGTCTTTCTTTTAAAGAACTCCTTTCAAACACTTCTTTAAGCTTTCCAGAAAAATTCTACATCATTTTTGATAAACAATATGTCACTCACATATACTTATCAGAAAGGCTGTAGTGCTCCCACTCATTTTATTGTAAATACAGACTTCACTACAAGTCTGTATAAAACTATATGCTTTGATCAACTTATCAAAGCGTATATTCCAACTCCGAGATGCTTGCACCAGTCCATAGATGGATTGCTGGAGCTTGCACATTTTGTTAGCACCTTTAGGATTGACAAAACCCTCTGGTTGCATCATATACAACTCTTCTTTAATAAATCCATTAAGGAATGCAGTTTTGTTTATCCATTTGCCAGATTTCATAAAATGCGGCAATTGCAAACATGATTCGGACAGACTTAAGCATAAATACGAGTGAGAAACTCTCATCGTAGTCAACACCTTGAACTTGTCGAAAACCTTTTGCGACAATTCTAGCTTTGTAGATAGTAACACTACCATCAGGGTCCGTTTCCTCTTGATGATCCATTTAATCTCTATGGCTCGCCGATCATTTGGGCATGTCAATCATAGTCCATACTTTGTTCTCATACATGGATCCCATCTCAGATTTCATGGCCTCAAGCCATTTTGCGGAATCTGGGCTCACCATCTTCTTCATTGTTCGTAGGTTCGTCATGGTCTAGTAACATGACTTCCAGAACAGGATTACCGTACCACTCTGGTGCGAATCTCACTCTAGTTGACCTACAAGGTTCGGTAGTAACTTGATCCGAAGTTACATGATCATCATCATTAGCTTCCTCACTAATTGGTGTAGGAGTCACAGGAACAGATTTCTATGATGAACTACTTTCCAATAAGGGAGCAGGTACAGTTACCTCATCAAGTTCTACTTTCCTCCCACTCACTTCTTTCGAGAGAAATTCCTTCTCTAGAAAGGATCCATTCTTAGCAACGAATATATTGCCTTCAGATCTGTGATAGAAGGTGTACCCAACAGTAACTTTTCGGTATCCTATGAAGACACACTTTTCCGATTTGGGTTTGAGCTTATCAGGATGAAACATTTTCACATAAGCATCGCAACCCCAAACTTTAAGAAACAACAGCTTAGGTTTCTTGCCAAACCATAGTTCATACGGTGTCGTCTCAACGGATTAGACGGTGCCCTAACTAATGTGAATGCAGTTGTCTCTAATGCATAACCCCAGAACGATAGTGGTAAATCCGTAGGAGACATCATAGATTGAACTATATCCAATAAAGTACGGTTATGACGTTCGGACACACCATTATGTTGTGGTGTTCCAGGTGGCACAAATTTGTGAAACTATTCCACATTGTTTTAATTGAAGACCAAACTCGTAACTCAAATATTTGTCTCCACGATTAGATCGTAGAAACTTTATTTTCTTTTCACGATGATTTTCCACTTCACTCTGAAATTCTTTGAACTTTTCAAATGTTTCAGACTTATGTTTCATCAAGTAGATAAACCCATATCTGCTCAAATCATCTGTGAAGGTCAGAAAATAACAATACCCGCCACGAGCCTCAACACTCATTGGATCGCATACATCAGTATGTATTATTTCCAATAATTCAGTTGCTCGCTCCATTGTTCTGGAGAACGTAGTTTTAGTCACCTTGCCCATAAGGCATGGTTCGCAAGCATCAAGTGATTCATAATCAAGTGATTCCAAAATCCCATCAGCATGGAGTTTCTTCATGCGCTTTAGACCAATATGACCTAAACGGCAGTGCCACAAATAAGTTACACTATCATTATTAACTTTGCATCTTTTGGCTTCAATATTATGAATATGTGTATCACTACGATCGAGATCCAACGAACCATTTTCATTGGGTGTGTAACCATATACGGTTTTATTCATGTAAACATAACAAGAATTATTCTCTATCTTAAATGAATAACCATATTGCAATAAACATGATCAAATCATATTCATGCTCAACGCAAACACCAAATAACACTTATTTAGGTTCAACACTAATCCCGAAAGTATAGGGAGTGTGCGATGATGATCATATCAATCTTGGAACCACTTCCAACACACATCGTCACTTCACCCTTAACTAGTCTATGTTCATTCTGCAACTCCCGTTTTGAGTTACTAATCTTAGCAACTGAACTAGTATCTAATACTGAGGGGTTGCTATAAACACTAGTAAAGTACACATCAATAACATGTATATCAGATATACCTTTGTTCACTTTGTCATCCTTCTTATCCGCCAAATACTTGCGGCAGTTCCGCTTCCAGTGACCAGTCCCTTTGCAGTAGAAGCACTTAGTCTCAGGCTTAGGTCCAGACTTGGGCTTCTTCACTTGAGCAGCAACTTGCTTGCCGTTCTTCTTGAAGTTCCCCTTCTTCCCTTTGCCCTTTTCCTTGAAACTAGTGGTCTTGTCAACCATCAACACTTGATGCTTTTTCTTTATTTCTATCTCCATCGATTACATCATCATGAAAAGCTCGGGAACCGTTTTCGTCCTCCCTTGCATACTATAGTTCATCACAAAGTTCTACTAACTTGGTGATGGTGACTAGAGAATTCTGTCAATCACTATTTTATCTGGAAGATTAACTCCCACTTGATTCAAGCGATTGTAGTACCCGGACAATCGAGCACATGCTCCTTTGCTTGAGCTATTCTCCTCCATCTTTTAGCTATAGAACTTGTTGGAGACTTCATATCTCTCAACTCGGGTATTTGCTTGAAATATTAACTTCAACTCCTGGAACATCTCATATGGTCCATGACGTTCAAAACGTCTTTGAAGTCCCAATTCTAAGCCGTTAAGCATGGTGCACTAAACTATCAAGTAGTCATGATATTGAGCTAGCAAACGTTCATAGCGTCTGCATCTGCTCCTGCAATAGGTTTGTCACCTAGCGGTGCATTAAGGACATAATTCTTCTATGGAACAATGAGGATAAACCTCAGATCACGGATCCAATCTGCATCATTGCTACTAACATTTTCAACTTCGTTTTCTCTAGGAACATATCAAAAATAAAACAGGGGAGCTAAACGCGAGCTATTGATCTACAACATACATATGCTAATACTACTAGGACTAAGTTCATGATAAATTAAAGTTCAATTAATCATATTACTTAAGAACTCCCACTTAGATAGACATCCCTCTAATCATCTAAGTGATCACGTGATCCAAATCAACTAAACCATAACCGATCATCACGTGAAATGGAGTAGTTTCCAATGGTGAACATCACTATGTTGATCATATCTACTATATGGTTCACGCTCGACCGTTCGGTCTCAGTGTTCCGAGGCCATATCTGCATATGCTAGGCTCGTCAAGTTTAACCTGAGTATTCTGCGTGTGCAAAACTGGCTTGCACCCGTTGTAGATGGACGAGAGCTTATCACACCGATCATCACGTGGTGTGCAGGCACGACGAACTTTGGCAACGGTGCATACTCAGGGAGAACACTTTTATCTTGAAATTTAGTAAGGGATCATCTTATAAAGCTACTGTGAACTAAGCAAAATAAGATGTATAAAAGATAAACATCACATACAATCAAAATATGTGACATGATATGGCCATCATCATCTTGTGCCTTTGATCTCCATCGCCAAAGCACCATCATGATTTCCATCATCATCGGCATGACACTATGATCTCCATCATCTTGATCAATATCAATGTGTCGTCACATGGTCGTCTCGCCAACTATAGCTCTTGCAACTATTGCTATCGCATAGCGATAAAGTAAAGCAATTATTTGGCGCTTGCATCTTATGCAATGAAGAGACAACCATAAGGCTTCTGCCAGTTGCCGATAACTTCAACAAAACATGATCATCTTATGCAACAACTTATATCTCATCACATCTTGACCATATCACATCAAAACATGCCCTGCAAAAACAAGTTAGATGTCCTCTACTTTGTTGTTGCAAGTTTTACGTGGCTGCTACGGGCTGAGCAAGAACCGTTCTTACCTACGCATCAAAACCACAATGATAGTTTGTCAAGTTAGTGTTGTTTTAACCTTCTCAAGGACCGGCGTAGCCACACTCAGTTCAACTAAAGTTGGAGAAACCGACACCCGCCAGCCATTGTGTGCTAAGCGCGTCGGTAGAACCAGTCTCGCGAAGCGTCTGGCGTAATGTTGGTCCGGGCCGCTTCATCCAACAATACCGCCGAACCAAAGTGTGACATGCTGGTAAGCGGTATGACTTGTATCGCCCACAACTCACTTGTGTTCTACTCGTGCATATAACATCTACGCATAAAACCTGGCTCGGATGCCACTGTTGGGGAACGTAGTAATTTCAAAAAAAAATCCAACGCACACGCAAGATCATGGTGATGCATAGCAACGAGAGGGGAGAGTGTGTCCACGTACCCTCGTAGACTGAAAGCGGAAGCATTAGCACAACGCGGTTGATATAGTCATACGTCTTCACGGCACGACCGATCAAGCACCGAAACTACGGAACCTCCGAGTTCTTGCACACGTTCAGCTCGGTGATGTTCCCCCTACTCCGATCCAGCAGAATGTCGGGGAAGAGTTCCGTCAGCACGATGGCGTGGTGACAGTCTTGATGTTCTACCGTTGCAGGGCTTCGCCTAAGCACCGCTACATTATTATAGAGGAGAACTATGGTGAAGGGGGGCACCGCACACGGCTAAGAGATCAATTATCAATTGTTGTGTCTATGGGGTTCCCCCCTCCCCCGTATATAAAGGAGTGGAGGAGGGGGCCGGCCAAGGGAGGTGTCGGCCCTAGGGGGGAGTCCAACTCCCACCGGGAGTATGACTCCCCCCTTTCCTATTAGGAGAGGGAGAGGGAAGGAAGAGGAAGGAGGAGGAAGGAAGGTGGGGCGGCCCCTCCCAATTCGGATTGGGCTTGGGGGCGCCCCCCTGCTCCTTTCCTCCTTTCCACTAAGGCCCAATAAGGCCCATATACCTCCCGGGGTTCCGATAACCTCCCAAGCTCAGTATTGTCCCAATCTCACCGAAACCTTTCCGGTGTCCAAATATAGTCGTCAATATATCGATCTTTATGTCTCGACCATTTGAGACTCCTTGTCAAATCCGTGATCACATCCGGGACTTGAACAATCTTCGGTACATCAAAACTTATAAACTCATAATAAAGCATCACTTGAAACCTTAAGCGTGCGGACCCTACGGGTTCGAGAACTATGTAGACATGACCAAGACACATTTCCGGTCAATAACCAATAGCGGAACCTGGATGCTCATATTGGCTTCTACATATTCTACGAAGATCTTTATCGTTCAAACCGCATAACAACATACGTTGTTCCCTTTGTAATCGGTATGTTACTTGCCTGAGTTTCGATCGTCGTTATCCAATACCTAGTTCAATCTCGTTACCGGCAAGTCTCTTTACA
The DNA here is from genome assembly GCA_021605205.1 of Aegilops longissima. Classification (NCBI taxonomy): domain Eukaryota; kingdom Viridiplantae; phylum Streptophyta; class Magnoliopsida; order Poales; family Poaceae; genus Aegilops; species Aegilops longissima. The sequence goes on from CM038679.1 coordinate 164,998,852, forward strand.
CATTACATAATGCATCATCTCGCAACTAACTCATTAGCTACATTGCTTGCAAGTCTTATGGTGATGTGCATTACCGAGAGGGCCCAGAGATACCTCTCCGACAATCGGAGTGACAAATCCTAATCTCGAAATACGTCAACTCAACAAGTACCTTCGGAGACACCTGTAGAGCACCTTTATAATTACCCAATTACGTTGTGACGTTTGGTAGCACACAAAGTGTTCCTCTGGTAAGAGGGAGTCACATAATCTCATAGTCAAAGGGACATGTATAAGTCATGTAGAAAGCAATAGCAACATACTAAACGATCAAGTGTTAAGCTAACGAAATGTGTCAAGTCAATCACATCATTCTTCTAATGATGTGATCCCGTTAATCAAATGACAACTCATGTATATGGTTAGGAAACTTAACCATCTTTGATTTACGAGCTAGTCAAGTAGAGGCATACTAGTGACACTATGTTTGTCTATGTATTCACACATGTATTATGTTTCCGGTTAATACAATTCTAGCATGAATAATAAACATTTATCATGAAATAAGGAAATAAATAATAACTTTATTATTGCCTCTATGGCATATTCCCTTCATGCATATGACCTCTTCCCCTTCCCTCGCATCTCTAATGCTGCCACAGGTACATGTCCGTGGGAGAATCCCTTGGTTCTCATAGTCTGCATTCATTTGCGAATTCTTACTGACATCATATCAACTCTCCCGAAGCAGTTCTGTCGACCCAGCAGACGGAAGCCTTTGATGATGTTGAAGCCATTGATCGAACTTCATGGAAGCAGATAAGTGCGCAAGGAAGGGTGGCAGACAGCGCCGTGGGAACACATCGAAGGATTTGCCACCAGACCTCTATGAGTTGTACAAGACAGATCCAGAGGAGGACCACAATCAGCGAAAAACCCGAATCCAATGGATTCGCAGATATTGGGCAGAACAATGGTACAAGTACAGGTTCGTGACCCAGGAATATGCTGAGAAGAATGCCATCAGGCGACCCTGGGGAGACATCTTGTACAAGAATCTTCCACCCAGGTCCAGAGCTGAAGCCATTGAACAAGGCTTCTACCCTTGCATGGTCCGTGGACCACAACCTACAGATGTCGACCCATCTTCATTACAATGGTGTCGTGACTTCCAGTTTGCCAAGAACTCGGCCAAGGAAAACAAGAAGTCACGGGGATTAGACTTCAACCCAGGTCCCTCTGCTCCTCGTGCCGATGGCACACGCGAAGCTGAACCCAATCTTGTGGGGCCCTTCTACAACCTAGAAGGTCTCATCACTCATATTATGGTTCAAGGGACAGACGTGGATCAACCTGCAGATGACGCTGATTCTGACGAAGCGCCTGCACCACCGAAGCCTAAGAACCTGAAGAAACCTAAAGGTTCGAAGCCTTCCCCTGCACCAAAAGCTTCGCGAGTGAAGCCTCTGGCCACTGCTCCTCCTGCACCAAGTATGTAGTCTGAAGATCTCTCACGCATCTCCAAGTCTGAGAAAAAGAAGAAGAAGCCCATGCACACCACTGGTCCAGCTCTGACCCATGCTGCTGTTCTGAGGAATGAAAATGACGCCATCGATCTGTCAAGCGACGACGATCTTGCTGATGATGCTCTTGAGCAGCTGATAAAGAGCAAGCAAGAGGCCGAAATCTTCAATGATTTGCCTCTCTTTGACGTGGAAGTATTGAACAACTTCATTGATAAGTGGTTTGACACCCCCAATCTCAGCTTTGACGATCTGCACTTCCCATTGGCCTAAGCGTCTCCTTCCATGGCGCCATTACTCCTGAGCTAGCTCTTGCACAGAAAATTGTTGAGCTGAAGCACAAGATCGATTATGAAAGGTCTCAGTTCAAGAAGCACATGGCCAAGCTCAGCATGGCAGACGTCCAAAACTTCAAGGTCATGCTGCATGAGCTCAAGGAAGCGTTTCACAAGAAACGTGATGAAGCCAAAGGTTCTCGTGAGCGCATGAAGATTCTCGCTGCCAAGTGTGTTCAAGCTTACAATGAAGCTGAGAAGCGCAAGGCACTTGGGCGTCCTGGCATCGACCCCAAGATGGCTGCCAAGAAAAAGAAGCCAACTGTGGACCAAGCTGAACCATCCAGGTGGGATGAACCTCACATTGTCTTCCCCGCAAGTATGACAGGCGTGAAGCCTAAGGTCCCCACAGTGGCTTCAGAGCTTCAGAAGACAAGGGCAGTTGAAGCCAAATCTAGAAAGCGCAAGACCAAGAACACCACTGATGATGCTCCACCCACCAAGAAGCGCAAGACCAAGAAGAGAGATCGGCCTCCTCCCACAGACCCCCTTGTCGTCGAGCCGATTTCTGTTGCTCGTCCTGAATCCGCACAACAAGAACATCGAATGATAGTTCATGAGCCTGCTTCCATAGAGGCTCCTGAAGACATTCCAGCTGTTGACCCCACCATAGCTGAAGACATTGGTCATCAAGACAATGTTGACGATGATGAAGTCCTTCCTCAGATCGAGCACAATGTGGTATCACCGCCTGTTCTTACGAACAGCGAACTCATCAGCATTAGTCGTCCGTTGACTCCAATTGCTCAGGATGACTCATGGGCTGATCGCCCTCAAGACTCCCCCCGTCAAGAAAAAACACCAACTACTCCTCCAACTCAAGTCACCACTCCTGTGCTTGAAGATGACGACTTTGTGGCCCAACCAACTCCATCTCCACAAGCGTCGCCAGCTTTCCGCAGGCTTCGCAAGGGACCAAGGCCTCAAGTCACCTTGTCAAGTGTTCAAGAAGGAGAAGAGCGCCAATCAATTTCTCATCAAGTATTTCCTGAAACCTCTCCAACTGTGAACAACCCTGAGTCTGAAGCCAAAGCGGCTGAAGATATTCCAGCTGCATCAGCCGATGACCAAGAACCAAGAGAAGAAGAAGAATGTGTTGCTACAACCCCAACCAACCAAGTTGTTCTCGAGGAGAACGTGTCTGACCCTCCAGCTACTCAAGTGGATGTTAACAACACTGAGGCGACCACCAACACCAACACTGAAGCCAATGACGTTGTCATGGCTGACACAAATGTGGCACCTGAAGTCAATGTGGTGCCCGAAGTGATAGCACCTGAAGTCAATGTTTCACCTAATGCAAATCTGCAGCCTGAAGTCACTGCCACATCCACTACCGCTACTCCTATACCGCCTCCCAGACCACATACTATCAAGCAGGCATACAACTATGGTCAGGTGGTCACTGTCATGTGGCCCATTCTGGTTCCTCCACCTGCTGCTGGAATGCAATTTGACTATCATGTCGAGCACATGCCTCAGGTTCAGAAGCCAAAGCCAAGACTACCCAGGTTTCCAGATACGGCCACTTTACCAGGGTCCTTCAATGCAAATGGATTCATTGCGCACAACACTTTCTTTGATAGCGCCAAGAACCCCTATTCCAAGCCAAGGATTTCATCTGACTGGTTCTGGAGCTATCAGCAGCGCAGCTACTACTCATGTGTTCTCTATGATCAAGGGCGCATCTTCCCTCATATCGTCTTATTTGTGAAGCCATTCTTTGGATTGCCATGCCTTGAAGAATCCCTTGATTTGCTTAGTGATCTTTGGATTGCTGAACTTTGTGACCGATAAGGAGCATTGGAATGAAGAGCTTCTGCTGCAATTCTATGCCACCCTCCACATTCGCGACTACAACAGGGATCCGAAGACATGGGTCCTTGAGCGGATGATAGGCAATGTCCATCATGAAGCCAAAGCTTTTAACATTATTGAGCTTACTGGTCTGCCCACTCCAGGTGAACTGTATGAACCTGGTTGTCAGCTTCACCGCAATGCTTTGGAGAGCATCTTTCATAAGCCAGAGCCCAACATGAGCCAAATGCTGAGCATGATGAAGCCTCTGCCACATGACGCTGATTACCCAAAGGAGTTCTTTGTCGAAGACCTCGAGTATCTTCCCGCACTATTTATCATATTATCAGGTGAACTCTATGGCCAGTCAAAGGACATTCTTCAGCAGCAAAACTTGAAGGAGCAATGAAGACTTTGGTCTTTACATCATCAATGGCATCAGCTTCAATGCTCAAGACTTCTTTATCAGGCAGTTGGCTGCATCAGGATCTGATCTCTTTGGACTGAAATTCTATGCTCCATGGGTTATGAGTCTTATCAAGCTTCACTCTGCCGTGAATTATCAACCTTCTGCTCAAAACCATCTGATATTTTTGCCAGAGGTTGATATGTCAGTTGAAGTCATATACCCAGAGCCTGCCAAGGAGCCCATTTATCTTCACAACGCTGATCACTAAAGTTTCACTTAGCCTTTGAAGGAGTCCAGGTAGTCACCCGTGTTTATCCGTTGGCTGGCAATACACGCTTACCTCACCGTGCTCAAACTGAAGCCACTGAAAGCACTATTTCTCAAAGGCCTCAGAAGCGATCTCGTGTTCTCAATAACCAAGAGCTTCCCGTTGCTCTGCATCAGAAACAGGATAAGCATCACTATTGGCTGAAGCGACAGATGCAAAGCCTCTTGGTGGATGTCAATCGCATTCGCAATCTTGCCACCAAGAATGCCTTTGTTACACATGAAACCTGTCGGAGGTCCTGGAAGAGTTTGACATTGCTGAGTGCTGAAGCGGATCTTCAAGACGATGGCTTCACTGAAAGATTCAAGTTTGACTCCACTCCTCCAAGGAATGTTGCCTTGCGTCGAACGCCGTCTCTTGAAGACTCAATTACTCCTCCTCAGCTGCAACGGTGAATGCCCGAGTACTAGATGATCAAGATGATGCTACTTCACCACCTCGAACTTCAGCGCGTATCGACACTGCACCAAGTTCTTCTGCATCGCCAAACCCCGACGCCGACCCTGCATGTTCTCCTAATCCTTCTGGGAACGAGTAGAGGCTCTATGTCTTCAAACCTTTTTGGTCCTTACTAACAAAAGGGGGAGAAGCATATAAGTTGATAGTCTTCAAGCGGGTCCATATGGGCGGTTGCTTTATATTTTTCCTAGTGTTTATAACTCTTGCTTTTGATACATTTGGTTATTTGAGTTGTAACACTTAAACTTGATGGTCATCTGCTACTTGTTTGCTATTCTGAGATGCGATGATAAATTCCGCATGTGTGATGATAAATCCCGCACGAAGTCATATTATAGACATCCATTTTTCATTATGCATGTCATTATCTTCGTTATATCAAATAATGCATGATGAATTGTCTTCATAAGTTGAAGAGGATCTCCACAAGTACAACCTGCCATGTGCATTTGCATTCCAAAAGCAAATTTCTTATATGCACATCTTCAGCGGGAGCCTTTTGCTACTTATGAAGACAATACCTAAATACTTTACAATTTCACATACTTTTATCCACGTTGAAAACTTCAACCACTTTTTCATCAATCACCAAAAAGGGGGAGATTGTAAGTGCATCTAGTGCCACCCCTAGTTGGTTTTGGAGTATTGACGACAAACCTGGTTGAGGGACTAATGTGTTTGTGAGAATTGCAGGATAACAAAGGTAGTAGTCCCTCATTGATTCGGTTTACCTACCGGCGATGAGCCCTAAAAATGTATGAAGACATTGAAGACAAAGGTGGTATGTGAAGATATTCACATTGAAGACTATGACATGAGAAGACATCGCGTGAAGACTATGGAGCGCGAAGACTTAGTTGTTTCATTGTTTCCTTTTCTTCGTTGTTGAGTCATAGGAACACCCGTACTATTAAGTGGGGTCCCAGTGAACAAAGTCGGAGTGACTGAAGTGATGCTCGACCAAAATCCTATGTCTTCGAGCGAAGACAATGAGAGCAAATCTTATCCAGAGCTAGATGAGTCAGCTTTACTTGTAGCCCAAGTAAAGTTGCCGCGTGTGTTTGAAATCTGACCATTGGAACACGTGTCAGTTCCTTAGTGACCCAGGGTCATTTCGGAAAATTTAGGTCGGGTTGCCTGGTGGCTATAAATAGCCCACCCCCTAAACCATAAATTGGTGGCTGCTCAGAGTTAGTACGCGGCTTTTGTCGTTTGAGAGCAACCCACCTCCGAAACTTTTGAGAGAGAGAAATCCTTGCGAGGACAAAGCCCAAACACCCAGAGCCAAAGAGTGTTAGGCATCACTAAAGTCTTTATGTCCGCGTGACCTGAAGACTTGTTACACTTGAGGACTATGAATCCTCCAGCCAGTTAGGCGTCGTGTTCTGAGCATCCAAGAGTCATTGTGGATCGCCGGTGAACGAAGTATGTGAAGGTTTGCAAGTGTACCTTGAAGACTTACCAAAGTGATTGGGCGAGGACTGGGTGTCCTTAGCTCAATGGGAATAAGGTGAAAACGTGGTCTTCTGAGTTGAATCTCAGCCTCCCTAACCAGACGTACAGTTGTCACAACAACTGGAACTGGTCCGACAAATCCTGTGTCCTCACCAAGTGACTGGTTCTATCCTCTCCCTCTCTTTACTTACAGTTTGTCTTCGTGAAGTCATTGCCTGCATGCACTACCTGTTTGACTTCACTGTGTGACTACTACCGTTGTTTGGCTTCATACTATCTTCCATCCCAATCTTTACTACCTTGCTGCTATTAGTCTTCGTGCTTTCACTTCATTGAATACTTGACTATGGCTTGCTTAGTGTAGTCTACCTTCCGCTGCATATCAATAGGTTCATTTCTGTTGTTTGTCTTCGAAACTATCATGTTTTGAAGACTTTCATAAAAATCGCCTATTCACCCCCCCCCCCTCTAGTCAATAACAAGCACTTTCAGATGCTCGATCACCCCTCTTGGGACCCCTACTAGCTACTTGGGTTCCTAGGTGAAGACATCCTTGTTCACGCACAGGAACCTCACCAGTGCCTCCTCTTGATCCGGGTTGAGGTTGGCACCTATGGTGAAGGTCGCTCCTGAGGAACCATCTTCCTCGACCGACACCTGCTTGGTTTCAGCCCGATCTTGAGTGAACAACTTCTTCTTCTTTGCTGGCGCGGCCGCCTTAACCGCAGGGGTGGCCTCGTTGGCCGGTCGCGCTGCCGCAGCGGTTTTGAGGGCAAACTTGAGCACCGCCAGAGCCTCCTTGGTGTCTCCAACTACGGTGAGGACGTCCTTGCTACCGGGCATCTTCATGAGGTTGTAGGCCGGATGGGTCACCGCCATAAACTGAGCTAGAGCCGGGTATCCGAGGATGGAGTTGTACGGGAGGCCAATGCGGGCGATGTAGAAGTCGATCAGCTCGGTGCAGTAGTTGTCGCGAGTGCCAAAGGTCGCGTGAAGGCGGATCTTCCCCAGGGGGCTGGTGGAGCCACCGCCGACCCCGGAGAAGGAATTGCTGGGGCAGAGCCGTTCGAGCGGTATGTGAAGAAGGCTAAAAGCCTCCACAGAGAGCACGTTGAGGCCGGTGCCGCCGTCGATGAGGGTCTTGGTGACAGCTAAGCTACAGATGGTGGGTGTCCAAAGCATTGGAAACATGCCCGAGCCGACGGTGGTGACCGGGTGATCCCCTGAGTCAAAGGTGAGGTCGGCCTTGGGCGCCGCGAAACCCGGGGGAGCTCCTTGCCACATGGAAGTGGCGCCAATCTGGCGAAAGAACGGCTTGGTGTGACGGTCCGAGGGCAGTGCTTGCGAGCCGCCGAGGAAGGTAGCGACAACGAGGGGCGCCGGTGCTACGAAGCGCGCGACAAAGAGGCTACGCAGCTCCTCCCAAGATGCCACTGAGGATCCCGGGAGGGCGAACAGCCAGGCGCGTGGTGTACCAGCGAGGGCCATCGGAAGCCAGTTGGCCATAACCTTGGCATCGCCCCCAGCCTTCAGTACGGCCTCTTCATATGCCAGCAGGAAGTCCGATGGGTCCGCCGTGACGTCATAACGCGGCGGCATCTCCGGCTTGAACTTGGGCGGCCATTGCACCTATCGCAAGGCGGGGACAAAGGCCCTGATCCCCCCGTCGCTGTCGTGGGCGTCTTTTATCCCTGCCGGGGGAGCAACGCCGGCCATGGGGACAAGGTGCGGAGGCGGCAGAGCGTGGATTGACGGAAGGAGAGCTTCAGCGCACCCCTACCTGGCGCGCCAAATGTCAGATTTCAGGTTCCGGCAAAACCCTTGAGGTTCGAACTCTGGGGTGTGCACGAAGATCTCTCCTTCCCCTAGCTCACGCCCTCACCACAATCTCAAAGCTCGGGACGTCGAACTCGCAGAACAAGGGACACATGGTTTATACTGGTTCGGGCCACCGATGAACAAGTACAAGGGAAGAACAGCCTCCTTAGGAGAGGTTTTCTTGAGCTCGGTGAGCTTGTGTGTGCGAGGATGGAATGGATTTGATCCCAGATCAATTGCCTCCTACTATGGTGGCTAGTCCTATTTATAGAGGACCTGGTCCTCTTCCCGAATGTAGGCGGGAAGGGATCCAACAACGACCAAATTTGAAGGGAGACAACCGGTCCAAGTTATCCTGACTAAAGGTGGTCTTCGCCTGCCAAAGGCTCTGGTGGTGACGCCGTCCTGGGCTCCACGGTGACCTCCGCCCTGCCGTCCTGCTGGTCTTGGTCTTATTGCACCGATATGGAAACCTTTGCCTGATGCCTCGGGACTCCTCGCCTGCGCTTACCTCTTTAGCACCAAAGAGGAAATGAGTACACTGTGCGCGCTAGCGCCCTCCTGGCCTTTGTCGTCATGGCTTGCATCACGGGGACCTCGCGAGATGCCCCTCGCCTTGATCTCTCCGCCCCTCGCGAGCCAGCCTGGTGAGCCTGCCCCGAGGAGGTCTTGAGTCGTCCGCCTCACGAGGCTTGGCCCCTCGCGAGGGTCTTGAGTGTTCGCTGATGAAGATGGGTCGTACAGAGCCGCGGGTGGAGCCACGCCGTGGGCCGTAGGCAGGCAACTCTGGGGACCCCCGTTCCCAGGACGCCGACAAAGTCATCAGAATCAAAGCTCATCTCGTTGCTCAAGGTTACGCACAAGTAGAGGGAATTGACTTCCATGAAACCTTGGCTCCCGTGGCTAGGCCTTGAAGCCATTCGCATACTACTAGCCTATGCTAACCACAACAACATCCTTCTGCACCAAATTGATGTAAAGAGTGCCTTCCTCAAGGGAAAAATTGAAGAAGAAGTGTATGTTGCTCAACCACCTGGTTTTGAAGATCCAAGGCATCAAGATATGGTCTACAAGCTCAACAAGGCACTGCATGGCCTCAAACAAGCACCTCGCTCTTGGTATGACACACTCAAAGACTTCTTGAAGACCAAAGGCTTCAAAACTGGTTCTCTAGATCCCACTCTCTTCACGAAGACATATGATGGAGAACTGTTTGTATGCCAAATCTATGTGGATGACATTATCTTCAGCTGCATGGATAAGAGATACAGTGATGAGTTTGGGCATATGATGCAAGAGCAATATTAGATGTCCATGATGGTTGAGCTGAAATTATTTCTTGGTCTTCAAATCTATCAATAGAGAAATGGCATGTTCATATCACAAGAGAAATACCTTAAAGATTGCGTGAAGAAGTTTGGAATGCAAGACTGCAAAGGTTACACGATGCCAATGCCAACCAAATGTCAACTGGGCTCCGACGACAATGGTAAAGAGTTCGATCAAAAGGTATAACGCTCCATGATTGGTTCTTTATTGTACTTATGTGCATTGATGCGGCTAGAACTACGTCGGTATTTCCCCAAAGAGGAAAGGATGATGCAGCACAGCTACGGTAGTTATTTCCCTCACTGATGAGACCAAGGTTATCGAATCAGTAGGAGAACCACACAACACCATGTAAATAGCTCATGCACACAAAGAACAAATACTTGCAACCCGACGTAAGAGAGAGGTTGTCAATCCCTCACGGGTAAAAAGATAGATACAATTGTAGTAGATTGGATAAATAGATCTAGAGGGAACGCGAGATAAAATAAATAAATAAAAATTGCAGCAAGGGATTTTTGTATTTTTGAATTAATAGATCTAAAAATAAAAGCAAATAAAAATAGATCGCGAAGGGAAATATAATAAAGAAGAGACTTGGGTGCCGTAGATTTCACTAGTGGCTTCTCTTGAGAAAAATAGCATACGGCGGGTAAACAAATTACTGTTGGGCAATTGATAGAACTTCAAATAATCATGATGAAATCCAGGAAATGATCATTATATAGGCATCACGTCCAAGATTAGTAGACCGACTCCTGCCTGCATCTACTACTATTACTCCGCGCATCGACCGCTATCCTGCATGCATCTAGTGTATTATGTTCATGGAGGAAATAATGCAATAAGAACCATGACATGATGTAGACAAGATCTATTTATGTAGAAATAGACCCCATCTTGTTATCCTCAATAGCAATGATACATACATGCCGGTTCCCCTTCTATCACTAGGATCGAGCGCTGTAAGATCGATCCCATCACAAAGCACCTCTTCCCATGGCAAGAAAAATCGATCTAGTTGGCCTAACTAAACCAAAGAATCGAAGAAAGAAATACGAGGCTATAAGTAATCATGCATATAAGAGATCAAAGAAGAGTTAAATAGATTTCATGGATAGATCTCATCATAAACTCAAAGTCCATCGGATCCCAACAAACACACCGCAAAAAGATTTACATCAAATAGATCTCCAAGAGACCATTGTATTAAGAATCAAAAGAGAGAGAGAGGAAGCCATCTAGCTACTCACTACGGACCCGTAGGTCTACAATGAACTACTCACACATCATCGGAGAGGCACCAATGATGATGATGAACCCCTCCGTGATGGTGTCTAGCTTGGATCTGGTGGTTCTGGAACTTGCGGCGGCTGGAATTGATTTTTGTCAACTCCCCTAGGTTTTCTGGAATATTGGGGTATTTACAGAGCAAAGAGGCGGTGCGGGAGGCCACAGAGGTGGGAACAACCCACCTGGGCGCGCCTCGGCTCCCAGGCGCGCCCTGGAGGGTAGTGCTCCTACCCTCGGAGCACCCCTCTCGTACTTCTTTGGCCCATCTTGTGTCTTATGGTCCAGAAAAATCCACCAAAAAGTTTCGATGTGTTTGGACTCCGTTTGGTATTGATTTCCTGCAATGTAAAAAACAAGCAAAAAACAACAACTGGCACTTGGTACTATATCAATACGTTAGTACCAAAAATGATAATGATTGTAAAACATCCAAGAATGATAATATAACAGCATGGAACAATCAAAAAATGTAGATACATTGGAGATGTATCAGCATCCCCAAGCTTAATTCCTGCTCGTCCTCGAGTAGGTAAATGGTAAAAACAGAATTTTTGATGTGGAATGTTGCCTAACATGTTCATCGCATATTCTTTCCTTTATAGCATGGACATTTGGAATTTTGTATGGTTCAAAGCAATAGTCTAGTTTTGACATGAAGATTTCAATAGTCAAGCATATCAACAAGCAACCATGTCTTTCAAAATATCAACGCTAAAGCAAGTTATCCCTAGCCCATTATGCTCAATCATTTATCCATTCATGAAACACACTCGCGTATTAGCTACACCCAATGATCAAGTATGATCATAGTGCCCCTTAGGTGGTGCTTTATAAGAGAAGATGGAGACTCAAATAAAAATAAAAATTGCATAAAGTAAAATAAAGGTCATTCGCGTAGGGAAGTAGGGATTTGTAGAGGTGCCAGAGCTCAAAGCGAAAAAGATAGAGATAAAACATTTTGGGTGTCATGCTTTTCCTGTCGATCGAGCACTACAAAAAAATACACTTCCATGATGATACGTGTTTGGCACAGTAGGTCACATTTTCTGTCATGCATGTACATCCATGAAGATTTTATGACAAAATGAAGATAATCATACCTATGCTGTCGTAGAAGTGTTCCATGACATTACCCAAATTATCATAACAGAAGTGTCCACATCCATGATGATAAATCGCGGGTCATAGAAGTGCTTTCATCGAGGGTAACCGACACCTGGCATCCATCATAACGGGTCACCGTTAACCTATCGGGTTCCTGTTTGGATCTGATAACCCGTTAACAGCCGGGACCAATGGGGATTTTCCACATGTAAAATTCTCATTCGCTGGCAGATCCACATGTCGGCCTGGCGTTCGAATAGTTGTCATCCAACGAATGGACGGAACGCAAGTATGATACGTCGACATGTGTCTCGGCCGAACAGTGGCCCATTCAGGTTAAAAGGCCGGGCCTGTCTAAATAAGCGGGCCAACCCATTAGCGGCCTACTTGAGTCAGGCCCATTCACAAGCACGTCCCATACAAGTTACATAGAATCGGCCCATCAAGGGCCCATTCTAGATTTCACAATTTCCAGCCCATCATTAGTTTCATCCCGTTAGCGGCCTGCTACGTCTTTGGGCCCAATTACGGCCCAGGCTTCTTTCAGCCTGTTAGCAGCCCATCATTAGTTCCAGCCCGTTAATGGCCCGGAACGTCTTTCGGCTTTTCTCAACCCATTCTGCAGTTGGCCTAATTCTAGCCCGTTGTGACTTTAGGCCTGTCCTCGGCCCATTCGGTAAATGGGTCAATTCCTACCCCATTTTGTCTTTCGTCTGTTAACGACCCACACAACAGTGGGGCCTTTGACTTTGGGTCCATTAGGGCCCACGTTCCACAGGGCAAAATTTCAGCCCGACGCGACTTTCGGCCTTTTAAAAGCCTAGTTCACAAATTGGGCTCCTCTGGCCCATAACACTTTTGGCCTCTTAATGGCCCGTAAAATAAAAGGGACGAGACAAAATTGACATTTATTACAGCCCGCTAGAGGCCCGCGGGCCATTTCCATTTATACAGCCCTATCGAGCTTTTGGCCTCTTAACGGCTTGCTAAGAGCCGTTGTTACGATGGGCCACATCATTTGGGATCCACTAAATATTATTTTGACCAGCCTAATGAAGTCCTGCTTTTACTAAACATGTTTGTTCATTTGTATGGCGTCCAAGAAATGTTTGGGCGTGTTGGCCCCCATTTCAGTGATATAGCATATTCAAGAATTATCCTACTCTATACTATTGCCTCTAAAAATCATATACTATACAATAAAAAGACTAAGGCATAGAAACGTAGAATAATCCTACACTATACAATAAAGGAATTACAGCCGAATATACCCACTGGCATTATAGTTCGGCACCAGTGATAATAAAGCGTACACAAACAACAAATTACATACACTGGACAAATAAAGCTCATACATCATGGACACTCACCAATAGAACTTACCATTTGAACTATAATCTCTTCAGAAAATAGGATTGACCGAATTTAGATAGCACAAATTTCAGTCTGCAAAATCTCCAATTCCTTCGTGGTTACCTCAGTGTCTCATTTCATTTTTTTACTCCTGCATCTAATACTTGCAAGTCCAGTCTCAACTTGTTGATTGTACATTGAGAATCATGTACACATTGTCTTGCCAACTCTAGTTGATGCTCGAGAAGATCAGCATATTCCAATTCCAATCCATAATAATTTGGTAACGGCCATGTCGCACTACTTGCAGATCTTTGTGTTGATATCACTTCATCCTGAAATGTTTCTGTAAGTACACATGACTAGGGTAAAAATATAGTTACAACAGTGAAGCAAGCAAGACAGACTATTTTGTACATGGAAAAACTGGACTAACAATAATGTTACACGTCATGAAGCATAAGCAGGTGATATTTTAAAATTATAAAAATGGTAGTCTGTGCATCCCGCATACAAAAATCTCTCTTAGTTCACCAGAGGAGCATGATGTTGGGGCCAAATCTAAAACATAGACAGGTTAAAAATTTAGACAACAAGTTGCATAAAGTAAGCAAGTAGTTGGCCATTCTGTAGCTCAGTTAAAGTCTTAGGGAGCATAATGAATAGCAAAGGGATTCATACAAACCAACTACAACAAGCAAAACTATGCAATCATTAGCCTAGTATAAACTAGATTGTGAGCCTCACACGGTAATAGTTGGTAAATAGACTCCAAAGCTTCAGGCACACTTCGCCAGAGTAATTGAATGGTAAGGCCTTTAATTATGTCAACTAATAGTTATACAAGTACCCAACATCAAGCATCATTGTTTGGTCATCTCATTAACTGAGGACAAATAAAGCAATTGAAAAGAGCAACTTAACTATGCCCGAAACAAACAAGCAATTAAACTGTTGAGTTGGATACATTGACTTACCTTAACTGGTTGAACAGGCTCATCGTTGCTCCTCCTTCTCTTGCAAGGCTCCTTCCTAACATATTGTACTTGGAAATCCTCAATCTTATCTTCATTGCACCCCCTGTGCAAGGTCACACAAACTAGTTACTCGTATCCTTGGAAGATAAATATTCATACTTTCTAGTCTGTGAACAACACAAAAGGATGAGATTATAACAAAATAACACCACATAATGAAACATGCCACATCTGTTGCACACAATGAAATGAGCATTCACTATGTGTGCACTATGTAAAAACTAGGCATACCTTCGAACTGGATCTCCAGGTACTCTTGGAGAGCCTACTTTAGTGTACAGCCAAACCTTTATGTCACCTATGAGTTAGACAAGCCCCCACTACAGTAGCCCTTAGTGTTTAAATCGTTAACAAGCTCTGCTAGAGTGTTAGGTCAAGAATAGCAAGTAATCAAAGAAAACAGTCTTAGTATGGATGGCTGATACAAACAAGTAGTTGAACAGATGTGTGAGCAAATCTTACATATCAAGAAAAGAAGCAAAGAAGGAGGCGTAAAGACCATCCCTTGACTGACCAGATTTAAGGGGCATTTAAACATCATGTGCAACTTATGAACTAACATAAACATTCCATATTTTAGATTCTACAATGAAATGCACATGTATTAGGTTATGCCATGTATGGTGATGCCTAAATGTACACTATAGCAGGCATGAGTGATTCATCATTGCACGCATAATTGAATTGCAGGTTAAGGGCCAGTTCCATTCTGCCTTTTCAGATCTTATTGTCAAAATAAGACATAAAAGATGTAAAGAAGTCATTTTTGAGTTATGGGCTTGGGATTAACTTATTTCGGTTTGGAGGGGGGTGTTTCAGGTAGAAGCTCACTAAAAATTGAAGGGAAGCGGAATAGTGAAATGACTCTATTGTCTGCCTATATTACAATCAAAATGCCACTGCTCACGCCCGCGTCACACCTAACCCTCAAGTAAAAACAAACACGCAAGCGTTCATTGCCCTGCCCACTTGCATCTCATCTTCCCTTTCCCTCTATATCGATCCCCTACTTGCAGCTCTAGGGTTCCTCCAGCGAGCCGTCGCCACTGGTCCCATCTGGCCTGGTCCTCGATGATGCACTGTCCAGCTAGGCTACATGGCCGGTGGGTAGGGCCAAATCTCCCCGGCTGCTCCTCCCTCTGGCGCCGCCCCTCATTCTCATGGTCTCCAGCAGCTGCTTTGTTGTGGTCCGTCCAACGCACTACTTCGGCCGGTGCCGCACAACTACGGCCGATGCCACACTACGCCAGAAGGCACCTTGTTACCCCTCCCCTCCTCCTAGGTCGTGTCCTAGAGGTGTTGTTGAAGGATGAGCTCATCCAACAAGGTGAGGATCTCCTCTGATTTTTTGCCAAATTTTCATTCTGATCCGCTATAGGATGAATTTCTATGAGATCCTTCAGTTGCTGCTATATGATGTATTGCTATGAGTTGCTCCTCCTGCTGCTATATGATGAATGGCTATGAGCTGCTGCTACTATATGAGGAACTGCAATGAGCTGCTTCTGCTATATGATGAATTACTATGACTTGCTACTACTGCTATATGATTAGTTGCTATAAGCTACTGCCAGCGTCCTGGGAACGGGGTCCCTAGACTTGCCTGCCTGCGGACCATGGCGTGGCTCCGCCAGCGGCCCTGCATGGCCCATCTTCACTAGCAAACACTCAAGACCCTCGCGAGGGGCCAAGCCTCGCGAGGCGGACGACACAAGACCTCCTCGGGAGCGGCCTCACTAGGCTGGCTCGCGAGGGGCGGAGAGATCAAGGCAAGGGACACCTCGCGAGGTTCTAGTGACGCAAGCCATGACGACTGGAGCCAGGCGGGTGCCAGCACATGCAGTGTTCTCCTTTCCTCTTTGGTGCTAAAGGGGCAAGCGCAGGCGAGGAGTCTGAGGAATCAGGCAAAGGTTTCCATATCGGTGCAACGAGACCAAGACCAGCAGGACGGCAGGACGAAGGTCACCATGGAGCCCAAGACGACATCACCACCAGAGCATTTGGTAGGCGAAGATTACCTTTAGTCAGGATAGCTTGTACTAGTTGTCCCCCTTCAAACTGGCCGTTGTGGCATCCCTTCCCGCTCAATATTTTGGGAGAGGACCAGGCCTCTATAAATAGGACTAGCCACCATAGTAGGAGGCAACCGATTCAGATCATCCTCACCCACACAAGTTCACCAAGCACAAGAACACCTCACCTCAGGAGGCTGTTCTTCCCTTGTACTGTTTATGCTCAGCCCAAGAGGCAATCCACCACACCACACTAGAGTAGGGTATTACACCTAGCGATGGCCGAACGATATAAATCTCGTGTCTCTTGTGTTGCGGGTTCGTCAAGCTAGGCTTTGAGATCGCGGCGAGGCTGAGGGCGTGATTTGGTAGGGGGAGATCTTCGTGCGCACCCCAGTGTTCGAACCTCAAGGGTTTTGCCGAATCCGGAATCCGACATTTGGCGCACCAGGTAGGGGTGCGCCGGAGCTTTCCTTCGGCCAGTTGATCCGCCGACACTCCGCGGCTCTAACGTCCGGTGACCCGAGGACCAACGCCAACCGCTGGGCAGCCTGGCCACCCTGGGCGGCCCCGTCTTCCCAAGAAGACCTCAACCCTGCGCCCCAGGCAGCACGCGCACCACCAAACACCGTGGGCGGCGCGGGGCGCGGGCGTCCGCCCTTACTCCATGATAGGCGTGGGTAGCCGCGAGGGCCTCAAGCCACGCTGCGGCCACGGCACCGCACACCCGACGAGAACAAGCAAACATGAGGGCCGCGCTCACGGTGGCTCGAGAGTTGCTACGATGCCGGGTGATGGAAAGCGGCCGGGATGGGTTGCTGGAGCGCGTCGCCGAGCTCCTGGATGTCGGGGCCTCGGGGGCACCGCCCATCTGCTCCCTGCTTACGCCACAGGCTGCGGCCGGATCGCACGGCGGGCCTCGCCGCGCCCGCGCGCCCCAGGGCGCACCCTGAGGCTTCATCGACATTGGCGCGACCAGCAGCACTGGGCGCCCAATCGCACCCGCGCCATCTTCGATGATCGCAGGCACGAGCGTCGCCACCTATGGCCCCGGCGGAATGGCGCCCTACCATCCTCAGGGCGGTGCGCTGCGCCGAACAACGTGGAAGCGTCGGCGCCGGCGAGGTCTTGGCGGCGGCCTCGGAGGCCTCGTGCCCGCATGGTGGACCAGGAATACCCGATGGAAGATGGCCTGGCTCGTTCCTCGAGCCGAGCCGCTGCGAAGGCGCTAAGTGAGGCCTTCTGGAGCCTCCGGGAACCTCCGACCATGCGGTGATCGTCTCCAGCGTATCTATAATTTTATTCCTCCATGCTACTTTATCTACTGTTTTAGGCAATATTGGCTTTATTATCCACTTTTATATTATTTTGGGACTAACCTATTAACGGAGGCCCAACCAGATTTTGTTTTATGCCTATTTTAGTATTTGAGGAAAAGGAATATCGACGGAGTCAAGCGGAGCGAAATCAATTGGAGAAGTTATTTTTGGAAGGAAACCCACGATGGACTTGGACCCCACGTCGGAAGATACGGGAGGTGCTCACGAGGGTGGGGCGCCCCAGGCGCGCCCCATGCCTCGTGGGGCTCCGTGGCTCCACCAGCGTACTCCTTTCACCCATATATACCTCGTGCCCTAAAACTTCCAGAACAGAAGATAGATCGGGAGTTTAGCGCCGCAAGCCTCGAGCCACGAAAAACCAATCAGAACCCCTTTCGGTACCTGCGGAGGGGATCCATCTCCGTGGCCATCTTCATCATCCGGCGCTATTATGCGCCCGGACACACCCGCGGTGGTCGTTACTCTGGCGGGATCTAGGTCGCCCCTGAGATCAATACTAGTCTTTTCTGCACTTTGTCCTCACTCGTGCGCACCGGGAACAACTTCGGTCGGTCACCATCGACACTACTCCAAGCTGAGCACGCTTAACTTTGGAGTTACGTCGAATGGGCTCCGGAAAAAGAAGAATTCCTTATTGATATGAGTAGTCTATCATCCCTAATAAGCCAGGCTATCACATACACCCCCACTCGGAGGAACCGGCGTCCTCGTCGGGCCACGAAACGTTCCCTCTTGGCACAAGCGTCGTGCTTCGGTCCGGTACATGTGCCGTATCGGGTGCCTGACGGGTCTGGCGTCATGAACAACATGACCACGCACCTGTCGCAACCATCCGTGTAACGCGGTCGGCTCGATACCAACTTAGCGCCCCGATGCGGCTATATCTCCCGATGTCGAGCCGCGACTTAGAGCATAACGCATTGAAAGCAATGTCATAAGTGAGGTAATCTTCACACAACCCATGTAATAATCAAGGGAAAGATATATAGTTGGCTTACGATCGCCACTTCACACGATACATAAATAAACATCCATCATTGAGTACACTCAAGGTCCGACTACGGAACCAAAATAAAGAAAGATACCCCAAATGCTAACACAGATCCCGAATCGTCCCAGCTGGGCACCACTCGATCATCTGGAAGCGACACATAATAACGACCACGTTCCTCGTCGAACTCCCACTTGAGCTCGGTGGAATCACACTGCCTGACATCGTCGAACCTGCAACTGTTTTGGAAGTATCTGTGAGTCACGGGGACTCGACAATCTCACACCAGCGAGATCAAGACTATTTAAGCTAATAGGAAGGACATAGTAGTAAAGTGGAGCTGCAGCAGCGACTAGCATATATGGTGGCTACATACGCAAAAGAAGCGAGAAGAGAAGCAAAAGCGCGGTCGTGAAACTAGTAGTGATCAAGAAGTGATCTGAACTACTTCGTCGGACATAACTCCAACACCGTGTTCACTTCCCGGACTCCGCGAGAAGAGACCATCCGGTAACACTGCGATTGATGTGTATTTTATTTGAGGTCAACTTTGGGTTATCTACAGCGGACATTAACAAATTCCCATCGCCTCATAACGCGGGCACGGCTTTGAAAGATATTACCCGCGAAGTGTCCCAACAACCCATTATAAGCTCTCACGGTCAGCGAAGGATTATTCCTTCTACGGGAAGACCGATCAATCTCGGAATCCCGGACTACAAGACATTTCGACAGCAATAAAACAAGACCAGCAAAGCCGCCCGATTGTGCCGACAAATCCCGATAGGAGCTGCACATATCTAGTTCTCGAGGCACATCCGGATGAGCGATCGTCGGCAACCGAAGATGCCCCAAGTTGCCTCGGTGGCACGCAAGTGGCTCAAGTTTGGACCAACACTCGGAGGAGCATTGGCCGGGGTTTAAAATAAGATGACCCTCGGGCTCGCGAAAACCGGGGAAAAAGGCTTAGGTGGCAAATGGTAAAACCAATGTTGGGCCTTCTTTGGAAAAGTCTTATTCAAAGCGAACTGTCAAGGGGTCCCATAAATCACTTAACCAGTGTGAGCAGCGAAATCAAGGAACATAACACGGTATGGCGGAAACTAGGGTGGCAAAGTGGAACAAAACACCGGGCATAAGGCGAGCCTTCCACCCTTTACCAAGTATATAGATGTGTTAAACATAGCAGATATATTTATATATTGTGATATCCCCAACAAGTAAACATGTTCCAATAAGGAACAACATCTCCATGTTCAACAAGGAACAAACTTCATCTTCTGCAACTAGCAATGCTATAAGAGGGCTGGCGAAGCGGTAACATAGCCAATCAGCGGTTTGCTAGGAAAAGGATGGTTAAAGGGCTGACATGGCAATATGGGTGGCATGATATAGCAAGTGGTAGGCATCGCAGCATAGGCATAGCAAAGAGAGCAACTAGCATAGCAAAGATAGAAGTGATTTGAGGTATGATCATCTTGCTGCAATGTTCTCGAGTTGTCGAAAGCTTGATCCTCGGCGTTCTCAACAGGTTCCTCGTTCACGTACTCGTCTCCGGCTCTACCCAAAACAACAACACAAACAAGGGCCACAATAAATCACGGTGCAATGCACAATCAACATGATGCAACATGACATGATATGCGGGATGTGATATGCAAAGCGTATATGCGCTCCGGAAGGTAAATGAAAGACTAGGCATCATCTTGGCAAACCAAGCATGCCATCGGAAAAATGAGATGATTTCGTTAGAAATCGATATAGAATCACGGAAGCGGATGCGGATTGGATATGGTGGGCAAAACAAGAAGGGAGAAAAACTACATAACAGCATGATGCACAAAAACCCATGCGTGTGCAAACTACCTCATAGCATGATACAAATAAATATGCCCATGAAACAACACATAACCATGATGCAAAAGACATGATCACAAACTTGCCCAAATGCAGAAACTAGTGCCACCACTGAGTTGGTGGGATTTTCTACCCCAAAACATATATAATATGTTAGGGTTGCATTAGAGAAATCATCACAAAAAGCATTAAGTTAAAACACTGCCTAATATGGAAGTTGGCGGAATTGGCAATTTCAGTTGAAATATCAATTTGGACTTGCCTAAAACAGAAAAGAGACAAGGCTGGAAATGGAAGCGTGGGGGAAAAGAAAAAATATGCATATGGGGGGCTGAGAGGATGCCGGTGGCCCTCTTGTCATAGAGGCAGGCGAAATGGCATAAAGGGGAGAAAACAGCCTCGGGGATTGAACCGGGTCTCCCAGTGGAATCCAGCCCTGCTACCCAGGCTGGGCGGCCAGCGGAGGAAGGGCCTCGGCCCTTATCTCTGCTTCTGCTGAGTGAGCATACCGGAGAAAGCGAAAAAAACAGAAAATACAAAAAGGGGGAGGCGCTGGGGTTGAACAAGTTCGCCGCCCGCTTCGTTCAGCGCTGTCTGGGGCGTGGCCTCGTCGCGGCGTGCTCTCCGGCCACCACGACCAGCGGCCTTGTCCATCTCCTTCCTCGTCGTCGTCTTCGTCCACGGCGTCGACTCTGAGGCCGGATCGCCAAGTTCGGCTGCGCCTGCCGGTTTTCTTCTCGGTCGAGTTCGGCGAAGATTGAGCCGCGATCTCGTCGCCGTCGGCCCGTCTCCGTCGCCGATTCCTT
Organism: Aegilops longissima; assembly: GCA_021605205.1. Lineage (NCBI taxonomy): Eukaryota > Viridiplantae > Streptophyta > Magnoliopsida > Poales > Poaceae > Aegilops > Aegilops longissima. Next base: position 165,020,077 of record CM038679.1, read on the forward strand.
GTCCTAGGGTAAGGAGGTATACCCCTTCCTCCTGCTCCTTCACTGTCGTCGTTGGATCTCCATAGCGTAAGGTCGGTCCTTGTTAGTGTCGCGCCCGGCGTGCTCGGCGTGTTGTAGTTGTTGGGTCGATTTGTTTTGGCGGCGTGTTTGCGCGATTCCCAATCGGGCTTGCCCCTCAAGATCCGTGGTGCCCTCGTGTGTACCGTCGTGTCCAGAAGCTTGAGAGCTCCCTAACCGCCGTTGCCTGCGCCGGCGTCGTCGGTTATTGTCTCTGCCTCGAGTAGGGCACTGGTAGTTAGCCAAGTAGCTAGCGTCGCTGATCCTACCGACTCCCTAGCCTAGCCGAGCTGGTTGACTCCCGTTCTCTCACTTGGCGACACAGGTTGAACCCAGTAGCGCCTCCCCCTTTGTATTTTCTATTTTTCGTTTTCTCGGTCGTTCACTCTGCGGCAGCGGTAGATGAGGGCCGAGGCCCTTCCTCTGTCGATCGCCGCCGCCCAGCCCGGTGGTAGCAGGGGCTGGATTCCACCGAGGAGACCGGTTGAATCCCAAACAAGACCAGCAAAAGCCGCCCGATTGTGCCGACAAATCCCGATAGGAGCTGCACATATCTCGTTCTCGAGGCACATCCGGATGAGCGATGCGTCGACGGCACCGAAGATGCCCCAAGTTGCCTCGAGGTGGCATAAGTGGCTCAAGTTTGGACCAACACTCGAGAGGAGCATTGGCCGGGGGTTTAAAATAAGATGACCCTCGGGCTCGCGAAAACCGGGGAAAAAGGCTTAGGTGGCAAATGGTAAAACCAATGTTGGGCCTTCTTGGAAAAGTCTTATTCAAAGCGAACTGTCAAGGGGTCCATAAATCACCCAACCGTGTATGAGAGCGAAATCAAGGAACATAACACGGTATGGCGGAAACTAGGGTGGCAAAGTGGAACAAAACACGAGGCATAAGGCGAGCCTTCCACCCTTTACCAAGTATATAGATGTGTTAAACATAGCGAGATATATTTATATATTGTGATATCCCCAACAAGTAAACATGTTCCAATAAGGAACAACATCTCCATGTTCAACAAGGAACAAACTTCATCTTCACTGCAACTAGCAATGCTATAAGAGGGCTGGCGAAGCGGTAACATGCCAATCAGCGGTTTGCTAGGAAAAGGATGGTTAAAGGGCTGACATGGCAATATGGGTGGCATGATATAGCAAGTGGTAGGCATCGCAGCATAGGCATAGCAAAGAGAGCAACTAGCATAGCAAAGATAGAAGTGATTTGAGGTATGATCATCTTGCTGCAATGTTCTCGAGTTGTCGAAAGCTTGATCCTCGGCGTTCTCAACAGGTTCCTCGTTCACGTACTCGTCTCCCGGCTCTACCCAAAACAACAACACAAACAAGGAGCCACAATAAATCACGGTGCAATGCACAATCAACATGATGCAACATGACATGATATGCGGGATGTGATATGCAAAGCGTATGTGCGCTCCGGAAGGTAAATGAAAGACTAGGCATCATCTTGGCAAACCAAGCATGCCATCGGAAAAATGAGATGATTTCGTTAGAAATCGATATAGAATCACGGAAGCGGATGCACGGATTGGATATGGTGGGCAAAACAAGAAGGGGAAAAAAACTACATAACAGCATGATGCACAAAAACCCATGCACGTGTGCAAACTACCTCATAGCATGATACAAATAAATATGCCCATGAAACAACACATAACCATGATGCAAAAGACATGATCACAAACTTGCCCAAATGCAGAAACTAGTGCCACCACTGAGTTGGTGGGATTTTCTACCCCAAAACATATATAATATGTTAGGGTTGCATTAGAGAAATCATCACAAAAAGCATTAAGTTAAAACACGCCTAATATGGAAGTTGGCAGAATTGGCAATTTCAGTTTGAAATATCAATTTGGACTTGCCTAAAACAGAAAAGAGACAAGGCTGGAAATGGAAGCGTGGGGAAAAGAAAAAATATGCATATGGGGGCTGAGAGGATAATGGATGGCCCTCTTGTCATAGAGGCAGTGAAATGGCATAAAGGGGAAAAACAGCCTCGGGGATTGAACCGGGTCTCCCAGTGGAATCCAGCCCCTGCTACCACTGGGCTGGGGCGGCGACCGAGAGAGGAAGGGCCTCGGCCCTTATCTCTGCTGCTGTGAGTGAAGCATACCGGAGAAAGCGAAAAAACAGAAAATACAAAAGGGGAGGCGCTGGGGTTCGAACAAGTTCGCCGCCCTTCGTTCAGCGCATCTGGGGCGTGGCCTCGTCGCCCGGCGTGCTCTCGGCCACCACGACCGGCGGCCCTTGTCCATCTCCTTCCTCGTCGTCGTCTTCGTCCCACGGCGTCGACTCACGAGGCCGGATCGCCAAGTTCGGCGACGCCCTGCTTCGGTTTCTTCTCGGTCGAGTTCGGCGAAGATTGAGCACGATCTAAATCGCCGTCGGCCCGTCTCCGTCGCCGATTCCTTGTCCTAGGGTAAGGAGGTATACCCCACTTCCTCCTGCTCCTTCCTGTCGTCGTTGGATCTCCATAGCGTGAGGTCCGGTCCTTGTTAAGTGTCGCGCCCGGCGTGCTCCGGCGTGTTGTAGTTGTTGGGTCGATTTGTTTTGGCGGCGTGTTTGCGCGATTCCCAATCGGGCTTGCCCCTCAAGATCCGTGGTGCCCTCGTGTGTACCGTCGTGTCCGAGAAGCGCAGAGCTCCCACAACGCCGTTGCCTCGCCCGGCGTCGTCGGTTGTTGTCTCTGCCTCAGTAGGGCCTGGTAGTTAGCCAAGTAGCTAGCGTCGCTGATCCTACCGACTCCCCTAGCCTAGCCGAGCTGGTTGACTCCCCGTTCTCTCACATGGCGACACAGGTTTGAACAGTAGCGCCTCCCCTTTGTATTTTCTATTTTTCGTTTTCTCGGTCGTTCACTCTGCAGTGATGAGATAAGGGCCGAGGCCCTTCCTCTGTCAGTCGCCGCCGCCCAGCCCAGTGGTAGCAGGGGCTGGATTCCACCGGGGAGACCCGGGTTCGAATCCCCCCTGAGGCTGTTTTCTCCCCCCTTTTTATGCCATTTCGCCCCTGTCTCTATGACAGTAGGGCCAGTCCGTCATCCTCTCAGCGCCTCCCCCATATGCATATTTTTTCTTTTCCCCCCACGTTTCCATTTCCAGCCTTGTCTCTTTTCTGTTTTAGGCAAGTCCAAATCTGGACATTTCCAAATCTGGAAATTGCCAATTCTGTCAACTTCCATATTAGGCAGGTTTTAACTTAATGCTTTTTGTGATGATTTCTCTAATGCAACCCTAACATATTATATATGTTTTTGGGGTAGAAAAATCCCACCAACTCAGTGGTGGCACTAGTTTCTGCATTTGGGCAAGTTTGTGATCATGTCTTTTTGCATCATGGTTATGTGTTGTTTCATGGGCATATTTATTTGTATCATGCTATGAGGTAGTTTGCACACGTGCATGGGTTTTTATGCATCATCTTTGTTATGTAGTTTTCTCCCTTCTTGTTTTGCCCACCATATCCAATCCGTGCATCCGTTTCGGTGATCTCTATATCGATTTCTAACGAAATCATCTCATTTTCGATGGCATGCTTGGTTTGCCAAGATGATGCCTAGTCTTTCATTTACCTTAGGGCCTTTGCTCGCTTTGCATATCACATCCCGCATATCATGTCATGTTGCATCATGTTGATTGTGCATTGCACCGTGATTTATTGTGGCTCCTTGTTTGTGTTGTTGTTTTGGGTAGAGCCGGGAGGCGAGTGCGTGAGCGAGGAACCTGTTGAAACGTTTTGAGGATCAAGCTTTCGACAACTCTGAGAACATTGCGAGCAAGATGATCATACCCTCGAAATCACTTCTATCTTTGCTATGCTAGTTGCTCGCTCTTTTGCTATGCCTATGCTGCGATGCCTACCACTTGCTATATCATGCCACCCATATTGCTATGTCAGCCCTAACCATCCTTTTCCTAGCAAACCGTTGATTGGCTATGTTACCGCCGCTCAGCCCTCTTATAGCGTTGCTAGTTGCGGTGAAGATGAAGTTTATTCCTTGTTGGAACATGGAGATGTTGTTCCTTATTGGAACATGTTTACTTGTTGGGGATATCACAATATATAAATATATCTGCTATGTTTAACACATCTATATACTTGGTAAAGGGTGGAAGGCTCGGCCTTATGCAGTGTTTTGTTCCACTCTTGCCACCTAGTTTCCGTCATACGGTGTTATGTTCCTTGATTTCGCGTTCCTTACGGTTGGGTGATTTATGGGACCCCCTTGACGGTTCGCTTTGAATAAGACTTTTCGGCAAGGCCCAACATTGGTTTTACCATTTGCCACCTAAGCCTTTTCCCCGGGTTTTCGCGAGCCCGAGGGTCATCTTATTTTAAACCCCGGGCCAATGCTCCTCGAGTGTTGGTCAAACTTGAGCCACTTGCGGTGCCACCACGAGGCAACTTGGGGCATCTTCGGTTGCCGTCGTCTGCTCATCCGGATGTGCCACGAGCGAGATATGTGCAGCTCCTATCGGATTTGTCGGCTGTCGGGCGGCTTTGCTGGTCTTGTTTTATTGTTGTCGAAATGTCTTGTAGTCCGGATTCCGAGATTGATCGGGTCTTCCCGGTAGAAGGAATAATCCTTCGTTGACCGTGAGAGCTTATAATGGGCTAAGTTGGGACACCCCTGCAGGGTAATATCTTTCGAAAGCCGTGCCCGCGGTTATGAGGCAGATGGGAATTTGTTAATGTCCGGTTGTAGATAACCCAAAGTTGACCTCAAATAAAATACACATCAACCGCGTGTGTTACCGTGATGGTCTCTTCTCGGCGGAGTCCGGGAAGTGAACACGGTGTTGGAGTTATGTCTGACGTAAGTAGTTCAGGATCACTTCTTGATCACTACTAGTTTCACGACCGTGCTTTGCTTCTCTTCTCGCTCTCTTTTGCGATGTAGCCACCATATATGCTAGTCGCTTGCTGCAGCTCCACTTTACTACTATGTCCTTCCTATTAGCTTAAATAGTCTTGATCTCGGGTGTGAGATTGCTGAGTCCCGTGACTCACGGATACTTCAAAACAGTTGCGAGTTCGGGCGATGTCGATGCAGGTGATTCCACTGAGCTCAAGTGGGAGTTCGACGAGGAACGTGGTCGTTACTATGTGTCGCTTTCAGATGATCAGTAGTGGTGCCCAGTTGGGACGATTCGGGATCTGTGTTAGCATTTGGGGTATCTTCTTTTATTTTGGTTCCGTAGTCGGACCTTGAGTGTACTCGAATGATGGATGTTTATTTATGTCTTTGTGTGAAGTGGCTAATTGTAAGCCAACTATGTATCTTTCCTTGATTATTACATGGGTTGTGTGAAGATTACCTCACTTGCGACATTGCTTTCAATGCGGTTATGCCTCTAAGTCGTGCCTCGACACGTGGGAGATATAGCCGCATCGGGGGCGTTACAGCTATCCATGACGAGGAGGGAGTAGTTCACCCTCGGGGCTGATGGTATGTACCAGTAGCTATGTGTTTGATCTCTCTCTCTCTCTCTCGTGTTCTCTCTCGTGTTCCTCTATGGCACGATCTTGATGTATCCCGAGCCTTGCTATTGTAGTTGGATCTTATGATGTTTCTCGCCCTCTACTCTCTTTTGATGAATTGAGTTTCCCCTTTAAAGTTATCTTATCGGATTGAGTCTTTATGAGAACACTTGATGTATGTCTTGCCGTGATTATCTGTGGTGACAATGGGATATCATGTGCCACTTGATGTATGTTTTTGTGACCAAATTGCGGGTTCCGCCAATGAACCTATGCATAGGGGTTGGCACACGTTCTTGATTCTCCGGTAGAAAATTTGGGGCACTCTTTGAAGTACTTTTATGTTGGTTGGATGAATCTGAGATTGTGTGATGCATATCGTATATTCATGCCCACGGATACTTTAGGTGACAATGGAGTATCTAGGTGACATTAGGGTTTTGGTTGATTTGTATCTTAAGGTGTTATTCTAGTACAAACTCTAGGGCTGTTTGTGACACTTATAGGAATAGCCCAACGGATTGATTGGAAAGAATAACTTTGAGGTGGTTTCGTACCCTACCATAATCTCTACTTTGTTCTCCGCTATTAGTAGCTTTGGAGTGACTCTTTGTTGCATGGTGAGGGATTGTTATATCATCTATCTATGTTATTACTGTTGAGAGAACTTGCATTAGTGAAAGTATGAACCCTAGGCCTTGTTTCCTATCATTGCAATACCGTTTATGCTTACTTTTACCGCTTGCTACCTTGCTGTTTTATATTTTCAGATTAAAAAAACCTATATCTACCATCCATATTGCACTTGTATCACCATCTCTTCGCCGAACTAGTGCACCTATACAATTTACTATTGTATTGGGTGTGTTGGGAACACCAGAGACTCTTTGTTATTTGGTTGCAGGGTTGCTTGAGAGAGACCATCTTCATCCTACGCCTCCCACGGATTGATAAACCTTAGGTCATCCACTTGAGGGAAATTTGCTACTGTTCTACAAACTTGTGCACTTGCAGGCCCCACAACGTCTACAAGAAGAAGGTTGTGTAGTAGACATCAAGCTCTTTTCTGGCGCCGTTGCCGGGGAGGCTAGGTAAGTGAAGGTATATCTTTAGATCTTGCAATCGAATCTTTTTGTTTCTTGTTTTAGCACTAGTTAGTTTATAAAAGAAAACTACAAAAAAATGGAATTGAGTTTGTCTCATACGCTTCACGTTTTTAATATCTTTCGTGAGAATGATGGAAAGGAAAATTGTGCCAAAGTGCTAGAAGAAAAATTACATGAATGATTGGCATGAAATATGTGAATGATGAGCATGATTGCAATGTTGTTAGTATGAATTCCTTGAATATCCATGATGCTAATGATATGCAAAGCCACAAGCTTGGGGAAGCTATGTTTGATGAAGATGATATTTTTTGTCCCCAAAGCTTTGATGAGCAAATTTACTATGATGAAAGCATGCCTCCTATCTATGATGATTATTGTGATGACACGTATGCTTTAAAGAATAATGATAACCATGAAACTTGTCATCTTGATCTTAATTTTCAATCTTATGATAGTTATTTTGTTGAGTTTGCTCCCACTATTATTCATGAGAAGAAATTTGCTTATGTGGAGAATAATAAAATTTCTATGCAAGTAGATCATGTAAAGAATGATTTAGGTGCTGGTTATATTGTTGAATTCATTCATGATGCTACTGAAAATTATTATTAGGGAGGAACATATGCTTCTACATATTGCAATAATATCAAGTTTCCTCTATATGTGCATAAAGTTTTGAAATTATGCTTGTTTTACCTTCCTATGCAAGTTGATTATTGTTCCCATAAGTTGTTTGCTCACAAAATCCCTATTCATAGGAAGTGGGTTAGACTTAAATGTGCTAGTCATATTCATCATGATGCTCTCTTTATGTTTCAATTCTTATCTTTTATGTGAGCATCATTGAAATCATAATGCCTAGCTAGGGGCGTTAAACGATAGCGCTTGTTGGGAGGCAACCCAATTTTATTTTAGTTTCTTCCTTCTTGGTTCTGTTTAGGAATAAATAATCCATCTAGCCTCTGTTTAGATGTGTTTTTATGTTTTAATTATTGTTTGTTCCAAGTAGAACCTTTGGGAAGACTTGGGTGAAGTCTTTATGAACATGCAGTAAAAAACAGAAACTTTAGCGCTCACGAGATTAGCTTCAACTTTTTACTGGGGAGTGATATTTAGTTGATTCTTTTTGCCGATGATTACTAGACAAATTCCTCAGGTCCACCAATTTATTTTAGAATTTTTGGAGTTCTAGAAGTTTGCGTTAGTTACAGATTACTACAGACTGTTCTGCTTTTGACAGATTCTGTTTTCATTGTGTTGTTTGCTTATTTTGATGAATCTATGGCTAGTAAAATAGTTTATAAACCATAGGGAAGTTGGAATACAGTAGTTTTAACACCAATATAAATAAAGAATTAGTTAATTACAGTACCTTGAAGTGGGGTTTTGTTTTCTTTCGCTAACGGAGCTTACGAGTTCTCTGTTAAGTTTTGTGTTGTGAAGTTTTCAAGTTTTGGGTAAAGATTCGATGGACTATGGAATAAGGAGTGGAAAGAGCCTAAGCTTGGGGACTCCCAAGGCACCCCAAGGTAATATTCAAGGATAACCAAGAGCCTAAGCTTGGGGATGCCCCGGAAGGCATCCCCTCTTTCGTCTTCGTTCATCGGTAACTTTACTTGGAGCTATATTTTTATTCACCACATGATATGTGTTTTTCTTGGAGCGCCATTTTATTTTCTTTATATTTTCTTGTTGTTAGTTTGAATAATGTTTGGCATCTTTAGTTTCAATAAAAAAGTCAAGGATAGCCTTTGTCATGCTTATTTTGCTAGTATACATGTTGCTGTTTGAAAACATAAAGTTTACTGCTGTTGCAAAACTTCTCTAGAAAAGTCAGAGAGTGGTATAATGTTGAATCTTTTTGCATGTTGAGCTCTGATAAATTTATTACAGTGGGAATTTTAGTTCATAATTTTTGGAGTCAGGGAAGTATTGATTCTCTTGCATTCTTTACAGACTGTAGTGTTTTGGCAGATTGCTGTTATGTTTGCATTGTTTGCATATGTTTGCTTGTTTAATGAATCTATTTGAGGATATGAGTATTAAATACGCAGAGGCATTTAGTATGCAATGTTGAATAATAATGTTAGTGATTTGTTATAGTAGAAAATGATATGGTTTTGCATTGGTTTATACTAACCTATCTCACGAGTTCTTGTTGAGTTTGTTGTGAATGAAGCTTTTGATAAAAAGAGAAACCATGATATGAGAGGAATTAAGGAGACACAAAAGTTCAAGCTTGGGGATGCCCAAGGCACCCCAAGATAATATTTCAAGAAGTCTCAAGCATCTAAGCTTGGGGATGCCCCGGTAGGCATCCCACCTTTCTTCTTCAACAACTATCGGTTAGTATCGGTTGAGCCGAAGTTTTTGCTTCTTCACATGAGTTGTGCTATCCTTGCAATGTAGTTTATTTAGCTTTGCTTTCTGTTTGAATAAAGTATCAAGATCTTAATTCTTTAATGAGAGAGAGCCATACATAAATTGGAATTTGTTAGAATACTCAATGTGCTTCACTTATATCTTTTGAGCTTGATAGTTTTGCTCATAGTGCTTCACTTATATTATTTTGAGAGTCGTTAATAGCATGGTAATTTGCTTAATGTTAATATACTTAGTGTTAGAGATATGTGAAACTTTCTTTTTGAGTGAATTAAATAAGTTTGATGCTTGATAATTGTTTTGAGATATGGAGGTAATAATATCAAAGTGGTGCTAGTTGATAATTGTGAATTTGAGAAATACTTGTGTTGAAGTTTTCAAGTCCCGTAGCATGCACGTATGGTTAAAGTTGTGTAACAAATTTGAAACATGAAGTGTACCTGGCTTGTGCATCCTTATGAGTGGCGGTCGGGGACGAGCGATGGTCTTTTCCTACCAATCTATCCCCTTAGGAGCATTGCACGTAGTACTTGATTTTTGATGGCTTCTAAATTTTTGCAATAAGTATGTGAGTTCTTTTGACTAATGTTGACTCCATGGATTATACGCACTCTCACCTTTCCGCCTTTGCTAGCCTCTTCGTTACCACGCATTGCCCTTTCTCACCTTGAGAGTTGGTGCAAACTTCGCCAGTGCATCCAAACCCCGTGATATGATACGCTCTTTCACACATAAAACTCCTTATATCTTCCTCAAAACAGCCACCATACCTACCTATCATGGCATTTCCATAGCCATTCCGAGATATATTTCCATGCAACTTCCATCATCATTATTAAGACATACATTACTTTTGTCATATTGCCATTGCATGATCATGTAGTTGACATCGTATTTGTGGCAAAGCCACCATGCATTATTTTCCATACATGTCACTCTTGATTCATTGCACCATCCCGGTACACCGCCGGAGGCATTCATATAGAGTCATATTTTGTTCTAAGTTTTGAGTTGTAATTGTTGAGTTGTAAGAAAAATAAAAGTGTGATGATCATCATTATTAGAGCATTGTCCCAAGTGAGGAAAGGATGATGGAGACTATGATTCCCCCATAAGTCGGGATGAGACTCCGGACGAAAAAAATAAATAAATAAAAAGGCAAGGCCAAAAAAAAGAAAGGCCCAAAAAAATGAGAGAAATAGAGAGAATGGACAATGCTACTATCCTTTAACCACACTTGTGCTTCAAAGTAGCATCAAGATCTTCATGATAGAGAGTCTCTCATTTTGTCACTTCCATATACTAGTGGGAAATTTTCATTATAGAACTTGGCTTGTATATTCCAATGATGGGCTTCCTCAAAATGCCCTAGGTCTTCGTGAGCAAGCAAGTTGGATGCACACCCACTTAGTTTCTTTTGTAGAGCTTTCATATACTTATAGCTCGAGTGCATCCATTGCATGGCAATCCCTATTCCTCATGTTGACATCAATTTACGGGCATGTCCCTAGCCCGTTGATTAGCCTCGTCAATGTGAGACTTTCTCCTTTTTTGTCTTCTCCACACAATCCCATCATCATATTCTATTCCACCCATGTGCTATATCCATGGCTCGCGCTCATGTATTGCGTGAAGGTTGAAAAAGTTTGAGATTATTTGAGTATGAAACAATTGCTTGGCTTTTCATCGGGGGTATAGAAGTTGGGAACATCTTTGTGTGGCGAAAATGAAGCATAGCCTAACTATATGATTTTGTAGGGATGAACTTTCTTTTGCCATGTTATTTTGAGAAGACATGATTGCTTTGATTAGTATGCTTGAAGTATTATATTTTTATGTCAATATGAACTTTTGTATTAAAATCTATTAGATCAGAATATTCATATCACAAGTAAGAAGATTTATATTGAAATTATGCTAAAGTATCACTCCACATCAAAAATTCTTTTTTATCATTTACCTACTCGAGGACAAGCAGGAATTAAGTTTGGGGATGCTTGATACGTCTCCAACGTATCTATAACTTTTGATTGCTCCATGCTACTTTATCTACTGTTTTAGGCAATATTGGGCTTTATTATCCACTTTTATATTATTTTTGGGACTAACCTATTAACGGAGGCCCAGCCCAAATTCTTGTTTTATGCCTATTTCGATATTTGAGGAAAAGGAATATCGACGGAGTCAAAGCGAACGAAATCAATGGAGAAGTTATTTTTGGAAGGAAACCCACCGATGGACTTGGACCCCACGTCGGAAGATACGGGAGGTGCTCACGGACGGTGGGGTGCGTCCACCCCGGGCACGCCCCTGCCTCGTGGGGCCCCGTAGCTCCACCGACGTACTCCTTTCACCCATATATACCTCGTACCCTAAAACTTCCGAGCAGAAGATAGATCGGGAGTTCGCGCGCAAGCCTCGAGCCACGAAAAACCAATCGGGACCCCTTTAGGTACCCTACCGGGAGGGATCCATCTCCGTGGTCATCTTCATCATCCGGCGCTATCCATGACGAGGAGGGAGTAGTTCACCCTCGGGGCTGAGGGTATGTACCAGTAGCTATGTCTTTGATCTCTCTCTCTCTCGTTTTCTCTCTCATGTTCCTCTATGGCACGATCTTGATGGATCCCGAGCTTTGCTATTGTAGTTAGATCTTATGATGTTTCTCCCCCTCTACTCTCTTGTGATGAATTGAGTTTCCCCTTTGAAGTTATCTTATCAGACTGAGTCTTTATGAGAACAGTTGATGTATGTCTTGCCGTGATTATCTGTGGTGACAATGGGATATCATGTGCCACTTGATGTATGTTTTGGTGACCAACTTGCCGGTTCCGCCCATGAACCTATGCATAGGGGTTGGCACACGTTCTTGATTCTCCGGTAGAAACTTTGGGCCACTCTTTGAAGTACTTTTATGTTGGTTGGATGAATCTGAGATTGTGTGATGCATATCATAAAATCATGCCCACAGATACTTGAGGTGACAATGGAGTATCTAGGTGACATTAGGGTTTTGGTTGATTTGTATCTTAAGGTGTTATTCTAGTACGAACTCTAGGGCTGCTTGTGACACATATAGGAATAGCCCAACGGATTGATCGGAAAGAATAACTTTGAGGTGGTTTCATACCCTACCATAATCTCTATGTTTGTTCTCCGCTATTAGTAGCTTTGGAGTGACTCTTTGTTGCATGTTGAGGGATTGTTATATTATCTATCTATGTAATTATTGTTGAGAGAACTTTCACTAGTGGAAGTAAGAACCCTAGGCCTTGTGTGACGCCCTCGATTCAATCGTACACTAATCATGCACGCAAATGTGTACGATCAAGATCAAGGACTCACGGGAAGATATCACAACACAACTCTACAAATAAAATAAGTCGTAGAAGCATCATATTACAAGCCAGGGGCCTCGAGGGCTCGAATACAAGTGCTCGATCATAGACGAGTCAGCGGAAGCAACAATATCTGAGTACAGACATAAGTTAAACAAGTTTGCCTTAAGAAGGATAGCACAAAGCGGGATCTGAGATCGAAGAGGGCAGGCCTCCTGCACAGGATCCTCCTAGCTACTCACAGTGGTAAATCGGCGGGCTGCACGTAGTAGTAGGCACCTCGCAGTAGTAGTCGTCAAAGGCTATGGCGTCGGCTCCTGGGCTCCATCGTGCAGTTGCAGCAATCGAGTAGAGGTAGGGGAAAAGGGGAACAAGGCAACCGTGAGTACTCATCCAAAGTACTGCAAGCAAGGAGCTACACTACATATGCATGGATATATGTGTAAAGGGCCATATCGGTGGACTGAGCTGTAGAATGCCGAATAAGAGGGGATAGCTAGTCTTAACGAAGACTAAACCACGGACACCTGTCTTGCAACAGGTAGGAGGGACAATCTGAAGTCCTCCAAGTAACATCACATAGCAATAATCCTACCCGCGATCCCTCCTCATATCCACGAGAGAGAGCGAACACCGGTTGTATCGGCACTTGGAAGGGTGTGTTTTATCAAGTATCCTGTTCTAGTTGTCATAAGCTCAAGGTACAACTCAAGTCGTCACATTATCGAAGATCACGGCTATCCGAATAGATTAACTTCCCAGGGTGCACCATCTTACCCAAGACGCTTGATCCCATTTGGCGGACACACTTTCTGGGTCATGCCCGCCGCGGAAGATCAACACGTCGCAGCCCCACCTAGGCACAACAGAGAGGCCAACACGCCGGTCTAAACCTAAGCGTCAGGGTGTGGGCCCATCATACGAAAGCACACACACTGCACGTTATGCGTCTGTGGCGGAAGCTGACCTAGCCCAAAGAGCGTTCCAGTCCAATCCGGCGTGCGCCGCTCCGTCATTGACGTCTGAAGTGCCGGTGATACCACGACGCGGGATACCCATAACTACTCCCGCGTAGATGGTTAGTGCGTATAAGCTCGTAGCCAACTCAGATCAAATACCAAGACCTCGTTAAGCGTGTTAAGTATCCGCGAACGCCGAACAGGGCCAGGCCCACCTCTCACCCAGGTAGTCTCAACCTGCCCTGTCGCTCCGCCACAAAGTAACGATCGGGGCCGTCGGGAACCAGGCCCACCTCTACGGGTTGGAGCCACTGTCCTTTCAGCCCCATCTCGAACAGTATCACAGGTAATGTAATAGTGTAAAGTATATAGTATATGCCCGTGATCACCTCCCGAGTGATCACGGCCCGATATATAACTGTGAGACGGACAAGAATGTAGGGCCACAGATGAAAGTACTAGCATCCTATACTAAGCATATAGGATTGCGGTAAGGTAACAAGCTGTAGTAACAAGGACGAGCTATGCATCGGGATAGGTATAAGCGAAAGCGATAACATGCTACACTACTCTAATGCAAGCAGTATAGAGAAGAGTAGGCGATATCACGTGATCAAAGGGGGCTTGCCTGGTTGCTCGGCAAGAGAGAGGGTCGTCGACACCGTAGTCGATCACGGGGGGGGTACCGGCGTGCCTCGGGGTCTACGGGAAAAAAACTGAGGAGGAACATAATAAATAACAGAGCAATCAAAGCATAACATGACAAATGCGGTGCTAGAGGTGATCTAACGCAAGGATAGGTGGTACCGGTGAAGGGGGAAAACATCCGGGAAGGTATCCCCGGTGTTTCGCGTCTTCGGGCAGAGGAGCCGGAGGGGGAAAGTTGCAGGTTCGATAGGTTAGGTGTGCGTGGCGGACGAACGGACTGCGTATCCGGATTCGTCTCGTCGTTCTGAGCAACTTTCATGTACAAAGTTTTTCCATCCGAGTTACGGATTATTTTATATTAATTTTCAAAGTTTTAATTCATTTTCTAATTTATCTTAATTCGAAATTAATGTTAAATTGCTAGATGTACCCTGCAGTGTACACAAAAATTGTACAGTGACAAGTGGGACGGGGAACCAGTTGACGATCAAACTTTGACTGGTCAACACGGGTGGGGCCCCCCTGTCATTGACTGCCTAGTTAACTAACAGGTTTAGTTAGGCTAGTTAGATAGTTAACTGGTTAATTAAGCAACATTAATTAAGTTAATTAATTAAGTATTCTTTTTAATTTATCCCTTTTTTTAAGCAGGGGTGTGAGGGGCCTTTGGACGATTGCCCATAGGGCCAATCGGGCGTGGCGATGGTTGGTCTTGGGGCGAGTAACGTGGCCGACCCAACCGCCACGGACGGGAGGGCGCCGCCGCCGCGAAAGTAGTAGCGAGGGCCTTGGTTGGTAAGGGCGTGATTGGCTGCCATGGGCAGTGCAGCAAAAGCGGCGCGAGGGGGGTGGCGCTATGCGCGCACGAGGAAGGTCGGAAAAAGGGCGGCAGCCATGGCAAGCGCCACCTGGGCGGAGCCAGCGAGGTCGAGCGGAGCGAGGGGCACGCAAGTCAGACGAAGCGAGGGCGCGTTCACGGGAGGGGCGAAGCAAGGTGGGAGCGCCGCCGCGCGTGTAGTCGACGCGCGGCGGGCGACGCGGTGGGGCGGCAGCGGCGCGAGGCCGCCAGCGGTAAGGCACTAAGCGGGAAGGAGGACCGGGTCCTCACCGGCGTTGAGAAGCAGATGGGGCGTCGGCGTGGGGCGCCCGATGGGGAGGAGGACGAAGACGAGGCGACGAGGCACGGGTCGGGCGCGGCGTTGAGGCTCCCAGATCGGGAGGGGGGAGGAGGTGAGGAGGACGGCGTCAGGGTGGGCGATGGTCCAGCGGCGGGGCGGCGTTCGTCGACGGCATCCGGTAGTGTCGAGGAGGAGGCCGGTCGGGGATGCGGCGTCCCGGGCGGCATGGGGCGGCGGGGATCCGTGTGGGTTGGCCGGGAGGAGAACGGGGGCGGGTCGAGGCGGCGAGGTGACGCCGGTGGTGGGCGCCGGAATCGGGCGCGAGGTGTGAGTTGACCCGATCCGATTCTGGATCGGGGTTGGGAGCAGAGGGGAGTGGTGGGGGTTTCGTGGGGGAGTGGGTTCGATCTAGGGTTTGCCACGGTGGGGAAGTGGCGAGGGGTGGGGTCCGATTGGGCGATGGCTGGCGGTGGGCGTTGGTTGATGAGGGTGGTGGGCCTTTTGCTTTTGTTTTTTTTGTATTTTTTGTATTTTAGTTTTCACTTCTTTTCTATTTTATTTTGCTCCTCATTTTATTTTAGTATGTTAAAGTACAAGAATGATCCCTAACTTAGTACTACCACTAAACCCACTGCGATAAAAAGTTTAACACCTAAATAGAATAGTTTAACATTTTATTAAATATCAAAGTCATTTCAATAATTGTTTTGACTACAGTTTTATTCATTTTAGAGTATTTAAAGATTTTTTTATAAGTGTGGTTTCTCCATCATAATTATCCATGATTTATTTGTACCCACCCGAACATTTAGTTTTAGTATTTGAAAACTTTTATTGTTAACTCGATTTTGAATTTGAAATTCGAATCGGTTTTTGAACTAACCCGAGATTAACTACAGTGACAGAGGTGACGTGGCATCATTAATGGGGATTACTGTAGCATAATTATCCGGGCGTCACAATTCTCCTCCACTACAAGAAATCTCGTCCCGAGATTTAAGAGGGGAGTAAGGGGAAGGTTCTGGTTACGATAATCTAACGGATCTTCTCGAAGAAGTTAATCCCTTTCGTTGATGGCTTCAATCCTTTATTCCGATGCATCATGATAAACTGGTCTTCATTTCTTCGGGAACTCCATCGTACTTACGAAAGATAAGGGGCAGCTCACTACGACATAATGCTTTTGAGGGAAACAATGCAGGGTTATCCATGAATTAGTATAAGATTATCTCTCGAGTTGAGCGTATGAAATACCTCGAGAGTAAGGTACGAAGGTACCATAATAGGCTCCAAGCGGATAGATAGCTGCTCGAAGCCTGAACCAGAGTGAGAAAGGGGTTCAGAGTAGCGAGAGTAAGTATTGCGTCTGATTCCAGAATAGATCACTAGGACAGTGGCCCGTGGATTACATACAAGTCCACGCGCGAGGAATAACTTTGGGAATAGGGGATGTACAGGACAGTCAGGTTTCGATCCTGTGGAACTGTGGGTTATGGACCCACCATGTGGTTGTGACATCTTTCACGGTCATGATAGCAAGGCATGTCAGAGAGTACCATGTCAGTTATGTCGGTATCAACGTTGGTACCAAGGGCGAGGGACGAAGAGAACCACTTTCCTGCTCGTTGAACGAGGCGGACCAATAGGCAAGGTTCTCGTCCATCGGTGGCTACCGGAATGTCATCCACAATAGTAACAGGGTCTTACTGACAGAGTTATACCTTGAGGCGTTTTACATAAGCAGTAGAATATTGCTGCTTAGATCATATAGATCACAAGAAAGGTTCAAACAACCAATGGAAAGTAAAAGATGATTATCATATTAAACAGAACAATGGAAAGGAAAATGTGTTTAAACTTTAAACACATATTTCAGGGGTATATCCTTCCCAAGGACAAGCAGAGCATGATATCCACGATAGTATATGACGTAGAAAAATCCTCTAGGTGAGGGGAGAGAATTTCATGACGATACCCATACAACGGTGTTTGGATAATCTGAGCAAGAAACATTTAGCATTGGGCTTCGAATGTTCTTGTTGAAAATCAGAGTAACACAGACATGCTTCGAGATAGCATTGACATGGTCTTCAGGTGAACATCAGTCTTTGGAATCACGAAGGATCCATCAGGAATAACTTGTAGAACCAGTATTACCATTCCTTCATGGATAAGGGGATAACCCTGCTGAAAAGGAATCTATAATGATAGGTCCTCCAGCCGGGGGGGGGGGGGGTGCTAGGCATGACATCATGCTACCGGGTCATCATAGGATCAACATCATAACTCTTGGAAAGTTGCCCCAACCATCCCATCTGACAGAGATTCAGATCCAATTGGTGTCATGATACCTCGGACTCAGGATGCCTGAGAAGAAAGGTGCAACACAAATTGACGAGATGACATTGTAAGATTCTCGGGGAAATGGACTATGAAGTGATTTCCGTTAACAAGAGTCCATCATTAACCCAAGGAGAGGACAAGGAGGTGTCTGGTGAACTCAACGTCAATTCACCGAGATTCCCAAAAGATGGATTTCCACAATTAAGTGAACAAGGAGATAACATTTGTCAGATCAAATGATATAAGGATGTATGCTCGAGGAAAACATACACAACTAAACATTGGTTGAAAGGTGCGCCCGAAATATGGGTTGGGTTGCACGACCAATGTCGGAATGGTGATTCGATAATCAATAGCCTAAGGATGAACTTTCGACCATTAACTTCGAAAAATAGGGTTGCTAGAAGGAAAGAATCCAAACAACACCATCCACTTGTTGGAATTATCACGGGGACCAAGAAAAAATGGTGATGGTGAGAAGTATTTCTATGTCAAGAATTCTCAAGAGGTGGAACAAATCTCAGAACATTCTTGACATAAAGGATGGTAATACTCCAAGGTAAAGATGAACAATTGCTGGGTAGCTAGGAACTCAAGGTATAACACCAAACATGAACCAGCTGGTTTTGGTGGGAAGGCAATAAAGTGGTCGATGATAATAAATTCATCGAGGGCAAGGATGATATTTCTCATCATGAATTTAATTGATATCCTGGATGAGCTCAGAATGTTGACAATCACGACACCTTTGTCGCGAGAGTTCATGAAGATGTAATCGATCGGTGACGACATCAAGTCAAAGTAATGATTAAGTGAAAGGTTATTGGAACCAAAGTGCGACACAAACTCGAAACCAAGTTTGTTGTTCAAGGCGAAATGATATGACGATGAGGATCGGCGTAAGGTTAGTTCATCGTCGAAAATTGTGCTCGAGAAGAAGGACCGGGTGGCATAGTTAAAATCATCTCGACAATGATATAGCCAAACAGGCTAGGAATGGCGTGGTCGGATACAAACTTCGTACTTATAGGCGCTTACTAAAGAGTTGTTGAACCGTGAGTGCGGACTCGGTTCGATTATCGGTGTCTTTGAGTGTTTAATAACTCGAGCCGTGAAAATTGGAATCCGTGGGAAGGTAGCACTTGATGAAGAACTCATAAGAAGTTATGCAGTTCCATGATAATCTCGAGATACCGGGGTAATACTCGATGACATATCAAAGTAGAGGTTGGGCGGGGTATTGCTCTACAGAAGACAAGTGCTAAAACTTGCACGAGAAATGGTATTTAAAAGAGAACATGGTCGGAACCACGATTGTAAAAGGCCAAAGGAATAATTAATTTAAGAGAAGCTTTAATGATAAGATCTACATCGTGTCCATGGGCATGAACACAAAGTTCAAGGTCGACTCCCACTTCTCCAATGCATAACCTTTCATTCACTTCTCACGTTCGATGAAGTTGCAGTGTTGAAAATTTTATCTGGCGAAGCACCAGAAGAGTATGACTCGTGAAAACTTTCGGGAACGGTTTAGTGAAGGCATATGTTCAACCCATAGGGGCTTCTTGGAATCATATACCAGAATTTTTAGAAATAATTAACTCAAGCTCGAAGGAAGAGCATGGTTGAGAAAGCAGAGGATACAATTTACCAAAGGCATTATGTATCAGAGGAAAAGCTCACAAGGTTATTGAATAAGAAGGGCGTTGTCAGATAAAATCCAACAAAGGATCTCGTGGTCCACAAGGGATCGGCGTGAGCATCGATTACTCAACTAGAGGTAGAAGAATGCAAGGAGATCAAATTATAGAAACAACTGACTAACTCAATTGTCAAATGCAAAGGAATGCTCTGATTAGGGATGGTTAAGTTGAATAGCCTTAGGGTACAATCAACGACACTTGGATTGGTCGAGAACCAATTCCAGTTGAAAGAATGGCAGCTCAGCCAGAAAGGTAATTTATAAGGATCAATGATGATTATGGTGTTATGAAACATATTGAGTCAACAGACTCAAAATGATAATGACAAGGAATGTCAATATGACCACGAGACTTATGGGATTAACCATAATGCAAGCAAGCAAGAATTTCAAGAGCCAAAGGCTCCAGAGGGTTTTCGGAAGATCGAATAGTATTTTGAAGACTTTTGTGAAACACATGAACAACTGGGGTGTAACATCCCAAATTCCCTATTTGGAATGTTTTACAATTATAGCTAAGCATCTAATGCATTCTGTTTGAATTTGTGTGCCATTTGGAGTTACAGAGTTTTGAGTTTTCAAATTTGAATTCAAACTATGGCAAGTGGGAATCATTTAAAAAACTATGCCTGATAAATACTTGAGCAAAAGTATGAGAGGAGTAAACATGACACTCCAAAAATATCAGAGGAAACAATGCCAAAAGTTTTGAATTCAAATTTGGGTTTTATTTGAATATTGGAAAAATGAATTTTATAAAGTTTGAATTTTGCCTTTGGAAAAATGTTCAAATGATAGGAATATTCCCCGATCATTTTGGTATATATATGTCCTATATAAAATATTTATCTTTTATAAGTTATCTCTGTTTTTGTTTTATTAAAAAATAAATTTTAAAAAAAAACCCCCCCAGCGCCAGAACCTCATTGCCCAGCCAGCTACGCTGCCGCCCACCCGGCGCGTGACAAGCCAGCCAATGAGCCAATGAGCCGGCCTCGCCAACCCAGCGCCCGAAACCCCTTGGCTCGGACGCCTGACCGCCGCGCCTCTCTCTCTGCAGGGACCCCACCCGTCTTCAACCCCTCGCCACGCCTCGCCCAGCGCCGCCGCCGATCGCTGATCCCGACGGATCCGGATTCGATCCTCGATCGCCCCCTTGCCAAGCCGAGGCGCCCCCTATTTATACCCCTCCCCACCCCATTCCCCCGCCCTCGCGGAACCCTTCTCCTCCTCACGCGCTCATGAGCCGAGCTCACCTCCGCCGCCATTCGCCTCGCTTGCCGTCACCTAGACCCCCGAGCCTCGTCGACTCCACAGACCACCCCGAGCCGTTCGCACCGCCGGAGCCCTCCGTTGACCCCCGATGACCGGAGAGGCTAACGCTTTTCGCCACGCCCGCGCGCCTGTCGAGCTCGGTAAGCCACCGAGTTACCTCCCCGTCCGATCTCAAATCTACGGTGTAGATTAGAACACCCCCGAAGGGGTAAGTTCTTTTAGATAAAACCGGTTCGCTCCGGTTTAGTTCCGGTTTAGTTTTAGTTAGGTTTTTTTTATTTAGCCCGGCCCGACTCGTTTAACCCTAGGGCCCGTTTATTTTATATTACGCTCAGTGCGTAGGTTAGGCCCATTAGGCCATTTTTTCTTTATTTTCGTTTTTCTGTTTTAACAGAATAGTTCCTGATTTGAAAAATTCATATCTTTTATTCTGTTTAATATTTTTAGGCGATTCTTTTTTTGTTGGTTTGCAAATTTTCTATAGTTTCCGCAGAAAATATAACTAGCTATGTTAAAATTAATTTAAATTGCTTTAATTTAGTTTTAGTCAGAATAGTAAATCTGTCATAAAATGAGCTAGGAAAATTATTTTAAATGATTCTTTTTGTCCCAACTTTGTTTTAACATTGCCAAACCATATAAATTAATTTGGGCATTTTAGGATTAATAAAAATTAGTTTTAGGCAGAATCTTGTTAATCCTAATTAATTAACTAGCTACCGTTTTCCTATTATTTTAATTAGTAAATAAATTTGTTTTTCACATGTGATTGATTATTCTAGGATAGTTTATGTCACCTTAAGGGATGAACTTTTATTTATAATAAATAAAAGTTTTATTTTATTTTCTTAATAGAAATTGAATTAGGCCTAATAGGAGTTTCATAATAGATTTTAAATTGATACTTTTTGTTCCTAGTTGCTTAATGCATTCTTTTCTGTTAAGTTAACATAAACTCATGCTTAGGTTATGTTGAGAAATTTTTGTTATATAAAACTATTTTAGTTGTTACTTGAAGTAGGAAAAACTTGAGTTGGTTTTTCTTTGAGTTTTCCCTTTGGGTTTTGATTTGTTTGTTTGGTGTGTCATGTTACTATGCTATTGTATTATGTGATCCTATGCTATATGCTTATTGTGATTATTGTTTGTCTCGGTAGAGTTTCCGGAGTGCGAAGCTTGCTACTACGATTCCTTAGCTTACGAGGATCATCAGCAAGGCAAGTCTTTGATCATGTTCTTTATAATACCTATGATTTTTGTTGCATTAGAATAATACCTCCCCCACCATGCATGCAGTAGTTGAAATTTGAAGTTATGTTCTTGAGTAGTATCATGTGGTAGGATGAACCAATTTCCCCTTGTTACCATGACCGGGATAAGTAGTTTATTTTGCTATGCTCGTGAGACGGGTTTGGTTGAGTGAAATTCATAAGTAAGATGTGAGATTCAATGATGAGGACAACCCCATGAACTACAATGATCAAGATGGACTTCGAAATTCACTACTGGGTGGAGGGCAGTTGACGGGCACCCTGGAGAACCCAGTGGTTGGCGGGATGCATGGAGAAGTGCCATGACATCTTGGAAAGCTTCACCCAGCCACGAAGAGGCGGATGGATGCCCCATTGACGGAAGCTTACTGTGCAGCCGCAAGCCATTATGGGCTCTGGCTGGGTCAACCCTAGTAGTGACGCTGGCTGGGCGGTACTACGAGATGTAGAAGAACGGTAGGATTGGATGGGTACGGCGGTGGCGGAAGAACTCTTTGGAAGACCTGTTTCATTCGTCCGTCTTCAAACACCATGAAGTGTGAAGACTTAAAAGGAGGGAATGATTCTTGCGGGTAAAGTGCGCAAACCTCTGCAGAGTTAAAGATCTAATCGATTAGCCGTGTCCCCGCTTACGGACAATTTGAGCCTCTGGAACTTGGAAGTATTCGGAAATCTCAACACTAAGTTAATAAATTAATTTGAGGGGTTTATGACTTAATAATTTGGGAATGAGACATTGGTTGGCGGAACCATCTCGATAATTACCAACAATTTGTAGTAATTTGCAAGCAAGTCCACTGTAGTAGGAGAAAATTGGCTTTTCGCAAAATGATGAAACTTAGAGCCCCACAGCCATAATGCATATAGTGTTAGCAACTTTATTATTGTTATTCTCTTCATGACTTGCCAGCTTATTCAAAAAGCTGACCTACACGGCTGCAACGTCTTATGTTGTAGAGATTTATTCCGATCAGGAGTGAGGCTACGCTCCGCGCTTGGCGATTGCCCTTTGGAGTCGGATGGACTCGCTATACTTCTACGCTTCCGCAGCATTAGTAGTTTATTTCTCATAAGTTGGCCTTGAGCCGAATTTATTCTCTTGTAATAAAGACTCTATATGAGAATCGTGTAATAAATTCAGGTGTGATTGAACTTTGATTATTTCATCGATGTCTTGTGAGTACCGGCATGATCTTGGGATGAATGCATACGAGATTTGACCGATTTTGGGTCAGGTCGCTCTGAGATGGTATCGAGCACTACGCTGACCGTAGGATCGTAACCCCTAGGATCGGAAAGCCGAGGAAGAGACTATCTACTTTATATCCTTATCATTCCGTAATTCTCCCTGTTCATTTCTAACTCCTCTCCGATTTTCAACATTCTAGATGGCCGTCGAGTTCACCCAGTTTGCTACGGAGTTTTGCCGGCCCGATGAGGCGATGCCCTTGGCGGGAAGCTGGTCTAGATGGTGAAGAAGCTGAAGATTGCTCGCCCTCGATCACGGGAAGCCAACCAATGCACTTCCGACGGACACCCTCTGATTGAAGTGCATATTCCAGGGAGAACCTTCGGACGACATACGGAGCCTATTGACTTTGAGTTCACCGATTTCAACTGGATCATCGGAAGGACATGGCGATCTATCGTGCCCTTGGACATCTCCGAGAGAGTATCAGAGGCGAGCTCGATCCCTCGAGACCTCGCCATGGTTTCTCGCAGGCAAGGAATGGAGATATCATCCGCACCGTGAGAGGCGACTCCATTCTCTCTTATGTCCAGGACTTGGAGTGTCTCCTCGGAAGCGGGAGATTCGGACTCGCCGTAACTTCGAAGGCACACAGGAGGCTCTTGTTCCGTGAAGCTGAACTGGAGGAGAAGGCACATGCAGACTTCCTTAACCATGAGGAAGAAGTCGCGGACTTCATGGAGACGATCGGCGACACGAAGATGAAGCTTGCGCGATAGAGGAAAAGATGGACTTGGGAGAGGACCTTTTTCGAGTGGAGATGATGGACCTCGTGAGCAATGATCAGGATTATGAAGGAGTTCCTTGGAGAAAGCCGCAAGAGGAGGCGCCGCAGCAGAGGACACCACACCGGAGGACATCGCACTGTGAGGACGCAAGGATTATTGATGAAGACTTTTAGTTGACCACCATGTTATTTTACTTTTTCGTCGATCAGTTAGGTCGTTAATTTCGATTAGTCGTGAGCATTTTGTAATCGAGATTGAACCATGTTTGAGTGGATTGAATAAATGATTGGTGTGATTATGTTTGTGCATTCATATGGGTAGTGTTATTTCTCATTAGACCATTGTTCTATTCTAATTTTCTCATATACTCCAAAAAAACACCAGATGCCTCCGAGACGTGACCCCGGTCTCAACTTTCCGCCGGAGCTCACCCAGCTGCTCCAGCAGCAGAATGCCATCATGCAGATGCTCATCCAGAACCAGAACAACAACAACAACAACCCACCGCCACCACCACCCCCTGTTGACAACTTGACTCGATTCCTAAGGCTGAATCCGCCGGTGTTCTCTAGCAGCACTGAGCCGATTGTGGCCGACGATTGGCTCCGCAAGGTCGGAAGAGAGTTAATCACTGTTGGATGCACTGATGCAGAGAAGGTGCGCTTTGCCGCACATCAACTTGATGGACCTGCAGCTTCTTGGTGGGAGAACTACACCGCCACTTATCCCGTCGGCACCATCACATGGGATCAGTTCCAGCAGGCCTTCCGCACGCTCATGTTTCATTTGGAGCCATGAGTGCGAAGAAGCGTGAGTTCCGCAACTTACGCCGAGGGAACCGTCTTGCACACGATGCGTGGATGAATTCAGCTAGCTAGCCGCTATGCCCCGATGATGTGGCCACAGATGCATAAGCAGGAGAAGTTTCTCGAGGACTCAATGATGAACTGGGCATGCAGCTTATGGTGGCTACTTCGCCAACTACCGGCAGGTGGTAGACAAGGCCATCGTACTTGAAGGCAAGCGAAGCAGATTGAGAGCATAGCGGAAGTACAGCCTGGGAAGCACAACTCGGAGCTCGGCGAAGCCCGGTATGCCCCATACTCGGGAGGGCATATCCATCACAACCATGGAGGACATAACCATGGAGGCCATGGGAACAATCATAACCAGGACAACAGTGCCGCAATGGCAATGGCAATGGAAGCGGTAATGGTAATCAGCATCGCCCTGCCTCGGCTCCGAAGGATCTGAGCCACATCACCGCTTCAAGTGCCGTAAAACAGGGCACTATGCCACCGACTGCCCGGAGGCCAAGAAGAGGAATGGGAGCGGCAATGGAAGCTCGTGAAGAAGCCCAACCCTTTCCCTCATGCTCGGGTGAACCACATTGGCGTGGAGGGCGTCTATGATCAGCCGGACAATTGTGGTTGGTAAGTTTTATTGAATTCACGTTCAGTTTTGGTACTCTTTGATTACGGTGCAGCGCATTCATTCATATCAAGGGTAGTTGTGGAAAAGTAGGTTGCCCACTAAAACCCTTAGAAACCCCTTAGCGTCGGTTCGCGCAGGAGGAGAAATGATGGCGAGCTTAGGCTGTCATGCAACCCTCAACATCGGGAACCATAAATTTCCCAGACCTCATAGTGTTGGAAACCCGGGCCTTGGATGTAATCCTAGGCATGGATTGGTTGACAGTTTGAAGGAACATAGGCTGTGCCCGCAAGTCTATTCTTCTCACCACCCCGGAGCGAAGAGGATCAAGTATGTATCCGCACGTAGCGGATGAAGAATCGGTGAATTCCCTCACGGGAGTTGTTAGGAGGAAGTGCCGATGGTGCAAGACTTTCCCGATGTGTTTCGGAGGAATTACCAGAATGCCACGAGACAGGGACATTGAATTTTGATTGAGTTATTGCGGCATAGCCCGATATCCAAGAGACCCTACGGATGCCCCGAATGAGTTAAAAGAGATCAACGATCAAATTAATGAGTTATTGGAGAAAGGATATATTCGCCAAGCTCATCACCTTGGGGAGCTCAGTTCTTTTGGTAGAAAAGAAGGATGGAAGCTTGAGGATGGTTGTGGATTATCGATGCGTTGAGCGAAGTAACCATCAAGAACAAGTACCCTCTGCCGAGGATTAATGATCTGTTTGATCAACTAGTTGGAGCCAAGGTATTCTCTAAGATCGATCTTCGATCAGGGTATCATCAGTTGAAGATCCGTGAAAAGGATATACCCAAAACAGCATTCACTACCAGGTATGGTTTATATGAGTATACCGTCATGTCATTTGGATTGACTAATGCTCCTGCATACTTCATGAATTTGATGAACAAGGTATTTATGGAATATCTGGACAAGTTTGTCGTGGTGTTCATCGATGATATCTGATTTTCTCCAAGAGCGAGGAAGAGCATAAGGGACATTTGCGTCTAGTTCGGAGAAACTTGAGAACATCAGTTGTATGCCAAGTTCAGCAAATGTGAATTTTGGCTGAAGGAAGTCGGATTCCTCGGACATGTTATTTCAGGAGAAGGAATAGCAGTTGACCCGCCAAGGTTGAATCGATCACCGATTGGCGGTCACCCACCTCGATCAAGGAGATCCAGATTTTCTCGGACTCGCAGGATATTATCGGAGGTTTATTGAGAACTTCTCGAAGATTGCCAAGCCCATGGTGAGCTGTTGAAGAAGGAAGCCAAGTATGTTTGGACCGAGGATTGTGAAGCCGGTTTCAGGAATTGAAGAAAGCGGTTGGTCACAGCCCCAAGACTGATTTTGCGGACATACACAAGGAATACCAGGTTTATTGTGACGCTTCTCGTCGAGGACTCGGAGGAGTACTCATGCAGGAAGGAAAAGTTGTAGCTTACACCTCCGGACAGCTACGACCTCACGAGATGAATTATGCCACACATAATTTGGAGTTAGCAGCCGTAGTGCATGCACTCAAGACACAGAGACATTTCCTCATCGGAAACCGTTGTGATGTCTACACAGATCACAAGAGTTTGAAGTATATTTTCACGCAGAAGAGTTGAACCTCGGCGAGAGGAGATGGCTAGAGTTAATCAAGGACTATGACATGAGATTGCATTACCACCTGTAAAGCTAATGTTGTAGCGGATGCTTTGAGCCGTAAGAGTTATGTGAATACTCTTACAAGCAGGAGGATTACCCAGGAGTTAGTCGATGACCTCGAGATCTCCGATGGAGATAGTTCGAGAGGATTTTTGCAACTCTGGAAGTCCAGTCCACTTTGGCCGAAAGGATTCGTGAAGCCCAGAAGTCGGACAAGGAGATTGATGAGATAAAGCAAAAGATGAATGAAGGAAAAGCTAAAGGATTTCGTAAGGATGAACACGGAACTATATGGTTTGAGGATCGTATTTATGTGCCCAATGATCCCGAACTCAGGAAGCTAATTCTTCAGGAGGCTCATGATTCACCGTACTCGATTCACCCCGGTAACACCAAGATGTACCTGGATTTGAAGGAAAGTTTCTGGTGGACAGGTATGAAGAAGGATATTGCCGAGTACGTAGTAGTATGCGATGTTTGTCAACGAGTAAAGGCAGAACATCAGAAGCCAGCAGGGTTACTTCAACCTTTGCGATTCCCGATTGGAAATGGGAGAAACTTGGAATGGATTTTATCACAGGATTACCGGGACTCGTTCAGGTTATGATTCTATCTGGGTAGTGGTTGATCGTTTGACCAAGGTAGCTCACTTCATTTCCGTGAAGACTACCTATACCAGTGCTAAGTTGGCCAAGATATACATGACCAGGATCGTATGTCCGCATGGAGTTCGAGGAAAATCGTGTCGAGATAGAGGAACACAGTTTACCTCAAAGTTTTGGAAGCGATTGCATGAAACTTTGGAGTGCGAGGCTGGAGTTGATACAACTTTTCATCCATGAGCAGATGGACAGACCGAGAGAGTCAACCAGATTACGGAGGACATGTTGAGAGCTTGTGTGCTAGACTATGGGTCTAGCTGGGATGATAATTTGCCATACGCAGAGTTCTCATACAACAACAGTTATCAAACCGATCGAAGATGGCCCCTTCGAAGCTCTATACGGAAGGAGGTGCGAACACCATTCTTGTGGGATAGTGTTGGAGATCGATCACTTTTGGTTCCGATCTTATCGAGATTCGAAGAAAGTCAAGCTGATTCGAGATAGACTCAAGATAGCTCGATCGAGACAGAAGAGTTATGCCGACAAGATGGCGCAAGGAAGTGACTTACGAAGCGGAGACCGAGCATATCTTCGTGTGTCTCCGCTTCGTGGAATCAAGAGGTTTGGTGTCAAAGGAAAGTTAGCACCCCGATTTATTGGCCCCTACAAAATCCTCGAACAGCGTGGAGAAGTTGCTTACAAGTTGGAATTGCCGGAAGGATTGTCCGAAGTTCATGATGTCTTCCATGTTTCTCAGCTGAAGAAGTGTCATGCCGACATGGTCGATATACCGTTGAGAGACACAGTGCCCCTAGAGGCCATACAGCTTGACAGTGATCTGACTTATAAGGAGAAACCCGTCCGAATTCTCGAGACTGCGAGCAGATTCACCCATAACAAGGTCATCAAGTTTTGCAAGGTCTTGTGGAGTCACCACTCGAGGAAGAAGCCACACAGGGCGAGAAGAAGACCTTCTTGAGACCACCCGCACCTATTTGCTAGCCAACCCGAATCTCGAGGGCGAGATTCATCTTAAGGTGGGTAGGTTTGTAACATCCCAAATTCCCTATTTGGAATGTTTTACAATTATAGCTAAGCATCTAATGCATTCTGTTTGAATTTGAGTGCCATTTGGAGTTTGAGTTTTGAGTTTTCAAATTTGAATTCAAACTATGGCAAGTGGGAATCATTTAAAAACTATGCCCGATAAATACATGAGCAAAAGTATGAGAGGAGTAAACATGACACTCAAAAATATCGGAGGAAACAATGCCAAAAGTTTTGAATTCAAATTTGGGTTTTATTTGAATATTGGAAAAATGAATTTTTATAAAGTTTGAATTTTGCCTTTGGAAAAATGTTCAAATGATAGGAATATTCCCTGATCATTTTGGTATATATATGTCCTATATAAAATATTTCTCTTTTATAAGTTATCTCTGTTTTGTTTTTATTAAAAAATAAATTTAAAAAAAAAACCCCAGCGCGCGGCCAAAGCATCGCCCAGCCAGCGCCAAGACTGCCCACCAGCGGCCCAAAGCCAGCCCAATGAGCAGTGAGCCGGCCTCGCCAACCCCGCCGAAACCCCTTGGCTCGGACGCCTTGACCACCGCGCCCTCTCTCTCTGCAGCGGACCCCACCCCGTCTTCAACCCCTCGCCCACGCCTCGCCCGCGCCCGCCGATCGCGGATCCCGACGGATCCGGATTGATCCTCCCGATCGCCCCTTGCCAAGCCGAGGCGCCCCCTATATACCTCCCCTTTTATTCCCCCCTCGCCCCTCATGAACCCTTCTCCCTCCTCACCTGCTCACGCCGAGCCGAGCTCACCTCCGCCGCCATTCGCCTCGCCGCCACCCTAGACCCCCGAGCCTCGTCGACTCCACCAGACCACCCCGAGCTCGTCCGCACCATGGAGCCTCCGCCGACCCCCGACGACCGGAGAGGCTAACGACTTTTCGCCACCGCCGCCGCCGCCGAGCTCCGGTAAGCCACAGGAGTTACCTCCCGTCCGATCTCAAATCTCGGTGTAGATTAGAACACCCCGAAGGGTAAGTTCTTTTAGATAAAACCGGTTCGCTCCGGTTTAGTTCCGGTTTAGTTTTAGTTAGGTTTTTTTTATTTAGCCCGGCCCGACTCGTTTAACCCTAGGGCCCGTTTAGTTTATATTACGCTCAGTGCGTAGGTTAGGCCCATTAGGTATTTTTTCTTTATTTTCGTTTTTCTGTTTTAACAGAATAGTTCCTGATTTGAAAAATTCATATCTTTTATTCTGTTTAATAGTTTTAGGTGATTCTTTTTTTGTTGGTTTGCAAATTTTCTATAGTTTCTGTAGAAAATATAATTAGCTATGTTAAAATTAATTTAAATTGCTTTAATTTAGTTTTAGTCAGAATAGTAAATCTGTCATAAAATGAGCTAGGAAAATTATTTTTAAATTATTCTTTTGTCCCAACTTTGTTTTAACATTGCCAAACCATAGAAATTAATTTGGGCATTTTAGGATTAATAAAAAATTAGTTTTAGGCAGAATCTTGTTAATCCTAATTAATTAACTAACTACCGTTTTCCTATTATTTTAATTAGTAAATAAATTTGTTTTTCACATGTGATTGATTATTCTAGGATAGTTTATGTCACCTTAAGGGATGAACTTTTATTTATAATAAATAAAAGTTTTATTTTATTTTTCTTAATAGAAATTGAATTAGGCCTAATAGGAGTTTCATAATAGATTTTAAATTGATTCTTTTTGCTCCTAGTTGCTTAATGCATTCTTTTCTGTTAAGTTAACATAAACTCATGCTTAGGTTATGTTGTGAAAATTTTTGTTATATAAAACTATTTTTAGTTGTTACTTGAAGTAGGAAAAACTTGAGTTGGTTTTTCTTTGAGTTTTCCCTTTGGGTTTTGATTTGTTTGTTTGGTGTGTCATGTTACTATGCTATTGTATTATGTGATCCTATGCTATATGCTTATTGTGATTATTGTTTGTCTCGGTAGAGTTTCCGGAGTGCGAAGCTTGCTACTACGATTCCTTAGCTTACGAGGATCATCAGCAAGGCAAGTCTTTGATCATGTTCTTTATAATACCTATGATTTTTGTTGCATTAGAATAATACCTCCCCCACCATGCATGCAGTAGTTGAAATTTGAAGTTATGTTCTTGAGTAGTATCATGTGGTAGGATGAACCAATTTCCCCTTGTTACCATGACCCGGGACGAAGTAGTTTATTTTGCTATGCTCGTAGACGGGGTTTGGTTGAGTGAAATTCATAAGTAAGATGTGAGAGTCAATGATGAGGACAACCCCATGAACTACAATGATCAAGATGGACTTCGAAATTCACTACTGGGTGGAGGACGGTTGACGGGCACCCTGGAGAACCCAGTGGTTGGCCGGGATGCATGGAGAAGTGCCATGACATCTTGGAAAGCTTCACCCAGCCACGAAGAGACGGATGGATGCCCCATTGACCGAAGCTTACGTGCAGCCGCAAGCCATTATGGGCTCTGGCTGGGTCAACCCTAGTAGTGACGCTGGCTGGGCGGTACTACGAGATGTAGAAGAACGGTAGGATTGGATGGGTACGGCGGTGGCAGAAGAACTCTTTGGAAGACCTGTTTCATTCGTCCGTCTTCAAACACCATGAAGTGCGAAGACTTAAAAGGAGGAATGATTCTTGCGGGTAAAGTCATAAACCTCTCAGAGAGTTAAAGATCTAATCGATTAGTCGTGTCCCGATTCTACGGACAATTTGAGCCTCTGGAACTTGGAAGTATTCGGAAATCTCAACACTAAAATTAATAAATTAATTTGAGGGTTTATGACTTAATAATTTGGGAATGAGACATTGGTTGGCGGAACCATCTCGATAATTACCAACAATTTGTAGTAATTTGCAAGCAAGTCCACTGTAGTAGGAGAAAATTGGCTTTTCGCAAAATGATGAAACTTAGAGCCCCACAGACATAATGCATATAGTGTTAGCAACTTTATTATTGTTATTCTCTTCATGACTTGCCACTTATTCAAAAGCTGACCTACACGGCTGCAACGTCTTATGTTGTAGAGATTTATTCCGATCAGGAGTGAGGCTACGCTCCGCGCTTGGCGATTGCCCTTTGGAGTCAGATGGACTCGCTATACTTCTACGCTTCCGCAGCATTAGTAGTTTATTTCTCATAAGTTGGCCTTGAGCCGAATTTATTCTCTTGTAATAAAGACTCTATATGAGAATCGTGTAATAAATTCAGGTGTGATTGAACTTTGATTATTTCATCGATGTACTATGAGTACCAACATGATCTTGGGATGGTACAGACACAGAGATTTGACCGATTTTGGGTCAGGTCGCTACATGGGGTTGAGCGGATACTCGACAAGTGCGAGGGTTTATTTGAAGGGGTATTCATGTAGCAAAGAACTGCTAGGCAGTAGGCACAAAGTATTCTCGGAACAATAGAGAAAACTACGGGGTATCTTGTAATAACAAGATCAATGGGGGATGATCGTATTAATGGCAAGTGTAAGTAGTTATCCATACGGATTTATCGGAGGTCAGGAATAGCAAAAGTGATGAGCACAAAGTCTCGAGAGAACATCAGAGAGTATCTTCGGAATCTTTTGATTAGCAGACGATCATCTGAAGTGAGGGCCTCTCCGGGAGAAAGTACTTGCGAGAACCTAAAGTTAGTTTTGTTTTTAGCAAATTCATTTAACCCGAATAGAAGAGAGTTCAGAGTCCCAGAGTAAAGGTCGAGGAGTAAAAGATCCTAGTACCACCCGATGGCGACGTGGGCCCGTAAGGCACACAGCCAAGTTAGTAAAAGTTTTTGCAATGTCTAGACTCAACTTCGGCCAAGAGGTGTGGAAGGGGGATTCCTACAGGCAGTCGGCTCTGATACCAACTTGTGACGCCCTCGATTCAATCGTACACTAATCATGCACGCAAATGTGTACGATCAAGATGAAGGACTCACGGGAAGATATCACAACACAACTCTACAAATAAAATAAGCCGTACAAGCATCATATTACAAGCCAGGGGCCTCGAGGGCTCTAATACAAGTGCTCGATCATAGACGAGTCAGCGGAAGCAACAATATCTGAGTACAGACATAAGTTAAACAAGTTTGCCTTAAGAAGGCTAGCACAAAGCGGGATCTGAGATCGAAGAGGGGCAGGCCTCCGCAGGATCCTCCTAGCTACTCCCGGTCGTCGCCACGGACTGCTTGCGTAGTAGTAGGCACCTCCAGTAGTAGTCGTCAAAGGCGGTGGCGTCGCTCCTGGCTCCATCGTGCAGTTGCAGCAATCGAAATGTAGGGGGAAAAGGGGAACAAGGCAACCGTGAGTACTCATCCAAAGTACTGCAAGCAAGGAGCTACACTACATATGCATGGATATATGTGTAAAGGGCCATATCGGTGGACTGAACTGCAGAATGCCGAATAAGAGGGGATAGCTAGTCTTAACGTAGACTACGCTTCGGACACTGTCTTGCAACAGCAGGGGAGGGACAATCTGAAGTCCTCCAAGTAACATCACATAGCAATAATCCTACCCGCGATCCCTCCTCATATCCACGAGAGAGAGCGAACACGGTTGTATCTGGCAGTTGGAAGGGTGTGTTTTATCAAGTATCCGGTTCAAGTTGTCATAAGCTCAAGGTACAACTCCAAGTCGCCCCACATTCGAAGATCACGGCTATCCGAATAGATTAACTTCCTGCAGGGTGCACCATCTTACCCAAAGACGCTTGATCCCATTTGGCGGACACACTTTCTGGGTCATGCCCGCCGCGGAAGATCAACACGTCGCAGCCCCACCTAGGCATAACGAGAGGCCAACACGCGGTCTAAACCTAAGCAGTGCAGGCCCATCGCCTCGAAAGCACACTGCACGTTCGTCTGTGGCGAAGCAGACCTAGCCCATGAGCGTTCAGTCCAATCGGCGTGCGCCGCCCATCGCCGACGTCTGAAGTGCTTGGTGATACCACGGCCGGGATACCCATAACTACTCCCGCGTAGATGGTTAGTGCGTATAAGCTCGTAGCCAACTCAGATCAAATACCAAGACCTCGTTAAGCGTGTTAAGTATCCATGAGCGCTGAACAGGCCAGGCCCACCTCTCACCCGGGTAGTCTCAACCTGCCCTGCCGCTCCACCACAAAGTAACGATCGGGGCCGTGGGAACCCGGGCCCACCTCTACCGGGTTGGAGCCACTGTCCTTTCACCCCCATCTCGAGCAATTATCACGGGTAATGTAATAGTGTAAAGTATATAGTATATGCCCGTGATCACCTCCCGAGTGATCACGGCCCGATAGTATAGCACAATGAGACGGACAAGAATGTAGGGCCACAGATGAAAGTACTAGCATCCTATACTAAGCATATAGGATTGCGGTAAAGGTAACTCTTGATAGTAACAAGGACAGGCTATGCATCGGGATAGGTATAAGCGAAAGCGGTAACATGCTACACTACTCTAATGCAAGCAATATAGAGAAGAGTAGGCGATATCCGGTGATCAAAGGGGGCTTGCACTGGTTGCTCACGGCAAGAGAGAATTCGTCGACACCGTAGTCGATCGATGGGGGGGTATGGCGTGACCTCGGGGTCTCTAGGAAAAAGTAAGAGGAGGAACATAATAAATATGAGCAATCAAAGCATAACATGACAAATCACGGTGCTAGAGGTGATCTAACGAGGATAGGTGGTACCGGTGAAGGGGAAAACATCGGGAAGGTATCCCGGTGTTTAGCGTCTTGAGCGAGAAGGCCGGAGGAAAGTTGCAGGTTCGATAGGTTAGGGGTGTGTGGCGGACGAATGGACTGCGTATCCGGATTCGTCTCGTCGTTCTGAGCAACTTTCATGTACAAAGTTTTTCCATCCGAGTTACGGATTATTTTATATTAATTTTCAAAGTTTTAATTCATTTTCTAATTTATCTTAATTCGAAATTAATGTTAAATTGCTAGATGTACCCAGCACAGTGTACACAAAAATTGTACAGTGACAAGTGGGACAGGGGAACCTAGTTGACCGATCAAACTTTGGTGGTCAGCGAGAAGTGAACCCCCGTCGTGTTGCCTAGTAAACTAACGAGTTTAGTTAGGCTAGTTAGATAGTTAAGCTGGTTAATTAAGCAACATTAATTAAGTTAATTAATTATTTAATTAATTAAGTATTCTTTTAATTTATCCCTTTTTTAAAAGCAGGGGTGTGAGGGAGGCCAGGCGGTTGCCCATAGGGCCAATCGGGCGTGAGCGATGGTTCAAAAGGGCGCGAGAACGTGGCCGACCCAACCGGCCGCCGAGGGAGGCGCCGGCTTGGCGTAGTAGGGGGCGTGGTTGGCTGGCGCGGTGGTTGGCTGCCTTGGTAGCGCCAAGCAAGCGGCCTTGAGAGGTGGCGCTGCGGGCGCATGCGAGGAAAATCGGAAAAGGCTGCGGCAGCCATGGCGAGCGCCAGCTATGGCCGAGCAGCGAGTCGAGGCGGAGCGGGGCACGGCAAGTCGGACGGGCGAGTGGCGCGTTCACGGGAGAAGCGAGCAAGGTGGGAGCGCGTCGTCAGCATAGTCGGCGCGGCGGCGGCGGCGCCTGGGGGCGGCGAGGCGCCGCGGTAAGGCACTAGGCGAGGAAGGAGGACCGGGTCCTCACCGGCGTTGGAAGCGGCGTCGAGCGTGGGGCGCCCGATGGGGAGGAGGACGAAGACGAGGCGGCGAGGCTGGTCGGGAGCGGCGTTGAGGCTCCCGGATCGGGGGGGAGGAGGCGAGGAGGCGGCGTCGGGGTGGGCGATGGTCCAGCGGAAGCGGCGTTCGTCGGCGTTGAGTAGTGTCAAGGAGGAGGCGGTCGGGATCTGGCGTCCGGGCGGCATGGGGCGTGGGGATCCGTGTGGGTTGGCAGGGAGGAGAACGGGCGAGTCGAGGCGAGGTGGCGCTTGGGTGGGCGCCGGAATCGGGCGCGGGTTGTGAGGTTGGCCCGATCGATTCTGGATCGGGGTTGGGAGCGAGGGAGTGGTGGGGGTTTAGTGGGGAGTGGGTTCGATCTAGGGTTTGCCACGGTGGGGGGTTAAGCAGGGGTGGGGGTCCGATTGGGCGGTGGTGGCGGTGGGCGTTGGCCCGATGAGGCTGGGGGCCTTTTGTTTTTGTTTTTTGTATTTTTGTATTTTAGTTTTCACTTCTTTTCTATTTTATTTTGCTCCTCATTTTATTTTAGTATGTTAAAGTACAAGAATGATCCCTAACTTAGTACTACCACTAAACCCACTGCGATAAAAAGTTTAACACCTAAATAGAATAGTTTAACATTTTATTAAATATCAAAGGCATTTCAATAATTGTTTGACTACTATTTTATTCATTTTAGAGTATTTAAAGATTTTTTTATAAGTGTGGTTTCTCCATCATAATTATCCATGATTTATTTGTACCCACCCGAACATTTAGTTTTAGTATTTGAAAACTTTTATTGTTAACTCGATTTTGAATTTGAAATTCGAATCGGTTTTTGAACTAACCCGAGATTAACTACAGTTACAGAGGTGACGTGGCATCATTAATGGGGATTACTGTAGCATAATTATCCGGGCGTCACACCTTGTTTCCTATCATTGCAATACCGTTTACGCTTACTTTTACCGCTTGCTACCTTGCTGTTTTTATATTTTCAGATTACAAAAACCTATATCTACCATCCATATTTCACTTGTATCACCATCTCTTCGCGAACTAGTGCACCTATACAATTTACTATTGTATTGGGTGTGTTGGGGACACAAGAGACTCTTTGTTATTTGGTTGCAGGGTTGCTTGAGAGAGACCATCTTCATCCTACGCCTCCCACGGATTGATAAACCTTAGGTCATCCACTTGAGGGAAATTTGCTACTGTCCTACAAACCTGTGCACTTGCAGGCCCAACAACGTCTACAAGAAGAAGGTTGTGTTGTAGACATCAGCCGGCAACAACAGCTTCAGGGTACCGTTAATCTCTCAAGAGCAAGCTTACGCTAACCATGGGTCGCAGGAGGGTCAGGTCACGGCGGCGGATGGTGGGCCCAGTCCGACGGCCTCCCTTCCGACAGGAGGAGCGCATTGGGGGCTGCAGGCGAGGGGCCGGGAGCGGGGCCCCTTCCCACGCCGCACGGAGCAGGGCGCCCCCGGAGGTAGGCCCTCTGTCGGGGAGGCGCTGGTGAGCCTTCCCTTTGCCCCTTGGCGTCGTCCTGGTTTCTGGATGCCTCCAATGGTGGTTCAGGGTGGCGCAAGGCGGGGCCCACGTCTGGCGATCTGAAGTAAGGCTCGTGCCTGTGCAGGTCTCCGCTCGTGACACTCTCACGTAATAATGTGTGGGGCTGTACACGCCCCGGAGTCCCAGGAGTGCCGCCTTCGGGCCTCGGGGGCTCCCTCCCATGTCCTAGTGGCAGCACTTAGCTCCACGCTAGTGAGAAGACAAGAAGACTAGACTAGGCGCCGGACGTGGCCATTTGCTTTTAACCTCTTTTCTGTAGCCCTGGTTTCTCGCTTTTGACTTAAGTTTGAAGTCGAATTTTCATTGGTGTGTGCGGGGGATGCCTTTTCTCGTTTGTGCAATTCCTTGTAATCTGGTTCCTTACCTTGATTTGGAGTTCGCACCCGCTGCCTCCCCCTCGCGAGCCCCTCACGAGCAGGGGCTGGGTATAGCGCGCGTGCTGCACTCATGCCCTGCCATCGCCGGCGCTTGCTTCTCGCGAGGCCCTCTCGGACGGATCGGAAGGCTTCTCAGAAACTCCCAACCTCACGAGCCAGTTCGGGACCTGTCCTGGCTAAGTTAAATCACAGCAGCAACCTCGCAGCCGGGCTCACGGGCTCATGAAGACACATATCTTGCTTGGCCTAAAAAATAGAGGGAGTAATCTGTTTACATGAGGGGCTTCCCGTCCCAAAATGCTCTTACGATCTCCAGGGCCATGCCCGAGTTTTCACATGCTGGATAAACAACAGGGAAGCACAGGTTTAATCAGACATGTCACTCACGGCGTTCCTCGGGTCGCCTTCAGACGCGTCACTGGCATTGCTGTCGCCGTTGCTGGCGTCACCGTCATGGTCATCGGCGCCGCCATCGCCGTCGTCGACCACGTCGCCTTCATCGGCCGCGACCACCACCGCGTCGTCATCGGAAGTGAAGGCCCTGACTAGCGCATCCACATTGTCTTCCACCCATCGTGCCAGGTCACCCCGGATGGCCTCGGGTACAGGGGCAATGGCGCGTCAAAATCAAAGTTGGGGCAAGTGTTCTGGAGGTGGCTCAAGACGCGGGAGAACGCGCGCCCGAGCAGGCCGCGACTCCTCTCTTGAACAAGCTGGCGAGCCCTCTCGGATCGGTTCTCGAATAGCGTCCTGCGTTGATGAGGAAGCGGAGGTGGCCCAGCATGTCGTTCGGCGTGGGGATGAGGGGCATTTTCGTTGCAGATGTTGCCCACCGCCGTTTTGGCCCTATTCCTGAGGTCTTGGAGCATGGGGGCATGCACGTGCTCTAGCGTCTGCCGTTGAAGCACTTCCTCCCTGCTCTGCTGCGTGAAGGACTCAACATTGGCGACTCGCTGCCGAAGAGAAAGCAGCTCGGCGCGGGCAGAGGCCAGCTTAGCCTGCTCTGTCCTGAGGGCAGTAGTCCGACCCACGGCTTCGGCTTCCACAAGCTCCTGCTTCAGGTTGTACCTACCGACTAGATCAGCGCGCGCCTTGGCCACCCTGCTGTCGACCTCCTTATGGATCCTCGCCTCGCGCACGTTAGCGGCATCCTCCGCTTGGTCAACATGGCGCTCCCTCGTCTCCAACCTCTCAAGCTCGAGGCTGCGCTCCATGGCTTCCAGCCTTGACATTCCTCGCAACCAGGATCTCTTCCTCCTCGGCGTCTCCCTCATCAGCGCAAGAAGCGGCTGTCGGTGTCAAAACCAGCGGATCTCGGGTAGGGGTCCCGAACTGTGCGTCTAAGGCGGAGGTAACAGGAGACAAGGGACACGATATTTTTACCTAGGTTGGGCCCTCTCGATGGAGGTAATACCCTACTCTGCTTGATTAATATTGATGATATTGGTAGTACAAGAGTAGATCTACCACGAGAACAAGGGGCTAAACCTAGAAGCTAGCCTATGGTATGATTGTTGTTCGTCCTATGGACTAAAACCCTCCGGTTTATATAGACACCGGATAGGTTAGGGTTACAGTCGATTACAATGGTAGGAGATCTACATATCCGTGTCGCCAAGCTTGCCTTCACGCCAAGGAAAGTCCCATCCGGACACGGGGCGAAGTCTTCAATCTTGTATCTTCATAGTCTTGGAGTCCGGCCGTGGCGATAGTCCGGCTATCTGGACACCCCTAGTCAGGACTCCTCGGTAGCCCCTGAACCAGGCTTCAAGGACGGCGAGTCGGTGGCGTTGATTGTCTTGACATTGCGGCGAGTTCCTCCTCGAATACTTCATAGAAGGTTACGAACACAAGGATCTTGTCGGCTCTGCAAAACAAGTTCAACATAACACCGTAGAGAGAATAATTTTTGCACAGATCTGCTAACGTATTCCGGGCGTGACATCACACCACGGCCAGGCCTTCATCTGAATTGTTTTTACTATTCCACCTCATGCGTTTAGCGGCGGTTTCCTTGTACGTCTTATCAAAGCATAGATCGTGCCCCTTATTCAGGATTCTCATCAATACGGACGTGGGTAACCCATCTGCGCCATTGATTACGGCGCTTGGGAAATAGCGAGTTTTACCGGGCTGGTGGCGGACGCATAACCGTCCGTCTATATAAGGGATAAGGATCCACCTTTTCACCCATGCCTTCTTCCTCCTTTGCTTATCCATTTCCACCTTTTCGAGCTCCAGCGCCCAAGTTCGCACATCCCACCTCAACCTTCTCCAACCATGTCGAGGTGGGAGGCAGGTGGATGGCCTCCTCCGTCACGGAGGGCACATCAAAAGACTGCGGGAGGCGGATCTTGGTCGGCGACATTGCGCCTGAGCTGCCCGAGCGGGGCAGCTTATTCCAACCCGGGCCCCATGAGAGTGTAGTGTTTCTCCCCACTTCCTCCATGGACTAGGTTTTCCTCTTCACCCATTTGTCCAGGGGCTCATGTTCTACCAAGACATGGACTTCCACGACCTGGCCCGAATTTCATCCTCAACATCTGGCGCTTATCGTGCGTGTGCGAGGCCTTCCTCGCATCCAGCCCCACTTGACATGGCTGAAGATCTTCAACGTCCGGCGAAGGTAGTGGGCGGCCGTCAAGCGAGTCTTGGGCGCCATGGTTGGCAAGATGGCCAAAGTCCCATGGCTCGAAGGCGCCTTCGTGGAGACAATAAAGGGGTGGCAATCGGGGTGGTTCTACATCACGAGCCCATAACACCAAATGGGTGGCGGCCCCGAATTCAGATCTGGCTTCCCCACCGGCTCTCGTCATGGAAAGAGATGGAGTCGACATGGGGAATTCGGATGAGACATCCGAACTTCAAACATCGTCCGAAACCAGGTGGCCAGAATCTTAGGCTTGTCGGCGTGATCCGGTGATGCTCATGCGGATTCTCCCATGCCAACAACGGGCCTTTAACTTGTGGGAGTTCGATCCGGCCACGGCACGAACCTTGAGCCGTCTCTTGACACTCGTCTGAAGCGCTGGAAGGTCTTTGTTCAAAAGCTGAAGCCCCAACATCCGCTACCAAAGATCGCGGATACATTTCGCGACATCAAGCCGGCGAGGTAAGTTATTTACCCTTTGTGGGACTCTTTTTCATAGATTGACTCTACATGGGATCTAAAACTCCCTAATCTTTGGCAGGACTGGTGAAAGCGTCGAGACAGATTAACTGTCCGCTCCTTCTTGGGAAGACCGGAGGGCGCCCGATTAGCGGGGGCTGCTGGCTCCGGCGCCGTCGTGGTCTGCGGAGAAGAAGGCCAAGAAGGAGGCCACGAGGAACTCGAAGGAGCTCCGATGCCACGTGTTGTCGATTCGGCGGAATCTTCTCCGAAAACGAGGAGGAGGAAGAAAGCTCCTCCCGGTGAAGAGGGAAGAAAAGGAAGAGCCGCCCGGTGGGGAGGCGGAGAATCAGAAGGAAGAACCCTTCCTCGAACTTCTCCACCGGCGTCGGCGATGGCGAGGAGGATTGGCCTCGAGGCCAAGCCCTAGCGATATCATAAGTGTCCGGAAACCCATGGCTCTTTATTGTTGCAGAATGTTCTCTAATGTCGAACAACCGTGCAGCCTGCCCAAGGCGAGTTCGCGATTCATCGGGCGGTTCCACAGGCTCGTCGGAAATGGAGAGTACCTCGCTTCGACCGCCTCCTCGCCTCACGGCTGAGGCGGCCTTGTGGCGGGGACCCAAGTGGGGCTTGGTCAGAGGAGGTAGCGCGGGAGGTGCCACAAGTCAACCTCCGGACTCGAGAGCCTTGAGGGGCAAGACCCCGGGGCTCGCCCGACCCTCGTCCGACTCCATGCGGAACCATCAGCGGTTCGAAGTCGGACAAGCTGATCCTTCGCCAAGAAGGGTAAGGCGCCGGTGTCCTCCGTCAACAGGAGGCACGGATAACTCTTGGGCGCTCAGCGGTGCCTCCATCGAGAAAAACACCGCCTTTGTTATGTCGCGGTGATCCGGACAATTCGATCCGCCAAGCGGTGACGGCTCTTACCAGACCTTCTAACGGGCTTTGAGGTAAGTTTCAAACATGTAAAAATATTACCGCATAGGCAGTAGCCCACGATGCTTAGTTCGGTGTTGGAAAGAAAAGCGGACTAAGGATCTAAAAGATATCTGTGAGAGTCTAACATAAGTATGTCAATATGGGAATGCGAGGCTCTTGTTCTTGACCTCTGCCGCCTTGTGCGGAGGTCAATGCATTCAAGCAGAACCTCGGCGGTCCGAGCGAGCTCGGACAAGCCAAGAAGGAGCTTCGAGGACAAGGAAGGTAAGTAATACCTTATTAAAGAAATACCTTATAGAAAAGGTTTTGGTTGCGAAAAATAACAGAATAACATGGATGCTGCGGGGGCCCGCGAGCGAGGTGGCGACCACGAGGAAGCGGTGTCTGTGGCGGCTCATGGCTGCGGAATGCACGGCGAGAGAAAGGGAGGCACAGCTGGAGGAGGTGCGGCAAGAGCTCAGATTGTCGTGAAAAAACCACGAGGTTTGGGCGTGACTCGAACCGAGAGTCGAGCTTGCCTCGGCTCTTGAAGTGCCAAAGCTGCTAAGGCGAGGCCAAAAAGCCCTCCATGAAATTGAAGCACTAAAGAAGATAGCGGCGGGTAAGGCATTCTTTATGCAAAGCAAGAATGTAAATTCAATTACATTACTTACCGGATTCGGAGCTCTCCAGGAGCATTCATGATTTGCCCGTAGTCGTCGATCTTGCCGCATTCTACAGCGCCCGGAGAGGAGCTCCACGGAGAAGGTGTTCTGG
The DNA here is from genome assembly GCA_021605205.1 of Aegilops longissima. NCBI lineage: Eukaryota > Viridiplantae > Streptophyta > Magnoliopsida > Poales > Poaceae > Aegilops > Aegilops longissima. The sequence goes on from CM038679.1 coordinate 165,061,883, forward strand.
TCTCAATATCTGAGGCGGACATCCGGTGCCCCTAAGCGACCAGCTGAAGCAGCGGTCGAGCTCCACAAGGTCGCCGAACAGGCCATGAAGGGCTTTATAAGCGGTGTGGCCATTGGAGGCCATGCAGGAGCTACGCCGGCTTGGTGCAGTGGTGGTGGATGCTGTCCATGACAGAAGTCATCAAAGCGCTCCGTCTGCATTGAGCGTGTCCGTCGGGCCCTTGCCCATGCTAAAGTGCTGCTTGGGGCAAGCTGGATCTTGGAGAAGGCTTGTGACAGACGGGCCACGAAGGAGCCATGAGCATCGCCGCGCCGAAATGTACTATGAGGGCCTCTGAAGGTGCCCGTCGAATAGCGGATGAGTGCTCCAAAGATGTAATTTTGAATAAACTCGCATTTGTTATCGTGTATGCGCTAAAACTTGTTCATATCGCTAAGCAATGCTAATTAATTTAAAATATTACCTTACATGCGGCCGTTTATCAAATTTGAGAGATGGCAAGTCGTTGGCTTCAGCCCCATGCCACAGTCTTTGGGGTGTTGGGATAAACTTGAGCACTCTTGTTCCCATTCTTGGGTCCATCTGAGGGCGCTCAACACAACGAACAAGGCAACCGGACTTATAATGCTTGAACACTCTCCTTAGCCATAGAATTCTATAATTTTAAATTTGGTGAAGCCTAGTATTCGGAAGACCAAGTTGAGGCGCTATCACGCCTTGGCGGACAATTCCGGTTCCTCGCTCTAAGCGGCATAAGTCTTTAGGGACCCAAAAAACCTCTCGAACAGCGACCGGCTCTCGACCTATCATGATGGTCAGTTTTAGCTTTCTCCTTTGAGGTGCTCGACCCGGCATAAGCGGGGCACAATCGCGATGGTTCTCCGTGCTACCTTAACCGATATAAGCGGGCGTAAGGTACCAAAACACGGGGCAGGCGAACCAACTATTGACCCAAGACATGATTGAGCCAATTCATATAATGCTATAAGTTAAGGTGCCGCACTTGTGAAAGTGTTAGGACTTATCACACCATAATTTTGGGATACTTAAGCCCCTGGTGTATTGGCGTACCAAAGTGTCTGGTTGCAACATGTAAATGAAATGAACATATGTATATATTAAAGGAAGTAGAGCAATAATAAGCAAAAGCTATGTATTGTTTATTCAAAAATACTAGCATCGGTTCGGGTTCCGGCGGACCCTTAAATTCGAACTACTGGGGTGCGGAGATCAACCCTCCACCGTCTCGTACCTCGCTTGAATCGAGGGACCTAAACTACTAGCAAGAACAACACAAGAGGCATAAGATTTATACTAGTTAGACCACCGTTGTGGTGTAATACCTACTCTAGTTTGTAGTGTGGTGGATTGCCTGCAGGGGCTGATGAAGAATAATACAGGGAAGAACAGCCAGGAGAGTCTGTTCTTGGTGGAAGCGATGAACTGCTAAGTGGTGTCCGTCGCTCTAGCTTAAGGATGGGTCTCTATCTCTCTCTGGATTCAGATGGCGGATCCTCCGTTCCTATGGTGGCTAGCTCTACTTATATGAGCGAAGGCCTGGGCCTCTTCCCAAATATTGGCGGGAAGGGCACCAACAATTGGCCATTTAAAGGGAGCAGCGGGTACACTTATCGACTAAAGTTGGTCCTCGCCTACCAAAGGCTCGGTGATGGCCTTTGCTTGGGCTCCACGATGGCTGCATTCTAGCCGTTGGGGCTAGTCTTGGTCTGTTGCACAGCGGATGCCTTTGCTTGATGCTCTACTTTGCGCTTGCTCCTTTGCACCAAAGAGGAAAGGAGGGGCTGCTTGTGGTGCCCGGCGCCAGTGGCGCCCTTGGTAATCATGGCTTGCCTCATGGGCACCTCGCGAGGTACCACCTTGAACTCTCCGCCTCCTCGTGAGCCAGCCTTTGAGGCTGCGCTGAGGAAGCTCTTGGTCGTCCGCCCAGCAATCTCAGCCCCTCACGAGTGTCTTGAGCTTGTGTTGATGGAGATGGGCTGTCACGGGCCTCCTTTGAGCCACGCCGCAGGCATGGGAGAGCAAGTCAGGGACCCCGTTCCCGAGCATGCGACAACTGCAATGGAAGCAGAATGATACAAATATTGCGATAAGCAAGGGATGGGACTATCTAACATGTAAGCCCTCCGGGGGTAAGCTCTTGGATGATATGTAAAACAGGTATAATGCTCGTAAGAGACCACTGAACACTCGGCGTGGCTTTCCGCTTCCTGGCTGTTGCATCATGAGTTGGCGATTCAAGAGCAGACGGGACTTCTCAAAGGCGGAGTCTGAAAGTAAAAAAGGAAGAAAAAGGAAAAGAAAAAGGAAATGACACAAGCAGGGCCCACAGTGCGGTTGAGCGCATTCTTGGCGTGCGTTGTATTGCCCCTCCCCATATGCCCATGGTATCTCGGGCGTAATTATATCAGCGTAACACTAACCATAATTTAGCGAGGGCTGGGGTTGGGGCGGATTACTACTCGTGCTTGAATCGTGCGGGTGGTCTTGTTGCGAGGTTACTCGGGCGTGCTTGGCGGTGTCCGGACGCTTAGTGGCCGGACTCGAGAATTGCCGCGAGAGGATGCTTTGCACCTCTGCCGCGAGGGCCGCCGTATGCTCCTCCGTTCGGAGAGAGCGTTTGGTGTCTCCATTGACCGTGATTACTCCTCGAGGGCCTGGCATATTGAGCTTGAGGTATGCGTAGTCGGCACCGCATTGAACTTTCTGAATCACGGTTCGTCGGCGATGCATGATAGCCCGCTGCGAATGGGGCGATGTCGAAGATTAACTCTTCGCCCGGAAGTTATCTGGAGATCGAAGATCACTTGGCGTGACTAAGCCTGTACAATTGGCCTCTACACCCGGTACAATTGGCCTCTACACCCATTTTGCGCCTTGTATCACGATAAAGCAGGTTCAGGCTGCTACCGCCGTCCATCGGGACTCGGTGAGTGAAATCCGTCAATAATTGGGTCAGAACCAATGCGGCGAAGCCGCCGTGGCGGATGCTAGTGGGGTGGTCCCGATCAAAGGTGATCGGGAAGGAAGACCATGGGTTGAACTTTAGGCGGCGGCTCCATCATATCTCGTCCGTAGTGCGCTTCCGCTCCCTTTTGGGTATGTGGGTTGCGTATATCATGTTCACCGTCCGCACTTGTGTGGAAAACCTTCTGTCCTCTATTGTTTGGCGGCGGGCTCTTCCTCGTCATCGCTATACAGCCTTGTCATTGAGTTTGGCACTTAACTTGCCTGCTTGCTTGAACACCCAACAATCCTTGTTGGTGTGATTGGCTAGTTTTCGGGGTGCCATGTATTTGCTGGCGATCAGTATCACGGTCCAAGTTGGGCGGGCCGGGGTATTTCTTTTGAATGGCTTCTTCCGCTGACGGGTTTAGAGCCTCTGAATCCGGCATTGGCCGTATCTTGATATTATCGCCGTTGATGCGGCGCTTGTTCTTATTGCGGCGACACGCCATTGCTGTCCTTGGTATCCGGACTATCGGGATGTTTTGCCAAGTTGTTGCTTGAGCTAGCTAGCTGTCCTCTCCCGCTGGCGAGTCATGAGGGTTGTGAGGGCTTCCATAGATTCGGCTTTTCTGTCCTAGGTGCGGGCAAGCCACTCGTCGCGGATGTTATGTTTGAAGGCTGCAAGGGCCTCTGCATCCGGACGATCAACGATTGATTTTTCTTTATTCTGAACCGAGTCGAATTATGCGGCGATTCTTACAGCTGCTGAATTATGTGGCTAAGGTCATCGGCGTCGGTGGTCGCACATATGTGCCCTGGAAGTTATCAAGGAATGCGGCTTCCAGCTCCTCCCAACAACCAATTGATTCTGCTGGCAAGCTATGGAGCCAATGTCGAGCTGGTCGTTTAAGCTTGAGTGGGAGGTATTTGATGGCATGTAGATCATGACTGCAGGCCATGTGGATATGGAGGAGATAATCCTCGATCCGGACCGCGAGGATCTGTGGTACCATCGTATGATTCGATGTTTACGGGCTTGAAGCCCTCGGGGATTTGATGATCCATTACTTCATCATGAAGCATAGTGGGTGTCTTGGCGCCTCTGTATTGGGCTATATCACGGCGTAGCTCATATGAGCTTTGTCTCTGTGTTCGGCCCGGCGGTTTTCTTGTATCCGGCATAGCGGTAATCATCCGCATTGCTGGGCACCCCGCGATCTGTAGATCGATCTTGTATGTGTTGCCTTATCCTCCAATATATCCCATAAGTCCGGTAGCGTTTTCCGTGCCTTGGTACTTTTTGGCGTCGGGGTGTGGCTTGGCGTCGCTGGTGACTTAGGTGCTTCCTCGTCTAGTCGAGGCAATGGCCTCACGTTTGGGGTAGCTTTTGGAGGCGTTCGAGTTTATACTCTTGGCTGCAGGACTTGATCCATCATCGACTAGTAGGTCTTGATCAGCTCTAAGCTGTTGCTGCTTTTCTTGAGGCTGCTTGCCGTGGCTATAAGCCTGCATTTGAAAGCAGCTCTTGTTGGCGGGATCCTCGAGGCACAACAAATTAAATGCGTCGTCGAGGCTTGCCTCATCTTGGAGGGCGCATAATTATAGTCCTCGACCTCTCTTTCTGCCGCACTATCGTGCGGGCTTGCTTCTCTCTCCTCCTCTGCTGGCTGAGAGTCTGCTGGAGGGTTCTCTTCGGCCTTGTCTGGGGTGTTATTATCTCCGTGCGGAATCACCGTTTATTGTGGTGGGATTTAGGCGGCGCCGCTGGCGTCGGCGCTTGGCTGTTCTTGGAGGGTCATCCTCTGTTGTTCCATCGCCGTTCCCATCTTTTGGGATGTCCACCATATATATGTCATATGAGGTGGCCTTCCGATTGCCACATGGCGTTGGGTCTAGGTGCGTCTCGGCATCGTCGTCCATACCGTTGATGTCTTGGTCGTGAGTCGGCATGTCGGTTAAATCATCGGCGGTGGCTACAAAGTGGGTGGTGGGTGGGTGTTGAATTTCTTCGTCGTCCGCATCCCAACCTTCCTGTCCGTAGTCCGGCGGGCTCTCCGGATAATGAGAGAGACTTTAGTGAATTCAGGATGTCGCCAAAGGCGAGTGCTGAAAGATGTCATGACGATGAACTCCATGACCGGCGCCCAATCGGATTCGATTGGCGAGGCGCGGAGGTTGAGTCGAGAGAGAGTCCGGCACCACAGAGTCAAGGTCTTCGCAAAGGACAGGGATGGAGTTGGCTTAATCGCCGTTGAGTTATAGCCCCAGGCGGTGTCAACCACTCGTCCTTGATCGGGAATCCGGCTCCGGATTAAGGGTCGGGCGGATCTTTGATGCGGCCTCGAGGCCTTTGTTCGGCTGCGAGCTAGATCGTGCCCATCGAGGCGCAGTCTTGGCGGCGCTTAGTTGCGGCTCGAATCCGTCGAAGATCAAGTCTCCGCGGATATCGGCCATATAGTTTAAACTTCAAATCTGACTGGCGGCGGGCGTAGCTTCGATCTGCTCCGGATGGCCAGCGAATTGGCCCATGATGCAAAGCCGCCGAATCTGAAGATCTGTCGGGAGAAAAGTCTCACCTTGGACGCGCCGTTGTTGATGATCGAAGGAGCCATCGGGCCTATCGGTGACGACACAGAGGAACTCTCAATGAAAGCACCAATGTCGGTGTCAAAACCGGCGGATCTCGGGTAGGGGGTCCCGAACTGTGTGTCTAGGCGGATGGTAACAGGAGACAAGGGACACGATGTTTTTACCCATGTTCGGGCCCTCTCGATGGAGGTAATACCCTACTCCTGCTTGATTAATATTGATGATATGGGTAGTACAAGAGTAGATCTACCACGAGATCAAGGAGGCTAAACCCTAGAAGCTAGCCTATGGTATGATTATTGTTCGTCCTATGGACTAAAACCCTCCGGTTTATATAGACACCGGATAGGTTAGGGTTACACAGAGTCGGTTACAATGGTAGGAGATCTACATATCCGTATCGCCAAGCTTGCCTTCCACGCCAAGGAAAGTCCCATCCGTACACGGGACGAATTCTTCAATCTTGTATCTTCATAGTCTTGGAGTCTGGCCGTGACGATAGTCCGGCTATCCGGACTAGGACTCCCTCAGCGGCCTTGCGTGTTTCCACCTGCTGCTCCAAGGAGGCGCCCCAGGCTTGGAGCTCCCACGCGCATTTCTCTGCGACCTCGCGGCGACGGTCAGCTTCCCGGGCCTCTTCCAGGGCACAAGTGCAGGCCTCACGCGAGGCCGCAAGAGACACCTCGGCCTTCGCATTATCAAGCTCGCGCTACTGGCACCTGAGGTTGATGTCCACCTTCAGTTTATGCCGCTCCTCCACCAGTGGAAGACCCTCAGCCTCGATACGCGCGTCTACGTCCACGAGTTCTCCGCTGAGCCGGCTCATCGCGCCCATTGCCTCCTGAAAAAGCTCGTGGCGGACGATGCTCCATTGGCGCGCATGCTCAAGCGCACCACCGATCCTGTCCTCCACGGCGGGGATTGCATATGAGACCCGAAGGAGACCTTGGAATGCTCGCCGCACCTCCGTCGAGGCCACGAAGAAGGGACGGCAGGAGCGAGGGTTCGAGACGCCAAGCTAGCGTGTCTGTCTCTCCGGCCGACCTCGCGTCAGGGGCGGCATGCTGGCTCAGGACGCTCAAGGCCAGCGGGAGACTCGAGGCAGGAGAAGGCTGCTTCCTGAGAGGCTTCACGACTTTAGCGAAAGGGATCCTGAAAAGCCACCGTCAGGAAGGGAAGCGACACTCAAGGGATCACAAAGATAAGGTACTTACTCATCTATGGCGATATACTTCCTCTGTTTCAATGGCTGGCGAGGGGCACCACTTCTACAGCTTGGGGACCCTTCCTCTTGCGGAGAGTCTCGAAGTCCACCCGGAGCCTGCTGAAGCACTGGACGTGGCAGCCAGCGCAGGGCACGACTGGAGAAGCACCCAAGGAGACGACCTCAGGCGCGCCAAGCTGGGGAGAGCTGTCAGGCTCCGCCTCACGACGGCCGGCCGAGGCCTCGGGAACTTTGGCCTCAAGAGCAGCGGGCTGCACCACCCCCTAAACTGCCACCCCAGGGCAAGAGTCTCGGGCTCCCGAGGATGGTGCCTCAGGAGCCTTGGGAGGCGCCGACACCTCGGCACCTGCGCATCCGGCATCCAATGGTACTTTCCCCTCTGCGTTCACTCTTGGGGCAAGATCAGCGCCGACGACGAGGAGAGGAACCATGGTGACGGGGTTCTCGCGGGGCCCCACAAGGCCGACTAGACGAAGCCCCCATTCATCGAAAGGGGGCATCTGCCCCGTGAACTCCACCCTGTTCGAGCAGCTGTACAGGAAACAAGCCTCCTGCGGCAGATCACCAGGTGAGGAGTTACCTGCCAAGACTTCAAGCACCATCCTTCGTGCCTCGGCCGGGAGCTCCGATTCCTGAAGCCTCATGCGATCCTGGTCACCGGTTAGGGCCCACATCGGCTGGGAGTGGCGTTGGAGTGGGGCGATTCAGCGTAGGAGGAACTCCTTCATCACCTTGGGCGCGGTAACACCAAGATCCTTCAGCCTCCTCAGCCGGAGCCAGACGAAAGCAAGACGGGAGCTCGCAAGCTCCTCCTGACCCGAGCCGGAGCTGGGGACGGCGGGTGACGACGGAGGCGAGAGCAGGGGGCTGAGCACTCCAACATCAACGTACACCATCGTGTCCAAAACTCGCTCGTCGATGGTAGGAGATCAAAGTCAATCCTCAAGCCGGTTGTCGCCGCCACGGCCTGAAAGCTCAGGTACCCCGAACACTGCCGGATGTCGGTCAGGTGCAGCGAGAAGAAATGGCGCAGGAGGGCCACGGAAGGGGCAATGCCCACCATGGCCTCGCAGACAAAGGCGAAGATGGCGAGAAGGGCAATAGATTGGGGATCAAGGTGCAGCATATGGATCTGGTAATGGGAAAGCACGACACTGAAGAAGGCGGAGAAGGGAGGAACCAGGCCAGCCCACAGGGCATCGATGAAGAACTGGACCTCGGTGGCCGTCCTATCGATGGTAGCTCGGGACGCAGGCTAGGCCACCATCCCTCCCCACTCGTTGAAGCAGGTAGCGAGCGCAGGACAGACCTAATCCATGGCCTCCTGGATGAGCACCACGATCGGCCGACGGCGGGCTCGACGGCCAAAGGTGGGCTAGGTGATGACAGAGGCTTCTTCCCTTTCTCCATCCAGTTCGGCGCCATGGCGATAGAGAGGACTGAGCTCGGGTCGGATTGGAAAAGGAAGCAGAGGTACCAGGAAGCAAAGAAGTTGGGGAGTGCTTTGCCAGCAATGGGGAAATAACTGTGTAGGACGCTGAGGCCGCCTAGCTAGGCGGATTTCAAGGTTGCATGGGGAACCGGGGCCGCCCACGTCCCGTCAATCGCCACGCGTCGAGCGGGGCCGAAGGCTGTTGGGGCCCGCGGCGCTCCGCACTTGCCCTTTGGCTTCACCTCGAAGCTAAGTCTGAGCGCGCCTTGGGCCCAGGGGCTACTGTCGGCGTCACAGGAGCAGTTGTCCCAGACTTGCTGCTGCGGCCTGGCGTGGCTCGCCCACTGACCTGCAGCCCATCTTCACCAGCAAACAATCAAGACACTCGCGAGGGGCCAAGCCTCGTGAGGCGGACGGCACAAGACCTCCTCAGGAGTGGCCTCACCAGGCTGGCTCGCGAGGGGTGGAGAGATCAAGGCAAGGGACACCTCTCGACGTTCTAGTGACGCAAGCCATGACGACTCGAGCCAGGCAGGCGCCAGGTGGGCGCCCGGCCTTGGCGATGTCCTCGTTCCTCTTTGGTGCTAAAGGGGCAAGCGCTTGAGGCGAGAGTCCCGAGGCATCGGGCAAAGGTTTCCATATCGGTGGAGCAGAGACCAAGACTAGCGGGGCGGCTGGGCCGAAGGTCACCGTGGAGCCAAGGCAGTGTCACCACAGAGCCTTCGTGGCGAAGACCACCTTTAGTCAGGATAGCCTGTACTAGTTGTCCCCCTTCAAACTGGCCGTTGTGGCATCCCTTCCCGCTCAATATTTGGGGAGAGGACCAGGCCTCTATAAATAGGACTAGCCACCACAGTAGGAGGCAACTGATTCAGATCATCCTCACCCACACCAGTTCAACAAGCACAACAACACCTCACCTCAGGAGGCTGTTCTTCCCTTGTACTTTTCATACTCGGCCCAAGAGGCAATTCACCACACCACACTGGAGTAGGGTATTACACCACAACGGTGGCCCGAACTAGTATAAATCTCGTGTCTCTTGTGTTGCGGGTTCGTCGAGCTAGGCTTTGAGATCGCGGCGAGGCTGAGGGTGTGATTAGGTAGGGGGAGATCTTCGTGCGCACTCTAATGTTCGAACCTCAAGGGTTTTGCCGGAACCCGGAATCCGACAGCTACTCCTGCTGCTGCTATATGATGAATTGCTATGAGCTGCTCCTGCTGCTGCTATATGATGAATTTCTATGAGCTGCTGCTGCTGCTATATGATGAATTGCTATGAGCTGCTACTGGTATATGATGAATTGCACATTGCTGCTGTTGTATGATGGGTTGCTATGAGCTGCTGCTGTTGCTATATGATGCTTTCAGGTGGTGCTACTATATCATAATAACCAGCCACTTGGAGCATCGAATTCCGATAAATAATTGTTCTTCATTTAAATTTGGGTCATGCGTTCTTCATTTAAATTAGGCAATGGGATCTCCATTGAAGACAATGACCAAAGTAGATTGTGCCAAGTAGATGGTATCTTTGTATTTGCATTCTGAACAAATATTGATGGTATGTTTTCCTATCATATTAATTACTAGACTAGGTTCAATTTGTGATGTTTGCAAGTCAAATTAATTTTCATATGGGCAGCAAAATGACAAAATATAATGCAATCTAGACTTCTTACTGATCATACCAAAGATAAGCTGAAAAGGCAGGCAATGAAAAGAACTGGTTGGCTTATTACCTGGAGCTTATATTCAAAGGTGCTTATTTTCTAAGGATAACTCGTAATAACTGTCCGTAAGAAACTTGGCTAATAGAATTGACAAACAAATAACATGTCACGATGATTGCAATGGAGGCCCAGTTCTTTTGCCAGATTCTTCCAGAATCTGACCCCTACCCGGATTCTCCCAGAATATTTGAGCTCCATTTGTTTAAAATCCTATCTAGTTGCGGTCTAATTAGGTAGGATTGTAAAACAAAAGGGGGTCAAAGATTCTAGGAGAAGCTTCTAAAGGGCAGATCAGGAGAATCTACAAAAAGCTGAGTCGAATGTTCTACCATATCACACTGTATAGGCTCACCATTGCCTCTCCTTTTTTGGGATGTTCCATGAAATTGCCACATATATATTGTACTTTGTCATTGCATAACCCTATCTGCAAGTTGACATGGCTAATTTCAGACATCTCTACATGATAATACATTGCATATCCCTTTTGCATATTTAAACCACCAATTAATGATTGTGTGCGTAGCATAAACTAGCCATGACACTGTGTGCTAGACTAGCATGCACTTTAAGGGAGCCTAATATAGTGCACTGGAATTCCTACATGCCACCTACGATTTTGTGTAATGTACTACCTATGTTCCTAAATATATGTCTTTGTAGAGATTCCAGTATGGACCACATACAGATGTATATAGATGCATTTTCGAGTGTAGCCTATAGTGGAATCTCTAGAAAGACTTATATTTAGGAACGGAGGGAGTATCATGTATGACATCTACATATCTAATTTAGCAGCCAGTAGTAGAAATCATTGTCTGCAGAAAGGGATTACTGGTCGAAAATCCTAGCAAAGAATGTTGGCAGGCACACAACAATAGAAAAAGAGAGAGACGCACTTACAAGATCATATCAATTTCTCAGTCCAGGATCTTGGTTGGACAAGCTATTAGATCCAGAAGAAACATCATCCTTGTAGTTTTTGCCAGCTGCATAACATGTAACAACGACATGTTAGTATATTTGAAGTACATCGGGCAGGTGATGCTGGACGGGTTTAAAGGTGACAAGTACCTAGGTCGTGGCGGGTGCTTGGCATCTTGCCAGACGGTGGGAATCGGGTTAGAAACGTCAAGGGTGACGATGCTGCGCTAGCTGTCACGGTCCGGAAAGGAGATCTAGAACCGTCGAGTAGGGTGTTTGTGGAGCGGCTTCGGTAGGGTGGACTACAATGTGGGCAGAGCAGATCTGAGGCCGTGGACAAGGGCATCGGTGAAGCTGCTCTGGTGGTTGTGTTCAGGATGGTGTTGAGATGCGGATCTGCGGCTATGGACGGGGCATCAGAAACTGCCCCGGTAGGTTGGACGAGGGTGTGATGAAGCGGATCTGAGGCCGTGGACTTGTGAGTTGGCAAAGCGGCCTTGGCAGGGTTGAGAATGGTATAGACAAAGCTACTTCGGTAGGGTTGACGATGGTGTCGGTGAAGCGACTCCGATAGGGTTGAGGAAGGTGTCGGCGAAGAGGATCAGAGGCCGCCGACGGGGGCATCGGTGGGGCGGCTTCGGGGGGGGGGGGGATGTGGACGAAGCGTCTCCGGTGGGGAGTATGAAGGAGCCACTGCAGATGCCCTGTAGTTGACGAGAGTACCGGCGAAGCAGATCCGGCGCCATGGACAAGGTCGGCACTGCATGGGCTGTGGTACAGTGGTGGATGAGCAGTCTACTTGTTTCTAGGGGAGGTGGGAGGGATAGATGCGGCCGCGAGGCGAGATCCGGCGAAGTGGGCCTTGTTGGCGATGAATGGGCTCTGGTACACGGTGGATGAGCGATCTAGGGTTTGAGAGGGAGGGTAGAAAGGCCGATGAAGTACGGACGGCGTGATGTAAGATGCTCTGGTGCTGTGGAGTTAGTCATTTTTGTGGGAGCAAGAGAGGAAAAGGGGGTGCCGTGTGGTGGGGGGAACCGGAAGTTACCAAAGCAGCCCCGACCTATTATGTAAATGAGGGCCGTATTATAACTGTAGTTCTCAGTGCACCAAGGACAAAAGAGGAATTTTGCATGCTAAAGACTAGGTGGCGAAAATTTTAGAAGGAGGCGGGAGATTTTGCCGCCCGCAGGATCGTTCGTATCCAGTTTCAACTAATTTTCGACAGTGCTAGGGGGGAGGTCATGCGAGACTGTGTACACAGGGCACACGTCAGCAGTTAATAACTAGTGTGAAGTCCACCCCAGAAAAAAAAGACAATAACTCGCGATGATGCACTGATAACTTGGACGTTCACACGGGCGCGACCAATCGTACGCGTGTAGAGGTGATATGTCTCCAACGTATCTATAATTTATGAAGTATTCATGCTGTTTTATTATCATTCTTGGATGTTTTACAATCATTTTGTAGCAACTTTATATAATTTTTTGGGACTAACCTCTTGACCCAGTACCCAGTGCTAGTTGCTCTTTTTTGCTTGTTTTTTACATCGCAGGAAATCAATATCAAACAGAGTCCAAACACCACGAAACTTTTTGTGGATTTTTTATGGACCAGAAGACCACCAATGGGCCAGAGCAGCACCTGGAGGTGCCCCGAGGGGGGCACAACCCACTAGGGCACACCTGGGGCCCAGGCGCACCCAGGTGGGTTGTGCCCACCTCGGTGGCCTCCCACACCCCCTCTTTACCCTATAAATTCACAAATATTCCCAAAACCCTTAGGGTTAACCTAGATCAGAAGTTCTGCCACCGCAAGGCTCTGTAGCCACCGAAAACCAATCTAGATCCCGTTCCGGCACCCTGTCGGAGGGGGGAATCATCTCCGGTGGCTATCTTCATCATCCTGACGGCCACCACGATGAGGAGGGAGTAGTCCAGCCACGGGGCTGAGGGTTTGTACCAGTAGCTATGTGTTTAATCTCTCTCTCGCACGCGTTCTTGAGATGTCACAATCTTGATGTATCGCAGGCTTTGTTAAAATAGTCGGATCATATGGTGTTTTCCCCTCTCTATCTTGTTGTGATGAATTGAGTTTTTCCCATTGAGATTTCGTTATTATCAGATTGAATACTTCTATGGATTTGAGAACACTTGATATATGTCTTACAATTTAATAGTCGTGGTGACAATGGGGTATCGTATTGATTCACTTGATATGTCTTTTGGAACTCGACTCGCAGATTCCCAAGGTGACATTGGGGTAATCGATGCATATGGGTTGATGCACGTTCCTGTCTTTGTTTCTCCGGTGGAAATCTTGGGGCACTCTTTGAAGTTCCTTGTGTTGGATTGAGTATTATGAATATGAATTTGCTTTGGCGTTATATTAGTATGAACTCTAGGATAGATCGAACGGAAAGAATAGCTTTGTGTTATTTTAGTAAGAACTCTTGAATAGATCGAACGGAAAGAATATCTTTGAGGTGGTTTCGTACCCTACAAACAATTTATTCTTATGTTCTCCGCTAGATAGGAACTTTCGAGTGATTCTTCATCGCACTTTGAGGGATGGTTATATGATCCAATTATGTTAGCATTGTTGAGAGATTGCACTAGTGAAAGTACGGACCCTAGGCCTCATTTTCAAGCATTGCAATACCGTTTTTGTGCCCGTTTACTATTTTCTACCTTTATGTTTTTATTTGTTCAGATTATAAAAATATATTTCTACCATCCGTATTACACTTTTATCACCATCGCTTCGCCGAACTAGTGCACCTATACAATTTGCCATTGTATTAGGTGTGTTGGCGACACAAGAGATTTCTTGTATTTTGTTGCAGGGTTGTTTGAGAGAGACCATCTTCATCCTATGCCTCCCATTGATTGATAAACCTTAGGTCATCCACTTGAGGGAAAATTGCTACAGTCCTACAAAACTCTGTGCTTGGAGGCCTAACACGAGTCTACAAGAATAAAGTTGCGTAGTAGACATCAAGCTCTTTTCTGGCGCCGTTGCCGAGGAGGTGAGTGCATGAAAGTATATCTTTAGATCTTGCAATTGAATCTTTTACGTTCTTGTTTTATCACTAGTTTTGTTTATAAAATAAAACTACATAAAAAATGGAATTGAGGTTGCATCATATTATTGATCATCTTTATAATATCTTTCTTGAAAATGACGGATCGGAAAATTGTGCTCTATTGTTAGAACAAGAAGTCAATAAAATGTTTGGCATAAATGATGAGCATGATTGCAATGTTGTTATTATGAATTCTTTGAATATCCATGATGCTAATGATATGAAAAGCCATAAGCTTGGGGATGCTATGTTTAATGAAGATGATATTTTTAGTCCCCCAAGTTTTGATGAGCAAATTTATTATGATGAAAGCATGCCCCCTATTTATGATGATTACAATGATGAAAGTGGATTCGGAGAGGTCATGACTTTATTTAAGGATGTATCGACCATTTTGGATGAGGCTTCAATTGAATATGACAACAAAAGTTCCTATCTATGATGATTATGGTGATGACATGTATGCTATAAAGTATAATGATAACCATGAAACTCGGCATCATGATATTAATTTTCAATCCCATGATAGTTATTTTGTTGAGTTTGCTGCCACTACTATTCATGAGAATAAATTTGCTTATGTGGAGATTAATAAATTTTCTATGCTTTTGAATCATGAAAAGAATGCTTTATGTGATAGTTATATTTTTGAATTCATTCATGATGCTACTGAATTATGATATAGGAACAAATGCTTTTACATATTGAAATAATATCAAGTTTCCTCTCTATGTGTTGAAAATATTGAAGTTATGATTGTTTTTCCTTCCTATGCTAGTTGATTCTTGTTCCCATAAGTTGTTTTATCACAAAATCCCTATGCATAGGAAGTGGGTTAGGCTTAAATGTGCTAGTAATATGCTTCATGATGCTCTATTTATGTTTCAATTCTTTTCTTTTATGCGAGGATCATTGAAATCATCATGCCTAGCTAAAAAGGCATAAAAGAAAAGCGTTTGTTGGAGGCAACGCAACACTTTTACTACTTATTTGTGTGTTCACATGATTATGCTACTGTGTTGATCATGTTTTATGCTTTTGTTTCAATAGAGTGCCAAGTAAAGCCTTTGGGATCATGTTGGGTGATAGTTGATTTGATCTTGCTGAAAAATAAAAACTTTTGCGCTTACGAAAATAATTCTCGTTTTTAACAGGAGAGTGATTTTGAGTTGATTCTTTTTGAAGAAGTTTAATATACAAATTGCCCACGTGTTCCTGATTTTTTTTCATAATTTTTGGAGTAGCAGAAGTATGGTAGTTATCCAGATTATTACAGACTGTTCTGTTTTTTGACAGATTCTGTTTTCAATGCATAGTTTGCTTGTTTTCTAGTTTCTATGGCTTATATTGCTCAATATAAATTGTGGAAATGATATTCTACAGTAGGCATTGTGTGGAAACAATTATGAATCTTGTCTATGACAGTACCAAAGTGAAATGGTTTGCTCTTTATCATACTAACATATCTCACAAAGTTCCGTTAAGTTTTGTGTGATTGAAGTTTTTAAGTTTTGGGTGAGATGTCGATATGAGGAGAATAAGGAGTGAAAATACCCTAATATTGGGGATTCCCAAGGAACCACAAGGTAATATTCAAGGAAGATCCAAGCAACTAAGCTTGGGGATGCCCCGGAAGGCATCCCCTCTTCCGTCTCAAACATTATCGGTATCCTCACTTGGAGCTATGTTTTCATTCATCACATGATATGTGTTTTGCTTGGAGTGTCAATTTCTTTTGTTAGGATTTGCTTGCTGTTATTTATAATAATGTTTTGCATCTTTTATTTCTATAAAAGTGGCATTGATAGCCTTTGCCATGCTTATTTTGCAAGTCTACATGTTGTTGTTTGAAAACAGAAAGTTTATTGCTGTTGCAAAAATTCCCTAGAAAAGTCAGAATATGATAAAATGTTGAAATTTTTTGCATAGAAAGATCTGATAAATTTTCTACGGTGTGGTAGAATTTCATAGTGTTTGGATTTGAATAAATATTGATACTCTTGCATTCTTTACAGACTGTACTGTTTTCGCAAATTGTTGTTATGTTTGCATATGTTTGCTTGTTTAATGATTCTATTTGAGGATGGGAGTATTAAATATGCATAGGCATTTAGTATTAAATGTTGAATAATAATTTTAGTGATTTGCTACAGTAGAGAATGATAAGGTTTTTGCATTGGTTTATACTAACTTATCTCACGAGTTCTTGTTGAGTTTTGTGTGGATGAAGCTTTTGAGATTTAGGAAAACCGTGATATGAGAGGAATTAAGGAGATACAAAAGCTCAAGCTTGGGGATGCCCAAGGCACCCAAAGATAATATTTCAAGAAGTCTCAAGCATCTAAGCTTGGGGATGCCCCGGTAGGCATACCGCCTTTCTACTTCAATAATTATCGGTTGAGCCTAAGTTTTTGCTTCTTCATATGATGTGTGCTATCCTTGGAATGTCATTTTATTTTGTTTGCTTTGCTGTTTTAATAAAATACTTAGATCTGAAAGTTTTCAAATAAAATAGAGTCCTCAAATAGTTGGTAGGGAGGCTAAGTAAGCAGGCACTCACATCCCGTCAACGAAGCTCTTTTCTATGGAATTTCTCTAGTGCTTCACTTATATCTTTTTGAGCACCGTGTGCTTTAGTATTTTTGAAGAAATTCTCTCTTGCTTCACTTAAATTAATTTGAGAGAAATAAATATTATGCTCATGATCTTCAATTATATCTTCTTGGAGTATTTTGTTATTTACTTGTGCTTCACTTATATCCTATGAGTAAATTGTTGAATAAATTGAATGTCATGAAGTTGAAATCTTATCATGCCTAGTGGTAGCTTCACATTGGGTTTAGAAAGTGAAATCTTTTGAGGCTTGACAATCACAATATTAGTCATACAGGCAATTCATGAATAATTAGTATAAGGAAGAGAACTTTCACATGCAAATACACTATCTTGGAAATCTTTTGTGATTGTGAGCCCGCATCAAAATATTATATGCCAAAATTGTTGACGTTAGACAAGGAAGACAACGTAATGGTTTATGTTTGTTCATATTCACACAGAAGTTATATTTTCATAGATCCTTCAACATGTGGTGCTTGTCCCCCATCTTTGCTAGCCAAAAATTCCGCACCAAGTAGAGATACTACTTGTGCATCCAAAAACCCTTAAACCCAAATCTTACTTTCAAGAGTCCACCGTACCTACCTAAGGATTGAATAAGATCCTTCAAGTAAGTTGTCATCAGTGCAATAAGGCAGTAAAAATTGCTTCTAAAAGTGTTAGATCATTTAGTGTAAGAGAAAATTGAGCGTTGTACGAACCTGTGATAGCAAAGAATAAAAGCGATAGACTGCATAATCAAGGTTGCTATCATAAGGGGCAATATAACTTGATGTTCTTTTGCACTAAGGGGTTGAGCATACAAACAAATAAGCGCATGCCAACCTCTGCTTCCCTATGCGAAGGGCCTATCATTTACTTTTATGTATTTACTTTTATGCAAGAGTCGAAGTTTTTCTCTATATTCGTTTTTATTTTTCTCCTTTGGCAAGCATCATGTGGTGAGGAAAGATCTAGGCACATATGTCCAGTTAAATATAGGTAGCATGAGTTATTATTGTTGACATCACCCTTGAGGTGAATACGTTGGGAGGAGAAATTATAAGCCCCTATCTTTCTATGTGTCCGGTTGAAATGTTTTGCTCATGTGTATGCGGTGAGTGTTAGCGATCATATAAGACTATATGATGGTTGAGTATGTACTTAAACTCTGTTGAATAAGTTGAATTACAATTGCTTTGTGACTGAGAACATAGGTTGTTGAGTTTCAAGAGAATTCATTGTTTGAACCTTAACATGTGAAGAGAAGTTTTATAAGAAAGAATTGTTGTTATAATGCTAGGAGAAGTTATTGAAATCATTGACCAAACTTATGCACTTTGCTAGCATTCACACTTCATAAATTATATCTTTTATCATTTACCTACTCGAGGACGAGTAGGAATTAAGCTTGGGGATGCTCATACGTCTCCAACATATCTATAATTTATGAAGTATTCATGCTATTTTAGTATCATTCTTGGATGTTTTACAATCATTTTGTAGCAACTTTTTATCATTTTTCGGGACTAACCTATTGACCCAGTTGTCGGTGTACTAGAGTAAGGGTACCCTGGTATCCCGAACTTCGTGCATGGCGATTCTTGACACCAGCGGCAGGGCTGCCTAGTGACCATAAGGTCCTCCGTGGTTCCTTTGGAGCCATTCAAGAACAAAGTATTTAAACCAAGAAGACAAGGCCCGGCAAGAGGAGCTTACGGGAAGGCCACTCAAGGCCACGCAGAAGACAAGACCCGGCAAGAGGAGCTTGCAGGGAAGGCTGGTGGCGACAAGCTCCCGGTCGCGACAAGGATTCAGCTGCGGCAAGGTGCTTGCGGCGAGCAACCTCTCTTCATCTCCGCTCCAGCTTATCCACCAGCGTGTCGCCATGGGGCCATTCAGCGTGCGTGTCAAGAGGCTGTGCAGCCAGCGGAGAAGCGATGGTAGCGGCGCTGACGGGGGTGCCATCGTGGCAGCGGTGGTGCCCCTGACGGTCCCTACTGCCTTTGTTTAGGCGACATGGGCGGGCATTTAATGCTTTTGTCCCTTGCCGTCGAGTTAGGTAGAATACCTTTGTACAAAGTAGCTGTACCAACCGCAACTCATTTTCCCATTTTGCCCTTGTTTACGTTGCCACTGTGGTGACCCCTTTGAGCCTATAAAGGAGGCCCATGCATAGCGTGGGGGGTTCGGCGAGTTCGACTCATTCGAGACTAGAAACACTCAAGCTAGGTTTTGTAGCTCTCGATGCTCCCTAGCAAGAACACAATACAATCGGACAAGCAGCAGTAGGAGTATTATCTCTCCGGAGAGCTCGAAGCTGGGTAAACCGCTTCGTGTGCATCGCCTCGATCTGCTCTTCGTGCAATCTCTGCCCCCCCACCGAACCAAAAGGGACTCGGTCCGCGGTCCCATAGGTGTTCATGGGTCACGATCAGCTTCCCGACATCTTTGGCGCGCCCGGTAAGGCGTCGAGGCTGTGTGAACCTGATCCGGCGTTCACACGGCGACCTCTTCATCATCTTCATCAACATGCCACGAAGAAGAAGGCTTGGCGGCAGCGAGCCGTCGCGTCAAACCCACCACCACGGAGCTAGCGAGTGGTGGGGAAGACGCCAGCGGAACGAACGGCGTTGACGAGGAGCTCATAGCGCCGCCAAGTCCAAGGACAAGGCTGCGCGAGACCTCGGCGTCGGATCGCACGCGTCCATCTCGAGGCAGCGGGACCGACAGCGTCATGGTGCTCGCAGCACCATGCGTTCGTTGGGCCAAGATCGAGCTGGTGGATCGGGGCGCTCAAGAACAGCGCGCGCCAACAGGCTGGTGCGGCGGGGGCGCGGTCGCTGGGCGAGATCTGCTCCTTCTAACATATTTAGAAGTCCGAGCATATCCCGCTCCTCGCACCGTTCGCCATTGCCGCCCACCACTCAAGAGGAAGCTTTGGCGCGAGCTCAACTGCTCCTGGATTACCCTCCAACGGCTGACAAGGTCGACGAATTGAGGGCCACCATTCAGAGTCTCATCGGCTTTGCCAACGGCGACGTTCCGTGGCAACCAAGCACATCGCTGCCGCGACAGGACGACAAGGCACGAGCCGGTGGCGACGAGACCTGCGGGGGTGCAACCACCATGCACTCTCCATCCCGAAGGCCAAGATCGCCGACTCGTCGGATCCACCTCGACATCGACTCCACCGCGTCGTCGGATCCACGAGCTCGACGCGACCAGCGCCAAGTTCTTGAGGAAAGGCAACAAGAAGGCGCTCGAACTTCGCATCGGCGCCCGAAGAAAGCGGCGTCAATCGACCAGCGCGCTGGGCCCCCTTGTCGACATGCAAGCGCCGGAGAACGGTGACTTGCCGTCTGTGGTAGGTTGCCCTGCGTTCACTTTCGTGAGCTACGGCAAGTCCGGTGGCCCGACAAGAAACATTTCAAGCCAGATGTGCGGAGAAATGCGATGGCAGGACACACCATCGGAGTTCCTCGGCATCTACACCATTGCGGTGCAAGCTGCGGGGCGAGCGACAAGATCCTCGCCAACTACTTCCCGGTGCTCAAGCCCAATGTCGAGATCTTGGCTCATGCACTTGCTGGACAGCTCCATATCTTCTTGGGCAGATCTATGCCATCGGTTTGTCGGCGCCTTCACGGTGACCACAAACCTCATGGCCAAGAAGAGTGACCTCCATCTGCTTTCGCCGGAAGGAAGGAGAGTCTCTGCGCAAGTTCATCGAGAGGTTCAGCCGTGTGCACTACAACATCCGGATGTCCACCCTGCCGCTTGATGATCAGCGCGTTTCATCGAGAATGTCGGAACCGCGAGAATGAGGAGGAGATGGTGATGTGCAAAGTCAAGGGCGTCGGTGAGCTGTATGCCCTGGCGAGAAGTGTGCGTCTTTGAGGAAGGAGGAGACTCCCAGGAGAGAATGCAGAAGCAGGATCTGATAGTGAGGAGACCGCCCCGGCAAAGAAGAGTCGGCGGTGGAACAACCGAAGGAAGAAGAGCAAAGATGTACTAGTTGTCGAGCAGTCCGGCAACGGTGGTGCCGCCAAGAAAGCCAAATTTGGTGGCTCCGGCAAGGAGGTTGCCGCTGGCGCCGACTGCAAACCTATGGCAGCCGCCGACAAGCAGGACAGCTCCAACAAACGATCTTGCAAGATCCACCGCACCAAGGGCCATGACCTCGAGCTGCAAGAAGGTCGAGCAGCTTGTTGAACAATGAAAGCTGAGTCTGAGCGGGCGCGACAAGGAGAAGGCCCAGAAAGGTCTGGGGGGGCTAGCAAGAAGCGACCGGCGGGGAGGGCGCCGCAGACAAAGCCAAGCAGCGGCAAGGAGACAGACCTCCCAGCGGCGCGACAAGGATGAAAACGGCGATGACGATGAAGATATGGAAGGCGATGAAGGTGGCGAGCAAGAGTTTGAGAAAGCCACGGAGGTCCTCTGCATTGGCGGCGGTGCTTCTGCATACCTCACACCGCCAACTCAAGCAATGGATGCGGGAGGTTAATGCAGCAGAACCATCCGTAGAGTCACGCAGGCCTTTGAAATGGTCCAGCACGCCTATCATCTTTGATATTGAGGACCACCTTGATCGCATAACCGCTATCGGGTGCTTGCTGATGTTGGTCTCACCAACTATCCGCAACCTCAAGGTCACCAAGATTCGAGTTGACGGCGGGGCCGGCTTAAACCTGATCTCATCTGTGGTGCTCGAAGCTTGGATCCACGACGGCGAGCTCGAAGAGCGGCACATTCAAGGAATTAACCCATGAAGGAGCAAGCCAAAGGGGAAGATCACGTTGCCGGTAACATTTGGCAGTGAACTAAACTTCAGGACTGAGAAGGTCACGTTTGACGTCGCTGATTTTCCATTGCCCTCCAATGGGATACTCGGCCGTCCAGCACTCGCCAAGTTCATGGCAGCCTCTCATTATGCATACAACTTACTCAAGATGCCAGGCCCGATAAGTGTCATTTCTGTCCATGGCGACAAGAAGGATGCTCTTATCTGCGCCGACAAGATCTACCGGGAGGCAGCAGCTGCAACCGATAGCAAATCACTAGCCGATGAAGTTCCCGGGGGGAAGAAGAAGACCAAGTCCGGCAAGAGCTCTGATGCCCACTCCGGCAAGCGCACCTTTTGGTGCTGCGCTACCGTCGAGGCGCACCATCGAGCTCCACCGCAAGTGCAAGAAGATGATGGCAGCTCCACGAAGACCAAGAAGGTTCCGCCAAGGAGGGCGGCTTGGTGGTACCTTCACCATCAGTGCCACTCTCGACCCTAAATAGGAAGGCGCGCTCGTTGCTTTCCTGCAGGCGAACGTCGACGTGTTTGCATGGCAACCGTCTGACATCCCCGGTGTTCCCAGGAAGGTAATTGAGCACCACTTAGCTGTCTGTCCTCATGCGCGGCCCATCAAGCAGAAAATCAGGAAGCAGGCAGTGGAGCGCCAAGAGTTCATTGCAGAAGAGATCAAGAAGTTGGAAGCAGCAGGCCTTGTCAGAGGAGTGCTCCATCCTACGTGGTTGGTCAATCCTGTAGTTGTTCGCAAGGCAAATGGGAAATGGAGACTTTGTATTGACTTCACAGATGTTAATAAAGCTTGTCCCAAAGACCCATTTCCCTTGCCGCGCATCGACCAGATTGTTGACTCCACGGCTGGATGTGATTTGCTTTCATTTCTTGATGTATATTCAGGATATCATCAGATCTTCATGGCAGAAGAGGATGAAGAGAAAACCGCATTCATCACCCCATGTGGCACCTACTGTTTTGTACGGATGCCTTTTGGGCTAAAGAATGCTGGTTTAACGTTTGCAAGAGTAGTCCATGGCGCTTTTGAGCGCAAATGCACGAAATGTAGAAGCCTACATGGATGACATAGTGGTCAAGAGCAAGGACAAAGCAACTCTGGTTCAAGATTTAGATGAGACCTTTGCAAATCTGCACAAGATCAACCTCAAGCTCAACCCGAGAAGTGCGTGTTTGGAGTCCCTTCCGGCAAGCTTCTCGGGTTCTTCGTCTCGGCAGGAATTGAAGCCAATCCCGACAAGATCAAGGCCATTGAGCAGATTGAAGCACCAAAGCGCGTCAAGGATGTCGAAGACTTGCGGTTGCGTGGCTGCTCTCAGCAGGTTTATCTCTGGGTCTGCTGGCGGCATACTGCCATTTTCAAGATTTTGAAAAGGCAGGTCAATGAAATGGACTCCGAAGCGGAGGCTGCGCTGCGAGACCTAAAGAGGTACTGTCCTCTACTCCAACACTTGTCGCACCTAGGCCACAAGAGAAGTTGCTGCTATATATAGCGGCAACCAATCAAGTGGTTAGTGCTGCGTTAGTAGCGGAAAGGGAGGCAGATGATGAGCCAGCAACCAAGGCAGATGCATCCAGCGACAAGCAGGGGGCTTCACCGACAAGCTCTCGTCCCGACAAGGACAGATCTGCGCAGGATTGCGAGAAGACACAGAAAAAGATGGTGCAGCGCCCGGTGTATTTTGTCAGTTCCCTTCTACAGGGGGCTAGGTCAAGGTACTCCGGTGTACAGAAATTGCTTTTCGACCTCCTCATGGCCTCGAGAAAGCTGCGCCATTACTTCCAAGCACATGAGATCACAGTTGTCACTCGCTTTCCGCTGAAGAGAATCTTGCAAAATCCGAAGCAACAGGCAGGATTGTCGGTGGGCTTTGGAACTATCAAGCTTTGGCCTCAAGTTTGAAAGCACTTCAACTATCCAAAGCAGGCAGAGTTCATAGCAGAATGGGCGTAGCATAAGGCGAAGAAATTTCAGAGGCGAGCATCCCGTCAAGGAGGCGAGCAAGGAATGGCTGATGTACTTTTGCGGTGCCTTCTCGCTGCAAAGCGCCCGGTGCGGCGTGCTGCTTATCGCACCCACGGAGAACACCTCAAGTACATAGTTCAAATGCACTTTCCCAAGAAGCAAGCAACAAACAATACAGCAGTATGAAGGTTTGCTTGCTGGTCTCGAGATGCGGTAGACCTTGGGATCAAGAAGCTCGTTGTCGGGGTGACTCGCAGCTTGTCGTCCGCCAAGTAAACAAAGATTATCGAGTCCGTTGGCGGAAGCCTACGTCGATGAAGTGAGAAAGCTAGAAGAACACTTTGACGACCTCCGGATGGAACATGTTCCAAGAGCTCAGAATGATATTGCTGATGGCCTGTCAAAGTGCGCCGCACTCAAGTTACCTATGGAACCAGGAATCTTCGTGCTCAAGCTGACTCAACCAACCGTAACACCATCAACTGGACAGAACAAGAAGAGGAAGTTGATTTCCGGTGACTACTTCCCGTCCGAGCTACCCGAAGCCGCCGCCGCGAAGGTCCCCAGGATCAACACCAAAAATGTTGAGGAGCAGTCTGCTCCGACAAGCCCTAGGGTTTGTTTCGTTGAAGCAGACGCTCCCGACAAGTTTTGCCGGCAAGCTTGTCGGGGAACATCAAGCTCCGGCTGAGCCGCAGGTTCTTGCCGTAGAAGCGGATGTTTCCGCAGCAGCAGATGTGCCTTTAGTCCTTGTTGTCGAGCCGCAAGCTCCAGCATGGGCACAGCAGATCGTCCATTTCCTTCAGACAGGAGAACTTCCCGAAGAGCAAGAAGAAGCGGAGAAAGTAGCCCGGCAGTCAAGTATGTATCAGTTTGTCGACAACATGCTGTACAGAATAAGACTCAACGGTGTGAAATTGAAGTGTATTCACCGGGAAGATGGACAAAAGCTGTTGGCAGAGATACATGGAGGCATATGTGGTCACCACATTGGCGCAAGAGCACTTGCCGACAAAGCTTTCGGCAAGGTTTCTTCGGCGACAGCCCTCCGGATGCAACTGCACAAGTAACCAAGTGTGAAGCGTGCGGTTCCATTCCAGCGAGATACACCAGCCAGCTCAAGCTCTCCAGACGATCCCTTTATCCTGGCCATTTTTGGTGCAGGGGCTCGACATCCTCGGCCCCTTTCCCGAGCTGTCGGGGCTTTGAGTACTTATGCGTTGTAGTCGACAAGTTCACAAAGTGGCGGAAGTGGAAGCGATGAGGAAGGTGACAGACAATCGTGATCAAGTTCTTGGTCAATTGTTTGCCGTTTGGGATTCCTAACAGGATCATCACCGACAATGGCACACAATTCACGAGCCGCACCTTCATGCAATCGTCCAAGATCTTGGCGCCAAGGTCGGCTTCGCCGTTGCTCATCCGAGAAGCAGCGGTCAAGCGGAGAGGGCAAATTTGAAGTGCTGCGAGGGCTCAAGACCAGAACTTTCGACGGGCTGCACAGTGCGGAAGAAACTGGATTGAGGAGCTGCGGTGGTTCTTTGGTCGATCGGGGCGACGCCAAATCGAGCCATCGGCGGACACCTTTTGCTCTAGTCTATGGAGCGAGGCAGTTCTCCCCACGGAACTCGTATACGGGTCACCTCAGTACTCGCTTATGATGAGCTTGAGCAAGAGCAGCTGCGACAAGATAACGCTACTCCTTGAGGAGGACCGTCTTGAGCTCTTTGTCGAGCCGCTCGTTGCCAGCAAGCTTTGCGCCGCTACCATAGCCGCAAAGTTAGTGCCAGAAGTTTCGAGGAAGGCGACCTTGTTCTTCGGCGCGTTCAATCCGCCAAGAATTCCAACAAGTTGACGCCGAAGTGGGAAGGCCCTTATCGGGTGAAACGAGTCACTAGGCCTGGCGCTGTCCACCTTGAGACCGAAGATGGCATTCCGGTGAGCAACTCCTGGAACATTGAGCATCTTCGTAAGTTTTACCCATAAGGCGCGGTTGCCGGAACCTGTTCCGGCAACCACCTTTTGTACAAGTCTTGCCGATGTTGCATGTAATCCTTTGTACAAAGCCGGGCGCAGACCCCATGCATAAGTAAAGCTCATGTGTTGCGCACAACTTCTCAATTTCATGCTTTCATAATCAATTTGCATGTGTTATCTGACATGTTGTGCAGCATCCACACCCGGTAAGCAATAACGAGCCACAAGGCTCGATAACTTTATTTTCTCTTCTTTCTTCTCAAAGAAAGGGAGGTTCCCTCGCGCACAAATCAACCAGGGGGGAAGGAGAAGATAATGGTGTGGGCCACCAAGCGTCGCTCGAGGAAGTATCGCCTTGCCGGGAAGCAAACGACAGAAAAGCTAAGTTGCCAAAGTTTGAGCAATCAATTTTAAATTTTTAAGTTATCTTCCTCGAGCGATAGTACTTTGTATGGAAAACACTGCGGCGGAGGAACCAACTCGTAGCTGGTGGCGCCCTTACTTTGTTTCGAGTCCGCTCAACAATTTAAGTGAGCTGCAACTAGTTGCGACAAGGTTGCTTGTCGGGGCGGCATCGCCGACAAGCTCTTGACGTTCGCACTCAGCGCTTCATGGCAGAGAAGGTGCCGCGCCGACAAGTTCCCCGAAGCGTGAGGGCACAAACATACAAAGGAAGGAATCAAGTAAAGGAAATAACATTGCGATCGTTACCTAAGATAGAGTATATTACGAAATAACTTGTCGCTGATCTAATAAATTGTTCTCCTAAACATGATCAGCAGCGACAAGGAAAGATAAAATTGGCGGCCTAGTCTGTGCGGTGCGCCATCAACCCGTTGATCTTGCCCACCTTGTCCACAATGGGTGCGACAAGGGCTTTGGCGCCTCCACATCGGCATCTGGCGGCGGGGATCCGAGGGCGCCGTTGAGGTTGAGGCCTGGATTGCAGAAGACCACCTTCATCAACACCTTCTGGAGGGCTCCTGCGCAGATCTGGCGCGATTCCTCGGCCAACTGCTTGGGATCTCTTCCGGAGCGGCTGAGAGCCGTCACCACGCCCTTGAGAACAGCTGAGCTTGGCGCTGGGTTGGGCGCTCGTCGGAGGAGTACCCAAGGTCCACCATCCCCAGCTCCATCAGCTCCTTGTCGATGGCGGCGGCAGTATCAACAAGACCCTCCATCCAGTGCATTACGTTCTCTCTGAAGGTGTTCTGGGCGGTCGTGGCACTCGTCAGCAGCTCCTCGTTGGTCTTGATCGTCTCCAACAGGGCCACCTCCCGCTCCTTGGCGCCATCCAGCGTCTCCATCAGGGTGGTCAGCTTCAACTCAAGATCCGCCTTGGAGTCCTTGGCGGCATCGAGCTCTTTGATCCTCTCAGCGAGACGGCCCTGCAACTCGCCAAGAGTGTAGGCGTCCTTCTCGCGCTCGTGCTTCAGCGCGGTGAGCTCTTCGCCGCTCTTCTGCAGACTGGCCTCCAGCTGCGTCACCTTTGTCTCCAACTCCTTCTTGGCGGCCTCGGCAGCTGCGGCAGCGTCCTTCGCTTCCTTGAGAGCTCCGCCAAGTGATTGCTCGCGCGCGGCAAGCTCTTCCTCATAGCTGTCAAGGTTGATCTTCCGCTCGCCAGCTCACCTTCTTCTTGAGATAGCTTCTCACCGGCAAGCCGTTCTTTGCTCCTCGACCTCAGCCTTCTCAAGGATGAAGGCTGTGCGCTCTTCGGCGAGTCGCCCGCTCTTCGCCACGTCTGGAGAGCTTCTTGGTTGGCGCCGGAGCTCTTCTGCGCTTCTCCATGTCCGCTCCGCCCTCGCGACAAGTGCTTCCGGGACTCCGGCTTGGCTTGTCGGGCGCGGTAGAGCGACAATAGCTTCTTCTTGACAGCTGCTCCTCCTTAGACTTCGCCGCTGCTGCTGCTTGGCGCGTCAACTAGCGACAGCCCAGCGGAGGCGAGCAGCTCTTCGTCAAAGGTCTCCCCCTTCGACCGGCGCCACAGGCTCGGCGCCCGAGGAGCTTGATGAAAACGCTGTCGCCGACCTTGAGATAAGCGCGGGCTGGGGCTCTTGAACTGGCGCTGCATCGGTGGCGGAGGATCGGCGGTTGGTGTAGCGCTGGCGCTCCTGCAGCCTCGAGGTCGTCGATCGATCACGGACCCCTCGCCAGCCTTTGCGCGGCGGCCTTGGCGGCCTCCTCGCGGCGGACCCATCGGCGCTTGACCTCTTCCTCCATGGTGGCGGCGTCGTCGGTGTTGCAGCGCCGTCCTTCTCGCCCGGCGACCTCGGTCTCCATCGGCTCTGCGGCAGATGGATCGGCGATCGAGAAAAAGAAAGAACAGTCAAGCAAATGTTGAAAAGAAAAACAAAAAAAAAGGGCCCAAGGAAATTTTCGGTCTAAAGGGATTACTGCGATGGGATCGTGGCGCGGTCTCAACCAGGAGGATCATGGCGCTGCCCCTTGTCGGAGAGGCTTCCCTTGTCGGAGAAGCATCCCTTGCCGGAGAATTCTCCCTTGGTGGCGTAGTTGAAGCAAACGGAATTTCGGGAGCGACTTCCGGGCCCTCCTGATGAGGCTGCTCTGCTCCTACACAAATCAGCAAGTCAGATATCAGCAAAGAAGGAGCACCCATGCACACCTAACCGTAAGAAATAAACCAAATACTTACGCTGGGGGCTGTACTGGGGGCTGCTTTGAGGAAGGGTTGCCGGGTCCGGCAAGGGGGTCTCAGACGCGCCTCCCGTCGCCACGGGGGGATCGTCTTCGGTGACAACCACCGCGGTCTTGGCTCTCTTCGACGCTCTCTGAGCCAGCGTCCTGAAAAAGGAAAGAGTTCAGAATGAAGCAAATCAGATACGAGACAAAGCAACCAAATTGAAGAAATACAAGCACATCATAGAGACTTACTCTTCTTCTTCTTCCTCGTCGGAGCTGGCGCGAGAGATCAAATTCGGCTCGCCTCCGGTGCGAAGAGGCGGAGGTGGGCTCTCTTGACCGCTTGGCGGGGTGGCAGCGGTAGCTGAGAGGATCCCGCCTCGGTTATTTGCAGCAGTGTAGGGCGCTCCTGCTGCTTGATGCTTGCTTGATGGAGCGCGTCGCGCTGGCGCTGCGGCTGTTGGCCCGTCTACCACCCGTCACTTCCCGGCCTTGCGGAGCGCCTTCTTGGTGGGGCGTCGGGCTCCGCTCATGGCAAGCTACTTGAAGGTGTGGAGGCGCCCTCGCGGACTTGCTCGGCTCAACTTCAGGCTCGGCCTGCTCCCCTCGCCGCAAGCTCCTCTCGTCGGCAAGGCTTGCCGACTCTGCTGCCTCTGCCTCCTCCATGCTGAACCCGAATTCGCCAGCGGTAGCAGCTGCTGCCGCCTCCTCCAGCCTGGTTGCAATGCGCTGCATCTCGGTGTCGGTGGTGTCGCGGGTGAGCCACTTCTGCTCGTCGGGGCGGATCGGCACTTCTTCCAAGCTATCGAAGAACTGCTGCACGGCGTCGTCCACAGGCTCTTGCCAGGTTGGAACGATCCCATGTTAATCGCACAAGGGAATCATGGCGCGGATGCGGTCGAGCGAAGAGTTGTTGCACAATGGGACGACTCCCCTCGGCAACATGAACCACTCGGGGTGATCAGGGTCATGCTTGAACAACTCCAGAAGCATTGCGTCCAACTCCAAGACGGTGAAATTCCAGTTGAGGCCCGGGCGAAGCCTCATGGTATCCGCCGGGTTTTGGAACTCCCAAGCAGGTCTCCTCCTCTCCTGCAAGGGAGCAATGCGGCGGCAAAGGAAATCTGCGCCAACTGCGCCTACAGTGAGTCCGGCAAACCTGAGGCGCAAGATCCGGGTCACGGCAATCTTCAACCTAGCATCTTCCGGCGCCAAGTTGCTCCAATCATTGCCGCGCACTATGGGAGTTTGGCGCTGGGCAGTGAAGGGCTGCGGGTTCTCCTCAACGATCCAACACCAATCGGCTCTCCACTCCTCCCACTTGCTGCGGAGCTCTCCTTCCAAATAGGATTCTTTCTTGCCGATCCTGGAGATCCAAGCAGTCCCTCCGGCAAGTGGCTCTCCTCTCTCGATGCGAGGCATGAAGAAGTGGCGGAAAAGGGCTACGTTTGGGTGGACTCCGACAAAGTTTTCGCAGAGGTGTGCGAAAACCGCCATGGTCAGGACAGTGTTGGGGGTGAAATCAAGGAGGCGAAACCCGTAGGTGTTCATGATATCGCAGAAGAACTTCGAGAGAAGGGCGAGGCGAGCCTGCAATAGAAGAAAGCGAAGAAGGGGTACCCGCTCGAAGCTGACTGACGATCGGCGGCGGAGAGTACCTTCGTCTTGTGAGTGCGCCAGCGTCTCCGTCGACCATAAGAGGTAGTAGCCCTCCCTCAGCTCCTTGGCGTCGAGCTGGGGGAGAAGGGCCCGCTCCTTCGCGGCGCCTTGAGCCGCTGCGCCTCGGCCGACTTCACGCCCTTCCTTGTCGACTTTGAGCCATGGCGGAGGTGGTGGAGGAGACCGGCGGTGTTGATGGCGTTGGTGGCGATGGGGGCGGCGTTGCTCTCTTGAGACTAGAAGAAGAGAGCAGCGGTGGTTTTCAAGATGGGACAGCAAATGGCGAGGTGGGCGACCTGCCCTGATTCCCCTGTTTATAAGGAGGAGAGGCGGACGTTCCTTTCAATTAAAGAAAGCCCCCACGATCTCTCCCACGACGCCACGTTCGGCGCATGCTGTTCTGCGGGGCGTGGTGGGTCGGAGCAAATAACGGCGTGATCTGGGCGGCGTGCCGTGCACTGTTTTGGGCTTGGCCCAACAGCGCTCGGCACCGTGTGTGTGGCCAGAGCCGGGGCTTCAGCCGGTGTACTAGAGTAAGGTACCTGGTATCCCGAACTCGTGCATGGGCGATTGCAGCACCCAGCGGTAGGGCTGCCTAGTGACCGCCAAGGTCCTCCGTGGTTCCTTTGGAGCCATTCAAGAACAAAGTATTTAAGCCAAGAAGACAAGGCCCGGCAAGAGGAGCTTGCCGGAAGGCCACTCAAGGCACGCAGAAGACAAGACCCGGCAAGAGGAGCTTGCGGGAAGGCTGGTGAGCGACAAGCTCCCGGGCGCGACAAGGATTCAGCAGCGGCAAGGTGCTTGCAGCGGCGAGCAACCTCTCTTCATCTCCGCTCCAGCTCATCCACCAGCGATGTCGCCATGGGGCCATTCTAGGCGTGCGTGTCAAGAGGCTGTGCAGCCAGCGGAGAGCAGCGATGCTGGGCGCGGCGGGGTGCCATCGTGGCAGCGGTGGTGCCCCCACGGTCCCTTTACTGCCTGTTTAGGCGACATGGACGGGCATTTAATGCTTTTGTCCCTTGCCATCGAGTTAGGTAGAATACTTTGTAAAGTAGCTGTACCAACCGCAACTCATTTTCCCATTTGCCCTTGTTTACGTTGCCACTGTGGTGACCCCTTTGAGCCTATAAAAGGAGGCCCATGCGCAGCGAGGGGGTTCGGCGAGTTCGACTCATTCGAGACTAGAAACACTCAAGCTAGGTTTTGTAGCTCTCGATGCTCCCTAGCAAGAACACAATACAATCGGACAAGCGATGGTAGGAGTATTATCTCTCGGAGAGCTCGAAGCTGGGTAAACCGCTCGTGTGCATCGCCTCAATCTGCTCTTCGTGCAATCTCCGCCCCCCCACCGAACCAAAAGGGACTCGGTCCGCCAGTCCCATAGGTGTTCATGGGTCACGATCATCTTCCCCGACACCAGTACCCAGTGCCAGTTGCTATTTTTGCTTGTTTTTTACATCGCAGGAAATCAATATCAAACGGAGTCCAAACACCGCGAAACTTTTTGTGGATTTTTATGGACCAAAGACCACCAATCAGCCAGAGCAGCACCTGGGGGTGTCCGAGGGGGGCACAACCCACCAGGGCACGCCTGGGGGCCCTGGCGCGCCGGTGGGTTGTGCCCACCTCGGTGGCCTCCCGCACCCCCTCTTTACCCTATAAATTAACAAATATTGCAAAAACCCTCGGGGTTAACCTTGATCAGAAGTTCCGCCGCTTCAAGGCTCTCTAGCCACCGAAAACCAATCTAGACCCCGTTCCGGCACCCTGTCGGAAGGGGGAATCATCTCCGGTGGCCATCTTCATCATCCCGGCGGCCACCACGATGAGGAGGGAGTAGTGCACCCTCGGGGCTGAGGGTTTGTACCAGTAGCTATGTGTTTAATCTCTCTCTCTCTCTCTCTCATGTCCTTTAGATGTCAAGGTCTTGATGTATCGCGGGACTTGTTAATATAGTCGGATCATTTGGTGTTTTCCCCCTCTCTATCTTGTTGTGATGAATTGAGTTTCTCCCTTTGAGATTTCGTTGTTATCAGAGTGAATACTTTTATGGATTTGAGAACACTTGATATATGTCTTGCAATTTAATACTCGTGGTGACAACAGGGTATCGTATTGATTCACTTGATATATGTTTTGGCACTCAAGTCGCGGATTCCTGAGGTGACATTGAGGTAATCTATGCATAGGGGCTGATGCACGTTCTTGTCTTTGTTTCTCCGGTAGAAATCTTGGGGCACTCTTTGAAGTTCTTTTTATTTGATTGAGTATTATGAATATGAATTTTCTTTGGCGTTATTTTAGTACGAACTCTAGGATAGATCGAACGGAAAGCATAGCTTTGTGTTATTTTAGTACGAACTCATGAATAGATCGAACGGAAAGAATAGCTTTGAGGTGATTTCGTACCCTACAAACAATTTATTCTTATGTTCTTTGCTAGATAGGAACTTTCGACTGATTCTTCATCGCATTTTGAGGGATGGTTGTAAGATCCAATTATATTAGCATTGTTGAGAGATTGCGCTAGTGAAAGTACGGACCCTAGGCCTCATTTTCAAGCATTGCAGTACCGTTTTTGTGCCCGTTTACTATTTGCTACCTTGCTATTTTGTTTATTCATATTATAAAAATATATTCCTACCATC
The DNA here is from genome assembly GCA_021605205.1 of Aegilops longissima. Lineage (NCBI taxonomy): Eukaryota > Viridiplantae > Streptophyta > Magnoliopsida > Poales > Poaceae > Aegilops > Aegilops longissima. The sequence continues at coordinate 165,094,139 of CM038679.1, forward strand.
GGTATTACACTTTTATCACCATCTCTTCGCCGAACTAGTGCACCTATACAATTTGCCATTGTATTAGGTGTGTTGGGGACACAAGAGATTTCTTGTATTTTGTTGCGGGGCTGTTTGAGAGAGACCATCTTCATCCTACGCCTCCCACGGATTGATAAACCTTAGGTCATCCACTTGATGGAAAATTGCTACTTTCCTAGAAAACTCTGCGCTTGGAGGCCAAACACGAGTCTACAAGAATAAAGTTGCGTAGTAGACATCAAGAGGCGATTTCACAAAAAAGGGATCAGACACTCGGCCTATGTATTTCTCATGTAAATAGATAATTTAGTGCCATTGGTTATTTACTTTAAACATAATGCATTAACGTTTTATTATAGAGGCACACAAATAGAAATGGATATTGTAGTCCCACAAAAGAAATGGATATTGTAGTCCGCTACTTAAAAGTGTTACCTCATATGATGACATGGCCACCATTTCACAAATTCCGTACCCATTGAATTCATATATGAATATTACATATATTACTTCATAATAGAACCGTAAATCATCCAAGACTATTGTATTTGAATGCAAGACTAAGAATGGTGCATGTACATGATAGCTACATTGGTTGTTTGAAGAAACATCACTGTAACTTGGGCATGCACAATTGAAAAGGATTATTTAGAAAAAATGTGATATCTGAGTGTCCAATATTTATAGCGTTCAATCGATATTATATCTTTGGCCGCGATACAAAGTAGATATTGATTTATGTTCAAGCGATGCACGTCCACGATCGCTAGATAGTGATACGTGAATGAATTGTGCAATATCTCTCACACGCATACATATCTCATTTCTCTGTGGGCATGGGAATCACACACACGCACTTCATGTATTTCTCTCCCTCCATCAATGTTTGAATTCGTCTTTCTACCCCGTCCTACAAGTCTCTCACACAGAAACACACACGCTCTCTCTGTCGAACATGCCCACCCCTTTAATTCCGCCCACCCACCACCACTAATCTCTCAAAGTATAATTATGTCTCTCACACATATGCCTAAGGTTAACTCGAGTTCCAGAACCATATGAATACATACAATGGGATTCCAGCAGAGCACCTTTTGTTTTGAGATTTCGCTCTCTCTCTCTCTCTCTCTCTCTCTCTCTCTCTCTCTCTCTCTCTCGCTCGCACACACACACACACACGCGCGCGCGTAGACATTGTTTCTCTCTTCATTTTTTCCGGCACTTGCATGCACACCGTTTGTTTATCTCTGTGATGCTTTAAGTATGCCTCACACACATGCTATCTACCCATCCCTTAATATGGATATGTGTCACACAAACTCCTTCTCCCTATATCTAAGTGCCACTGCCCCCCCCCCCCCACACACACACACTTCCCGACACCGAAGGAGTAAGGTGACACCTCGATCTTGATACTAATCTATCAACTGGCTTCTTTCTCAAACACACACACACACACACTACCCGACACCGAAGGAGTAGGGTGGCACCTCGATCTTGATAGTAATCTTTCTACTTGCTTCAATCTCAAACACACACACACACATACACACACACACTCGCTAGTTGTGCCTTTATGCCTACCGCGCGCACACTCTCGATACGTCTTTCTCTCCCTCCCCCTCCCCACCCTCCGCCCCCAACAATGATAGAAGAAGGGTGACAATTCGATCTTGATCTTAATCTATCAATTGGTTTCTCTCTCAAACACAGACACACACACACACACACACACACACACACACGCTAGTTGTGTCTCTATGCCTCGCTCAGACACACTCGATACATCTTTCTCTCTGTAGCCCCCTCGATATGTAGACTTCTCGCGCGCGCACAGCTGTAGTGACGATGGCGCTGAACCCAGTGTGCCTTGTTTTTACCGGCTCATGTGATAGTTTTCACCCTGTTTTCCGTTAATTAACAAGGCAACCTTTTCTTTGTTACTACTAGTGAATCTGAAATCATTTAGGCCAGACATAAAATATATCACTTCAACCCAATTATTGCAGTAACTATTTTAAAAGAAACTAGCTAGATGCATGTGCGTTGCACGGAACATCAAGATGCATTTGTATGAGTAGTTTATCTTGTGAGAGAAAGGGATGAACGAGGGAAGGCCTTATTTGCAAATGTGGAGAGGGGTGTGGGTATCTTTCTGCAAAATTGCCATAGTTTCTTGCCGATCCGTTAGATATAAATCCGATGACCTATATTGCAGGATGGCATGCACACCATCATCACCAACTCTGTTTTCTACTCCCTTCGTTCCTAAATATTTGTCTTTTTAGATATTTCAACAAGTGATTACATACGGAAAAAAATGAGTGAATCTGCACTCTAAAATATTTCTATATCCACATCTGTATGTGGCAGTCCATTTGAAATCTGAAAAAGACAAATATTTAGGAACGGAGGTAGTGTAAGAGTAGACATAGAGATATATATTCAACATGGTCCACAACGAAAATGTGCGATGACCTGAGTTCGAATTCCGTGTTTAACTTTAGATTTCTCATATTATATATTATTTAATGTATACTTATTTCGCTATTGTACTGACAGTGGAACCCACAGAGTAGTTAGAATACCAGATTAAAGATGAATATGTTTCTTTTTAACTTTCTGTACGAAGATGTAGCCACCCTGCAAGTCACGTGTACACTGTACATGCAATTAACTTTTCATAGAGGGAGAATCATACACGCAATTAACTCAATTGGATTGGATGTGACTCTTTTATTTACAGTATAAGAGCATCTCCAACGACAGACGGTTCCTCCCGCTTCCTTCCGCGGAGGACAACATCAAACACCAGCAGCATACATTTTCACAACTCTAACCAACCAGAGGAAATTCATGCAAACACGGACTGATGTCATATAAGCATGAAGGATTTCATATAAAAAAGCCGGATCTTCGTATAAACATGATGGATTTCGTTACATTTACATGAACTAAGCGGTGCTAATCCAGCTCTCTTGGTATAATTAATACTCCCTCCGTCCGGAAATACTTTTCCTAGAAATGGATGTATATAGACTTATTTAGTTATAGATACATCCAATTTATCCATTTTGAGAATAAATATTTCCGGACGGAGGGAGTACCTAATCTAAATGGCCACCCACAGATCCCTTTGTCTTCCTCATGTCCGGCAAACACTTGCGGGGTCGACGAAGATCCTCAGAAGAGACGAAGTAGCAAAGAAACCACCAGAATACGGAGTTGTCGCCTCGGCGGTGGCCTTCATGGGACCCAAGCGGCGGAAGCCTCCCATGTTCTACTTCTCCTCGATGATGGTGGTGGACACGGAGAAGCTGGCCACCGACTCGTCGCTCTCCATGCACCCGGCTTCTGTCTCTGCCTGCATGGCGCTGCCGCGGGGACGGGAGGTGCGCCCGCAGGCATGGGAGGCACGCCCACAGACACGGGAGGCGCGGCCACCACAGACACTGGTGGCGCGGTCCGACGTGGCAGCGATGCTGCCCGTGCCGACGTGCTCGCCGCCGTGTCGGCGTGGAGCAACTCGCCACTCCTCATCGAGCTGAACTAGAGCAGCGAGTTGCTGAACCACTCACCGGCTTGGGGCGGCAACTGGCTCCGTCGGGCCAAGCGAGGTTGGTGAAGCACCGAGCGGCCTCCCCATATTCGGAGGGCTCAACGGGGCACCTAGCCGGGTAGTATGCCGGAGAATGGCTCCTCGGAAGCCATCGGAAGAGTGGAGAAAATGGTGAAGGAGGAGATGGGGGAGTGGCGGAGGGGTGCCATTCTTGCCCGCTCTCTGTCTGGCCTCGTTTAAATAGAGGGCGGACGGTAGGAGCTTGGCCGATGTCTGGCCTCGTTTAAATTGAGGGCAGGCGGGAGGAGCTCGACCGGCGTGGTGTTTAATTCCGGCTTGCACATGAACAGACGTGTGGCCCGATTAGGTTTCTCGGTTTGACGGAGGCGAGGAGGCGTGTTCAGCCGGGCGTGCAGCGGGTGGCGCAGTACTATTCGATTTGACAGCGGGTGGCGCAGTTCCCGGTACGGCTTTAATGCAGACGAGGGAGAGGGTAGTGGTTCCCGTAATGTTGAATGGCCAGCGATGCATCCTCCTTCAATTAGCATTGTGAATGCATGAGGGAAGTAATGGAAGGAGGACCGGGAAAAGAGGCAGCACGATGTGAATGCAACGTAGTTCGCACTCATATAAAGGCACCCCTCCATTCCAATGCATCTACCACATCGTACGCACCTAAACACCTACACTAAGCGCAAAAGTGCTCACTCCACACACATGGCAGCGATGCGGGCAAGCGACCAGCGATTGTGCCAGATGGTCCATGACGCCAGCCTACAGCATGGCGCCGAGGATCATCTCCAGACGGTGTTGGTTACCGGCTGGTGGATGGCCATCGTTGACGCCAGCTACAACTCTCACTTGGACCAGATGATCGTTGCCACCATCAACAAGTTCACCGTTGTCAAGAAGCTCGCGGACGACATCACCGTACTCCTCCAGCCCGTGTGCCCGGGCTCCTCATTGCCTGCCCCCTAATCGGCCTCCATGGCCAGAACCTCTTTCAAGCACTTGTGGCCCTGTGACTGCCCGCCGATGCAACGAAGAATGTCCATCTGGAGGTCGCGCTCGCCGCGAGGCGCCTCGCCCTGCAAGAATTCGTCAACCTACACATCCACATGTAGGAGCAAGTCATGTACATAGGTATCTATAAGGCCAGTGAGGACGCTACGACGTTGGCCTTCCTCAACTGGCTGGAAGCCGTGGATGCCTTTGCTGAGAAGCACCTTGACCTCGCCATAAAAGCCGACGCTCCTTAGCTGTCGGTCGGTGGCCCGGCGCACTGAGTTGAGGAGGAGGAGGGCGTACGTTGATGGATGCGTCTTTCATCTTGCCTCTTGTAACAACCACTACGATCGCATCATCGTCGCCTTAATTCTAATTGTGCTACTGTATTCTCGTTCCAGTCAGTACAAACATGTGCGATCCCTTTGCTTAATTATATGCATCACTGTAACTAGTACTCCATCCATCAATTTATAAGTTGTGCTTACCTTTTCCATCAACTTCGTGCAACGCACGGGCATCTTTCTAGAAACACTAGAACATGTTGGACCGCATGTGACCAAACCGATGATGCGCCAACCTAGCTACTACCCTGCTTATCTGGCGAAAAAGCACCGCCCTAGCATTTCCAATCGTTATTTCTATCTATTGATCATGCCAAGGAGCAGAACCAAATGTTACAATTTATACATGTTTCTCTACTCCTACTCCTATGAAAGACTCAGTTGGTGATGGTGGTGTGTCTGCCATCCGTCGTTTCTGACCATTAGATCTGCATCTAACGGCTATGAGGTAAGTTGTAGCATTTTTGCAACAATAGCCCACTTCTGCTCCAATTTCCAGAAAATCCCTCATTATCTTGAAAGCAACCACATCCCTCCCTCACCTCATCAAAACAGCCTGAGAAATATATTTCGAGTGAAAAGTAATATATTTTTTGTGGTATATATGTATATCAAAACAAAAGTGGTTTGTTTCAAGTTTGTGAACAAGTATTACTATTCTACTCCTTTGGATCTGCCGCAACACACGTGCACATCGCTAGTAAAAGGAAAAGGCATGTCGCCTTCGCGTCGTACCCCCACATGCCCGCGAATCGGGAGTACTCCACGGCCCGTCCGGCACGCCACATAGCTAGGGAAGGCGTGTAGCCTAGCATTTTCACTTTCATGTGGGACCGCAATTGAGCAAACCGACTATTGGTAAACCGCACCCCGCCCGCCGCGTTGGAAAACATAAACGAGGAGGGGAAGATCTAGCTGTGGCATGGAAGCCAAGAAATTTGGTGTCAGATGGGGCTCGTTGATAGAGTAGGAGCACTTCGTACTACTACTCCTACTAGTACGAAGTTTGTACTACAACTAGTACTACCACCATACAACTAGGTACGTGCACGGCACAACATCGTAGGAACAAAAACGGGAAGATCTTGTTTTGGGTGATTTAACTTTTTTCAGTCAACGTAGTATATGTGAATAATATGATGTGGGAGGCACCCATGAAGCTTATGTGGCTTTTTTGCATGGCTAGGAAAGGCTAGAGAAAAATGAATAGATAATATGTTTAGAGTGCACTCCACTAAATATATATACTTTGGATTCATTGCAACGCACGGGCCGGCACATTGGTAGTAGTAAGAAACATATACCGGGTTTGGCATGAGTTCGTACTGCGGGAGCACCACACGGCTTGTCGCGGGAGTTGCATTTCACTATCGCGGCCCACGGGACTGAGCTTCAGTGGCTTAGTGCACCAGCCTCTGAGTCAATGACACATGGACCTTAAATGCGGCTGGCCCACATGTCATTCTCATGGTGGTGGCGAGGTTCGCGACTCACTCGTTCGAGATGAACTGGCCAGTGGTGGCGTGGCTGTGGCGACGGTGCCACAGCTAGGCGTCGGGGCGTTACAAGGCGTAGATGGCCACCCCGGTGGGTACTACCTGTAGTACAGAAGTACTCCAGCCGAGGATTGATGCCCTGGACGAAAATTCGATGGTGCGGGAGTACGGATCGGAGCACAAGAGCAGAGCAGGCAAACCGCGTCCAATAGGGTGTGGCTGTGGTAGAAACTTGATGGTCGCCGCAGTTCAATTGGCCCGCATGTCACGCACACAAAGGTAGCGGAGCGGTGGGGCCGAGAGGGATGAGGCGCACGTCGGGGGACGTCGTGCCGTGGGTTGGAGTGGCATCGTGGGAATCCCGTGTGGGAGTGGTAGAAACGTGATGGTCGTCATTGTTCAACTTCCATGGACATGCTGTCATGTCTGCTGAAACATGCAATGCATAACGCTCGCTGCAAGGAATAGTAGTAGACAAAGCTTGTTCCAAAAATACCATTTTTCAGTAAAATTCTCGAGATATCATTAGTTTTTACACATGGGATTACTCCTGCAAGGGTCAATCACAATAGGTGTTTTGTCAAAAAATGCAACTTGATGTTCCCTGCAATGCATGTGCATCTTGCCGCAGGGTGTGCCACTGACCCAAACTCAATTTTTTTCAGACGCTTAGGTGCACCGGATGTCGTGCCACGCTACAAAATTTAAAAAAATAGCTCCAATTTTTTTAAATCCTGTTATCTTCAAACCAGCCACGCCCGTCCCTCACCTCATCAAAACAGCCTGAGGAATATATTTTGAATGAAGCATGATTTATTTTTACTGCTATATGTATATCAAAACTAGAGTGTTTATATTTCAAGCCCGTGAACAAGTATTATTCTACTACTTTGGATCCATTGCAACACACGGGGCCGTCACATTGGTAGTAGTAGTTTCTATGTCTACTCTTATAAAAAATAGAGTTGTTAATGATGGTGTGCTTGCCATCCTGCAAGTTATATCTGACGGATAGGAAGGATACTATGGCAATTTTTCAAAAAGATACCCGCACCCCTCTCCACATTTGCAAATAAGGCCTTCCCTCGTTCATCCTTTTCTCCCACAAGATAAAGTACTCATACAAATGCATCTTGATGTTCCATGCAACGCACGGGCATCTTGCTAGTCTACTACTCTTATAAAAAATAGAGTTGGTGATGATGGTGTGCCTGCCATCCTGCAATATAGGTCGTCCGATTTATATCTGATCGATAGGAAGAAAACTATGGCAATTCTGCAAAAATATACCCACACCCCTCTCCACATTTGAAAATAAGGCCTTCCTTCGTTCATCCTTTTCTCTCGCAAGGTAAACTACTCATACAAATGCATCTTGGTGTTATCTGCAACGCACGAGGATGTTTCCTTGGGGGTCTCTCTAGCGCGGCGTTGGTCGTAGTTGCAAGTTGACGCCCCTTGAGATGCCGACGTTGAGGGGCACTCGGATTTTGTCCGATGAGCAGGTCAGTGATGAGATTGATCACTTAGTAAATGCATTCGAAAGACTACTTCCGTGTCCATTTACTAATTCTCCCGCTGCACATTGTTTCACAGGTTAGGCTTGGTGCCAGCGGAGATTGGCTTTCATATGTACGGGAGTTTGGTTTGAGTTCGTGCAGCGGTAGCACAATGAGGCCCGGAGCAGGAGTTACATTTCCCCCTCGGGGCCCTCGGGACTAAGCTTCAGCGCCTGACTACACCTGCCATTGAGTCAATAACGGGTGGACCCGATAGGTGGCTGGTCCACATGTAATGCTCATGAAGGGAGAGGGGCAGTGGGGCCGAGAGGGGTGAGCCACAGGTCGGGGGATGTGTGTTGCCATGGGTTCGAGCGACATCGTGGGAATCGCATGTGGCTGTGGTAGAAACTTGGTGCTCTCCCATTTTAGGTGCCCACATATCATGCACACAAAGGCAGAGGGGCGGTGCGGCCGAGAGGGGTGAGGCGCACGTCGGGGGACGTGGTGTCATGGGTTGGAGCGGCATCATGGGAATCGCGAGTGGCAGTGGATGAAACGTGATGGTCATCTTAGTTGAACTTCCATGGGCAAGCTGTCATGTCTACGGACACATGCATTGCATACCAATCACTGGAAGGAGTAGTAGAGAAAGCTAGGCGGATAAATAGTTCCTTGTAGTCAAACGGACCTACGCTGCTACTTGTTCCAAAGACATGCATACCATCAAAATAGTTCATCTATATCAATATACACAGAGAGGAAATATATTTTTTACAAGAGAGGAAATAGTTCATCCATCCATAATGCCCTGCTGCTGGTGCAGCTTCTTCTTCTTCTTCTTATTCTTATTCTTCTTCTTCATCATCATCATCATCTTCTTCTTCTTCTTCTTCTTCTTCTTCTTCTTCTCATTTTCTATGGGACACGGCTTTGCAACATGCTCTTTGGACCTTGCATCTATTTTGAAACTCACACGGCCATCGAGGGCAGAATATTTTATCCGCTCGTACGTGAAGGGATAATTCTCCCATCTAGACAACCTTAATGCCAGCGTCTCATCACCCTTCTGAAGATTTGTGCCGAGCACAAAATTTGCTATATCGAATAGGGATGGTGTCTATTAATCACAATCTTTTGTTGGAATTTTGATTATAGTTTGTAGGTCAGCGATGCTTTTCGAATCAAGGTTGTACGGAGCCAGCTTCTGTTTGTCCCCTTCGAAGGCTGCCCCACAGAACTATATATCCTCCCGAGACAAGAGATCGTGGAGCTCACCTGGTATGGAGGGCTCATGTATGATGTGGTAAACCAAAATATCATCTTCGAGGCACAGCTGAAGGACGGCGGCGCGTTGGATCTTCCCGGTGGCACGCTCCATGTACTCCGCGTCGAGACCAATGACCTTCATCTCTACCTTTTGGAGGGAGTTTGATACATTGTTGATCCACTTCCGAACAACCCTTGGGTGGTGGGTGACGGTGGCAACTATGCTCAACGAGCCTTTGACAAAGACATGTTGGACGCTAAAAAACTGCATCTGGATCTCTTTCACCATTTGGAACCGCTAGACCGAAGGACTATGGTTTGGAGAATTAGGACTAGATGGCTAGTCTAACTGAAGAAGATGATTATTTAAAGGGGCTTCGGAATTACTCCAGGAGTATGTGAAGAGGTTAAAATAATGTGAATGTAGTGGGGTTCGGATGCAAATGAAGATAAAGGAGAGGTGAAGAAGCCGAGGAAAATTGGCTCCCGATGGAGAAGTAAATGGGAGAAGTGTCATGCATGCAGTTGATTAGACGGCTAGGTAGACTAAAAGAAAGGCTATGTGGGTAGACTGAGGAGTGGTACCTATCCGTGTACATGCCCATCCTTCTAGTGCTACATGTGCCACTGGCTAGTTGAGGTCACTCTTTCGAATCACCGTGGCGAGACATTTTATGATTCCTTTTTATTTCTGCAACCCTCGTGATAGGTGGGACCTATGCAAACAGATATAAAAAAATGTGTCGTAGTTGGTTCAGATGGATATTGGTGCATGCGTGGGAGACACAACATTCTCTGGTTAAGGAATATGCGGTTATCCTCAAAAAAGAAAAACACCCTTCTTCGCGCTTCCGCATGCACGAGAATTTGGTTCTGCTCACAATATGGATGATACCTGGAGGATGAAGTTAACCCAGAGGCATGCTAGTACGGGAGATCTATTTCCGCTATACAGTACTAATTCTTATGTTCCTACTAGTAGTAGTACAACTGTGGTACACTTGATGGTCAAAATATTATTCATCAGGTCCTCACATTGAAGTGACAAGACCTTGTGCCCGAGGTGACACCAGTCCGGCGGCGTGTTCGGGTTACCAAAGTCATCCTCACCTTGTACACTGTGCAGTCACTGTCACCACTGTTGTATAGCATGCATCGCCTCGTCTCCCTCTCCCCTAGCACCACTCCATCTCCATCTCCGTCTCGCCGGAGATCCTGAGGTCACTCTTCATCATCTCACTGTGCCCCCGCGTACCCTCGCCTCGCTCGCCTCCCCTAGTACCACTATTCCCTCACTAGCCGCTCCAGCACCAAGATCCTTCTCCCCTGTAAATCAAGCCCCCAAAAACCCCACCTTCCAAACTCCACCATGGCCGAACGCGAACCGCACAACATGCATATGAGCCGCGATTGGAGCAATCTCCCCAGTGAGATCCTCGACCTCTGTTGTTCGTTTATGGATATGTTGAGCGCCCTGCGGCTGGCTGCATGCTCGAGGGACATGCACACGGCCATCATCGAAGCAAGGCCTAAGCTTTTCAAGACACCGTGCTTGCAGGTATCTACTAGGTCGGCATGAACTCCCACTGGATGGTTGTCGTCAGACAAGACCGGAAAAACTTGGTGCTCGTGAACTTCCACACCACCCATTGGATTATCCTTCCTACGTTGGATTATGTAGGGTTTTACCGTTGTGGTCCAAGTCATCTAGATTACGAAGTCAGTTGGAGGCACCTTGTTTTGCAGAAGATTGTAATCTGCCAAGTGCCCACACGAGATGCGAATTGCACAGACTTCAAGCTAATTGCCTTCTCCGACCGCGTACTCGCCTATCTTTCCGCTGGTGCCTTCTTTAGCTGGAGACAGCTCACCTCGGAATGGATCGTCAAAGCTGATACTCACTTCTGTGATGCTATTGAACACAATGGCATCATCTACGCGATCGACAAAGCAGATGGCGCCACGTATTGCTGGGATGACGCGTGTAAGTTGTTTCCATCTGAAGTTAATGATAACGCCATGACACTGTTTGAGCAGAATTTGAGTAGAACTATGGCAATGTATTAGAGGCGCCGTAAATCAGCTATATTTGGAATGAGTTAATTCACGCGATTGTGACCATGTCATTACAGCCAATTTGTACCCCTGAATAATCAAACGGTTAGGCAGATATGGATGTTCTTCTTATTTTATAGTAATCTATATACTACTAAATATGAGTGTGTATCAATGGCCATGTTAGTTTCCTCATTTTCATGATTTAGAAACATGCATCACACTATTGGTTTCATCTAACCATACATTAGGGAAATAAATGTGCATATGGGGAACTCTATATTTGGAAGTAGTGAAATCCTGTAGTGCTTACCATGTGTACATACCTATATTCGCCCTTCAACAATCAATGGCTAGAATAATATCCTCACAAAAAATTTGCCCACAGAACATGAGTATATAACAATGCATGGACTGTTAGTTTCCTTGAAGAATTTGTTTGTGAGGCCAGAACATGATTACATAACATGCATGACATGGTCGTTTCCTGTGAAGAATCGATTGCGAGATAACATGAGTATAACCATGCATGGCACTTCTATATCTTCGAACCCAGTATACATTTCCCTGTATTTTCCTCCCAGTTCCAACAGGGACATACACTACTGGAATTAGCTTATTTGCCGTCAGCCAAGTCTTTGTCGTCTGCTGGCTGACGGCAAAGAAGGTCTTTGTCGTCCGCTTATAGAAAACGGACGGCAAAGAACTGGCTGATGGCAAAGAACAGTCTTTGCCATCAGCCAATTCTTTGTCGTCAGCTAGCGGACGGCAAAGAATCTTTGCCGTCAGCTAGCATATGGAAAAAAGAGTGGTGTTCCCCACTAACGAGCTGATTAAAAAAACTTAACGCCCCACTCTTTGCCGTCAGCTAGCGGACGGCAAAGAGAAAAAAATCTGACGGCAAAGGTTTGGTGGACAGCAAAGAACTAACCTAACTAACGGCGAGACCCACCTGCCCCGGATCCATCTCTATGTTTCTCTCCTCTCTCCTCCCGAGCCACCATCTTGCCGCCTCACGCCCGCCACCGCCGCCCACCACCGCCGCCCGCCACCCGCCCCCCCCCCGCCCCCCTGGCCGCCGCTTGCCTGTCACCCCAACACCCCACCGCCTCACCCACCTACCGACGCCTTGGCCGTCGCCCACCACCCGGCGCCACCGACGCCTGCCGTCGCCCCACCAACCCGCCCCCACCACCGGCGCCGCCCGCCCGCCAACCGCCACTGCAGCCCCATCGCCCCCACCTCCCTATTGGCTCAGGGCCGCCGCTCACCGCCCCTCCCCCCTGATGAGCTCCACCGCCCCGGCCGGAGCCCTGCGACCCCCGTCGCCACCGCCACCCTGCCATTGCAAAGCCCCGGCCCACGTCGGCTCCGGTGAGTTATTTTTCTTTGTTTTCTTTTTTTTTTGCTGTTTAATTGTTAGTGTTGGGTTTAGTGCTAGATATATATGTGTTAGTGTTAGATTTAGTGCATGGGTTTTAGATAATTAGTCATTTAATTAAAAGACATAGAAAAAAGATGAAAATAGAAGAAGAAGAAAAGAAGAATATGTAGAAGGGGAAGAGGAAGAAGAAGAAGAAGAAGAAGAAGAAGAAGAGGAGGAGGAGGAGGGGAGAAGAAGAAGAAGAAGAAAGTGTAGGAGAAGAAGAGGAGGGTGAAGAAGAAGAAGAAGAAACTGTAGGAGAAGAAGAGAAGGGAAGAAGAAGAAGAAGAAGAAGAAGAAGAAGAAGAAGAAGAAGAAGAAGAAGAAGAAGAAGAAGAAGAAGAAGAAGAAAGTGTAGGAGAAAAGAGGAGGGGAGAAGAAGAAGAAGAAGAAGAAGAAGAAGAAGAAGAAGAAGAAGAAGAAGAAGAAGAAGAAGAAGAAGAAGAAGAAGAAGAAGAAGAAGAAGAAGAAGAAAGTAGGAGGAGAAGAAGAAGAAGAAGAAGAAGAAAGTGTAGGAGGAGGAGGAGAAGAAGAAGAAGAAGAAGAAGAAGAAGAAGAAGAAGAAGAAGAAGAAGAAGAAGAAGAAGAAGAAGAAGAAGAAGAAGAAGAAGAAGAAGAAGAAGAAGAAGAAGAAGAAGAAGAAGAAGAAGAAGAAGAAGAAGAAGAAGAAGAAAGTGTAGGAGAAGAAGAGGAGGGGAGAAGAAGAAGAAGAAGAAGAAGAAGAAGAAGAAGAAGAAGAAGAAGAAGAAGAAGAAGAAGAAGAAGAAGAAGAAAGTGTAGGAGAAGAAGAGGAGGAGGAGAAGAAGAAGAAGAAGAAGAAGAAGAAGAAGAAGAAGAAGAAGAAGAAAAGAAGAATATGTAGAAGGTGCTCTTTGGCCTTCAAGAGGCCGACGGGGTCATATATTTGTGAATTATGAGTTAGGTCATATATTTTTCGATTTTTTTATGCAAAACATCATACATATTTGTGTTTATCGGGTGGATTCAAATGTGCAGTTCTTTCGTCGCTGCGAGGGTGTGGTGTTTGACGACCTCCCCGTGTGTTCGACGAGCTCCGCCCCTGCGTTCGTTGGTGAGCACAAATGACATCTCCTCCTCCCCCTTCATTTGCTCTGTTCCGGTCTTCGTGCCGATGAAACATGCTAGCTATGGGTGTCAATCATCAGTATGCGTAACCACTATGCGTCTCTCGTTCGAAAGGGTTACATCAATAAATATGCATGCATTTGCATATTTGTAACCGTGATTCTTTCGAACTGTCCACGCTATCGGACAGCCCGAGTATGTGTAGATTGGGTTCGTTTTCCCATATGCTTTGCTCCGGATCCGACACATAAATTTCGTCAATGCCCCCCTGTTGTTCTCCGGGTACACATCCTCTCTGTTTCTCGCAGAGACGTGTATCAGGAGAACGGCGGGGAGGTTCTGCTGAAATTTTGTGTCAGATCCGGAGCATAGCATGGGAAAAGGAACCCAATCTACACATACTCGGGTGGGATTAGGACCTATCATTACCTATTAGAGTGTAGGTTGCATGGACGTAATAAAATTTACAAACTAGATCAACTGATGAATATATACATGGTGAATTACATATATATATATATATATATTTGTTGTGTGTCTAGTAGCTCTGAAAGTCAAGATGAGTGATCGTGCATGGATGTACACCGGTCACACTGGTTAGAACAAATGGAGCACTAAATGGTTCACAAAAACCAAGGCATTTGTGCAAGCCGCATTTGCAAATGGCCAGAGGAAAACCTGGTGCCCCTGTTCCCGATGCGACAATTGGGAAAAGAGGACAGAGGCTGAAATGGGCAAACACCTATAGAAGAGTGGTTTTACGCCCAATCATACGGTGTGGACATTTCCTGTTGAGTCTGCCCAACGTGATCGAGCTGATGTGGTTCGTTGTCGCACCGACGAGCATGGTACCGGGATGGAAAACATGGTGAAAGACTTGGATGATGCTCGGGATTCGGACGAGGAGATGGAGGAATCTGCAAAGGCCTTCAATGAAATGTTGGATTCTTCAAAACGTCCGCTCCACGAGCACACTGAGCTTTGTCAGTTGGATGCCATCTCACAAGTAATGGCTCTGAAGGCTCAGTTCAACTTGGGCAGAGAATGCTACGACGCAATTATGACAATGTTTGGACGCTTTCTACCCAAAGGCCATGTAATGCCTGCAAACCTGTACCAGTCGGACAAAATCCTCCGTGCACTGAAGATGCCCTATGAGAAGATACATGCCTGTGAGAAAGGATGTGCCTTATTTAGGCTTGAATATGCGGACTTGAATTATTGTCCCATTTGCAAGTCTTCCAGGTTTGTTGTGGTAGACAACGGTATGGGTGAGAAGACGCAGACCAAAATCCCTGTTAGTGTTCTTCGGTATATGCCAATCGTACCAAGACTTCAACGTCTTTTCATGGTTGAAGAGACGGCCAGACAGATGACATGGCACAAAACGGGCAAAAGAACAGAACTAGATGCAGATGGGAATCTGATGACGGTACACACATCGGATGGTGTTGCGTGGAAGAAGTTTGATGAATTACATGATGACAAAGCGGCAGATTCGAGGCATCCTCGAGTCGGCGTCAGCACAGATGGATTCAGTGTGTTTGGTCCGATGGCTACCCAATACAGTTGTTGGCCAGTATTTGTCTTTCCACTCAATCTCCCCCCCCCCCCCGGACAGATTATGCAAAGAAAGAACATTTTCCTGACGTTGATAATTCGAGGGCCCAACTATCCGTGGAAAAATAAGAATGTGTACATGCAGCCGCTTAAGGACGAATTGCAAGAAGCCTGGGATAATGCATTCAAGACATATGACACCTATAGCAAACGGAACTTCATAATGCGTGTCTGGTACATGTACTCGATGCATGACTTGCCGGCATATGCGCTATTCGTTGGCTGGTGTGTGCATGGAAGGTTCCCGTGCCCCACATGCAAGGGAGCTCTTGAGTTTCGTTGGCTTCAGGCTGGTCGCAAGTTTTCTTGCTTCGACATGCATAGACAGTTCCTGTATCCTCGCCATAAGTTTACGAAAGACAAGATGAACTTCATCAGAGGTAGAGTTGTCAAAAACTCTGCACCACCTGCGTTGACAGGCCAATAGACCCTGGATCAGTTATACGCACTGGAGCCAAATCCAGAGCGTCCAGGGTACTTAAAGGGGTATAATTCTAAACACGCGTGGACTCACAAGACATGCTTATGGGATCTGCCTTACTTCAAAGACCTCCTTTGCCCACACAACATCGACGTGATGCACACTAAGAAGAATATCACCGAGGCACTTTTTGGTACATTGTTCGGCATAGATGGGAAGTCAAAGGATAATACTAAGGCTAGAGTCGATCTGGAGGCGCTATGTGATAGGCCGTTACAAAACATGAAAGAACCGGAAGGAAAGCGGAACTGGACGAAGCCAAAGGCATGGTTCAATCTTGGAAGGCCAGCTATGAGGGAAATTATATTGTGGGTGCAACAACAGTTGATGTTCCTCGATGGGTATGCAGCGAATCTAAAGAGGGAAGCGAATCTTGATAAATTGAAGTTATTGGTCCCAAGAGTCATGATTGGCACATATGGATTGAGCGGGTAATGCCGATGATGTTGCGTGGCTTCATCCCTGAGGATGAATGGCTAGTACTGGCAGAACTCAGCTATTTCTTCCGTGTTCTTTGTGCGAAAGAACTATCGCCTGGCGTGCTAGAAGAAATGGAAGAGTTGGCGCCGGAGTTGATCTGCAAGTTAGAGAAGATCTTTCCACCGGGCTTCTTTAATCCAATGCAGTATTTGATTTTGCATCTCCCAACTGAGGCAAGATTGGGGCGTGCAAAATCGTTGGTGCTACCTAACCGAGAGGATGCTGAAGACGCTCGACAAAAATGTAAAAATAAGCGTAGAATTGAAGCATTGATGGTGAGGCATTCATCATCGAGGAGGCGGCAAACTTCGTGACAGCACACTCTGAAGCCAAAATCGTCATTTGCATAATCAAGCCTCGAAGACAATCTCGACGAACCTCAAAAGGGTGGATCCAACCTCAGCCTATTCAAAGCGAATCTCGCACCAGCCAGTGGTTCGAAACCAGTATCTTTGGATAACGAAGAATGGTGGACCATTACGTTGTATACCTTCAACAACCTGAGAAGTGCGGCCATACATCGAGTAAGTTCTCGGTACATTGTTTCGCAACTTCTATTTCCTTTGAACTGCTCTTATTCCTGGATATTTCATACTGTCGATACGTCGCCATATTCTCGTTTGGAGCGGTGATCCAAAAGGATTCCGTCGAAGAGTATGAGCTTCTCGCAAAGCAAGGAGGCGGTTATCCCGGTTTCATCTCTTGGTTCAAACAAATGGTAATTTCTATTAGACCATTCATTTCATTCACTAATTTCTGCATAATGCAAAAATCCTTTCGTATTAAACTTGTAGGCTAATTCAGAGTCTATGGACACCGAATTGAGACAAGTCGCTAATGGTTTTGACTATAGGTCCGTTCATTTGACAAATACGACATAAACGGGTATCGCTTTCGTACATATGGCAAAGAGCTATCTATGGCCGACCGAAAGTCTATAAATTGTTGTGTTTCTGCTATCGGCGAAGGAGGTACCGAGTATTACGGGAGAGTTGAAGAAATTTATGAACTTCTATTCTATGGTGAAAACCCACCGAATGTCGTACTCTTCAAATGTTATTGGTTACAGCCGAAGGAGACTAGAAGGACTCATGAACATATAGGGCTAGTTGAAATCAAACAAAGCACCCATTTAGATGTTCCTGATGTCTATATTACGGCTCAACAGGCGACCCAAGTATTCTATCTACCATGGGCCTGCCAAACTAATCCAAATCTGAAAGGTTGGGATGTCGTTTATGAAGTGCCGCCACGTGCTAGACTAACTCCCCCAAAGGAAGAGGATTATGAACCTCACATTAACCAAGACACATATGAAGGAGAATTCTTCCAAGAGACACGTCTTTCAAAAAAAAATGTTTCAAGAACCACTATACTTCACCCCAAAACATTGGAGTAGACCGCGGCAGTGAATCCGGCATCACCCCAGAGGACTAACAAGAAGAGCCGGAACAAGAAGAGGTTACTGCTGCGGATGACCTCTCAATGCTTGATTGATTACGTCAACGTGGCCTTCCACATGTTGATGCCGCTGAACCCTATGAGCACGTCATTGATGATAGTGATGATGATGATTATGCATTTATTGATGATAGTGATCGAGATTATTAGTAGCCCGCTCCTACACCTCCATGATCAGGTAAGTTGCTCTAGTGTTTTTCTTACACTACTAGGAAAAAGCCTACTAATGGCGCACTGATTTTGCCTACTAATGGCGCACTACCGGTGCGCCATTAGTACCACGCCAATAGTATTTTCTACTAATGGCGCACCACTAGTGCGCCATTAGTATCTGGTATACTAATGGCGCACCACCTAGTGCGCCATTAGTATGTAACACCATGCGCCATTAGCGTGCCTCCCGGGGGGCCATACGTAACCATGTGCTTTGTCATACTAATGGGGCACCCTGTTATGATGCGCCATTAGTGTCCTTTGGCACACTAATGGCGCACCTGGTGGTGATGCGCCATTAGTATGAATATTTGTTTTTTTTTACTTTTCTGATTTTTGCACAGGTTACAAAATATATTATTGGACAAAATATAGACAGCAGCACACAACAACAGCAGATTCATCGAATACAATACAAGATTAGTCTCCGAATACAATTCATCACATTAGTCTCCGAATTCAAAAGACCGAACAAAGATAAAATATTACAAGTCTCAAGACCGCGAGTATCGAGTTTGTCTTCACATTACAAGTCGATATCGATCATCTAAAGTACCATCACATAGAAGAGAGCTGCGGTCATCACGATGAGCATCATCGCGATCAAACTGGTCTTCATCCGGTTCCTCCAACGCTCCCTCCTCTCTCCCGCTAGATAGCGGGCGTATCTAGATTCGGCCTCCGCCCTAGTGGTGTACCCTTTGTAACAGTTACCGCTGAAACGGTGAACCTATCTCCGACACTCCTCCCGCCGTCGAGACTCAGGAACCTTACCCTTGTACCACGACATACGACGGCATCTCTATGCACAAGCCAAACAACAGACAATACATAAGCAATATGTAAGTATGCAACAAAAGGATCGGAATAGAAAAGCAAGACATTAGTAACACGATTCATGGTCCTACTAATAAATAGCATCGATTACATCTAAGTTGAACGACTGTCCAAATCAAAGAGACATACGAATTCATTAAAGTTTAATTACAACATGAGCCAATAAATGTTTCAGAACTACACATCACTACTTTCGACTCAACTCATCGGACAGGAGCGTGGATGAAGCCGCCGTCTGTCGTGATGGTCATGAAATCGCGGTTGTTGTCATCCTGCATTTGTAGCGTTTCATCTATCTCACTGTTGGACGGTTGATATCTGCGGAAGAACTGCCCCGAGGTATGAAGGACATCTTGATGGATGATGTCCGCAAACTTCGACTTGATGCGAAAGAGTTCTTGTCTGAGGTCCGCGTCGAGGTTGCCGACAACCTCGCGGCCCAATCTTTGAGCAGAAGGTGATGATGGTCCCTTACGATCACCCGCATGCGATGGAGGGCATAGTAGGCATCCTTCTAACCGCCAGGCGGCTGCTTGACGCAGCAAAACTTCGTATTGTGTGAGAAGGTGTGCTTGCCGTACTTACGAACTGCCTTGGTGAAGGTGCCTCCAGATTTGGCGTAGCCGGGGAGAACATCATCAAGAACTTTCTTGACATTTGTGTAGTCTATCTTGGAGTTACGGTTTGGGTCGAAATACGTGGCCATGGAATATTTCAGGCTTAGGAGGATGAGTGTGCAATGTGTGTCACTGCACAGAACCCGGAATGTTAGAAAAAAAAGAACGATCGAGATCTAAGAAATCATATGTTATGGGGCGGTTAAGGGATGACTTACTCGGGAAAGTAAGCCATAAGGAAGTTATCCTTATCTGGGTTTACCAGAATGACGCCTTCGAGGTGTGAACTCGCAACTTGGCGGTCCCCAGCGCTGCTCAAGTGCTTGGCATGCATGTAGAAGGGGTCGACCATCACGATGTCCGGGGTCTTGTCTCTAATGATCCGCATCTCCATACTCAGCGAAAACAGCTGAACGAAGGTGTAGTGCAGCGGATGAAGGCTAAACATAGCAAAGATGTCATCAAACCGCAGGACGATCGTACCCCCGATGTCGCCATCCACAAAGCCCTTCCCTCTGGCACCTTGGCCACGAAAACCGGGTATGCCACATCATTCTCTCTCAGACGCCGCTTCTCCAAAGAAAGAACACTGTCGTGCAGACTCCGCATAGCACTGGTTGCAGCATTCAGCATATTTGGCGGTAGCATCGCCCTACCCGCCACATGCACCCTCCTCGAGATATCCTTAGGTGAAGGTGGCCCGTCTTGAGCACGGATCGAACTCGGTGCCGGCTGGCTCGCACCGGCGCCCTTGTTAGTCTTTCGTTTCCGTCCCTTCTTCTTGATCTCCTGTAATGGGACCGAGTTCTGCTGACAGACCGCCTTCTTGAGCATGTTGGGGCTGATAATATTTCGCACCTCAGCTATCTGAGGCTCGGTGAAGGCGGGAGCTGCAGGCGTGTCCTGAGAACTGAACGCCAAACAACGCCTGTTGCAATTCGATTTCTCCACCGTACCAGCTAGATCGCGGTCGTCTTGGTTGGGTTCTTGAGAAAGAGACCCGCAGAACTCATCAGCGTACCCATGTTCGGCAAAGTACTTATCAACTTTGGTAAATGTACCGTCGTCGTCGTCCGGATCCTGTGCCATAGGGCTGTCCGGATCCTGTGCCATAGGGATGTCCGGCAGGTCCGGTAGCGTTGCGGCGTTCTTGCCATGGCTTGGCGCCAGCACGACTGGCGGTCTTGTCTGTGGGGTGGTGTCCCCTGCCCCCAAACGAATCTGGCTCTTCGGACAAAGCAGGGGCCAGTTTACGCAGGCGCTGAGGGTCATCTCATCTTCTTCGTCGGCCCCAGTGGGTTGAATCGGAGGTAACAGCTCGTCGCAGCCTGGGAGCACCCGAACCACTTCAGCCCTATACATAGTGGGTGCCATCGGATTATCGTGGAACATGCGGTTGCCCGGTTGAACGATTTTGCCCATGGCGACATCGACCAACTCGCCGCCCACGAAGTGCAGAAGAGTGCAAGGAACGTCGGTGGCGCCCTGCGAAAACATGTAGGGCGTCAGGGATGCCTAGTCAAAGGCAAGGAGATGAAGTCATTGGCCGAGAGGCTTAGTTACCGTGATGCCGTCGAGCTCGGCTAATGTCGAGGCACCGCCAACGGCGGGCGTGCAAGTGACGGAGGGGGCGCTTGCTGGCGAGGTGCCGGCCGGCGTACACCTAGGTGCATTAAGCTCCAATGCCTGTGACAGCGCCGGAGACACGAATACCGCCTCCGCCGGAGACACCAATGGCGCCGCCTGAGACACCAATGGCGCCGCCGGAGACACCAATGGCACCACCTGCGCGCTGTGCGAGTTGCTGGCCGTGAAGCTGGGAACCAGGGGAGGCCCCTGTAGGCCGCCCGCAATCCACGTCGTCAGCCCATGAATCAACGTAGGCACCATGGCATTGAGCTTCGTTCCCAGTTGTTGTTCCACTTGCTCTTGGACAAGCTCCGGAATCCGCGCCACTTGTGCCTTGAGTGCTTCAACCTCGCGTGTCTGGCTTTCCGAGCTGGTCTTTTTCTCCTTCCACACACCAGTGGTATAGTATGACCCCCATTTTGTGGACAAGCCTTTGCCGGCCACACGACCAGCTGACATCGGCTTAGTGAGCTTATCCTTCTTTTTCATTACGTTCAACGTCCTATTTAAATGGGTGTCGAAAGGGGAGCTCTGAGACGACCCGGCGCTACTGCTTTCAGTGTCCTGCGAAAAGAACGTGAACCATTTAGAAATATTGGGGATTAATTAGAGTGCAACCATATGGAGCTAATTACGCGGGGGTGTATTCCTTACCAGAACAAGCTCAAGCGCCCTGGTCTTCGGATCCGTGGTAAGCTCCTTTGTTATCGGGTCCTCCTTGTACCGGGCCCTGACAAAGTTCCTAGTCTGCTTGTCACCGCCGTATTTCTCGAAGCGGGGCGGTAGGCCTTGCTCGGCACGCTCCGCGTCCTCCTTGTCCCATATAGGCTCCGCCACTCTGTAACCGCCGAGACCGAGTTTGTGTTCCCCTAAGTTCAACTCACGCATTTCTTTCCCCCACTGACTTGATTCGGAGGTTGCGCTGCTCTCGCACTTGATCTTGAACTCCTTGTACTCATCTTCGCTCATCAAAGGATATTTCGCCTTGATCTTTTCATAACTATCACCTTTATCAATCATTCTCTTCACCGCGCTTCTCCAAGTAGACAGGGCCGTGCTCATCCTCGTGAGGACAACACTGTTCACTTTATTCCCTGAGAGGCGTGTGTTTTCAAATTCGGCGGGGAACTTGTATCGTTCGTGCAGCTTCGTGAAGAGCAGGTTGCGCAAATTCCCGTGGTCCTTATGCCTAAGGTTCTCGGTGTTTATCGAGACGGTGCTCCGGAGAATGCACCCGAGCTGAAGCGAGTACCCATTGACTATATATTTGGGCTCCGTTGGATGCCCGTCGGAGTCCACTTGAGTAAATTCCTCCTTGAGGGTGCGGAGCGATTGAGCGCCGGTCCTTCCTTTGCTTCTTCGGTTGGCTGCCATCGTGTGTGCGCCGCCATCATCGATGGTGGCATCCTCGGCGGCACCATCGGTGGTGTCATCCCCGACGCCACTAGGGGTTTTGTAGTCGGATAGGTGTCTTCATGGCGTCCTCATAGCGGTGAGGTTGTTCCTCCATCTCCGGGACAGCTCCTGAATTGCTTGCCGCTCAACCACCGGCCTCATCGTTGTGGGCCATGTTTCGCTCTAAATAGGAAAAAAGTTTGGTCAAAAAGTTGGTTATTGTGAAGGAACAAGTTCATGGTCTCATAATTTAGGGTTTGTCGACACTGAGGCACCCTAAAAGCCTAAGCTTTCATCATTTAGGGTTTGTCGATGCCGAGGCACCCTAAAATCCTAAGCGTACATCATTTAGGTTCTCATCGACACCGAGGCATTCGGGGCAGCCAAGGTTTCATCATTTAGGGTTTGTCGACGCCAAGGCAGCCTAAATGCTAAGTTAAGTTTTCATCATTTAGGGTTTATCAATGCCGAGGCACCCTAGGTTGGGCCTAATCACTTGGCACTAATCACTTGGCTCTATTGCCACATATGTTGGGTTTATCATCTAGGGTTTATCGATGCTAAGGAGAATTCTAAGTTGGGCCTCATCACTTGGCTCTATTGCCACCTATGGTTTAATGCAGCAAGAATAAAGGGGCAGTTGATCCTACTTAATTAAGTACTAAGATACCCCAGCCCATGCATTAGTAGCAAGTACCCCATATATCCGATTTTTAGCAAAGTCATGCTAAAATTCACGGAAAATTTCAGCATGACCTTTGCTGAAAATAGGACATATGGAATACCCAAATTTGCTGGAACGGAAGTTAATCGACATTCCGGCAAACTCAAGGGCCTCTCGGGGTACAACAGCAGCATCACAAGTTGACAAAATTCCCAAGTAGTACAGCAGCAGCATCATAAGTAATACCAATGAACATATAGTCCAGCAAGTTGAAAAAGCTGAAGTTCTCAGCATGAAGAATCACACAACACAACACCTACATTATGATGATACATTTGGAGATTGCACATACAGTTTTCACATAAGCATAATTGTTCGGAGATTGCACATACAGTTTTTGACAGACAAGCACCTATGACAAAGACATACAGTTTTTCACATTTGTAGATTGCACATACAGTTTTCACATAGAGCAATGTTCTTTTCATTTCACCTTCCATTTTTTGCAATTCAACTCACTTCCTTTTCTTATAGTTATTGCTCCCAAATGAAATGACACTTTGACATGGCTGCAATTTTCGGTGTCTACTTATCTGCAATTTTTCGATTATGCGCTTAGGAGAAATAGGTTTCAAACTTCAGCTTGTTTTGTATAAGGAGACTAAAAAACTATCTAAGGAGTTCTTCAAGTTCAAGTTACAGCCTGCATGACTGAAAATAGTTACACTAAGTTTCAAAATAGAAAAATACACTTCTCAGTTTTACAAACTGAAAATTACTCTAAAACTGAAACTTTAACTGACTTTTAGACTGAATTTTTAATGTGCACCCAACCGATTAGAGCAGCAATGCTTGTAACTAAAGAGGGGGATGTTTCATGATAATTTCCTAGAAAAACTGTTTCAACATGGCCATTTCCATTTTCTTTTCCCTAAGTAAATATTGGGTGTAGCAAGAACAGGATGGCTCTTGGGATATATGTTGCATATTTGGCGAATTTATTAATTAGATGCAATGTTAGTTCTGGTTGGTTGGAAGGCAGTTTACTTGTACCAAAATAAATCTATTGCCTATCAGGCTATCACCATCACATGAATCAGGCTCTAGATAAACAAAGGGGAACAACACAACTGGTATTGGTCCCTAGCTGGAAACTAGCTATTGCTTCTACTTTTTCAAGTTTGTGTTGTTCCCTACCCTTCTACATCTAGCTACTCAAATACCAACAGTTCTAGGAGAGACAAAAGCGCTCCACTTATATTTCATGAGATATCTTTTAAGGACCCTGGTTTCCAGTTTTCCTAACCTTCATCCCACCAACAAATCAAGACACAAAAATAATCAACTAAAAACATATAATAAGATAAGATAATGCAACCGACAATCACTTGAAGTGACAGGATAGTCAGCCTTGAACTCTATGTTCGCAAAATTAATGAAAGTATGGATACAATAAATAACATTGCATCAAAAAGATAGAAGGTAGGGAAAAATGCTTACCGGAATCAAAGAATGTATGAAAGTGATAATTTGACTTGCTAAAGCTAAATGCTTAGAAGTAATTGATTTCAGACCAGATACCTGAAAAGGAATCAAAGGAAAATAAACCAAGCAGTCCAAACTTCTTGATATATAAAAAAAGAAGTGTGGTAGCACATGCCCACATTAAATAGCTATTTAGCTTGATTAAGATTTGAGGAAACTCTGGTGCACTGAAGTACTATTGATGAACTATTTTCTTGGATGTACTGATCTACACTAACATCTGCACATTGTGCATAACAATTCACAGACATATTTACTTGGTATACACGTACACGTATGTACGGGTTGGCTCATTGGCTCTACTTTTTTGTTTAGGATCAGGATGTACACTAGCACTACAATTCACAGACAAAAAAGTAGATGTACCACTGAAGTACACCTACAGAAAATATTTGAACCTACAGAAAATATTTGAACCTACTTGTGTATGTACATTGTGCCTAACAATTCACAGGCATATTTTCTTGGATGTACTGCTCTACACTAACTTTCTTTCTCCCACAAATTCACAGGCATATTTGAACCTGCAGAACCTACAGAGCTCACCAACAAGGCAACAGCTCACCAACACAGCGCTGCCAAACCGTACCCATGTTGGGCATCCCGCCGCGCCGGCAGAGGAACCAGGCGACCAACCCACACGGGCAGGCGGCGGCGGAGGCCACAAAGCAGCAACAGCCGCGGCATGGCGCGCAGATCCCGAGGGGAAGCTAGAGAAAGGCGGCCGCAAGAAGCAGCAGCAGCGGCACGACGGGGCGGCGGCGGCGAGCTCCTGCTCCTAACCCTAGGTCGCCGCCCCGTGGAGGCATGGGATGAGCGGGGGAGAGAGGGAGGGAGGGAGAGAGACTAACTAGGTCGCGCGGGGAGGCTCGCGCCGCCGTCGAGGAGCGCGTCCGACGAGGCTAGCGGCCGTCGAGGGGCAGCTCCGACGAGAGAGATTTGGTGGTGGCCGGAGCAGAGATGACGGAGGGCTCGAGGGGGAGGCGGAGCTCGAGGGGGAGGATGGGGAGAGGGAGGCGGCGGGGGCGCGCGGGCGGCTGCGGCGCCGTGGGTCGGGGCAGCAGCGGTGGTGCGGTGGAGGGAGGGAGCGGCGCGGTGGAGGGAAAGGAAGGAAGTGTTGATCTGGCGAGAGGGAGAGGGACGAAGTGTATGGATGGGGGCAGATTACTAATGGCGCACCACCAGGGGGTGCGCCATTAGAATGTTTTTTTTAGTTCGAGCACTCAGCAGGTTATATTACACCTAACCCAATCCACAACAGAACCCCCCCACTAGCCCGACTGGTCAGCACGCAGCACACACACCAAGAGGTCCTGGGTTCGATTCCCAGGCTCCCCAATATTTTTTTATGCATTTTAAATGCTGTTTGATATTTATTTGTGTTTAAATATGTTCAAACTTGTTTAAATCATAACAGTAATATTTTTTATAAAAACAGTAATAATTTTTTAGAAAATATGTTCAAATTTGTTACTTGAAAATATCATCGGCGGCGGCGTTGGAGCGGGGGAGGGTGCGGGGTGCCTGTTGGCGGTGGAGCGGGAGGTGCGGGGCCGGGTGCTCGTCGGGCGGTGGAGCGGGGAGGTTGCGGTGGGTCGGGCGGCGGTGGAGCTAGCGGGGAGGTGCGGGTGGGATCAAGATGGAGGGGATCGAGATCGAGATGGAGGGGGAATCGAGATCAAGATGGAGGGGGATCGAGATCGAGTGTCCTCATGAATTCAAAAGGTGCCCATGAAATTTAAAAATATTCATGATATCAAAAAGTGCCCATGAAATACAATTGAGAAATGAAGACTACGATATAAATACAATCGATCTTAGCTAGCTATCCGTTCACAATCTTATTGCCCTTCTTTTTCGCAAATGGAGTTCTTACGTGGAGCAGGCGTCCTTTAGGTAGGGTGGTCCCGCTTCTTCTTGTGGTGTGTGCTGCTACTTCATAAATCGTCGTCATGTTCGATCTTGGTCGCCGTGCTTGTCGAAGTCTTGCTCATTGGCTACTCCATCCATTCCGATGATCTTCCTTTGCCTCTCCTCACGACAACACGACCGGGCTTTGACGGTCGGTAATGAAGAAGCATTGGTCCACTTGGGAAGCCAGTACCCATGGCTCATTTTTCGCGGTGACGTTTGCGCCCGCGGTCTTGGATTTGGCTTCGGGTATAACCATGGTGGTGAAATACCGGTCTTCTTTTAGGACGCTCTTGGCCCATCTAACACGGAACATCGGGACCTTCTCTCCAGCGTAGCTCAGCTCCCAGATCTCCTCGATCCTTCCGTAGTATCTGTCCTTGTCATTGCCGGTGTATTGATTCCATCATTACCCCGGAGTTCTAATAACCATCGCTCTTCATGTCCTTGTTCTCGGTGTAGAATGTGTAGCCGTTGATATCGTACGCCTCATAGGTCATCAGGTTGTGCTCGGCGCCCTGTGACAAGGCGAATATGAGTTGTTCTTCCGCGGAAGAATCCTCATGTAAAGGGTACGAAAGAAGCTTCTGCTTGAACTAACGCGTGAAACATGAGTTGTGCTCTTTGATTATATCTCCGTCCGTCCTCTGTTGGCCTCGGTCATTGTACGTCTTCTCAATAAAGGTTTTGTGCTCTACCACCCAAGGATCGACCACGTCTATGTGTTGTAGCGCGACTAGGTTTGCTCTTTCAAAGTCGGTGAGTCGACCCTCAAAGTCGACATGCATTTTGCGGCGACCCTCACGGTGACCCCATCCAGTGAGCCTGCCGAGGTGCCTGTTGACGGGTAGACCAACGGGGTTCTCGATGCCTAAATAATTCATGCAGTAGGAGATGCACTCTTCGGTCAGAAAGCCCCTGGCTATACTTCCCTCTGGACGTGACATGTTGCGAACGTATCCTTTAATGACACCATTCATCCTTTCGAACGGCATCATGCTGTGCAGGAACGTCGGCCCGAGTTGGATGATATCCTCCATGATATGGACCAGCAGATGCACCATAACGTTGAAGAATGCAGGCGGGAAGTACATCTCAAGCTCGCATAGTATCACCACGATCTCTTCCTATAGCCTTCTGAGTTGCCTCACGCCAATCGACTTCCGAGAGATGACGTCGAAAAAGTTGCATAGGCCAAATAGCGTTTCACGGACGTGCGCGTCCATGATCCCACGGATTGCAACTGTAAGTATCTGCGTCATCAGCACGTGAAAGTCGTGAGACTTCATCCCGCTGAACTTCTGCTTCGCTGGGTCTAGGTATATGCTTATCTTCCCCGCGTAACCGTAAGGAAGTTTTACTCCTAGGAGGCAGGTGAAAAACTGATTGATCTCCTCCTGACTTAGAGTGAAGCATGCGGGAGGGTAGTCATTTCCGGTCTTCTTGGCCTTTTTGCCTTTGCGATGACTTGTTGTGTCCTGCTTCGCCTCATCATCATCATCATCATCATCATCATCATTAGTGTGAAGCTCCTAGCTGATGCCCATTGATTTCAAGTCTGCCCTTGCTTTCGGCCCATCTTTGGTCCTCTCTGGCATGTTCAGCAGGGTACCAAGCAGACTCTCGCACACGTTCTTCGTGATATGCATGACATCAAGGCTGTGAGGCACATGGTGGATCTTCCAGTACGGCAAGTCCCAGAAAACAGACCTCGTTTTCCATACCTTCAGCAGTGGCTCTGGCGCCTTTCGCTTCTTTCCCGGCTCTGGCGCCTTTTGCTTCTTTCCCGGCAGTGGGCAGTCTTTCCAATTTTTCAACAACTCGTCTATTTCCTCGCCGCTCCTCATACACGGGCGTTTTCATGGTTCGGTTTCACCATCGAACAGATCCTTGCGTTTCCTCCACGGGTCATCATAGCGAAGCCACCTTCGATGTCCCATGAACACGGTTTTCGAAGACCCGGGATCTCTATCTAGCTGGCGATACGTTGTGTCATCCATGCACCTTACGCATCCAGAAAATCCGTGGACTACCTGCCCTGCGAGATATCCGTAACCGAGATAGTCGTGCACCGTCGTGAGCAGTGCGGCTCTCATAGGGAAATATTCTTTCTCTGCGGCATCCCACGTATTGGCTGGCGTCTTCCACAGCGTGTCTAGCTCCTCCTTCAGCAGCCCTAGATACAGATTGATGTTGATCCCTGGTTGTTTCGGCCCTTCAATTAGCATACTCATGTGAATGTACTTCCTCTTCATGCACAACTAGGGGGGGAGGTTGTACATCCACACAAACACAGTCCAGGTGCTATGTGTGCTTCTCTGGCTGCCAAACGGATTGACTCCATCGGTGCTCGCGCCCAGCACGATGTTCCTTGGATCCTTCCCAAATTCCGGGTATTCGAAGTTCAACGCTTGCCATTGGCTCGCATCCTTAGGATGACTCAGCATCTTGTCTTTTTTATTTATCTCCGGATCATTTCCTTCATCTTCCCGCTTCTTCTCCTCCCTATCCGCGTGCCAACGCAGGAGCTTTGCTACCTTAGGGTCCGTGAAATACCGCTGCAGACGAGGAGAGATCGGAAAGTACCACACCGATTTTCGAGGAGCTTTCTTCCTCTTCTTGTATCGAGTGACGCCGCACACCGGACATATGGTAGACTCCGCGTGCTCGTCCTGATAAATGATGCAATTGTTCATGCACACATGGTATTTCACGTGCGGTAAATCCAGAGGACACACGATTTTCTTCGCCTCCTCGAAACTGGTCGGGCACTTGTTCCCCTTGGGAAGACGTTCGTGCGTAATGACATGTTCTCGTCGAAGCATCGTCGGTCATTTTGTGTTTTACCTTCATCTCCAGAGCCATGAGCGTTACTTTCAGGCGGGTATCCTCGGGCCTGCATCCTTCATACAATGGAGTAACCGCGACTATCTCAAGTTGATCCAGCTTGGCTTTTTCTCGGGCGGCAGCTCTTGCATTATCCGTCTGCTTGAGAAGCAGCTCTTGAATATGAGGGTCCTGCACCCAGCCTCCATCGTCGTCTGCTCCGGCATCTTCATCTTCATGATCATGCCCTTCGTCTTGATCTTCCTCATCATCATGTATGACATCTTCTACATGATGACTATGTACAGCATCACCGCCGTGATCATGTCCTGGAGATTCTTCGTCTTCTCGCCCGCCCTCGCCGTGGTGGTACTTGTCTTGTTGCCCTTCCTCATTCCTTGCCAGGCCCCCATGGACGACTTCATAGTCATCTTCATCACCTTGCCACCGATAGCCATCCATGAAACCACGCAAGAGCAGGTGGTCCCGTACCTGCCCGGAATCCGGGTCCGCAATAAGGCTCTTCAGCTTGCATCTTCGACACGGACATCTTTTCTCCGTCTCGTTCTTTTGAAGCATCTCGGCCTTCGCAGAGCTCAAAAACCTATTCACGATGCCTTCGGTCATCGTGCGGACCATGGTGGCCTGCGGGGTAGAGCAAAACGATATTTTAGAACCAAGAAAAAATTTGGCATGACCTTCCCTAAAAATAGGACCAAAAAGAATGCATAGTGCCAAAATTCTCGCCGAAACGGAAATGAATCAACATTCCGGCAAAATATTGGCAACTATCGCATTTCAAATAGTAGTTATGCAGAAAAGTAAAAATATATATATATATATATATATATATATATATATATATATATATATATATATATATATATATATATATATATATATATATATATATATATATATATATATATATATACTAATGGCGCCTTGTGAAAAGTGCGCCATTAGTAGTTTAAACTAGTAATGGCGCATTGCGACACGGTGCGCCATTAGTAGTTTTGCAAAAAGTAAAAAAAAAATATACTAATGGCGATTGTCTCACGGTGCGCCATTACTAGTTAGAACTAGTAATGGCGCACCGGTCGGATCGCCATTAGTATGTATGTAAAATGAAAAAAAACTTTATTACTAGTGGCGCACTGCTTTTTACAGTGCGCCATTAGTATCTTCCACACTAATGACGCATCACAAACTAGTGCGCCATTAGTATATAGTAGTGGCGCACTGCATCCCTGGTGCGCCATTAGTGTCAATCCTATCTATAGCCCTTTTCCTAGTAGTGTTAACAAATGCATAAAGACCTAGACTTAGCTTTATTTCCTCCAAAATGACTTAATAAGCTTACTGACCTCCAAAACCATCCATTTTACCTAAGTTAGCTCTAAAACGATCTATACTTAGCTTTGTTTCCTCCAAAATGACATGTACTTAGCTTACTTATGTCAAAAATGGCATAATTAGCTTAGTTAGCTCATAAACGATTCATTTTACCGAAGTTAACTCTAAAACGATCCATTTTACCTTAGTTAGCTCATAAACCATCCATTTTACCTAATTTAGATCTAAGATGACCCATTTTACCTTAGTTAGCTCATAAATGATCCATTTTACCCAAGTTAGCTCTAAAATGACCCATTTTACCTAGGTTAGCTCCAAAATGACCCATCTTACCTAGGTTAGCTCTAAAATGATGCATTTTACCTAAGTTAGCTCATAAACGATCCATTTCACCTAGGTTAGCTCGTAAACGATCCATTTCACCTAGGTTAGCCCATAAATGATCCATTTCAACTATGTTAGCTCATAAACGATCCATTTCACCTAAGTTAGCTCATAAACGATCCATTTCACCTAGGTTAGCTCATAAACGATCCATTTCACCTAGGTTAGCTCTAAAATGATCCATTTCACCTTAGTTAGCTCATAAACGATCCATTTCACCTTAGTTAGCTCATAAACGATCCATTTCGCGTTAGTTAGCTCATAAACGATCCATTTCACCTAAGTTAGCTCATAAATGATCCATTTCACCTAAGTTAGCTCATAAATGACGTATACTTCTTCTTATAGTCACCTTTTTTCTAACTTTCTTATTTTCCATTTTGTAGATCTCATTCACTTCACGGAAGCTAGCTTGCTACGATGGAGTGCTTGTTTTTTTCTTTCATTCTCTTCTAGTATTCTTAGCTTGCTATGATGGAACAATGTGTATGTGCAACTTGCTATGTATGAATGGATGGAACTATATATGTATGTACGATGATACTTATGTGCTGGATATGTCATATGTTTGCTATGAAATAACCCTGTGAAATATATCTATATATGTCATATATATTTGCTGTGAAAATTGTTGGATTTAAAAAAAATAGAAAAAAACGAGCCAATGCAGGCTCTTTGCCGTCAGCCACCGACGACAATGGGATCTTTGCCGTCCGCGGGAAACGGCAAAGAAGCCATGTGGCAGCCAATTGTGCTTCCTGGGAGCTGACCCATTTGGTCAGTTTTCCTACAGTGGCGGACGACAAAGCCTTTGACTACAGCGGCGGACAGCAAAGCCTTGGTGGGCAGTGACATCCAACTGACGTCATTAGGCGGACGGCAAAGGCCTGATGCTATTTGCCGTCAGCCACGGACGACAAATACTGCCGTTAGCCACCTAACGGACTAACAGCGAATTTATTGTCGTCGGCTTTCTTTGCCGTCAGCCGCTGATGGCAAAGGCCCCTTTGCCGTCCGCTTCAGAAAGCAGATGGCAAAGAAGGTCTTTACTGATGCTTTCTTTGCCAGTGCATTTTGCCGTCCGCGGCGGACGGCAAAGGCCTTTGCCGTCTGCCATCCGTGCCTTTGCCGTCCGCCTTGGCAGACGACAAATTAGCTGATTCCTGTAGTGATATCAATGATGTTTCTTGCATTATCCTACTCATACTCTGAACAATGCTGATCTTACATTAACAATGCATGTCCTTTTTTATATGATGTAGTGTCCCTACAGTTACTGCCCTTTGTAATCACACCATCTTTGTTAGAATCAGGGAAGCACAACTGGTTCCTTGCTCGATCAAACGACGGCGAAAGACTGATGACCATTCGCACACATGAGCCAGAAAAGTTATATTGCATAAACCCCACTGTGTACAAGCATCGTGAAATATGTGAATATCCGGAGAGTGGTTGTTATGTCTATGAGAAGGATACCAGCTTGTTGGGGCCTTCATGATTTTTGAGTTGGAGGCGGGTAAACAGCCTTGGTTCACACTCTCTGTTTCTCGGACTCAATTATCCGATTAACCAGGACATTAGCGTTGGCAACGACCTTGATGGCAGAGAGGCTCTGTTTGCTATGGAAAACTGTGTCTACACAGCGAGCCCTAGGACTTCGGGAGCAAACTCCCCTGATTGTCAATGATACAGCGTGCAGCCAAAAGAAGGTGAGAATGACAAAGGCATCTGGATTAACTCTGATCCTTGGATATCTCAAGTCCGACGGGCAGTGATGTGGTTCAATCCTTCAAGTTGATAGGTAATTGGGCTGTTGCATCGAAAGGGTGGATTACTGGTGTCTCCAGATCACCGGTCGCTGAAGCAGGGTTGCAAATTGTGATGGTGTTGGATCATCCCTCTTCGAATGACTTGTTGTCTTTGCTGCTTGTTCTGGATGGGTAGTTCTCTCTTTTGTTATGCATATTCCTTGTCATTTGTTCATCCTCGTCTATGTCACTCTTACTATGTAATAGTTTCCTCTATATAGAATGTCATTCTCGTCTGGATCACGAGAGTCTTAGCGCTCCAGATGGGTGCATTTTGGTGGTGTAGCAAGACTTCTTATGAACTATCATGTCTTGCTGTTTATGTCAATAGTAGTCACTAGTCAGTGTTTGAATATTGTATATATCGTTGTTTCGAACTGTTTATTGTCTCAAACTGCTGGTGGGCTAAATTAGGGCATCAGCATTCTCCAGTGTTGAGAGTATATCTCCTTTTTTCAAGTTATAATTTGAGCTCAGTGTCTTTTCGATGATGTACACTTGTTTGGGCCAGTCAGGTGTCGTTGAATATGGGCTGAGTAGTAACGCAATGCCAAACAGGTCAATTATGACTCTTAGGCCGGGCTCTCAAAAGATCCTCAAAAGAATGGTCGGGTTCTCAAAAAAAGAAAGAATAAGGACTCTTAGGCCGATATGTAGGCGCCACCGGTGTTCTCGTGCGCTTGCGCGCCGAGAGCATATTGGCACGTGTTCGAAATTCATGCTACCTTTTCATCCCAATCTCCTTCCCCTCCCCCACCTCTGGAATCTCGATTCCTACTCCAGTTCCCCAAAATCCCCGTCATGTACTCCCTGTACTCAAGGGCACTATCATGTCGTCGGTCAACGCGGATCTCTGAGCCAGAGATCCTAAGGTCCATCCTGCCTTCGGGCGTTGTGTGCTGTCGCTCAATAGTGGCATGGCGGCGCTTGACGACCAGTTTGCCGGCAAAGTATTGATGGTAACCATCAACGGCGACCGGCCTCCCGTATCGCCGGACAACCTTGTCAAACCTCTTGGCATTGCGCACGCCATCCAAATAAGTGACTTGCTCATCGAAGTCTGTCCGCCACTGGCTGATTTCTTTGTCAGGTTCCGAACAACTTTCGACTGCAGTCGTGTGTTCGAATCTTCCCGACGTTTGTTGTGTGATGGCGCACTGGTGAGCTTTGATCGATGGCACCCGGGATGGGGCTCGGTTCCCTCTGATCTTGAGTTTTTAACAAATCTTACCTTCCACGGTATGCCTCAACGTGCTTGGAACAGCGAGTCCATGAATGAGCTTATCAACAACCTTGGAGGTTAATTCCTAAGTATGTTTGTTCCTCCAGACACCTGGGCTCTGACGGTTATGGCATGGATGAAGAAGTCGTCCACCATACCGAAGGTGATTGGTGTTGAGATACCGGTGCAGGAACCGGGGTTGTACTATTCGTCGCCACTAAGGCCGCCACGGGCCACGTTAGGAATGTACCTGTATCGAACGTTCGTGCATGTCAAAGTAGTGGTCAATCCATCAATCGAAGTCCTGCCGCCGTCGTTGGTGCCAGGGTCCATTGACGACGTCCATTACAGGAGTCAACGTCTGACTTTCCCCATGTTGCTTGGAACAGTGGATGTCAAGGGCCTACTCCATCGCGGTGTGGAGGCCACTACTTCTTTGGGAGAAGAGGTAGGGCTGCCTACCTGGATGTGCTCTAATTTTAGGTAACAACTGAATCTTGTCAGATACTAGTTAAATTCGAGCTTGAAGCACTGATGTGCCAGTATATTTGATTGTGATCTATTCTATTTTTGTACCTAAACTTTTTTTAGAAAGGGTTGTACGCCAACTTAATGTGCTAGCAGAACTTATTGTGTTGTCTATCTATTTTCTTTGCACAACATTCAAGATATTTTCCCGTCATTGATAAAGACAATGAACCGTTATGTACGACTTCGTTGGTTTCAACATAGCCCTACCCGTAGCACTGCTTCCACCCAAATTGTGGCGCGTGCGTGAAATTTTTGTATGCAAGTTTAATGTGGTATGATGTTCTATATGATTGTGTCAACTATATAAGTTTTTACTGAGCATCAGCAGTGCATATGGCTGAAAGATGTATTTACGAGCATTGACCGATGGGTCTCTCTCTCCCTCCCTCTCTCTCTCTCTCGCTCGCTCCCTCACACACACACACACATGCACACGCACACACACACACACACAAGTGGGACCCATTGAATTATTTCTTCGCTCATGACAGCTTTTAATTAGGTTCCACCACTACTAGAAAAAGGCCTAATTGCGCACCAGTTTTGCCTACTAATGGCGCACTACTGGTGCGCCATTAGTATCACGCCACTAGTATTTTTACTAATGGCGCACTGGTGGTGCGCCATTAGTATCTGAGATACTAATGGCGCACCACCGGTGCGCCATTAGTATAAACCTCGATGCGCCATTAGTATGGGCCCTTTGTGCGCCATTAGTATAGGCCCACGGTCGTCATTAGTATTTTTGAATTTTGAAGGCGGAAAATAGTAGTGGCGCACTGCCTAACCCCCACCGTGCGCCATTGCTATTTTTGAATTTTGAATTTGGATCTGGATCGCGATTTTTTTGCCCATTTTTTGCTCGTCTTTTTTTTGCTTGTTTTATTGCATGATATTATTTCAAATTTTGTTCCCGTTTTTGGATCTTATACGTTCTTTTGTCGTGTTCTTTTGCCGGAGAGGATTTCGCCGGAGAGGAGTTCGCCGGAGAGGAGGAGGAGGAGGTGACCGCAGCATCGCCGGAGAGGAGTTCACCAGAGCATCGGAGAGGAGGAAGGAGAAACCATGAGGGGATGGGAGGAGAGGAGGGAGGAGGAGCTCACCGGAGAGGAGGGAGGAGGAGCTCACATGAGAGGAGGGAGGAGGAGCTCACCGGAGATGAGGGAGGAGGAGCTCACCGGAGAGGAGGGAGGAGAAACCGTGAGGGGAGGGGAGGGGAGGAGAGGAGAGGAGGGAGGAGGAGGTCGCCGGAGAGGAGGAGGAGGTCGCCAGAGAGGAGGAGGAGCAGGTCGCCGGAGAGGAGAAGGGTAGTATGGTGGAGGAGAGAAGGGAAGATGGAGTGGAGGAGTGGAGGAGAGGTGGAGTGGAGGAGAGGTGGAGTGGAGGAGAAGAATGAAGAGGTAAGGAGGAGAGGACACGTCCAGCCATATATATGGCATACTAATGGCGCACCGTGGGCAGGTGCGCCATTAGTAACTTTTTTTTGATTTATTTTGAATTTTGAAGGCGGGAAAATACTAATGGCGCACCACGGGCAGGTGCGCCATTAGTAACTTTTTTTATTTATTTGATTTATTTTGAATTTTGAAGGCGGGAAGATACTAATGGCGCACCATGGGCAGGTGCGCCATTAGTAAGTTTGAATTTTTTTGCCTCTCCAGATCTTAAAAGGCCCGTAACTTTTTTCTGTTTGGTTTTTGAGGATTTTTATGTTAAATTTGGATGCAACTTTTCGAGTAGATGATTTTTCATATAAAAAACTTTTTCATTCGAGTTAGTATGCAAAAGTTATGCCCATATTTACAATTCCAGAGAGATTTTGCAAATAAAGTCGAAATTCACATTTGCAAATTTTCCCAACAACTAGACCACATATCACATGGGAAACTTATTTTCTTTTATTTTTTTGACATTTCCATCATTTTCTTTTACTTTTTTTAAAACTGAAAAGCGATCCACGGGGTGCATTCGGGAAATTTTGGGCCAAAATACTAATGGCGCACCGTGGAAGTGGTGCGCCATTAGTAGTTGAATTAGTAATGGCGCACCACCCCACGGTGCGCCATTAGTAGTTTTGAAAAATTATAAAAAAATTTACTAATGGCGCACCGTGGGATGTGGTGCGCCATTAGTATTACACTAATGGCGCACCAACACATGGTGCGCCATTAGTAGTTTAGTAATGGCGCACCACATGTGCAGTGCGCCATTAGTGTCCATCCCATCTATAGCCCTTTTCCTAGTAGTGCACTATACTCTAACTTTTTTCTTAAGTTATTAATTGAGCTCAGTGATTTCAAAAAGTTGTACAAGAGCCTTGTTTGGGCCTTTCCGGCATCGCTGAATGTGGGCTGAGTAGCCATGTAAAGTTGTACTATACTACACATTCCTTTTTTTTTAACATGAGCAATGCAAATGGGCTGACAGTTGTACACAATATCCGGGTAAACTTGTTATTCTCCACCCCGGTGGGTTGCAAATCTTTCCTAGGAGGGATGCATTAGGGTTAACAAGAAAATGGACTTTAAGACATACTAAATGGGATGTAATTATAAAACTGGGCAGTAACTATAAAAAAATGCACCAAACTCGTAATTAGTAAAAATGTTATTATTGGATTTTGAAAATTTTAATTTCATTACTTGTTGCGCGAGCAATATTTCGTTGGATTTTTATGTAACACAAATTTATTTTGAAATTATATTTAATCTGACAAGAAATTTTGGGACAAAAATATTTCGGATCCCATCAAAATGTGCGAAATTTTATTGAATTCTTTTTGAGCGGTTTGTTGAAATTATTAATCGTTGTCCTAGCTAGAAAATGGGTTGTACTTTTAACAAGCTGTAAATGGGCTGTAGTAAATTCCATTAGAATTCAAAAATGGGTTGTACATTCTTACAAATCATAAATGGGCTATATGTTCTCTGCCACACACTTGTGGGCCTACTAAGTTGACGCGTACGCAAGGCTTTGTCAAGTTATAGTTAACACATGGTTCTAGCAGCAGTAGCCATTGGATGTCCATCCAATCGATGTCGTGCTTCTTCTTCAATCTCGGATATTCTTGTTTCAGCCGCCAAAAAATGATTCCTCCCCCTGACATCTTGGGCGCACCGTTTTGGAGGCTGGCCAGTGGGCCTACTAGGTTGACGTGTACCAAGGGCTTTGTCAACTTAGTCAATATAAATGATTCTAGGTGCAGTGACCGTACGATGTCCATCCAATGGCCGTCGTGCTACTTCAACCTATGGTCTTCCTGCTCCAGCCGCCTAGACCAGTGTCGGCCGTGCCGCCTGCTCCTGCCTCCCGTATCCAGCTGTGCTACCACCGCTGGCCATGCCATCCCTCTATACTCATCCATACCTCCTGTTATTCTCCGGCGACGGCAGCCTCACGCCGCAGCCAAAGCAGTCAACCCACGTACTCCCCTCCGCGAGGGCATCCATTGTCGCGTCTTCCCTGGCTCTGCGTCATTCCCTTCCTAGGCCTCGTCGTTGTCCACCGCCTTGGTGCTCTCGGCGCGATGTGGTAAACGTTCAACGAAGGATAGCCATCGGAAGAGGACTTTAGGCGGTGAGGCTGACAGTTGGACCCACCAGCTACATCTTCGAACACAAGGAAGTGGCTCCTTATTACACACAGAATAAAAATGATGCCTCCCCCTACAGCTGGGACCGACCAGCTATATCTTCGCATGCAAGGAAGCGCGTCCTTATCCTCCCTGACCGCTAGGACCCACCCAGTCAAAGCGTACGTAGCATTGTGTGTCTAGTCGCAAACGTGTACGTACATACTGGTCGATCGGTCTCTCTGCAAGTATGAACCGTGGCCAAGTAAGTAGTGGCACGTGTCATTGTAGAGCACACGACATAGCAGTTCACGCAGTCCCGTCTAAGTGTTGTACACGTACGTACAACCACAAGGCAAAAAATACGGCCACATGCGTACATATGGGCGGGGTCTCGAGTGCGTACTCGCGGATATATACGGACGGCCAAGGCTTGTTTACATGGGGAGGCAACGGACGTCAGCAACAATGTCCGGTTCATCGGGCAGCGAACCGACTGGGTCGGAACGGAGAAACAGCATCCTGTTCATCGGGAGGCAACTGACTGAGTCGGAATGCGTCATGTTCAACAGGAGCCAACCGGCTTGGACGGAACAGCCAAAATGGGGTCTGGCTTATCGTAGAACGGAGCAAACGGCCTTCTGTTCGACCGGCCACGGTCGAAACCGGATCCTGTTCATCGAGAGGGGTCTGTCGTACCGCAAAATGAAGGAAGTGGACTTGTGTTCGAGTGCCTACGGTCGAAACGGGGTCCTGTTGATCGGGAGGGGTGTGTCGTACCACAAAACGGAGGAAACGGACTTGTGTTGGAGCACCTACGGACAAAACAGGGTCCTGTTCATCCACCGTCTACCGCGTCTCTCCGGCCTCCACGGGCTACTGTTGATCCACCGTTGACCTCCTCCAGCCTCCACAGGCTACTGTTCATCTGCAGCTACTATTCATCCAGCCTCCACCGGCTGCTGTTCATAGAGCCTCCACGGGGTCCTGTTCATCCACCCCCAACTGGCTGGCATGCGGCGGCCTCCTCGGGGTCCTATTCATCCAGCGGCAACGGCCTACTACCACGGGGTCCTGTTCATCCAACCCCCACCAAGAACTGTTAATCCACAGCCAACCAACCGGCTCGACTCGCTATACGTACCGCGCACGCGGTAGCAATGGTCACTGTTCATCGAGAGGCAACCCAACACCGGCTGGCTACGTCTCGCAGAGGGGCTCGATCGACTTCAGTAAGCAACAGCAGTGATCGATCGCTCGGGTTCGGTTTGCAGCAGCAGCGAAGGAATTGCTCGGGTTCAGTCCGCAGTGAATAAATCGCTCGGGTTCAGTTAGCCAACACCTCGCACACACGCGCATACACGGGAGAAATGCGCAAACCACAGTGCATCGCTCGGCCCCGACCACCCACCGTAACCGGGAACTCCGCGATATTTTCCTCGCCCTCGCTTCTACCATGGTTTTTTCCGTCACGGACGGCCCAAAGAATGTCATGCAACTACATCTCCGGCCCGCCCAGGACGAAAAGCCCATTTTCTGTCATGATTTTTTGACATAAAAGTAGGAGCCCACTACATCTATGACGATACCAGGTTTTGTCACAATTATCGTCATAGAAGTGTCATAAGCATGACAAAAAAAATCGTTCGGCCCAAAATGTCACGGATGTGTCTTTTTTTATAGTGGAGTAGTTCCCAATACTTTCCATGCTAGATATATCATAGGCGGTTCCCAAACAGAAAATAAAGTTTCTTCCTTTTTCCACCATACTTTCACTTTCCATGGCTAACTATATCTACAGGTGCCTTCATACCAATACTTGCCAAGGAATTTATTATTTGACAACATAAATTTAATTCATTTTTCATTTTGGGACTGGGCACCCCTAATACCTTTGACGTACTCTCGTGCAATGACAAGTGAATAAACACTCATCTTGAGAATAACATATCTAGAATGGTAATATATCAGCCACCCCCTACCGTTTCATGAGCAGTACGAGCACACAAAAGAGAAATTTATTCTGAAAATCAGAGATGGCACATAAAAATTTACTTAGAATGGCGAAAGAATACAGCACATAGGTAGGTATAGTGGACTCATATGGCAAAACTGGTTTGAAGGATTTTGGATGCACAAGTAGTGATCATACTTAGTGCAAATGCATGCTAGCAAAAGATTGAGAAGCATCCAACCAAGAAAAAAATCTCATAAGCGAGCATTAAGCATAACTAAAACCAAATAATGCACCACAAGTAGGATGTAATTTCATTGCATAACTATTGACTTTCGTTCTTGCATAGGGAATCACAAATCTTAACACCAATATTCTTACTAAAGCATAATTACGCATCAACATGACTCACATATCACGATCATCATGTCGCAAAACTATTACAAAGAATTAAGTTTATTTTGTCCAATGATCTTCATGAATTTTTTTATTATATCCTCCTTGGATATCTATCACTTTGGGATTAATTTCATATGTTGCTTTTGATAGCTCAAACAAATATAGGTGAAGATCACGAGCATAAAAATTTTCTTGTCTCAAAATGATTTAAGTGAAGCAAGAGAGAATTTCTAATAATTTACTAACTCTCATATAAATCCAAGTGAAGCATGAGAGTATTTCTTCAAAAATACTAAAGCACATCGTGCTCAAAAAGATATAAGTGAAGCACTGGAGCAATTCCATAGCTCATAAAGATTTAAGTGAAGCGTAGGTAGCAATTGTAACAAGTCATAGCAGAATTTTGGCTCTCTCAAATAGGTGTGTCCAGCAAGGATTCATGACACAAAATAAAGATCAAAACAAGCAAAGGCTCATATCATACAAGACGCTCCAAGCAAAACTCATGATATATGACGAATGAAAATATAGTTCCAAGTAAAATACCGATGGCTGTTAGAAGAAAGAGGGGATGCCACTCGGGCATCCCCAAGCTTAGTTGATTTCTTCTCTTTGGATAATAGCTTGGGATGCCATGGGCATCCCCGAGCATAGGCTCTTCTTACTCCTTATTCCTTCATCCATCGTAATATCACCCAAAACTTGAAAACTTCAATCACACAAAACTCAACAAAACCTTCGTGAGATCCGTTAGTACAAGAAAGCAAATCACTACTATAAGTATTGTTGCAAACCCATTCATATTTTATTCTTGCATTATATCTACTATATTTCAAATTTTCTATGGAAAAAACTCTTTAAAGGAAACCTTAGAATCATCAAAATAAGCACATAACACAAAGAAAACAGACTCTGTCAAAACAGAACAGTCTGTAGCAATCTGGATATTTCGAATACTTCTCTATTCTGAAATATTAGGAAAACATGAGAAATATGTATATAAATGTTCTGCAAAAATAATTAGTATTTTGTCACCCTTTTTTTAAAAACGAAAATTATTTTCGTGAGTGCAAAAGTTTTTGTTTTTCAACAAGATCAAGTCAACTATCACCCAACATGATCCTAAAGACTTTGCTTGGCAAAAACACTAATTAAAACACAAAAAACACAATCATAACAGTAGCATAATTGTGCAAACACTCAAGAACAGAAAAAAGACAAAAATAAATTTTATCCTTTGGGTTGCCTCCCAACAAGCGCTATCGTTTTATGCCCCTAGTTAGGCATAATGCAAAGGATCTAAGTGTTGTCATCTTTGGTCTCCAACTCCTCAATCACACAATTAGATTTCTTTGAAGATTTAGCAAGTAAAATAGCAAAACTTCTAGGCATAAAATTGAGGAATTCATTCTTATCAACGGGATCTCTTGCAACTTCAACATAATTCGGGTGAATACTAATCATTTTAAGATCTCCTTTATTATTACTAGAAGTTGCACCACTGTTTTTGGTAACTTGAGTAATCTTGCTAATTTTCACGGGAGTTTTTTCGACAGTTTTAGCGGAAGCAAAAGTAGTACTTAGGTTACTAAATATTTCTTCCAGTTTATTAATCCGAGATGGGCTTTCTTCAATTCTTTCATGAATTACGGCCCCCTTTTCTTTTAACAACTTAAAAACTTCTCCCGCTTTTGACCCAATCTTAGTGGAAAATTATGTATCTTTTTATCCAAGTTTTCAATATGTTCTTCGCTAAGCATTTTCTTTTCGATAGCATCTAATCTTTCCATAACATGCTCAAGAGTCAAAGTTGTTTCATTAATCATAAGCGGAGGTGAACCCACTAAATTTAACATAGCATTAAAAGCATCAAGAGAGGGACACATCAAGAAGTTTCCACCGGTAATCGTATCAAGGATGAATCTATACCAAGTGGTGATGCCCACATAAAAACAACGGAGAAGAACAAGGTTAGATTGCTTTCGGATAGATCTATTATGAGCATTGCAAATCCTATACCAAGCATCTTTTAAACTCTCCCCTCCCCTTTCCTTAAAGTTAAGAACCTCATTCTTGGGAGTGCACGCAATAGAGGAAGACCTATCCATAACGACAACAGCAGCAAACAAGATTGCACACAAAAACAGACCTGACGAGAAAACGACGAACGAAAAAGAGAGGGAATAAAGCTGGATTTTTTTGTGAAGCGGAGGAGAGGAAAACGAAAGGAAAATGGCAAATAATGTAAATTGCAAGGAGATGAGATTTGTGATTAGGAACCTGGTAGATGTTGATGATGTCTCCTGGGCAACGGCGCCAGAAATTCCTTTTGATGCGGCTTGAACTACGTAGGTATTTCCCCAAAGAGGAAGGGATGATGTAGCACAGCTAGGGTACATATTTCCCTCAGTGATGAGACCAAGGTTATCGAACCAGTAGGAGAACCACGCAATACCACGTAAATAGCTCCTGCACACAAAGAACAAATACTTGCAACCCGACGTAAGAGAGGGGTTGTCAATCCCTCATGGGTAAAAAGATAGGTAAAATTGTAGTTGATTGCATAAATAGATCTCGCGTGAATGCGAGATAAAATAAATAAATAAAAATTTCAGCAAGGTATTTTTGCAATTTTGGATTAATAGATCTAAAAATAAAAGCAAATAAAAATAGATCGTGAAGGCAAATATAATAAAGAAGAGACCCGAGGGCCGTAGATTTCACTAGTGGCTTCTCTCTAGAAAAATAGCATACGGCAGGTAAACAAATTATTGTTGGGCCTTTGATAGAACTTCAAATTATCATGACGATATCCAGGAAATGATCATTATATAGGCATCACTTCCAAGATTAGTAGACCGACTCCTGCCTGCATCTACTACTATTACTCCACGCATCGACCGCTATCCAGCATGCATCTAGTGTATTAAGTTCATGGAGAAACAGAGTAATGCAATAAGAACGATGACATGATGTAGACAAGATCTATTTATATAGAAATAGACCCCATCTTGTTATCCTTAATAGCAACGATACATACATGTTGGTTTCCCTTCTCTCACTGGGATCAAGCACTGTAAGATCGAACCCATCACAAAGCACCTCTTCCCATGGCAAGAAAAATTCGATCTAGTTGGCCTAACTAAACCAAAGATTTGAAGAAGAAATACGAGGCTATAAGTAATCATGCATATAAGAGATCAAAGAATACTCAAATAACTTTCATCGATAAAAACATAGATCTGATCATAAACTCAAAGTTCATCGGATCCCAACAAACACACCGCAAAAAGAGTTACATCAAATAGATCTCCAAGGGACCATTGTATTGAGAATCAAGAGAGAGAGAGAGAGAGAGAGAGGAAGCCATCTAGCTACTAACTACGGACCCATAGGTCTACAATGAACTACTCACGCATCATCGGAGAGGCACCAATGAGGATGATGAACCCCTCCGTGATGGTGTCTAGATTGGATCTGGTGGTTCTGGAACTTGCGGAGGCTGGAATTGATTTTTGTCGACTCCCCTAGGGTTTCTGTAATATTGGGGTATTAATAGAGCAAAGAGGCGGTGTGGGAGGCCACCGAGGTGGGCACAACCCGCCTGGGCCCCCAGGCATGCCCTGGTGGGTTGTGCTCCCTCGGAGCACCCCCTCTGGTACTTCTTTGGCCCATCTTGTGTCTTCTGGTCCAGAAAAATCCACAAAAAGTTTCACCGCGTTTGGACTTTATTTGGTATTGATTTCCTGTGATGAAAAAAACAAGCAGAAAACAACAACTGGCACTTGGCACTATGTCAATAGGTTAGTACCAAAAAATGATACAAAATGATTGTAAAACATCCAAGAATGATAATATAACAGCATGGAACAATCAAAAATTATAGATACATTAGAGACGTATCATGCATCTAGGCCAGATATAATGCTTAGCGTTTGCATGTGTGCCCGATTCCAAGCGGCACCAAAGGAATCGCATCACCTCACGGTGAAGCGAATACTTTGATATTTGGCACACATCCCAATGCTAGGATTATGGTATCCAAAGGGCTCAGAGTTTGATCTAGTTAGATTATCATATGCTGATTATGCTGGTGAAAAGGTTGATCGCAAGTCCACATTAGGCACATGTCACTTTCTTGGACGATCTCTTGTCTGTTGGTCTTCAAAGAAGGAAAACTGTGTGTCACTCTCCACTGCTGAATCTGAATACATTGCTGCTAGATCTTGCTGCGCTCAGCTTCTTTGGATGAAGCAAACTCTCAAGGACTATGGCATCAACATGAAGAAGGTGCCCCTCTACTACGACAATGAGAGCGCCATCAAGATTGCT
The DNA here is from genome assembly GCA_021605205.1 of Aegilops longissima. Classification (NCBI taxonomy): domain Eukaryota; kingdom Viridiplantae; phylum Streptophyta; class Magnoliopsida; order Poales; family Poaceae; genus Aegilops; species Aegilops longissima. Next base: position 165,139,132 of record CM038679.1, read on the forward strand.
CACAATCCGTTTCAGCACTCGAAGACAAAGCACATACATTTCCTTCATCACTTTCTCAGAGACCATGTGTTAAAGGAAGACATTGATATCATTCACGTCAACACTGAAGAGCAATTGGCAGATATCTTCGTGAAGCCCTTGGATGAGAGAAGATTTTGCAAGCTGTGGTGTGAGCTAACACTATAAAAAAAAGACACATCCGTGACATTTTGGGCCGAACAAAAAAATTATGTCATACTTATGACACTTCTATGACGATAATTGTGACAAAACCCGGTATCATCATAGATGTGGTGGGATCCTACTTCTATGACAAAAAATCATGAAAAAAATGGACTTTTTGTCCTGGGCAGGCTGTAGACGCAGCTGCATGACATTCTTTGGGCTGTCCATGATGGAAAAAACCGTTGTAGAAGGGAGGGCGAGGAAAAATATCGGGGTGTTCCTGGTTACGGTGGGTGGTCGGGGCCGAGCGATGCGTGTTTCTCTCGTACACACATGCGCGTGGGTGCGAGGCATTGGGCACTAACTGAACCCGAGCGAGGCGTTGGGCTGTAACTGAACCCGATCGATTGCACTGCAGGCTATGTGTTAAAGAACCCGAGCGATCGATCGATAGCTGTTAACTGAACCTGATCAAGCGATTCCTTCGCTACTGCTGCTAACTAAAGCCGATCGATGGTGCCTCTGGATGAACAATGAGCGTTGCTGGGGGTTTGGATGAATAGTTCCCGGTGGGGGTGGATGAACAGGACCCCGTGGTGTTGCCTCTGGATGAGCAAAGTGGCGTTCTTTGGGGGGGGTTTGGATGAATAGTTCCCGGTGGGGGTGGATGAACAGGACCCCGTGGTGTTGCCTCTGGATGAACAGGACCCCGATCGATCGAGGCGGTTGGGGCTGGATGAACAGGACCCCGTGGAGGGCTGGATGAATAGGACCACCCGTGGAGGGCTGGATGAGCAGATGAGCGGTGGAAGGCTGGATGAGCAGTAGTCCGTGGAGGGTGGTTGAGCGATGAGTCTGTGGAGAGGGCTGGTTGAGCGATGGCCGGTGGAGTAGCGCGGTGGAGACTGGATGAACAGGAGCACGTGGATGAACAGTCGCGGTGGAGGCTGGAGGAGGTCGACGGTGGATGAACAGTAGCCTGTGGAGGCAAGAGGGGGTCGACGGTGGAGATGAATAGTATCCCGTGGAGTCCCGTTTTGCGGTACGCCACACTCCTCCCGATGAACAGGACCCCTGTCTCGACCGTAGCGCTCCAACACAGGTCCATTTCCTCTATTTTGCGGTACACCACACCCCTCCCGATGAACAGGACCTCCGTTTCGACCGTAGCGCTCCAACACAAGTCCGTTTCCTCCGTTTTGCACTACGCCACACCCCTCCCGATCAACAGGACCCCCGTTTCGACCGTAGGACGTCTGTTTCCTCCGTTTTGCGGTACGCCAGAGCCCTCCCGATGAAAAGGATCCCGTTTCGACCATCGCCGGTCGGACACAAGGCCGTTTCCTCCATTCTGCGGTATGCCGGGCCTTGTTTCCATCGGCTATTCCGTCCAAGCCGGTTGGCTCCCACGCGTTTCGTTGCCTCCCGATGAACACGACGCATTCTGTTGCCTCCCCATGAAGACGACGAAGGCGCAGTTTCTCCATTCCGAGTCATGTACACGAGCCCTGGCCGTACCTATGCGCAAGTAGCCATTCGATACTCCGCCCGTATGTACGTATGTGGCCGTATTTTCTTTCTAGCACACTGGCCATTGTACGTACGTGTACATGCTACATGCGCGCCTCTACTACGACACGTGCGCGCTCTACATCGACCAGTATGTACATACACGTTCGTGACCAGAATGAAAATGCTACGTACGCTTCGACCAGGTGGGTCCCGACTGTCAGGCACTTCCTTCCGTGCGAAGATATAGCTGGTGGGTCCCAGCAGTCAGGGGGGAGAATCGTTTTTTTTTGCCCAGACGCACTTCCTTGCGTGCGAAGATGTATCTGGTGGGTCCCAGCACTCAGGCAGAAACTTTTTTTTCACAAAATACGGTGGCCCGTCCGATGGGTCCATGCTGTCAGGTGCAGGAATAATTATTTTGCGCGTAATAAGGAGGCACTTCCTTGCGGCTGCCGTGGACCTAGCTGTTAGCCTCACCACGTACAGTACTCTTCCGATGGAAGTCGGTCGTTGATCACATTGAACACGCCATGCCGAGAGCACCAAGGCGGTGGACAACGGCGAGGCCTAGGAAGGGGACGAAGCGGAGCCAGGGAAGATGCGGCAGTGGATGCCCACGCGTAGAGGAGTATGAGGGTTCACTGGTTCGCTGCGGTGTTAGGGTGCCGTCGCCGCAAAATAACATGGGGTGTGGGTGAGTAGGGGGATGGCCTGGCCAGCGGTGGGAGTAGTAGGGGGCGGTGAGGCCTCCGCTGCATCGCACCGTCCACGGGAGGCAGGAGCACATGCACGGCCAGCGCTGGTTTGGGCGGCTGGAGCAAGAAGACCGGAGGTTGAAGAAGCACTGCGGTCGTTGGATGGACATCGTACGGTCACTGGAGCTAGAATCGTGCATATTGACTAAGTTGACAAAGCCCTCCACTATACTGGGTCCCAGCTAGCAGGGGGAGTATTCATTTTTTTGTGCGTAATAAGGAGGCACTTCCTTACGTGTGAAGATATAGCTGGTGGGTCTGATCTGTCAGCGGCGGTAACATTTTTTCACGAAATACAGAGGCCCTTTCGGTGGGTCCCAGATGTCAGGTGGAGGAATCATTATTTTGCGTGTAATAAGGAGGTATTTCCTTGCGTGCGGCCATGGACCCAGCTGTCAGCCTCTCCATGTACAGTCCACTTCAAATGCATGTCGGTCGTTGAGCACGTTGACCAGGCCGCGCCGAGAGCACCAGGGCGGTGGACGACGGCAAGGCCTAAGAAGGGAATGACACGGAGCTTGGGAAGACTCGGCAGTTGTTTCTGACGCGGAGGGGAATCTGTTGTCTGAGGGTTCTTGATTAATCTGCCGTCGCCGAAGAATAACAGCAGTGTGGGTGAGTAGAGGATGGCTAGGCCGAGCTGGGAATCTGATTGGGCGGTGAGGCCGGTAGCAGTATACCTGGCCGGCAGCAGGAAGGAGGAAGCGAGCAGTCCCTTGGCGCTTGTTTGAGCGGCTGGAGCGGGAAGAGAAGAGATTGAAAAAGCACGACGGCCGTTGGATGGACCTCCAACAGTCTCTGCTTGTGCGTCAACCTTTTTTTAGGAAAGCCTCAAATCTGTGGCAAACAGCATACAACCCATCTGCCATTATTTCTAATAATTTACAGCCCATTTGCTAATTCTTAAGGTTCTTTTGGAGCCCATATTCTTTTTGTTAGCATTACAGTGCGGTTCGAACTGTTTTTAATCCCGAAATTTCAAGTCACATTCAAACTAATTTTAAAAATAGATGTATATCAATATAAAATCCACAAATTGGCAACACATAAAAATCAATGCAATCTATCAAAATGAAAAAAGAAATTTGAAACTAATTGTCGGTTTGATGTGTTTTAAAATGTACATCCCATTTCTCATTACTGATAGGCCATTTTCTCGGCTAGCCGAATGAAGTTCTCCTTGTCTTGAAAGATTTGAAGCCCAACAGGCCTGACAAAACAACTTGCTTGGCAAATCACAAAAAAACTGGGCTGTGGCCGTGGACCCAACTGTCAGCCTCTCCACGTACAGTACTCTTCCGATGGAAGTCGGTCGTCGACCACATTGACCACGCTTGTGCCGAGAGCACCAAAGCGGTGGAAGGCAGCGAGGCCTAGGAAGAATGCGATGTGGAGCCGGGAAGACGCGGCAGTGGATGCCCATGCGGAGAGGAGTCTGAGGTTCACCGTTGGCTGCGGTGTGAGGCTGCGTCGCCTTGAGAATAACAGGGGTGTAGGTGAGTGGAGGGATATCTGGCCAGCGGTGGGAGTAGTATGGGGTGGTGAGGCCTCAGTGGGAAACACCCCGCCACGGGAGGCGGGAGCGGCTGGCACGGTCGGCGCTGCTTTGGGTAATTTGGAGCAAGAAGACCGGAGGTTGAAGAAGCACTATGGCCGTTGGATGGACATCGTACGGTCACTAGAGCTAGAATCGTTCATATTGACTAAGTTGACAAAGCCCTCCATCCCCATCAACTTAGTAGGCCCACAAGTCAGCCACCCACTATGGGTCCTAGCTGTCAGGTGGAGGAATCATTATTTTGCACGTAATAAGGAGGCATTTCCTTGCGTGCGGCCGTGGACACAGTTGTCATCCTCTCCACGTACAATCCACTTCCGATGGATGTAGTTCATTAACCATGTTGACCAGGCCGCGCCGAGAGCACCAGGGCGGTGGACGACGGCGAGGCATAGGAAGGGAACGACACGGAGCAAGGGAAGACTCGACAGTTGTTTCCCACGCGGAGGAGTACGAGGGTGTACTGGTTCTTCTACCGTCCCCAGAGAATAACAGCAGGTGTGGGTGAGTAGAAGGATGGCTAGGCCAACGATGGGAGTACGGTGGGGTGGTGAGGTCTGCGCGGCAGCATAGCCGGCCGCGGGAGGAGGGAGCAGCAGTCCGTCGGGCGCTTGTTTGAATTTGGAGCAGAAAAGCAGAGATTGAAGAAGCACAACAGCCGTTGGATGGACATCTAACAGTCAATGCTCTCGTGTGCATTATTTCTAATAATGTAGAGCCCATTTTCTAATTCTTAAGAATTTTTTTGGAGCCCATCTTCCTTTTGTTAGCATTACACCCCATATTGTGGCCACGGTTAAAAAGTATACGAATTTTTGCATATTTCGTTGTGGTCAACTGTTTTTAATCCCGAAATATCGATTCACATTCAAACTATTTTGAAAAATAATTTATACCAATATAAAATCCAAATAATTGTCCATGCATTCAAATCTATGGAATTTAAAATCTTGTATGAAAAAATTTGAAACTAATTCTTGGTTTGATGTGTTTTAAAAATGTATAACCCATTTCTGGGCAAACCGAATGAAACTCTCCTCGTCTTGAAAGATTTGCAGCCCAACAGGGCTGATAAAGCAAGTAGGCCTCATTTGGGTATTTCTTTAAAAAATAGAACTGGGCTAGCCATTTTCAGCAAGAAAAAAAGACAACTAGGCTCATGATGTGGTAAACATAAATAAAACCCTGGCTAGATGGGCCACAGCCCCCGCATAGCCCCGTTGTTACCCTGATCCGTCGCTAAAAACTAGTATAAATAACAACTTCTTGTTCCTCAAAAAAAAATTGTGCAACCTGCTGGGTCCCTCATAGTGTAATTCTCTTGTTCATTGACTACGTTGACAATGGCGTGAGCCCCAGATGTCCAACCATTAGGAGGAACCATATTTTTGGGCTTGTAATATAGAGGCACTTGCTTGCGTACTGCCATGACGCTGGTGGGTCCCTACTGTCATCCTCTCCACGTACAATCATCTCCTTGTTCCTCTCGGTTGTTGACGATGTTGACAACACAAGAGGGCGGCGCACTGAGCACGGCGAGCAAACCATGGCCGCAAGGTGGAGGAACAGGAGCCACGACGACGAGGCCTCGGACGGAACGAACAGGAGTCATAGAAGATGCGCCGATCCGATCGCGGCGGTGGGGAGTCTGAGGTTGACTGGTTGGTCTTGGGTGCGTGTTGGGGCTGACATCGCCGGAGAATAACAAGATGTGTGGCGGAATAGAGGGAGGGACTGGCCAATGTTGGAGGGTACGTACGGTAGAGCGGAGGAGGCGCAGCCAGCCATGGGAGGCGGGAGCAGGCGGAGCCGACGGGGAGGTTTGGTTTTGGTGGCTAGAGGAAGAAGAAGACAAGAGATAGAAGATACACGACAGATGTTGGATGTTAATCCAACGGCTGGTAGGCAGAATCGTTTGTTGACTGGCTAGTAAGTCGACACCACCTTGGATAGGCTATTTCCTCGCGGGTCCCAAATGTCAGAATCCAAATCTGTCACGGTATGCAGCCTTTCCTATGAAAATTTACAACCCATTTGATGTGCTAGATCGAAATAAGTTTGTGGGTGCTGGTGGGGGCTAATCACTCGACATCTGTAATGCACAGTGAGCTCAAGTAGCCGGCGAGAGTGATGTTATTTCCTTTGGTTGGGATTTGTTAGTTGTTATGATATTTCACTCTAAATTAAACGACTGGCAAGCCATTTGCCTTGCTTCAAAGAAAATATGACAGTCACAGCCGAGTTGAAAAGGGCAAGAACATCTAACTCCAGCTTACAAACTGTACAAAAGCACGAGGTTAATTGTTCATCAGGTTTACATAAAAAACCCAGGTTGAAAAGGGAACAACATCTAACTCCAACACTGTTTTCGGCAGTCACAGTCAAATGGATCGGTCAGGTCCATAGAATGAACATCCTGGGTCGTAAAATTTACTGGACATGACCACAATATGTTGTAAATAGAAGCCCTGCACGTTCAGAAGCTCTTTTGCCCACCTGAAACTCCTTTTTTTTCTCTTCCACATACCCATCCGTCAAAACCATGCTGATGATAAACTTAAGCTTGATGGACAATAGTAACCCCACATTCAGCAGGAAGAATGTGACAAATCTAGTGTTTGCACGGTTGGCTACATATCGTTCTAGCGTTATTGTCTTCAATCGAACCTCATGAGAAGTGAGAAAATCCCGATGCTTACGAATCCACCGATTGGTTATAACTTTCTTACCCCGTCCTGTTGCCTAAATAGACATAAAGATAGAAAACAGTTAAGGTCTAAAAAAAGAGTGTCGAAAGAGCAACAGCTAAACGGTTAATTCTAGTACACTATATGCGGGCTTCCAATGTGCGTGAAATTATCACCTTTATATACAACTTCTCCAGACATGGAAAGCATTGCAGCAAGCCAATAATCTTGTTCAGATCAAAACTATTCATTTGGATATATAAGATCTTGACATAATCCAGCACCATTGATAGGCCATCCAGGGAGAAACTCTTCATTGAGCATATAACATAATATTAGTACAAAATGTGTACTACAAGATGACATATAACTTATGCGCAGAAATTTAAAATGTAGCTTATGGTTACAAGTGTAGATGATAATGTAAAGTACACAAGAACTGTGGAGCCAAAACCATATTGAAATGAGCTTTGAGATCATGTATTACACCCAAGGTCTCGGTTTAAGCGCAGAGAGGACGGTTATTTGCAACAGTGAATAACTAGAATCAAGGATCAACCTTTGATGTGAAGGGGCATCTTGGATGATGAGCTGCCTTTCGTCAAAACAAATTCCAATTCTTACAAGGTTAGGCGACTTTATTTGGAGACAACCAATTCTAACTAGGAAAACAAGCACCAAGCACTCCAGGGCAGGGCAACTGGAGTGGATGATGCTGTGCAATGAGGCCTCCGATATACGAACCCGCACAAGTGAAAGTTTCTTTAGAAATGGGAGTCGATGGTTTAGTACCAGATTGCATGGTAGGTCGCATAGTGCAAAGGTGGCAGTGTGGAGAGAGGAGGAAAACCGTGAGATGGACATCGGTGCTGAGGGCACAGGTAGATGGCATTCGGTATCTGGTAGGTGATTTCCAGGGGAATAGTAGAACTCAAGCAGCTGTAGTTCTTTGAATTCGGGGGATTTCAACCAGGTGTCCACCGTGCAGGGCATGGTATGCTTGCTCAGGTAGCATCACGGGATGCAGAGGCTTTACACGGAGCCCTGGTGGGAGGAGATGATGGCTATGGGGATTTCAAAATCATTGAAGAGAGATAGCTGACGACAGTCGAGATTAAGGGCCACGAGGCGCCATAGAGGGCGCCACCGAGTTGAGAGGACTTGGGTGCGGTAGCAATCCTTGGTGGGGAGAAGCGAGATGATCTCCCCAAGGATGGCGTCCGGGAGATCGCTGATGTGGTCCAACCGAGATTCTACGGGTTCCTGGGATCCAGTGGGGGAGGGGTCGCCGCTTCTCCCCACGCTACCGGGTGCGGGATCTACAACAGGTGTCGCCGCTGGCAGGAGCCTCATCTTCTTGGCACTGGGGTCAGCCGACTCCATTTTCCTCGAGGCGTCGCGTCAAGGCCACAATTTGAGCAGAATGTGAATGGCGAGCCTAGTTGTAAAGTGAGTGAAGAAGAAGGGGAGCTGGGGTTTTTCTGTAGTAGTGAGGAAGAAGGGGAGCTAGAGTTTTCTGTAGGATTGAGGTGAGGAATATGGGGGTACGAGTGGAGCGAGATGATGTGAGGTGGGTGGGAGTGAGGAGGAAGAAGAACACCTAGGGTTTTTTGGGGGGCGGTGTGCTGGGTGTGGGTAGCGCCTCTCATTCAATAAATATATAGACTTTTGAATTGATTTTACTATTTACTAGGGTGGATGGGCTGTTTTGTCTTGGGCCCAGAGAAACAATTACTACTAGTACAGTGGAGACACTCTACAGCTACCCAGAAAAACAATTACTACTATTTCAGTGGATACAATACCGCTTCTGGCTCCTCCTAGGTCATCGAAACGTCTCCCTCTACTGAATGTCGTTATACTTTTGTTCACTGACATGCGGGCCATGCAGCGCGCGGGCCCAAATGCCATCCACCAAATTAGAAGGCAGTATGTAGGCGGAGTGTCACCCCGGTCGTAGCGCAGCAATAACGAGTCGTTGTATCACAAAACCCCACCTCCCCGCAGTCTAAGTTTGACGGACGAAGCAACCATCATTTCACTCTTCGCTGAATCCCCTTCTCCCTCACCGTCTTCAAGAAAGGCAACACTCGCATCTGCCACTGTTCTTCTCTCCCAACGAAGGGAAGATAAGCGGAACCGTGATGTTGGTATACTTTCGTTCAAAGAAAAAAAAAGAACTTTTGCAAAGCAGTAACCGATCCTCACTCTATTTTTTTGTTTCATTGTCATTGTGATTGTGTTTTCCTTTCAGTGATATCCTAGTATTCGTCAGTTTCAGGATGGACCAAGGAGAACCAGGCAAAGATCTGTCGATATTGGAGCAGACGCGGGAGGCTAATCCCCACGAGACAGAGAGCTCCAAGAAGATGGAGGCAGCCACCGAGCCGACCCCAGATATGATCACGGCCACTAATGAGATGGTCAATGCCCCGTTTGAGGTTACAACCCCCGTGACACTGCAGGAGCAGTTTTCCCCCTTCGAGGATGTGTCTCCCCATTTGAGCTGCCCAAGGTGATTTTCTTCTTTGCCGATCTCGATTGTGGTTTTTCATCTAAGTACGTGGTGATGAATAATGCAAAATTTTATTAGCTTTGATGCCATGCTATACATGGTGGTCTAAATAAATTGTGTTTCTTATACTGGAAAGTAATTTAGAATTTGTTTCTGTTTCAATTAGAGCCCTGATGCAGACAAGGATTGTGTGGTTGTACATGTCACTCACTATGAGGCGGATGACCTGAATATACGCACTGGGAAAACAGAGTTTTTAGGCTGTTGGATCCTGGAAGCCATTTTCGCTTATACCAATGAAGAGTTGTATTCCAGCCTCACTGTTGTCAGGCGTGTTATCCAGGGTGTACTGAAGCACAAGAAGTTCAAAGCTGCTCCTTCATTTGTGAGGCATACTGTTCTTGTCAAGCTTACGCAGGAAGATGACGTGGCATGCCTCCACAAACAATTTTATGAGTGGCAAGGCCACAAGGTTGTCTTCATGAAGGTTCACAGGATTGAGCTGCTGCCGGACATCCTCGATGATGTTCATGGCAAGGTCCATCTTGTGTCCATCCCAAATTAGATTGAGGCATGAAATAGTTGTACCAGCTAGTGTTTAATAGTAGTTTGGATTGTGTCAATGCCTGTTATCGAGCCCTCTGGGGATAGTACTCTGTTTGAATCCGTCTATGGGCACTGCTGCTACTTTTGTGTGCCCGTGAATCATGTGAGAACCATCGTAATTGTTGTCGAAACAGATGCGTCCTCACTAGTTTTTTCATGAATATGGCATGGTTAGACATAAGTTATTACGGTTTATCATACGAGCAGTGTGTGTTTTGATGAAATAGAGTACTCGTTCGAGAACTGTGCGCCGACGTATACATAAGTACTTGTAAACACTGTTGGTGCTACCTCACTTGTAAGAAGTTGTGCAAAACATGGCACATTGGCTCAGCTCGCTTCAACAGTAGGCTATCGACCAGCTAATAATCAACAATCTGTTGTATGACATATAAGCAACTATGTATCTTGTTACAGTGGTTCATGCAGTTAACTGAGGCCACAATGTAAATTCCAAACGTTCACACACTAGTCCAGCGTTCATGTGGAACACTCACATTAAATTCGGCTTCATAAAAAACTTGAAAAGCATAAGTTAAGAAATTCTATACATCTCAATGATTCATAGAACATAACAAACATATACTAGTTCACAGCAAAAGACAAAGTTGTGAGAAGGTTTACAAATCAGGAAAAAACAAGCAATGCTTCTCTGAGCAAAGGGCCTTCCGGCAGGCTTAAATTTCCTGGAGTTCACTCTAGTTTTTTCTTGTTGCCACCATCTAGGGTTAGGTTCTCTCATTCTAGAATAACCAATTATAATTGTGTTCTCAGCTGGAATGCTGAACTGAACCATGTAGTGTACTGACCAGCTGAAATTCTTGTGCATTCCACTAAATTTAAGAACCACTATTTGCAGAAATAAGCAGACCATGATGCCTCTTGTCCGCGCACCTGTCCAAAAACCCGCCGTGCAGCCGTGCCAGCTAGTCCTCGGTCCATTGATGAACTGGTAGAAAGTGCATTCTGGACTAGGATGCAGTTGTTTTCGCTCGTCCCTACACTTCAATCAGGAAGTAAAGCGTACGAATCAACTTCTTTTATATTGCGTTGGTCATTCTAACTAGTAACTACCAATGTAGGAATACCTGGAAGACGGGTGGTTAGACGACGTCAACAAGGGATAGCCATCTCATTTTGTGCAGTTCTACTAAAACTGAGGTGTGTGCTTTAGATTGTGCGGATAGAAACGATACGGATAGACATCCCAAAACAATATGGAGACAGACATCCCTGTTTGCGCAAATACGAAATGCGGTTATTTAAACAGTGACAGATATTTGTAGTGGCGTATGATTAACAGCAGCATCTATTGTGTTATAATTGGCACTAGACAGACAGTATGAAAGTGTCCTTAAGTAAGTAGCATCACATCACATCAACACTGCCACTAGATTAACATGCAGAACAATAGCATTAGTATTACTGTCATGAGAGTAGCACATGGTCAGTAAATGTGCAATCAAATTTGTGCAGTTCCACTGGAATAAAGCAATGTTAGCGGTGTGAGATTTAAGTGTAACTGCAAAAACACAATTCATGGGAAATAAAGCACGACGGAAGCACTTCATAAAATGGTGGTGGCATTGCTTCAATTTATCGACGGCACTAGACCATTACTTATAGTGACATTAGGTGGCATTGATTAATGCTTCATGTGATTTTACATTAACGGTAGCGATATGGGCGTAGGGACAGCAGGGGCATAAAGTGGTGAGGCAGATGTGGTTGCCGAGAGCGGCAAACACTCAGGCAGGATGTCTACATTTGTCCCATTTTTTATCTCCTCGGCGACATTTTCCTATGTGAGCACGGGAAATCTAGACCTGCTCATTCTCATTTGCATTGTCCCCCCACACTCGTCACTTTCTTTCGTTTTTCAACCAAGAGATAGGTCGACTTCCCCCCACCCTTCACCATCCACCATGCTTTCGTCATCTTTTCAACCAAGAGACCGGTTGGGTAGCCAGTATATACTACTTTCCCCCGTTTCCTCTTAGAACCAAGTCCTAGATTCATGCTACAGCTTTCCCACTTTCGTCCCTGTTTGAACCAACTCTTACAGTTGACTGTATGAACTAGCTTTACCACTAATAATAGTAAAAGTCAAGGTGGCTTTGGAACAGCGGACGGAAGTAGAAAAAGATCCACATGAAGCCAAGTGGGGAGTTGGGGCAGTAGATCAAGGTAGGTTTCGAAGTAATATATACCTGAGGGTCGTCGGCATGTGGCAAAGACGGCGTCGGGAGGCCGCATCTTGGCCACTACCGCAGGGAGGAAGAAGGGGTCGGAGGCCCTCCGGAGCCGGCGCTCTCTCGGAGAGAATGGCACGGCCACCGATCGGGAAGCGCGGGCAGCCGTTGGTCTCCTCCCTCGCCGCCGACGAGAGCGTGAACGATGCACCTACAACCCTGCCCCGGTCGAGGTTGTCCGGCTGGATTTGTGACTAGCCGTGAGCTGAGAGAGAGTGTGGCCACCTATGTATTGCTTACATCTGGAGAGTATGAGAGAATGAACGAGAGGAACCCTAGTAAAGCAAGCGCTAAGGCTCTTGCTTATATATAGTGGAGTGATTTTGTTGTACCATCTTCAAAAAATGCGCCCCACGTGTACCATGAGTGGGTGTGAGAGAACTAGTGCGTCGTGCACGCTTCTCTTCGTGAGAGTACAATATACTATGCCCAAAGAACGTTAGCCAAAAGAGTAATAGTATAAGTGTGTGACGTGTGAGCTAAAATAAAATGTGCACGACGTCTTTTGTTTTTTAGAAGTTCTAAGGGTATGGTGTGAAGAGCACATATGTGTGTGACGTCTACCTGTAGATAGACGGTGGGTGCGAGAGGACTCGGGAGGGTGCGTGTGTGTGAGAGAGAGGGGGGCACGTATCAATGCAATGCATGTGTCTGTAAATCATTATCCGACAAACGTTCGCCACAATCCTTTTCCTGACGAACGCCGTAAGAACCGTTAGATTGGCATCCGACAGTGTCAGTTTTGCCATGTCACTTAACAGAACAGCCACTCCTCCTACACACAAATCTTCCACGTGAGTGTTAGCAACCGCCGTATGCTCCCTCCGTTCCAAAATGCAGTGCATATAGCTTTATTGAAAATTCGAACCTCGCAAACTTTTACCGAGTTTTCGTGTACCATATTGCACATGTAGAATACCAGTATATATCATTTCATTCATCTTGAGAGGTAACTATAAAGATGGGGAGGAGTCTACAAATAAAGACCATCGTATCACTGCAGCAATTTCAACCATCCTTTGGTGTGGAAGAATATCATAGGAACTCTATATGATATGATTTTATAGAATTTTTTCCTTTAGAGCCAATTGGTTCATAGGAATAGATTCATATACTCCACATTTCAAAGGAAATAAACATGATATCATTTCTATAGCTTTAGAGCCACTTGGTTCATATGAATGGATTCCTATACTCCCATATTTCAAAGGAAAATAAACATTAGCGTATATTCAATAGAAAAGTTCCTATGATATGAACCAAATTACATCTCTTTTCTAATCCTCCTCATAGGAATTGAGATACATGTCATCTCTAGATTCAATAGAAAAGTTCCTATGATGTCAACCAAATGACATCTCTTTTCAAATCCCTACTCATAGGAATTGAGATACTCCATGTCATCTCTTTCCTACAACTTCCATGTATCGTCTTCTATTCCTAAATAGCTAGTACAACCCACTAGTAGCTTTTTCCAAGACATGCAACTATGGCACAAGAACTATATAGTGTGCGAATAACTTGAAAGATGGTCGCTGGATGAAGCTAATTCGACAGTGCAGAGATGGCAAATCCGAGCACTACTAGCCGTTGGATATCATCAACATTCCACCAGAGCTGCCACATGTACAATTTAGAAGACTCCATGGTTGAAATTAAGCATAATGCACAAACCTCAAAACACAAGCACTTCTCCTTTGTTCTAGAATCTTCCGTATCATAATTGATTTATTTTCTAAATGAATTGCCATTATTTGTTTTTACTTTATGCTTTACAATGCACAACCCCATGAATCTTAACATTTTTATAAAACTAATTGATTTTGAATGGGATGAACTATAAGAACTAAACGAACATCTACATCATGCATATATGACTCAAAGGTTTACATGCTATAGTGTGTATTTATTCATAATTTGGTTTCGAAATCTCATGCGTTCAATGCATGTGTACCTTACTAGTTTTGAGTAGAGTCGCAAATTTCACGCGGCCCCGGGTACATCAAAATGCAGGGCCCATGCATCATTTCCTTTCGGTCAAACCTACGTCCACAATTTTTTGTACGTACTATATTTCCACTGGTCCCCGAACCCAAAATTCTACCTCATTCCCCTAAAACCAAGCGGCCCACACATATTTAATGCGTCGACTCAAACTCAATCCCTCTCCCGTTTACTATGACGTGACCCCTCATGCCGTAGTAGTACTCCTACAAACCCTACCACCACACGCATCATCGGTTTTCTTCAAGAGGACGAGGGAGAAGCCGATTTGTAGTGGAGGCGCTTTCAAAAAAATGATCTGTAGTGGAGACCCCTACCCTAGGGTGCCCTAGGTAGCTGTCGCACGCATAATTAGTTTTCTCTTTTCTTTATGCTCTTGCACCCTAGAGTGAAATGATGGTTGCTTCGTCCATCCAGCTTAATGCGGGAAAGGTGGGGCTTTGTGATTTGACCCCTCATCGCTCATTTTCTACTACTACGGTGCTACGACTGGGGTGCCTCCAATTCCAACCCCTGCTCTGAACTGTAATTTGGTTCATCGCACATGGAACAAGACGGTGGATGAGCCACATGTCGGCCAAGGGGGTCCTGTTAAGTGTGTCGCCATTTCGTGTGCAGACTTACCCTGCTTGGGTCGCTACGCCAACACGACAGGTGCAGCCTACCACTTGGTTTTTCTCCTTGGTGAATCCCGACTATTGATCTAAAAAGATACGTACTGAACTACCCTCTCCATCTCGTTTTTTAGGCGTCTCGGTTTATAGGGCGTGCACGTAGTTCTAGGTCATCCATTTGACTAACTAAATATGAGTTACTATGTCACAAAAAGTATATCATTGGATTATAGGGCGTGCACGTAGTTCTAAACATATATTGTTCATCACATATATAGACAGTTAAATTCTCAACCTAGAACGACATGCATGCCATGTAAACCGATATGAAGGAAGTATAGTAGTAAAAATGAGGTGATTTTACCGAGCGATCAGCGGCGGAGCATGGCCTGTCATGCGGTCCCACGTGTCATGATGTACCAAGGCAATGCGCATGTCCCGCTTGAGGCAGAAGCAATACTACATGGTTTGAGATGATGGCGAACCGAAGCATGAAATAATGGTTGCTTCGTCTGTTTGGGAAGGTGTGGCATTGTGATATGACGTCTCATTGCTCATTAGTACTACTATTGGGGCGGTACGACTGGGGTGCGTTCCCCTGCTGCTCTGCACTATTATTTGGTTCTTGACACGTCGACCCAGTTGCTATATGTCCCACATGTCGGCGACAGGAAGTGCATAATTCATGAAAGCGAGCATCGACGGAGGATACTACTAGGAAAATGCTTATACATAGAATATTAGGAGTAGTGCCTGTTTGGGCGCCGGCCAAAACGGCGCTACTGCTACTGAATAGCAGCAGCGCTGGTTGGCGCGGGACGCGCTGCTATTTAGCGGGCCGCCGGGGACAAAAGGGCAGGCCACTTAGCTGTAGCGTGTTATTTGCGCTGGCGCTACAGCTAGTGGGCTTAGCAGTAGCGTTGGCCCATTACCCGCGCTGCTGTTAAGCCCACTCCCTCCCCCGCGCGCCCCCTCATCACTCAGCTCACTCACACTCCACACTCGTCCCGCAGGCACTAGCGGGGCGCTGGCTTGGCCGCGTCCGGAGGCGGAGCAGAGCAGGGGAAAGCAGGAGCAAGCCGATGCGAGCGGGTGCGAGGAGTGAGGGGCGATGGCGCGGGGCAAGGCCATGGCGGGTGCGGGCCTCAGCGGCCAAAGCAGGGGGAGGCGCGCGGAGCGCCAGGTGCATGCCGGCGCACGAGCACACGACGCGAGGGAGTGGGAGACGGTGGTCGCACGGGAGGAGGTAAAGGAGGATAAGAGGAAGGGTTCCTCACAGGGGAGTTGCAGGGGGAAGGCAGTGCACTCAGGGATGTGGCGGCAGTGTCGCCGGTGATGGGAAGCGACGGAGGGCGGCGCCGATCGGGGAAGGTGCCGGCGTCGGGGTCGATCGGCTCCGGGCTCGGGGCAGTCCGGCGGGGAGTAGGACAAGGAGGCGACGACGACGGAAGGGTGGTCCGATGAGGAAGCGGCGCCAGCGAGGTAGAAGCGGGGACGGGCGGTCGGCAGGTCGTCGACCCGATCAGATCGAAGCGAGGAGGCGTGGGGGATGAGTGGGGTAATGGGGTTTGCTAGGGTTTCAGGGTGGGGGGTTAGTAAGGGTGGGCGGCCTGTTCGCCCGATGGCTTGGTGGGCCGAGGCCAATGAGGGGTGTTGCCCCCTTTTGCTATTTTTGTTTTGTCTTTTCTTTTTCTTATTTTTCTTTTTTTATTAGTAGTTTCTTTTAATTTTAGTTTTATAAAAATTACCACTAGTGCCTGAATTTGTATTTATCAACAAACTACTGTCAGGTTAATTCTTAACCCATAATAAAATAGTTTTAGCATTTTATAAATTCAATAGGCATTTGTTTAATTGTTTTCACTACTGTTTTAATTGTTTTAGAGCCTTTAAACATTTTATCAAAGTTTGGTTTCTACACCATAATTACTTACGATTTATTTGACACAACCCAAACATTTTAGTTTTGATATTTGAAAATTTTACTCTTTGCCTATATTTTAAATTTGAATTTGAATTGTTTTTTTGAACTAAAGCGAGTTCATCTACAGTAACCGAGGTGACGTGACACAATTAGCAGAGGGTTACTATAGCTTAACTATCCGGGCGTCACAATTCTCCTCCACTACAAGAAATCTCGTCCCGAGATTTAACAGGTAGAGTATGGGGGAAAAGTCTGGTTAAGAAATTCTAACGGATCTTCTCTGTCTTAGTTTCTCTTCTCGAAGAGGTTGACCCATTACGTTGATGTCTTCATTTCTCTGCTTCAAGTCATCATGGTGAAGTCGGCATCCTTTCTTCGGGAACTCCCTCGTACTTACGAAAGAATAAAGGGTGGGTATTCCGGGAGAACGGACCTCTACAAGGTCGACTATCTGGTCGATAACATCGGGGAGGGTGGCAGAAAGTAACTCTCGAAGTGAAAACAAAAAAAATTATCGAGAGAAAAGTAAGGAGGCATCATGGGAAGTTTCGAGTGGGTAGGCAATCATTCGATGCCTGAAACAAAGTGTGAAAGGGGTTCAGAGCAATGGGAATAAGTATTGCGTCTGATAATAGAACTGATGATCTCTCAGAAGGTTTCTAATAAATTACTTACGAGGCCACGCGCGAGGAACAACCTTGGCAACAGGGGATTTACCGGAGAGTCAGGTTTTGATCTTGTGGAACTGTGGGTTATGGGCCCACCATGTGGGTTAAAGTAAGAAGGGCGTTGACATCTTGCACGGTCATGATAGCAAGACATGTCAGAGGGTAGGCGATCAGTTATGTTGGCAACAATGTCGGTACCAAGATCGAGGGACGAAGAGAACCATTTTCCTGCTCGTTGAACGAGGCGGACCTTTAGGCAAAGTTCTCGTCCATCGGTGGCTACCAGAATGTCATCAATAATAGTAATAGGGTCTTGCTGACAGAATTGTACACCGAGGTGTTTACGTAAGCGGGAGAATATTACTGCTTAGATTATATAGATCACAAGAAACTTTAAACCAACCAATGGAAAGGAAAATATGATTATCAGATTAAACAGAACAATGGAAAGGAAAATGTGTTTAAACACATATTTCAAGGGTATATCCTTCCCAAGGACAAGCAGAGCATGATATCCATGTCAGGATATAATGTAGAAAACTCTTTAGGTAGGGGAGAGAAATTTTCATGACATTACCCATACAACGGTGTTTGGATAATTGAGCAAGAAACAATTAGCATTGGGATAAGTGTTCTTGTTGAAAATCGGAGTACGATAGACATGCTTCGAGATAGCATCGACATGGTTATCAGGTGAAGATCAGACTTTGGAAACACAAAGGATTCATCGGAAACAAGTTATAGGATAAGTCTTACCATTTCCTCATGGAAGAATGGATAACCTTGCTGAAAAGGAATCTATAACAATAGGGCCTCCGGCCAGGTGTGCTAGGCACGACATCACCTGACCGGGTCACATAAATACCATTATAATAACTCTTGGAAATATGTTCCAACCATCATATCGGACCAAGATTCAGATCTGATTGGTGTCAGGATACCTCAAACTCACGATGCTCGAGGAGAAAAGGTGCGACACAAATTGACGAGATGACATCAAAGATTCTCGGGAAATGAACTATGGAAGCAAGTTCTGAAACAAGAGTTCATCATTAAATCAAGAAGAGGATGAGGAGGTGGCTGATGAACTCAGCGATAATTCAACGAGGTATCCAAAAGATGGATCTCCACAATTATGTGGATAAGGAGATAACATTTGCCAGATCAAATGATATCAGGAAGTATGCTCGAGGAAAACATACACAACTAAACATTGGTTGATAGGTGCGTCCGAAATATGGCTTGGGTTGGACGACCAATGTCAGAATGGTGATTCAATAATAAATAAACTAAGAGTGAACGGCCGACCATAATCTTCAAAGCAATATGGTTGCTAGAAGGGCAGAATCCAAACATCACCGATCGAATCATCACGAGGACCAAGAAAGAATGGTGATGGTGAGAGGTATCACTATACCAAGAATTCTTAAGAGGTGGAGTAATCCTCACGACATTCTTGACATAATAGATGATAACACATCAAGGTAGAACATCATACAAGCTAGATAGCAAGTATCATCCATAACATGAACAAGTTTGTGTTGGGGGAAGGCAAGAAGGTTGTCGATGATAACACAATCATCGAGGGGCAAGGATGGTATTTCCCATCATGAATTTTATTGATATCCTGGAAGAGCTCAGAATGCTGACGATGATCACGACACATTTATCGAGAGGTTTCATGACGATGTAATCGGTCGGCGATGACATAAAGTCAAAGGAATGATGAAGCAAAAGGTTATTGGAACCATGGGTACGACACAAACTCGAAATCAAGCTTGTTGTTTAAGGTCAAATGATATGACGAGGAAGATCGGCATAAGGTTATCTCATCGTCGAAAATTGTGCTCTCGGAAGAAGGACCAGGGAGCACAGTTAAATTTTTGCACAAAATGATATAGCCGATCAGGCTAGGAATGACGTGATGGAGTATTAAACTTCTCAACCACAAAGTACTAGGAGTACTGTATCGCAGGGGTGATTCGATTCACTAACCGGAGTTCTCGGTTGACGACAACCCAGAACCCGTGGAGTGACTATGACGGGGAAAGGCACTACTTCATCAGAAATGATAAGATGTAGTGCAATCGGTTGATATCCTCGAGATACCAGGGGGGAATACTCAAAGGTAGATCAAAATAGAGGTTGGGCTAGGGTATTGCTCTGGAGAAGTCAAGTGCTTAAACTTGCACGAGAAAATGTATTTAAAGGAGAACATGGTCGGAACCACGATTGTAAAAGGCCGGATCCCAAATATAAGAACTTATACCAAGGGAATAATTAATTTAAGAGAAGCTTTAATGATAAGATCTACATCGTGTCCATGGGCATGAACACAAAGTTCAAGGTCGACTCCCACTTCTTCAATGCATAACCTTTCATTCACTGCTCTAGATAAAAATGATTTCAGTGTCAAGACCTACCTGGTGAATTACCAGAGGAGTATGACCCGTGAAAACTTTCGAGTTCACACAGATCAAGGAAGGCATAAGTTCAACCCATCGGGGCTTCTTAGAACATATACCATGAACTTCATGAGTAAATAACACAAGCTCAAAAGTAGAGCATGGTCGAAAAAGTAGTGGATACAATTTACCAAAGGCATTATGTATCGGGTAAAGAGCTCATAAGAATTTTGGTTGTGAAGGACACTGTCGGATAATAACCCGGCAATGGTTATGGCAGCCCACAACGGGGCTGATGTGAGTATCGGTACTCAATCAGAGGAAGAAGGAATGCCAATGCAAAGAATTTTATGATTTCCAAATTAAAGGATCAAAAGCAATTGTTCTGATAAAAATGGATAAGTTCAATAGACTTACAAGTACAAGCAATCAAGGCATTGATTGGCCAAGAACCAGCTCATATCCAAATGATGTCTGAGCCAGAAGGATAATCCTAGGATTCGACTAATGGTTGTGAAAATTCACAACTTATTTAATCAATGGACTCAAAAATGATAGTGACAAAGGATGCCAATAAGATTATTGTGCTTATGGGATTAACCATAATGCAAGCAAGCGAGAATTTCAAGAACAACAGGTTGTTGAGGATTTTCGAAAGATCAAATAGTATTTCAAAGACTTTGCTGAAATACATGAACAACGGGGAAAGAACAGATACTCGGTAAGTGTGAGGAATTATCCGTAGGGGGTATTCATGTGGGAAGAACTGCAAGGCAGTAGGCACAAAGTATTATCGCATAATAGAGAGAATTTCGAGGTATCTTGTAATAACAAGATCAACAGGGAATGATTGTATCAATGGCAAGTGCACGTGGTTATCCCTAAGGGTTTATCGATGGAAGGGAATTGCTATAGCAATCGCACAAAGCCTCGAGAGAACATCGGAGAGTATCTTCAGAAACCTTCGGTGCACCGAGTAATCATCTTGAGTGTGGGGCCCTCTGGGAGGAAGTGGTTACGAGAACCTAGAGTCAGAGTTAGTAAATTCATTTTAACCCGAATAGAAGAGAGATCAAAGTCCCAGAGTATAGACGAGGAATGAAAGATCCTAATACCACCCAATACTGACGTAGGCCCGTAAGGCGCACAGCCATGTTAATAAAAGTTTTGTAATGTCTAGACTCGACTTTGGCCAAGAAGTGTGGAAGGGGGATTCCTACAGGCAGTCGGCTCTGATACCAACTTATGACGCCCCTGATTCAATCATACACTAATCATGCACACAAACGTGTACGATCAAGATCAAGGACTCACGGGAAGATATCACAACACAACTCTAATAAATAAAGTAAGTCATACAAGCATCATAATACAAGCCAGGGGCCTCGAGGGCTCGAATACAAGTGCTCGATCATAGACGAGTCAGCAGAAGCAACAACATCTGAGTACAGACATAAGTTAAACAAGTTTGCCTTAAGAAGGCTAGCACAAACTGGGACACATATCGAAAGAGGCGCAGGCCTCCTTCCTGGGATCCTCCTAAACTACTCCTGGTCGTCGTCAGCGGGCTGCACGTAGTAGTAGGCACCTCCAGTGTAGTAGGAGTCGTCATCGACGGTGGCGTCTGGCTCCTGGACTCCAGTATCTGGTTGCGACAACCAGAAGAAAGGAAAGGGGGAAAAGGGGAGAGAAAGCAACCGTGAGTACTCATCCAAAGTACTCGCAAGCAAGGAGCTACACTACATATGCATGGGTATATGTGTAAAGGGCCATATCGGTGGACTGAACTGCAGAATGCCAAAATAAGAGGGGGATAACTAATCCTGTCGAAGACTATGCTTCTGGCAGCCTCCGTCTTGCAGCATGTAGAAGAGAGTAGACTGAAGTCCTCCAAGTAGCATCGCATAGCATAAACCTACCCGGCGATCCCCTCCTCGTTGCCCTGTTAGAGAGCGATCACCGGGTTATATCTGGCACTTGGAAGGATGTGTTTTATTAAGTATCCAGTTCTAGTTGTCATAAGGTCAAGGTACAACTCCAAGTCATCTTGTTACCAAAGATCACGGCTATTCGAATAGATAAACTTCCTTGCAGGGGTGCACCACATAACCCAACACGCTTGATCCCATTTGGTCGGACACACTTTCCTGGGTCATGCCCGGCCTCGGAAGATCAACATGTCGCGGCCCCACCTAGGCCAACAGAGAGGTCAGCATGCCGGTCTAAACCTAAGCGCTCAGGGGTCTGGGCCCATCGCCCTTAGCACACCTGCAAGTTGCGAGGGCGGCCGGAAGCAGAACTAGCCCCCTTAATACAAGAGCAGGCTTACGTTCCAAACCGGCACGCGCCGTTCAGTCGCTGACGTCACGAAGGCTTCGGCTGATACCACGACGCCGAGTGCCCATATCTTTCCCACGCAGTTGGTTAGTGCGTATAGACCAAATGGCCAGACTCAGATCAAATACCAAGATCTCGTTAAGCGTGTTAATGATGTAACCGCGAACACCGACCAGGGCCAGGCCCACCTCTCACCTCGGCGGTCACAACTTGCCCTGTCGCTCCGCCACAAAGTAACAGTCGGGGGCCGTCGGGAACCCAGGCCCACCTCTACCGGGATGGAGCCACCTGCCCCTTCAGCCCCCATCTCCGAACAGTATCACAAGTAATGTAACAGTATAAAGTATATAACATATGCCCGAGATCACCTCCCGAAGTGATCACGGCCCAGTAGTATAGCATGGCAGACGGACAAGGGTGTAGGGCCACTGATGGAATACTAGCATCCTATACTAAGCGGTAGGACAGCAGATAAGGGTAACAACTGTAGCAACAATGACAGGCTATGCATCAGAATAGGATTAACCGAAAGCAGTAACATGCTACACTACTCTAATGCACGCAGTATAGAGAAGGAATAGGCGATATCTGGTGATCAAGGGGGGGGGCATGCTAGGAAGCTCTGTTGCACAAGAAGAAGAGTCGTCGGTGACGTAGTCGTACTCGATGGCATCAGCGCCGGTCTCGGGGTCTACCGGGGAAGAAGAGGGGGGAAGAAACAGTAAATACGGAGAAAACAAAGCATCATAAAACATAACGAGGCAATACGTAGTGCTAGGTATGCCCTAACGCGGTAGGAGGTGATACCGACGAAGGGGGGAAACATCCGGGAAAGTATCCCCGGTGTTTCGTGTTTTCGGACAAACGAACCGGAGGGGAAAAATTTCATGTTTGCTATGCTAGGGATGTGTAGCGGACAAACGGGCTGCGTATCCGGATTCGTCTCGTCGTTCTGAGCAGCTTTCATGTACAAAGTTTTCCCATCCGAGGTACGGTTTATTTTATAAATTTTAAAAGTTTTATATCCTTTTTATAATTTATTTAATTAATTTAGTTCAACATTATCCAGAATAGTGCATGCTGACATCATCATGACGTTAGCATGACGTCAGCAGTCAACAAAGGTGTTGATTGGGTCGCTGACGTGTGGGTCCCGCATGTCATTGACTGTTAACTAACTAACTAGTTTAATTAGTTTAGTTAACAGATTAGTTAAGTTAATTAACAATAGTTAATCAGGTTAAAATTAATTAAGTTAATTAATTAATTAACATTTTTATTTAACTATTTATATTATTTTTTAATTCTTTTTTTTCGTTCTAGGGTGTGGGCCCCATGTATCATGTGGGCCCGGAGGGGCAATCGGACATGCGGGACTAGCGGGCGCCCGGGCGCTAACTTGGGACCGGAGGCGGGCGCAGCCCGGCAAGCCCCGGGTGCTGGCCGGGGCGGACGAGAGCGCCGGCCAGATCTGGAGGAGCGCCGGTGAGTCTGTGCCGGAGGCGATGTGCACGGGAGGGGGGAGCGATAGGCTACGGGCGCTGGCTTGGCCGCGTGTGGAGGCGGAGCAGAGCAGGGGAAAGCAGGAGCAGGCCGATGCGAGTGGGTGCGAGGAGTGAGAGGCGATGGCGCGGGGCGAGGCCACGGCGGGCGCGGGCCTCACCGGCCAGAGCAGGGGGAGGTGCGCGGGGCGCCCGGTGCGTGCCGGCGCACGAGCGCATGACGCGAGGGAGTGGCAGATGGTGGCCGCACAAGAGGAGGTAAAGGAGGATAAGAGGGAGGGTTCCTCACAGGGGAGTTGCAGGGGGAAGGCAGTGCGCTCGGGGAGGTGGCGGCAGTGTCGCCGGTGATGGGAGGCGACGGAAGGCGGCGCCGATCGGGGAAGGTGCCGGCGTCGGGGTCGATCGGCTCCGGACTCGGGGCGGTCCGGCGGGGAGGAGGACGAGGAGGCGACGACGACGGTAGGGCGGTCCGATGAGATAGCGGCACCAGCGAGGTTGAAGCGGGACGACGGCGGTCGACGGGGTCCTCTGCCCATGATCCAGATCGGGGAGGAAGCGAGGGAGACGTGGGGGGACGAGTGGGGTAGTGGGGTGCGCTAGGGTTTTAGGGGTGGGGGGGTTAGCAGGCACGGCTGGGCCAGCCTGGTCGGCCCGATGGCCAGCTGGGCCGAGGCCCAGCGAGGGGGGGGGGGGTGTTGCCCCCTTTTGCTTTTTTTATTTTGTCTTTTATTTTTGTCCTTTTTTTATTTGTAGTTTCTTTTAATTTTATTTTTATAAAAATTACCACTAGTGCCTAAACTTGTATTTATCAACAAACTACTGTGAGGTTAATTCTTAACCCATAATAAAATAGTTTTAGCATTTTATAAATTCAATAGGCATTTGTTTAATTGTTTTCACTACTGTTTTAATTGTTTTAGAGTCTTTAAACATTTTATCAAAGTTTGGTTTCTACACCATAATTACTTACGATTTATTTGACACAACCCGAACATTTTAGTTTTGATATTTGAAAATTTTAAGTTTGCCTATATTTTAAATTTGAATTTGAATTGTTTTCTTGATCTAAAGCGAGTTCATCTACAGTAACCGAGGTGACGTGACATAATTAGCAGAGGGTTACTATAGCTTAACTATCCGGGCGTCACAATACAATTTTGGTTGCCTGAATTGGGAAGCCCTTTGCAAGGCATATGATTTTCATGCGGGTATGCTTCTCACCTTCGATATTGGTGATCCTGACATCGACGAAAATAATATGACCATTTGGGTCCTTGTTGACACGCTTCCAGTTCTACCGCTGTGTGAGTTTTTCAAACATATTTATTAAGTAATTTATATTGTTTATTTCAAAATATTTGACAGCTTATTTCCATTAACAGCTTATTTTCATTCTTCAAAAAATGTACGGAAAATGGTAGACAGAACCTAGCTACTACTACAATGATGAAGCACAATTAACTTATAAGGAGAAAGATGGTCTTATCGCATTTTTTACTAATCTTGAGAATTATAATAGCTATTATCAAACTCCTCCACATTATGGTCAATACATGCCACTAGTGCACGTGTTGAACTACGGTAACATCAATGGAGATAGCATGGTAAGATTTTCTACTATTACGACATTCGTGCACCTTTTGCATAAATTCTCCTAAACTAAACTACATTGCTAACTACAAAGTTATTACTACGTTTTTGAACAGAAAATCCCGATGGATTGTGTGACTCATCTGATGTTGTCGAGAGGTCGTGTTGATGTTATGCGCTTACGGCCACCACGGCGAGGTCAGCCGCAGTATCCACATCACTCCTGTCCATATCGGATTTCTAAAAGAGAGGAAGCCATGATAATAAATGATTTCAAAAAATATTTGAACCATCGTAGAGAGCTACTTGGAAGCAACATTGTGCGTAGGCCAAGACTTGGAGACATGATGATCTCCGTTCTTTATTATGGAGAGTCAATTTTCCTTAATGGAGAATCAATGCCTATCTTGTTTTATGATATTTTACCTAAGAGAGGGTAGAGTAGGTTCTATGAAAGGAGTAGGTCATAGCTAGAATGTGTTATTATGTGCTACAATGTGTTAGAGTTGATGATGATGAGGAGGAGTTGTGATTATGACTAGTGACCAACTTGTTATATGATGTCTCATTGACGAACATTATTTGGTGGTGATGACAAGTGGTAATGAATATGCTATTTATACAGACTAGTTCATGATGAGTTGTTATTGTATAAAAGATATATCTGTTTAAACATGTACAGCGCCAAAATGCTAAAAAAACCATAACTTTTAGCAGTGGCGCGGGCCAAAATATTAACAGCAGCGCTCATTTACCGATGGCGCTCTCTGATTGCGCTACTAGTACCTGAACTTACCAAAGAGCATCTGGCCTAAAAAGCGTTACTGCTACAAAATAGCTGTAGCGCCGTAGCAGTAGCGCTGGCGCCCGCGCTACTGGTAGCTCAAAAACTAGTGCTACTGGTATGGTTTTCCCTAGTAGTGGGAGTACAAGACAAGGCTTGGGTTTTTGCTGCTTCGCACGATCCATCGATACAAACCCGGACTAAAAAAGGCGAGGGCGGGTCTTTTCCCGCACGGCAGGCAGGGGAGTTTGGTATAGTCTGTTTGAGGCAAGGAGGCAGGAAAGGAAACAAGCAAATAAAGGTTGAGCGACTTAGTTTTGGGAAAATCTGATTTTACGGAGTACGTACCCACTAGGCTTTATAGGGCTCATCTAAAAAACATTCATTTTTCCGTTATATAAGTCTCAATTCTACTACTAGTAGTAGTACCATCACATGTTGTATTTCGAGGTGCGTTAGATCACCCGATGCAAGCAGTGTCAAGAGAAAACTCACCAATGCATGTAGAAGTTCATGGAAATTTAGTGGTCATTCATGCATTCGTTCTAATTAATGCCTCGGTAAACATAACTTCTTGAGAAAAACGAGCGTACTAATTACTTGAGCAAACTAGGAGTACGAAATTAATTCGACCACTCGCCGTCTACCTTGGTTGGAGAGATTTTGAAATTGAGCCATAAATTGGAAAGGAGGGAGAAGTAACTTTTGTCTCGATTACTATTTGTGGCCTTGTATAGATGCAAAATGTATTTTTTATAGTGGCCTTGTATAGTAAATGGAGGAAGTACTAAAGGAAATATATATTCCAAACAATATGATAATCTCTCTAACCAAGGTAGTAGGGACGAGGAGTAAACGGAGGGAGTAGTAAAAATTTCTCCTCGTCCTGTGAGCCACCGTGCGTGTGGGCGAGGGAGCGGGCGTAAGGCGTACAGTACTACTACTAATAAGCAAGCTTCACCTCATCCTGCGAGCCACCCCGCCCGTAGGCGGGGGAGACAGCGTACTAAGCAAGCTTCTCCTCGTTCTGCGAGTTGACGGGACACATCAAAAGTACTCCAGAGTATAGGGCCTTGCCTCTAAGGTAGGCCCCACATGGTTTGCCTCTTTTTTAACATAACGTGTCAAGTCGCAATTTGTTTGTTCACCCGTGGTAGACGATCCTCCCTCCACCAAGTGGACAACCAGTACACGTTCAAATTACAATGTGGGCTGCCTTTTCGTAAAGAAATGAGCTCCACCGTGTACCCGCGCGGGTGTGGTTGGGAAAGAGACGGGAGTACGCGTGCCGTGCGTGCAGCTCTTCTCTTCATGCACGTCCCCCACCTACGTGGGGGTGTGTGTGAGATACAAACCTAGACAAATGGCTTGTGCAGAATAACTACTCTTCGTAAGCCATTGTAAGAGTGGACAAAATGGTGAAGGAGGAGATAGGGGAGTGGCGGAGGTGTGCGATTCTTGGCCGGCGTTTGGCCTTGTTTAAATAGGAGAGTAAATAGATGGCAGACAGGAGGAGCTCATCCTGCATTGCATTTAATGCCGGCCCAGTCATGAACGGACGTATGTCCAGAGGGGGTTTCTCGGCTTCCACACGGGCGGGTTTCATGGAGGCGTTTGAATGTGGCAAGGAGGCGTCTTCAGCCGGGAGTGCAGCGAGTGGCGCCCTCGACTCTGACGTAGGACACCGCGCCGTTCTTCCACTGACGTGTGGCTCTTTGGGTACATGGGCTGCATGTCAGTGACCCAACGCAGGCAGCGCACAACAGAGGAACCTTTGGTGGGCCAGGGCAGTCAGAAGCGGGCATTTCATAAACCGACGATTTTTCATTGAGCGTGACGTCATCATTTTCATGTAGATAAGCCTACTATGTTGATAGCCCGTTCGATACGTTATGATTCATAAAGACCGCTGCAAACATCAATGTTCTGCTTATCATAGATAAGATTGATTAATACCCGTAACAATCCATGTCCTTAACAAAGGGTGCATGCACGTATAGGTTGAGCGTGTGTATTGCTTCGTGTGTATGCAGGCGTGCGAGTGGTGCGTGTGTGCAAGGGTACATTTCAGTGATGCATGCATGTGTGCGTACGTGCGTGTGTTCGTGAGTGCATGTGTATGTATCAGTGTTGCACGCCTGCATGCGTGCGTGTGTTTGTTATGTGTACGTGTCAGTGTTGCACGCCTGCATGCGTGCATGCCTTGCGTGCGTGCATGTGTACGTGCGGGGTGAGGCTACACGTCAGTCAACTGACTTTTTCATCTCTGGTCATTAGATTTTCCAGCCGTTGGATACGAAATCAAGGGCCTGCAGTTTATCATCAAACTCCACCCCCCTGAGCCGCCAGCCACCACGGGCCGAACCGCTGGCCACCGCCGCCCGCGGCCAGCCGCGCCACCACGCCGCCCGCCCGCCTGAAACCACTCCCCACCGCCGGTCCGCGCCCGACCGCCATCCTCTATGCTCCTCCCCCACCGAGAGGCGAGCTTTTCTCCAGTGATCCCCATCCCACCGCCCAATCAACGCCCCCGCCCCCACCGCCGGCGACTACCAACTAGAGTCCTCACGACTTCGAGTACCCACCAACCACTAATTTATTACCATTTCTATCCTTCATATACGCGCTGACGGGTGGGCCCTATGGTAATGTGTGCTGCTGAATGTGGACCGTTTGACTGGTCAATTGATCGTGTCATCAACAAATTACGGAGTTGTATGGTGAGCCAGTGACCATATGATCACCCTAAAATATATTTTATTAACACGGTACAGACTCAAACTACCATTTCTTTCTTTCATATATGGGCTGACAGGTGGGCCCCACGCTTACGTGCCCTGATGGTGCAACACTAGTTGCGCCACGTGGAACGTTTGACTGGTCAATTGATTGTGTCATCAACAAAATACAGAGTTGTATGGGTGAGCCAGTGACCATATAATCATGACATGTATTTTTTTGACACGGTACAGACGCAAGGGCTCATATATACGTGCAAGCACTCACCGTTATAAGCGCACACGCGCAGACCCTACCCCTATGAGCACCTTCGAGAGAGTGAGCCAGCATATGATCTTGAGATTTTACGAAGTCACCATAGGTGCCTCGTAGTCGAGTGGAATGTCTCCTCCCAATGAATGCACATCGCCAGAAATACTGAAATTAACCGAGGATAAATGCGAGCACCGAGACTTTAACCCTGGTGGGCTCGAGAAACCACTGTCCTCCTAACCATCCAACCACATGTTGGTTAGCACAACAAAATGTATGTGGTGACCGTGATTAGCTTATTCTGAAGTCCAGTGACCATATCGTGCTTTCGCTTCAAATACAATGACCGTAAGTGTCGTCAACAAAATACGGAGCACGCATCAAATGCAAAGTCCGTCAGTGTCATCAAAAAAATAAGGAGACGTATCGTGAGCTAGATACCGTATGATCACCACGAGAATGTATACGGTGACCGTAATGAGCATATTCTGAAGTCCAGTGACCGTATAGTGCTTTAGCTTGAAATACAGTGACTGTCATGCGTGAATGTGTCGTGGGCATGCATACTTTTAGAGGGCTGAGAGATAGTTTGTGTGCGTACGTGAAAGTGGTGTAGAAAGAGGGGATGTCCGGTGGAGACAAGGAGAGATATGCCCTTCGTTTCTCTTTCCCGTGACTAATATTTTAGGAGAATATATAAACATTCACAATGCAGAACAAATATTTTTGGACGCACCAGGCAATTAACTTTCATGTATAACATTGTACTATTGTATATGCTTATTTTCTTAGTGGCCGATTGCGTGTGTGGTGTGGTGGGCACATCATTTCTAGTTGTGGTGGGTCAACATGAGGACTCATGTGTCGATTCCATCCTGCGCCACATAGGTTGGATCGAGATACGTTATACGAAGACCCATGTGGAGGACTCGGCGTACAACACGAAGCTAGCTACCAGAGTCGCGGAGGACTCTATCCCCACTGGTGATAAGCCGACTATATATGATTTGTAACCCTAGGCCCCCAATATGTTATAGAAGCTTGGGGGCTAGTTCGTCGATAGTGTACACACACACAATGCCTGGTATTCACGTGTACTTTGTACACACCCCTATCACTAATATACAGTACCAGCAGTAGGCTTTTTCCTCAACTGCAAGGGTCCGAACTAGGGTAAAACTTTGCATCGTATTACCATCCAGCCTAACAGTCAGGGATATCCTACCAAATGATATGATGGAATCATATCTGCCAACTACTAAGAGAGAGGTGTGTCTGGGGGGGCAATGTGTGCGAGAGAGGCCTAAAGATAATGTGTGTGTGTGGGAGACACGTAGGCACATATATGTGCGTATAGAGGGCTAGTAGAGACCGTGCGTGTGTATATATGCATGTGAGAGAAATAGTGTTTTCCAAATGAGATTAGTGAAAAGAGTGGTACATAGTAGTCAGAAAGAGAGAGAGAGAGAGATACAGAGAGAGCATGTGCGTGAGATTCCCCGACACCCCGAGAGAGATTGTGAGCATGTGTGAAAGAGAAATGCTGATGCATATAAAGTGCGTGCACTTGTGCGGCAGATAGAGAGATATATAGCGCGTTTGTGAGAAGGGGCCGAGGCATACTGCATCTATATGTAAAAGGCGGTTCTACGCATTAAATTAAAATATAAATGGCATTATTATTTTTGTATGAGATCATAAATTTTGCAAATTGCGTATGGATGAAAATCGGTCAACCATACACCCATACTCTATTAAATTCTAGCATGTGCATGTGTTTATTTCATATTATCGATCCATAGAGTGAGAACGGTTTGAAATACAGGCAATGGATGCTTTTGCAATTCATATATAAACATTAATTAGTGCACTCCATGTTGTTAGTGTGAAACACTTTATACATTTGTCACTTGCATGGATACATTCCAAATTGCTAGCTACGAAATAGAATACATGTCGAATTCAACATAAAGGGGGTTTCGAAGATTCGAATTCATAGGAAGTGCATTCCTCTATTTGAACCCGAGATAATGGCATTTGTAAATCAAATGTAAAAGGGGGCATCAATATTTGTTGTGCGTTTGAACATGCTATATATATTCATACGCATGTCTAACTTTTTTTTTTGCAACCAAGGAGATTATATCTGGAACCATGCATGAACTGAGGTAAGTTGCATATTTTTTAATATATACTCGTGTACAATGTATATTCAAATGTACCACCTCCATTCCAAAATAATTGTAGCTTTAGGATTTTCAAGAGTAAAGATTTGTGAAGTTTGACCAATCCTGAAAGTTCAATTCAAGAGAACCGAAAACGTTAATGCTTCTGCTCCCAAATATTGAATGAATCGCCAAATAGGCCTCTGGTAACCCGAAACCGCGCGAGACTAATGTTTGGTGGTAGGAAATTAATGTCCTGACTCTGGCCCGTGTAGCCTATCGGCCCGATGTCCAAAGGTCAAAACCGGGGTAGGTTTGTAACTTCACCAAGACGCCAGTCTCAACTCCCTCCGAGAAGCATTCATACGCCGTGGGTGCCTAAACACCTCTGCGCTCGGCCGAAATCTTTCCCGCCCACATTTGGTACACCTGAGATTACTGTCCTACCCCCAACCCGCAATATGTCCAAAATTTTAGATGGGGGCAAAGTTTGTAAGTTTCCCCAAATTTCAAACAAGCGCGTCCCAAACCAAAACATTGTTCCCCCTTAGTTCCTCGCCTCCCTCCGTTTCCCCATTCATACTCCGTGGGTGCCAAAACGCCCTCTCCACCAGCCACGAAATCCCAGCCTCCTCCGCCCTCCATCCCATAGCACCCAATCCACCACCGCCCTCCTCCATCACGCCGGAGACGGTACCCCAACGTCGTCATCCAATGCAACCGCAACCGCAACGCCCACAAGGACTTAGCAGCTAAAGCCGAGGTAGAGCTGCCTCCACGACGCCGACGCCGACGTGCGCCATACTAGAACCACTCCGACCACGCCGTCCTGCGCCTCACTGTTGCCGCTCCACTGTCAAAACTGTCCACCGCACCTAAGTTGTTCCTGCTACGCCGTCGTTCGCTGCCTCGGATCTAGTTCCCCCCGCCGACAAACGGCCACCGCACCACACTCAACAACTTGGCCATGGGTTCGTCCAAGGCTGCACCGTCCTCCACAACTTCTCGTTTCCAGCGAACCACAAGAAGATCGTTGGAAAAACAGAAGAAGGACACAACACTGCCAGCAGAAAAGAGGTACTCCTCTTCCCTTATTCATGCAAACTTTACGTCTCTGCTCACACCGTATTCATCCCACGAAAGAAACTAGTTGAGCGCTTCTTACTGCATCTTCTTTGTGATACTAAATGCACAAGGTTTCCTCCTTTACTATTTCACCTTTGCTAGAGGTCAAGAGTCTTTGGATTTCAATTCAGGTCGGTCGAACCGCAATTAAAAGAAGTAGCACCCTCTTAGGCGCGCAGAGCATCTAGTCTGCATGTTCGCTGGGGAAGCGGCGCATCGGTGTCTATCATAGGGGTGTGGGGCGCAGGAGCTGCTTGCGCCCGATCTGGAGGTCGGCAGGGCTTGAATGGATGGCCGGGGGGCGGTGCCAAGCACGGCGGTGCGGTGAGGTCGAGGGGAGGGTGCTGGCAGGAGACTGGGCCGGTGGTCACTGCCGTTTCGAGGAAGATCGTCAACACTGACTGGCTGGAGGTAGATGAAGGCGATCTGCCCATTCTTTGTACATCAGACGGTGCAAAAAAATGGACTGACCTATTTGTTTTTAGTTGAATGTTATTTTCATAGAATCATGTAGTAATTTAGTGTGCCCTGCATGTTGTAGAGCTATCATATGTCTCCCGTCATTTATTTCTCACCGACCTGCTATCTGCTACCTTTACATTGTACTAATTGTGCACACACTTCACCCATACTCACACTATTGTTTTTTATGCATGGGTATTTCAGACTCTGACGCAGTGTTGATGAATGTTGAAAAGAAAAGACAGAAGTCGCTCCAGTGTAATTTGAAGATAAGCACTAAGCGTTTCAGCGCTCTAAAGGATGCAGTGTCAGCAGTTGGAGACAGTAAATGTAGCTCTGCAGTTGATGATATCAATTGCCACACACAACCATCCCAGGTGCTTGCTTTAACTTCACGCTGTCAAATGTGGTTGCATGTTGCATATGATGTTTAGCTTGTATTGCTTCCAATTTGGTTAAATTGCATCTGCTTACTTTACACATTATACCTTTGATAATGACATGCCTTCCTGTTTTTGATACATACTAAATATGTCTATTAACCATGTTCGTACATCAAACTAATGCTCTTCTGTATCCCTCGTCAATCACTTATGATGAGAGTCACCGAGTGGAGTTCTTGTGAGACGCCATACTCGTTTAAAGAGTGCAGTGTCATCCTCCCCACATGATTCTCAAGAAACAGCAAGGCTAAACGAAGATAGTCAACGTAGCTCTCTAGTTGATGACCGCAATTCCCCCACATCACCATCACAGGTGCTTGCTCTAACTTCGCAGTGTGATATGTGGTTGCATGTTGCATACGGTGTCTAGCTTGTAATGCTTCTAATTAGTGTAAATTGCATCTTCTTAATTTACACATTATACCTGTGAATATGACATCCTTCCTATTTTTGGTACACACTACATCTATGTGTTAACCTTGTTCTTACATGAAACTACCTCTCTTCTTTATCCTGCATCAATCACTTACGATGAGTCACCTTTATTCGTTGCATATTGCATATTATTTCTAGCCTGTTGCCATGTATTTCTTCTAATTTGGTCAAATATATTTGTTAGGGCGCCCTTTTAATTTGGCAGAGTGATATTGGTTTCATCTTTCATATGGTTTCTAGCTTGCATTGAATCTAACAAGTTCAAGCACCTCGTGCTTAGTTTACATTTTATACATCATACATGTCAATATGTCACGTCGTCCTGTTTTTCATACATATTCCATCCTCCTATCATGCGGCTGCCTTACATGAAAGTAGTGTTCGTCAGTATCATGCATCAATGAGTTCTGAAGAGCAAAATTTATTCCTTTTTCTTGTCGGTTTGACTTGATAAGGCAAAATCAAGAAAGAGGAAGGAAAGAGTATGGAAGGCGATGATGGTGGCCCTCTGCAGCAACGTAAACGGAGCATCTGTACCAATTCTCCTTGTACTGATAGTGCATTACAAGGTCCAAGTCTCCGCTCCCCTACTCCACCATCCAAGGTGCTTGCTGTAACTTGGCAGTGTGATATCTGGTTGCACGTTGCTTATGGTGTCTAGCTTGTATTGCTCCTAATTGGTGTAAACTACATCTGCTTAGCTTACACATGATAGTGTGAATATGACACGCTTTACTGTTTTTGGTACATACTATATCTGTCTATCACACCATGTTCTTACATGAAACCACTCCTCTTGTGTATCCTGCATCAGTCACTTATGATGGAACACCTTTAAGTTGGAAGTGTGATATTGGTTTGCGTCTTCAATATGATTTCTAGCATGTATTGCTTCTAGTTTGATGAACGCCACCTATGACGAGACAATTTTAACTTGGCAGAGTGATATTGATTGCACCTTTCATATGGTGTCTAGTTTTGCAGTGCTTCTAATTTGTTGAAGTGCCTTCTTCTTAGTTACCACATCATAGGTGTGAATATGTCAAGCCGTCCATTTTTTTCGTACATATTCCATCCTCGTATCATGACTTTGCCTTTAATCAGAGTAGTGTTCGTCAATATCATGTATGAATGAGTTCTGAACAGCGAATTATATTCCTTTTTCTTGTCGGTTTGACCTCACAATGCAAAATCAATAAAGCTGAAGGAAATTGGCAAGGCATTGGATGATGGTGGTCCTTCCGAGCAACTGAAATGGAGGTTCTCTACAGATTCTACTCCACCATCCTCCCAAAGAGATTCGCAAGACAACGCAAGGCTAGACAGTCAACATAGCTGTGTAGATGATGAGCACATCTCCCATACTCCACCATCACAGGTGCTTGCTCTAACTTGGCACTATTATATGTGGTTGCATGTTGCGTATGATGTCTAGCTTGTATTGCTTCTAACTTTGTTGAATTGCATCTGCTTACTTTACACATAATGCTCGTGAATATGACACGTGTTCCTGTTTCTAGAACATACGTGTACATGATGAGCACATCTCCCCTACTCCACCATCACAGGTGCTTGCTCTAACTTGGCACTATTATATGTGGTTGCATGTTGCGTATGATGTCTAGCTTGTATTGCTTCTAACTTTGTTGAATTGCATCTGCTTACTTTACACATAATGCCTGTGAATATGACACGTGTTCCTATTTCTAGAACATACCTATACATGATGAGCACATCTCCCCTACTCCACCATCATAGGTGCTTGCTCTAACTTGGAACTGTTATATGTGGTTGCATTTTCCGTATGATGTCTAGTTTGTATTGCTTCTGATTATGTTGAATTGCATCTGCGTAGCTTACAACTTATACCTGGAATGATCACTTACCCATAAGACACATTTAACTTGGGATTGTGATGTAGGTTGCATCTTGCATTGTCTTCTAGCTTGTACTGCTTCAAATTTCTTGAAATGGCACTTACGACGAGACACTTTTTACCTGATAGAGTGATACTAGTTGCATGTTCATATGGTGCCTAGCTTTCATTTCTTCTAATTTTGTTGAAATGCCTTCCGCTTACTGTTTTTTCATACATATTCCATCCTCATATCGTACGTGTGAATATGAAATGCTGTCTTTTTTTGTATATATTCCATCCTCCTATCCTACTCTTGCCTTACATCAAAGTACTGTTCGTCTGTATCATGCATCAACCAGTTATGCAGAGCTAATTTTATTCATCTTCTTGTGGATTTGACTTCATAATGCAATATCAGAAAATAGGAAGGAAAAGAGTAAGTTAGGGGATGTTGGTGGTCCTCCGCACCGACGCAAACAGAGACTCTTCAGATTTGCCACTGCTACTGCTAATGAAGTTGAAGTCCCAAGTCTACATGATGAGTTCATTTCCCGTACTCCACCATCGCAGATGCTTGCTCTAAGTTGATAGTGTGATAGTTGGTTTCATGTTGCATATGTTGTCTAGCCTGTATTTCTTCTATTTTGATTAAATTGCACCTGCTGAGTTCATACGTTACACATGTGAATATGACATGGCGTTCTATGTCTAGAATACACTTCATCTATCTATCATACCATGTTCTTACATCAAAGTACAACTGTTGTGTATCCCGTATCAGTCACTCATGATTGGACACTTTTAACATGGCAGTTTGATAGTGGTTGCATCTTGCATTGATTTCTATGTTGTACTGCTTCTAATTTTTTGAATTGCCACTTATGACAAGAAACTTTTAACTTGGCAGAGTAATATTGGTTGCATCTTTCATATAGTGTCTAGCTTGCATTACTTCTATTTTCTTGAAAATCCTTCTGCTTAGTTTACACATCGTAGCTGTGAATATGTCATGCCGTCCTGTTTTTCTTACATATTCCATCCTCATAAGGTTGTCTTACATCAAAGTATTGCTTGTCTGTATCATGCATCAATGAGTTCTGAAGGGCGATTTTTTTCTTTTGTGTTGTGGGTACGGCTTGACATGGCAAAGTCAAAAAAGAGCAAGGAAAATAATATAGTAGGGGGTGGTGTTACTCGTCGGGTGAAACGGAAAAGGATCTGCCGTCCAGATTCTGCTGGTACTTATAGTGCAGTAGAAGGTCCAAGTCCACCGGCTAAATCTACAAACACAGTATCACCTGCTCCACCAGCTGCAGCATCCGCTTCAACTGTACCAGCATCTCAATGAGTTACTCGTTCGTTTGCTTCGGAACTGGCTAGTTCCCAAGTTGCCTTCACACCTAACACTACTTCCGAAGCACTGATGACACAACAGGACTTGGCAAGATCAGATGAACCTCATGAGCATCAACACCAAGAAGGTACCTGACCGAGTCAAGTTGCAGTTGCATGCTCCTTTATATGTACTCTCACAGTTTGATGTACACTAACACTTACAATATTTGTTGTTGAACTAGCACCACGACGCAAGTGGAAACAGACATCAGGGATAATGCTTGACAGATTAACAAAATCTAAAGGAGGAAGAATGGAGATCCATTTTGAGGCAGGTTTAAAAAGTCCACGTGATGCTACAGAGTCAGCCAAGTTAGTATCAGAGGCGGCCGTTGTCGTTAGGTGTCATGCACGTATCCTCCCAACGTGGATCCAGTACAGGAATGAGAAAGACAATACCCAGTTTAACACCTTCCTTGACCATTTATCTGTAAGTAATGTTATTCATCGCAATTAGTAATATTGTCTTGCTCTGTCCCATACTTTCTAGCTTCCTCCTAATAAGACTCACATTCTTTTTTCAACAGATGAGGTTCAAGTTGGATCCGGAAGATGATGCAACTAAACAATCATGCACTCATGTTTTTCAGTTTGCTCTGTGACAGTATCGGTACCACCTTAGAAAATCTCACTTTGAAGGCAAGGCTAACAATGAAATCACCCAAACATCTCCAGTGGAATATATTACAGATGAAGACTGGACAGCCCTCGTTAAACACTGGTCTGATCCAATGTATTAGGTAGGCTATATGTATTTGATCAGACCACATGTTGAACTTGTATTTATGTATGTGCCTTACAACTGTATCTTCTTCTAGGCCAACTGTTTGAAGAACAAGACCAACCATTCTAAAGTCAAATTCCACAGACAACAGGATCTCGTAGCAATATTGCACACTGCGAGACTCTTGTAAATAGCTGCTACTTCCTTCTTTTTCTGTGCCATATTATCGTATCTATATTGACTTGTTCCAAATACAGAGGAAAGCCTGTGCGGACCAAAAGAACCTGAACCGAATGCAGTGCAAATCTTCAAGGATTGCCACACTAGCAAGATGAAGGGCATGAGTACACCAGTTCAAGCCGTTGTTGTAAGTCCTTACTCCTCCTTCCTTTGAACTGATTGGTACTGTGATGTGTTCATTTAACTACTTGGTTTGCAGCCAATGTCAGTTACTTTGTTCAATTTTATACACAGTTGTCTTAACCTATCATTTCACCTTACATGGTTTAAAACAGATGAAGGATATTCTTTTGGTCTTGATCTGTATTCAAGTTGTTATGTTCACGTGCGCACACAATGATAAAATAGCCTGTTTGTTTTATATCTGTTTGCCCATGATATGAATGATGTCATACTATGTTCATCCTACTTTAAACCATGTCTCTTTATCCTTAGATGTCAACGAGTGTGAGGAAATAGACAATACAGTAGGCATGTTACATGGACATATGTTCTGAAAGTGATTTTCTTATGTAGTTGGCACTACAATACATGCTAATGTATTACAGTAGTTCACCAAAATAAGTTATGTATAAACGTGTAACCTACTTTGTTTGTTTTTGTCTCATTAGTAACTTATCTGGTACACTAATCTACAAGTTCAAAATTTCAGGAACTATGGAACAAATGATTGAACAGCCACAACCACCTGAAGGTGACGAGGCTACCACAGGCACAATGTCACCTCTTGCTGCAAAAGCGCCAAGATCTCTCCACTAATAGTGCAAAAGCACCTTCTGCGTAATTCTGGGTTGGTTGTCAAGGTAACCTCGTCCAAATCGCCAGCTGAACAAAACCTTCTTGCCAGACAGAGTGATATATCTGTGCTCCAGACACAAGTCCAATCCCTATTGGACGTCGTTTTGGAAACAAGAATAGTGGTTGACAAATCTCGTCAAGATATGAATGGTTTTGAAACCAGACTATCGACATTAAACCCGTTGTTCAAGAGCAATGGCGGAAAAAAGGTGAAGATCATGCTGCTCCATCAGATTCTACAGCCTGAAACATTAGCACTCAGCTCAAATCATCTGTGCTTCTATACATCTGATGGTGCTTTTATCTGCAAGGACTGTAAACTTTATGCCAACATGCCTTTTGTTGTACGGTTGGAATTTATTTTGTTGTGATACAGCATTTATGATGCTGCAAAAGGCTGCAATAATTACGACACTATTTTTGTATAGTGTAGGTTTATCTTAGTAATGTATTCGGCCGAAAGCTTCGTAGGAGCCCAACATGCCAACATTCATCGGGCCCATTCCAATTGGGCTAAAAATGATTATGGGCCGAAATTTGCATGTAGCCCACTAAAAATATCTGGGCCTAAATCAGCATAAGATTTCATATTTTTCTGGTAGGCATGTGCCCATAGTGGGCCTTTAACAGGCCTAAACATAATTTGGGCCCTCAGTAACAATAGGCCGTTTACAGGTGTAAATATCTCGAGCTCGTAAAAAACATGGGCCTTTAAAAGACCGAAAGTGAGATTGGGCCCTGATTGCGCCAATTAACCCACTGGTCTTAGCAGGCCGAAAATGGGGGCCCATTTACGATGCGGATCTTTCACAGGCCGAAATTCGGACGAGCCGTAAATGCACCAACCTAATACACGGGCCTTTAAAAGGCCGAAAGTTCGGTCGGGCTAGATTATCGTCATTTTTATGTGGGCCATTAATGGGCCCGATGTGACGTTGGGCCACATACGACCCATGGATTTCGTCCGACGTTAACAGGCCGAAAGTGGCCCAAATCTATAGTGGGCCTCTAAAAGGCCGAATGTCAGACATGGCCGAATATGACCCAAATCCTTCACGGTCGTTTATGGGTCAAAAGTTTCAATGGCCTGTAAGTGGGCCCAAATGAAGCAGGACCTTCAACAGGCCGGAAATACATCGGGCCGTAATTCGGCCCATATACTAAGCGGACTGTTAACGGGCCAGAAGTGACCATGGGCCGCGATGATGACAAGTTTAGGACAGGCCGTTAACGGGCCGATTTGACACTAGCCGTACGGGCCTTAACTGAGAATGTTGGTCCTTTTGCTGGGCTGGCCCATCATGGTCTGCAAAATCTTGTGGGCCTTTAGCTGGGCTGGCCCATTGTGGTCCGCTAAATCTTGTGGGCCTTTAGCTGGACCGGCCCATTATGGTCTGCAAAATCTTGTGGGCCTTTAGCTGGGCCGGCCCATTATGGTCCGCTAAATCTTGTGGGCCTTTAGTTGGGCCAACCCATTTAAACTCTATGGGCCACTTTTGGGCCTGTCCACGTGTCAACATATCATAGGCCCATCTCGACCGTTGGATGAGTGACACATGTGCCAATGCGGAGCTGACGCGTGGTTCCGTCAGCCAATGAGAATTTTACACGTGGAAAATCGGCATTGGTCGTGGCTGTTAGCGGGTTATCGGATCCAAAACCAGACTCGATAGCTTAATGGTGTCCCGTTACGGTGGATGCCACGTGTCGGTCACCCTTGACGAAAGAACTTCTATGACGCGCGATTTATCGTCACGGAAGTGGACACTTCCATGATGATAATTTTGGTAATGTCATGGAACACTTCTATGATAGCACATGTATGACTATCTTCATTCTGTCATAAATTTGTCATGGATGTACATGCATGACAGAAAACGTGACCTACTGTGACAAACACGTATCATCACGGAAGTGTATTTTTTTGTAGTGTAAATATCTTAGAATCCTCGAATGTCCTGTGAATGGACACACATCCTAACGCTTATGCATGTTGATGACTTAGGTGCGCAACTTACAAAGTCACGTATGTCTTCAATTCATGAAGACATACATTCTGAGTGTGAATACATTAATGCAGAATTTGACTTCTGAGCGCCACGACAATTTTGCGCCATGTCTGGGTCTAATACTTCCCAAAATGGTGGGTAACGCCACCACCAACCTTTCTTGAAGATTTTTGTTTGGTGTCATGTTACATTAAATTGATGGCCAGGTGGTTACCTAGGAAGGACACCTTTCGCCATTTGGGGTCAATGTTGCAGGAGGATGGGGGTATTGATGAAGATGTGAACCATCGAATCAAAGCCGGATGGATGAAGTGGCGCCAAGCTTCTGGCATTCTCTATGACAAGAGAGTGCCACAAAATCTAAAAGGCAAGTTCTACAGGACGGCGGTTCGACCCGCAATGTTGTATTGCACGGAGTGTTGGCCGGCTAAAAGGCGACATGTTCAACAGTTTGGTGTGGCGGAGATGCATATGTTTATATGGATGTGTGGCCATACGAGGAAGGATCGAGTCCGGAATGATGATATGCGAGATAGAGTTGGGGTAGCACCAATTGAGGAGAAGCTTGTCCAACATCGTCTGAGATGGTTTGGGCATATTCAGTGCAGGCCTCCAGAAGCTCCAGTGCATAGAGGACGGCTAAAGCATGCGGAGAATGTCAAGAGAGGGTGGTGTAGACCGAATTGGACATGGGAGGAGTCTGTTAAGAGAGACCTGAAGGATTGGGGTATCACCAAAGAGCTAGCTATGGACAGGGGTGCGTGGAAGCTTGCTATCCATGTGCCAGAGCCATGAGTTGGTTGCGAGATCTTATGGGTTTCACCTCTAGCCTACCCCAACTTGTTTGGGACTAAAGGCTTTGTTGTTGTTGTTGTTGTTGTTGTTTTTGTCATGTTACATTAACTTCAAAGTTGGTTTGTCTTCAACATTGCCTTGTCTTCATGTTTTATCTTCGCAATGTTTGATTTGGATATATGTGTGTGTGTGTGTGTGTGTGTGTGTGTGTGTGTTCTGTCCTCTATAGCATTCACTTATAGCTATGTTTTCAAGTTGTCATTTTCTGCACTAAGTGAATGTGATCGGACCCTAACCCCTTTCATGCTTATCTCTCTAATTCTCTCTGTCTCTTCATATGCATTCTTTTGACACGTGTCAATTGTCTTCACTGTGTCCTTGTCAGTTGAAGATAGAGAGACAAACATTTAAACTGCTTTTACAATCTCTATCCTTTTTGCCTGAATACCGGAGAAACCGAAACGACCACTCAACAAACCAGGTGCGCGTGGGGTCATGGCACAACTTTCTATATGTTGCATTCTTGCCACGTGTCCTTCAGATGTGAACCGCCAGGGGCACCTGAGTAATTAGACTACACCGTCCCTCTTCCTTATAAATACTCAATGCCTGCGGTCATTATTTCTTCTCCTCTCGTTGTCTCGCTCAAACCCTAGTGCCACCGCTAGCATTAGTCATCGCCGGAGATGAAGTGCTTCGCTGCCACGACTTCTCCGACGTCGTCTTCACGCCGTCCGCAGACATCTTCCCCCCGCCACCACCGTAGGTATCTTCCGTCGCCAAGTTAGGGCGTGGGAGATTGGACTGATCGGCCTCCATCCCCCCCGTCTAGCAGTTCTTCATGCGGTAAATAAAAACTCACTTTTTACTATGTGTTTGATCCATTAAAACTTTCGATATCTTCAGAAAGTTGTTTGTTCACTTCCAAATCTGGATCTCTACTTCTATGCATCTCATGACATGCAAGTACTTTCACTTATGCTCACTACTAGTTAGATTCCTCACTTGTACTTATTCATGGATTCGTACAAATCTGGAACCAACTCACATCAATAAGTGATGGTCTTCCCACTATGAGGTCAATGTCTTCAAACTGATTTATCTTCAAAATCTTCTGAGAATGCATACGACCTCTTCCCCTTCCCTTGCATCTCTAATGCTGTCACAGGTACATGTCCATAGGAGATTCCCTTGGTTCTCATAGTCTGCATTCATTTGCAGAGTTCTTACAGCATCATATCGAGTCGCCTGAAGCCAGTTCTTGTCTGATCAGCCAACCGAAGCCAAACACCGTTGTGAAGCCTTTACGTTTGAAGCCAATAGCAGGAGAAAAATCTGCAAAGAAAGGTGGCCGCCAGTGCCGTGATAACACTGCCTTGGATCTGCCTCCAGATCTTTTTGAACAATATAAGTCTAATCAACTATACATAGCACAAGTCCAAGGTGCAATGGATTCGCAGACATTGGGCAGAGGAATGGTTTCGGTATCATTTTTTCACACCAGATATGCAAAGAAGAATGCTGTGAGGTGACGGTGTCCTGGACTAGGGGTACTCACCACGTCATCTCCCGATCTATTAGATTGGGCCGAGGACCCCCATGGCCGTATACTCATGGGCCAGTCCGGACAGTCGCCGCATACAAGGAAGATTCCACAAGACTTGGCGATCAAGACAAGGACTCCTCCCCACCGGCGTATTCGTCCAGGACTCTTGTTATCCGAGGCCTCTGGTGCATTATATAAACCAGGGCCGGGCTAGTCGATAGATATACAACAATCATACCATCAGAGGCTAGCTTCTAGGGTTTAGCCTCTACGATCTCGTGGTAGATCTACTCTTGTACTACTCATATTCATCAAGTTCAATCAAGCAGGAAGTAGGGTATTACCTCCATCGAGAGGGCCGAACACAGGTAAACATTGTGTCCCTTGCCTCTGTTACCATCGCCTTAGATGCACAGTTCGAGACCCCTACCGAGATCGGCGGTTTTGACACCAACATTGGTGCTTTCATTGAGAGTTCCCTGTGTTCGGCAAAAGGTCGATGGCTCGCCTGCGAGATCAAGCTGCGACTTCGGCATCTTCGTCACCAGCTCGACTGGTCACCTTGGTTCGACCAAAGACTGCGCCCTACCTCCGGTCGTCATGTTCGGATGAGGGCCTTCATCAACATTAGCTCCGATCTCTATCAAAATCATGGAGGAATCATCCAGGGAGCCCGGGGCTCAACGTCAACATTGCCCTCGGGCAACCGTGCTGTTTTTCTGGACAGCGAACTTGTGTCCGCCGCCACCGCCTCCTCAAGTGTCGTTTTAACGATTGCTTCGATGGAATTGTGCGGAATTGAGTCTACAACAACCCTGGAATATTTCCTCGAGTTTCGATGGATGAATCTCTGGCAATCCGCGATATACCGGAGCCCTGTTAAATGTAGACGAGAATCTGGATGAGTTTAGGGCGTGGTGTCGAGCTTCTAGCTCGGACGTCCTTTGGAAGATCCAACAGTTGATCGGCTGCGGAATTCCTATATCTACCACCCCTCAAAATTTCAGCTCGATCCGACCGTCCAAACTCCGGAACCTTCCGACTAGTGCATCACTTTTTGGATCTGTTTTGAGAAAACGAATCCGACCGACTTAATCTTTTTTACAAAGCGGGATTTGGACATCCTTTTTGAAGGAAGTTTTGTATGGGGTATTGTGTTTTGTTCCCGAACACATCCCACTAAAATCTTTTGAACATGATCTTCAACATCATGCTGGTGTCAAACCAGTCCAGCAATATTGCTCCACGGCTGCCGACCTGCGCTAGACACGTTGTCACTTTGTTGAGTCGAGCTCAACTTCTTTGGATCATC
This sequence comes from Aegilops longissima, assembly GCA_021605205.1. Taxonomy (NCBI): domain Eukaryota; kingdom Viridiplantae; phylum Streptophyta; class Magnoliopsida; order Poales; family Poaceae; genus Aegilops; species Aegilops longissima. The sequence continues at coordinate 165,183,308 of CM038679.1, forward strand.
ATCTCAACAAGCCGAGCAAGAGTTCGGCATCGCAAAGTATAAATCATCACCAACATCGTCACCCCATGGATTACACGGAGCAGGCACAACGGCGTCGCCGCACGGTCACTTCATCAAGCCGGCATTGACCATGTCACGACCTGCACCGGCAGGGCCGCACTGTCGCTCCTTTGAGCCGGTGTCCATCACGCCGACCTATTTCGACTCATCGGCTGACATCAAGGCTTCGACATCTCGGCTGGACCGGGGGATTCGCCATCTCTTCATCAACCTATACTCCAGAGACTTCGGCGTCACTAGCCGACCAGCTCCGTCACGTTAGCTGGACCGAGGGCTTTGCCTTGGCGAGCCAACCTTTGCCAGCATTGCCATGCCGTCGCTTTATCACCCGTCAGGCAATGGGTGTGCGGATCGAGTCCCAATTTTTGGAATCACCTTTCTTCGGATTGCTACAATAAATAAACCAGGTGCTATTAATCCTAGTATTTTTTGCTTGTTTGGGTTCATTTTTCCCAAGGAATTATTACTCTGGTTTGTCCATCATATGTATGCAGGTCTATCGAATGGAGGCCGCATTAACGATGATCGCGTGGTGGTTCGGTCAGTTTCCGTTCATAGTCCGGCGAACGCCGCATCCGGAACTCGGACCGACCTGTGAATTCACGCTTTGCCACGCCTTTACGCATCATCTTGGCATACACGATCGACATTGACTTGAGCAGGCCATATTTCTTTTATTACTCACTTTGCATAAATTATGTATTATGCAACATTTTTTTATTATTACTATTATCCCCGGTCTGCACTATTTTTTGTGCACGGGAAAATGATCCAGCCGGACTATATCCTTTGGCGTCACCTCGGCTGGACGGGGGGCTTCATCAACACTTCATTACCCCATGCCGGGGACTTCGGCATCACTCTGCCGGCCTGCATTGACCGTGCTATGTCACCACTTCGGAGTGCCGAGCTCTTTGCTCTGCCACCTCGAGACCGGCTTGGGGGATGGAACCTTGTCCCGCATCAAGCTCGGACCACGTCATCAATACCGAACACATTAACTAGCTAAGTTGCCTTCATGCTCAAAGTTTTAAATTTTTAATTTATGTTCGGTTCGACTAAGCATTATACTTTTTTTGGAAAAAAGTAGCTTGTAAATTTTTTTTCCTTGTCCAAACTTTGTTTGTGACGGACAAATCCAAATACCCCGTTTACTTGGGGGCTCCCTTGCTGGAGCTTTTCCTTTTGCATTTGATTATACTTGTATGGCTTAGTTCCTTGTTCGTGTATTATGCCACAATATGCACCATATTGACCTAAGTGATTTGCAAGCTGGGCTGCCTTGCTCCTGTGTTTACCCCTATGTTCCTGATTGTTCGGCTAGGGAGTGAAGGGAGCACCTCTGCGATTGTCACGATCGGGTCACCCGAGCGGACCTCGGTGGTGAAGCGAAAGCTAAGCGCTCTTCTTGTTTTCAATTATGGTCGGCACACAACGGAACTCATGAGTACAAAAATCTATTGCACAAGACTCATATTAACAATGAGCACCAAGAAAGGTATCGGTGGGGTACTATTTTCTTGAAGATGCTTCTTACACTTTGTCGATAATATAGCATAAGTTCCTGAGCCGCGCTTTATGCATTCTGACCTTATGACCTGATTGCTGGTTATCGTAAACACCGTCGATATTCTCGATGTGGAGTACATAACACTTTTCGGTCCTTGGTCAAGAGGGAGAAGCCGACGGTCGGTTAAGACGCGTTTAAAGTTCGGTGAACATAGATATAATATAAGTACTTGGTCGTACATACAATCATTCTTTTACCCAAGTCACTCGGGGCTCTTAAATTTATGTGAGCTATTTTATAATAAGTGTTCTTCTTCTTAGTCGTTACAAAGTCTTTTTCTATCACCCTTTTTCGACGCGAAAAGTCTGGCTTGATTAATAGCAGGCGCCTAATTTCTCTCTCAAAGCCGCTAAAGTTTGCTAAACGGCCTAACGAGAAGTACTCCGCCGGGATAGGAGGTTGAAGCCATAGGCTGACCCGCTTGAAGTCTCGAGATAGGATGTGTCATGTTAAAGCACCACGAAACACCTTTTTTCTAAGACCAATTTTCAATTTGGCACCGAACACTTGATCTAGTTCGGACATTAAACTTTTGAATAAGTTTTTTGGCTTTTCGAGCCTATGGCACTTTTAAACTATTTGTGCGTTTCCAGCATTAGTCTCGCAGTGCAACGCCGGACACCTTTAGGGATTCGGCAAAAACATTCTCGGATATTGCTATATATGCATCGGTTTCGAATTGTGTCTTCAGTCAATAGTTGGGTTGCCCGGCTCCTATGCTTGCCTCCTATGTTCCGCTTTGTTGGCTAGGTGTGCCAAGGAGAACCATCTGCGATTGTGCTTCCATTTCGCATGGTCAAGCACCTCGATGGAGAAAGCCAAAATCGACCGTCACAATAGGCGTAAACTGGTCAGCGGTCCGATGACTATGTTAAATGACGGGCTGTTCATAACATTGGCCGAAGTGTTTACGGCTTGACCTCGGCTGTCGCCGAACACTAACCGGGGGCTCATAGCTAGCTTCCCCAATATAAAGCTCCTATGACTAAGCGAAAGTTTTAAAGCCCGCATATCTGATTGCCTCGTTTCTGCTAACACAACCGACTTCGGGCACCAAGACATCGGCTAAGGGTTGTTTTGTTAGTACGGAAACACCCTGCATAGTATCTACCAAGGGGTAGAAGCGACGATGGGCCACTTTCAACTGATAAACGGTCACAATGGAGTCAAAATAATGATGTAAAGTACTTGGATACATAGAATCATTACACATATTCTGTGATTTTACTCTGGATATTGATCCTTAATTCGGCCACCCGTGCCCACATTAAGGCTCGGGGGCTACTGGGCTTCGTGCTCATTATATAAAAATATTAAAGGGGCACATCGATCCCCTGATCTGGTGTTGCCACCCGACCAGTGTCTCGAGGGCTACTGCATTGCTTATTCAATGCAGAGAATTCAAAGTGCTCAGTGTTCAGCTTGAACGAACTATGCGCATACATGTCTTCGGACAATAATAGGTACCATATGGACCTATCCGTCGTCAAGCTAGTATATTGCGGCGACTTCTCATGACCCTATCTCAGGGGCCCGTTCACCGATCACTATTATCTCTAATATATTACATTGCGTTTTTATTCCTATGTATGCTGCCGAGCTAGGAATTGATCCTCAGGCCGATTTCGCGCATCGACCTGAGTCTCAGGGGCTACTGGGAACAGCGGTTTTTATGCTTGCCTTCAGGTGCATCTCGGGTTTTAGACTGATACACACCTTGAGGGCTACTGGATATACATCGGCAGAGAATAAACTGCACCAGTTAAAAATATTCACAAAAAATCAGCCCGCGGTCGGGGTGGTGCACCACCTTGGAAGCAGTCCGGCATAAAGCTCGGGCGCTAGCGGCTAGCTCCATAGAGAGGATTTCCGTCATTAAACTCGGCTACACTCCTTCAACTTTTTTGTAGCAAGATGATCTATGACATCTTGGATATAGTCCGGCGTTGGAACTCGGATACAGTACGGCGCTGGAGCTTGGACACAGTCCAGCGTTGGAGCTCGGATACATTTCGGCATTGGAGCTCGGAAGCAGTCCGACATTGGTGCTCGGCTGCAAAGGATACCTCGAATGCAGTCCGGCGTTGGAGCTCAGACACAAGAGGACACTGCCTCCCGGGAACAACTTCAAACCCGAGGCATGGCATAAAAATAACAAGGCATTGATAAAGGCCGAAAACTTAAAGGGGCTCCTCGGATACCCAACATGTAAACTCTTCGGATGCACTTCGGTGATCCTCAATATTGAAGATGATAAGATTTGTTGAACCCGTTTTCAAGACCAACAATCGAAGATGAAGAACAGTTCGGAAGAATCGAGGAGTGTTCCTAACTTGAAGACTGGTTCAGGGGGCTACTGACGCTGTCCTGGACTAGGGGGTACTCACCACGTCATCTCCCGATCTGTTAGATTGGGCCGAGGACCCCCATGGCCGTATACTCATGGGCCAGTCCGGACAGTTGCCGCATACAAGGAAGATTCCACAAGACTTGGCGATCAAGACAAGGACTCCTCCCCACCGGCGTATTCGGCTAGGACTCTTGTTATCCGAGGCCTCTGGTGCATTATATAAACCAGGGCCGGGCTAGTCGATAGATATACAACAATCATACCATCATAGGCTAGCTTCTAGGGTTTAGCCTCTATGATCTCGTGGTAGATCTACTCTTGTACTACTCATATTCATCAAGATCAATCAAGCAGGAAGTAGGGTATTACCTCCATCGAGAGGGCCCGAACCTGGGTAAACATTGTGTCCCTTGCCTCCTGTTACCATCTGCCTTAGACGCACAGTTCGGGACCCCCTACCCGAGATCCGCCGGTTTTGACACAGACAGTGAGGCCTCCATGGGCAGACATCATATACAAGAAGCTTCAACCTAAGACCAAGGTTGAAGCCATTGCTAAAGGCTTCTTTCCTTGCATGGTCAAAGGCCCCATGCCTGAAAATGCTGACCCATCTAGTCTTCGATGGTGTCGTGAGGATGAACTGTTTGAAGCCAACTTCCAGATTGCTAAGGCTTCAGCAGCTCAAAACAACAAGGATCTTGGGATTGACTTCAACCTAGGTCCAGCTGCTCCTAGGCTAGATGGCAGTCGCGAGGCTGAGCCTAATCTTATTGGCCCCTTTGACGACCTTGATTCATTCTTGGCACATTGTGCCGCTCAAAGGACCACTATTGAAGAAGCAGTTGAGGGAGAGGAACATGCTGAAGTTCCAAAGCCCCCGAAGCCAAAGAAGAAGGCAAAGGCTTCAAAATCTTCTGCTGCACCAAAATCTTCAAGTGTCAAGCAATTGAAATCTGCAGCACCTGAATCCAGTGTGCAGTCTGAAGACTTGTCTCGCATCTCCAAGAAGTCCAAGAAGCCCAAGAAAATCTCTGGGCAAGGCCTTACTCCAGCTAGCATCCTGCGCAATGAAGAGGATGTCATAGATCTGTCCAGTGATGAAGATCTGGCTGATGATGCTCTGGAGATGCTGATCAAGAGCAAGCAGGAGGCTGAAATTTTCAAAGATTTTCCTCTCTTTGACGCCGACATACTCAACAACTTCATCGATGAATGGTTTGAAGACACTACTCTCACCATTGATGATTTGTAGTTGTCAATTGACATCAGCGTCACATTCCAGGGCTGCATAGCTAAAGAGCTTGCTATTGCTCAAAAGATTGTTGAGCTGAAGAACAAAATAGACCATGAGAAATCTCTATTCAAGAAGCACATGGCCAAGCTCAGTGTCTCTGATGTTCAAAACTTCAAGAAGATGATGGCAGATCTCAAGGATGAATTCCATCAGCGTCGCGATGAAGCTAAAGGATCTAGAGAGCGCATGAAGTAATATGCAGAGAAGTGTGTACAGGCTCACAATGAAGCCGTGAAGAGAAAGGCCCTTGGGCGTCCTAGAATCGACCCCCGGTTGGCCGCCAAGAAGAAGAAGCCCGCTGGAGCTGAAAAACCGAAGCTCCAAGGCAGGAAAGACCAAGCATTGTCTTCCCTGCAAGTATGACTGTCTCGAAGCCCAAGGCCCCATCAGCTTCTTTAGAGAAGAAGAAGACAAAGTAGGTTGAGGCTGAGGCTAAGAAGCGAAAACATCAAGAAGCCTCTGATGCTTCTCGTTCTCAAATGAGGCTGAAGAAGTCCTCTAAGGATTCAAGAAGGGCCCAAGCACAAACTGCCCCATCTGCTCCTGGAGAGCCACTGCTTGTTGAACCCATTTCTGTTGCCCTTTCTACATCCTCCAGCCGTGAGCGTCATCTAGTTGTTCATGAGCCTGCTCCCAGAAAGGCTCTTGTGTCTGAAGACATTCCAGCTGCTGACACCACCACAGCTGAAGACATTGGTCATGAAGACAATGTAGTTAATGATGAAGTCCGTCCTCAGTTCCCCCAGATCATGCCTAAACCGGTATCATCGCCTGCTCCATCGAGCAGTGCATAGATAAGCATTGGCGGTCCCACGACACCAATCACACAAGATGATTTCTGGGAAGAGAACCACCCCAACACTCCGCTCCATGAGGTCATTCCTCGCACACCACCAGCTCAAGTCACTACTCCTGTGATTGAGACTCCACAAGACACACCTGAAGACATGGAGAAGACCACTCCCTCACCACAGGCATCTCCCTCTCTTCGAAGGTTTCACCCAGGCCCAATGCCAACGGTCTCCAAGACGAGCATTCCTGAAGAGGATGTGCAAGCCACAAGCTCAGTAGCACGTCAAGTGTTCCCTGAAGCCATCCCTATAGAAACTGCTAAAAAATCTGAAGCCAAAGAGGCCGAAGATATACCGGCTGCATCAGCCGAGGACAAAGAAGAAGATCAAGTTGGTATTCCCCCTACCGTTGAAACAAGAGAGAATGAAGATGTGATTGTGCCAGACCCCCCTATTCCTGAAGCCACTGAAGCCGCGGCAAATGAGGCTGCCGATACAACCACTACTAAAGCTGATGACATAGTCATGGCTGAAGATAATGTGCAGCCCAAAGCCACTCTTCAGACTGAAGCCCATGATGCCACTGAAGACATTGAGCCATCCATCTCAGATGTTGCTGGTGCTCCTCATGTACCTCACACTATGGAACGGGCATTCTATCATGGTGAGCTTGTGACTGTCAAGTGGCCAATCATGACACCACCGGCTGCTCCTGGTCCTCGGTATGATTATCATGTGGATCAAAGGCCTCAGACACAAAAGCCAAAGCCAAGACTACCTAGGCTTCCCAGTGTCGTTACCACTCAAGGCTCATTCAGTGTGCTTAGCTTCAGAGAGCAGAACACATTCTTTGACAAGGCCAAGAATCCTTACAAGAAGCCCAAGATCTCCTCTGACAGGTTATGGAGCCATCAACAACGAAGCTATTACTCTTGCATCTTGTATAACCAGGACACGATCTTACCACACGAGCGCCTGTGCTGCGATGCCATTGCTGGACTCCTCAGCCTTGAGGAAGCTCTTGACTGCTTTCGTGAAGTTGGCTTGCTCCCACTTTTCCTCGACAAGGAGCACTGGAATGAGGAAATCTTGCTGCAATTCTATGCCACTCTCCATATATCAGGCTACAACAGGTATCCGAAGACAAGGGTCCTTGAGTGGATGTCACATGATGTATATCATGAAGCCAAAGCTCAAGACATCATCGAGCTAACTTCCCTACCCACTCCTGGTGATCTCTATGAGCCAGGTTGTCAGCGTTATGAGCAAGAATTGCAGAGCATCTTTCAAAATCCTAAGCCCAACATGAGTCAAATGCTCAGCATGATGAAGCCACTGCTAGTTGATGCTGAATACCCCAAGGAATTCTATGTCAATGACCTCGAGTACCTGCCCCACACCATCTATAGTATACTGAGGCATACTCTATGGCCACTCAAAGGGCATTATCCCCACGCCAAGCTTGAAGGCACCATGAAGATATTCGTCTTCTATATCATCAATGGCATCAGATTCAATACTCAAGATTTCTTCATCCATCAGTTGGCAGCTTCTGGTATTGATTTGTTTGGCCTCAAGTTCTATGCTCCATGGGTCATGCGACTGATTAAGCTTCATTCCACCATCAATTATCAAGCTTCAGCACACAACCATGTTGTCTTTCTGCCTGAAGTAGATATGTCCCATAAAGCCATATATCCTGAACCTGCCAAGGAACCTATTCGTGAAGACAATGTTGACTTCCAAAGCTTCACTCAACCTCTAGAAGGGATTCATGTGCCGAATCCAAATCTTGCTGCTGCTGGTCCTCTTCTTGGTCACCCTTCGCCGCCGTGATCGCGCTAACATCGATGCTACATCCAAAGACAGATTGCCCAAAGGCCCCAGAAGCATGCTCGTGTGCTGAATAACCTAGAGCTTCTTGTTTCACTTCATTAGAAGCAGGATAGGCATCATGACTGGATGAAGCGCTAGATGCAAATCTTCTTGTTGATGTCAATTGTATTCGCAACCTTGCAACCAAGAACTCATTTGTTGCTCATGAAGCCTGTCGGCGTGCCTGGAAGAGCCTCACAATGCTCTGTTCTGAAGACGATCTTCAAGCAGATGGCTTCACTGAACGGTTTAAGTTTGACTCCAAGCCTCCACAGTCAGCAAGTTGGCGTCCAACTTCTTCCATTGAAGACTCTGAATATTCACCTTTGGCTCCAACTAATGTTGCAGGAGTCATTGATGAAGAGGACAACGCCACTTCACCCGCTATGGCTTCACTGCATCAGGCCGTCTGCACCGCCCAACTTCACCGTCGACCCTACTGCCCCAACGACTTCACCAGCATCGCATGGGAATGCATAGACACTCTATGTCTTCACATATTTTTGGTCATTCCTGACAAAAGGGGGAGAAGAATATGAGTTGATAGTCTTCAAGCGGGTCTATATGCGTCGGGTGCTTAATTTTGCTAAGTTTTGCAACTCTCGTTCTTGAACTATTGGTTTTTGAGTTGTAACACTTAAAACTTGATGGCTGTCTGCCACTTTTGTTGCTACCGTTTATTGTGATGATAAATTCCGCATGAGTTTTTTCTGCAGACGCCCATTTCTCATTGTGCATGTCATTATCTTCATCACATTTTTGTATGCACGATGAATTGTCTTCATGAAGTGAAAGAGATCTCCACAAAGCACGACCTGCCAAGTGCATTTGCATTCAAAGGGAAAATACTTATATACACATCTTCAGGGGGAGCCCCTTCATCTTCATGAAGCCAATGACCGCGTTCTTTAACTTACACATAATTTTATCCCTGTTGATAACTTCAACCAGTTTGTCATCAATCACCAAAAATGGGGAGATTGTAAGTGCATCTAGTGCCACCCCTAGTTAGTTTTGGAGTATTGAAGACAAACATGGTAGAGGGACTAATGTGTTTTTGAGAATTGCAGGATAACTGTAGCATCCCAAATTTTCAATTTGGAATGTTATACATAGATCATATTGCATATCAAATTTTTGTGCATTTGTTGGCTCGATCCTAGAAATTCTACGCAACTCAAGGACCCACGGAGAGAGTTGGGGATTTCGTTATTTTCATATTTGAGTTTTCTCAAATTTTGAAAATAGGATCGTTTAATTTTATTTATTTTATCTTCAATTATTTCTCCTATGAAAATATGAGAGAGGGAATAAAATGACTTTCCCAAAGTAAAGAAATAATGAAGATTCAGTAAAAAAATCAAATAAGATTTTATTTCAGAGTTTTTCGCCTTTTTATTTGAATTTAGGAAAAATGCGCGTTTTTCAAAATTGCATTTAGGCCCCAAATAAATGTCCATCTAGTCCGGCGTGATTTTAGAAGCCGGGGAAATTTTATTTCGGGATTTTTGGAGTCCGTTTAGTATTTCTTTTTATTTTTCTTCTACGCGGAAGTATTTAAAAAAACGCAACCGATCTCGGGCCGTGCCCGAAGGGACTCCTTCGGGGCCCTAATAAATAGCCGCCCGGCGCTGCCCAAGCGCCAGCCCACCCGAGCCGCCCAGCCCAAAGCCCAAGTCGAGCCCGAGTGAAACCCCACCAAACCCTAGCCCATGCCGCCCGCCGTCGCCGGAGCCAGCCATGCGGACCGCCGCCGCCGACTCGCTGGACCCCCCGCCGAGGTTCGCCGCCGCCTCGATTTCCGTGCCGCCGGTTTTAAAAAAAACCGAGCGGTTTTTCTTTCTTTTTTTTTGTTTCTTTTAGTTTCGGTTTTTTTAGGTTTAGGTTAAATAGCGACCGTTCGTTCGTTCGTTTTAACGAACACGTTTGTCAGATTAGTTTAGTTAATGAACGTTCGTTCGTTAACCCGTTCATCGTTTTTCTTTTTCTCGGATTTAATTCGTGATTTTTCCGATCGTGATTTCTGATCCGATTTTCGTTTTAGTTTAACTTTTCGCTCGTTTATCGGAATCAGGCGATTCAAGCGCCTAGAGTTTCGTCTCGAAACCCTGTTTCCGAATAACCAACTTAAACAAGTTTTTGCTACTGTAAAATTTGACCTAGATCCAGATTAGTAAAACGAAGTTGTTTGCTTTCGCCGTTTGATTTCCGTTGCTACGTTTGATTTGTTTCTTTTTGCAAACCGGAGTTCTTAAGTTGAACTATCTGATTAGATATTTTATTTGAGTTTTACATGTGCATTAGATGAGTAATTATTGTATGCTTGTTTGTTTGTCTGCGATAGAATACCCGGAGTGCGCCGCCTGTTATTTCGAGTCTCTAGGTTTCACGGATCATCAGCAAGGCAAGTAACACTTTGATCATACCTTTTCTCATACCCGGTTTTTAATACATTAGATCAATCCTCAAACATTGCATGACTAGGATCTAATTAAACTGTGGGTTATGGGAAGTAGTTGAGGTAGTACCTATTACCTATTTATTTTCAAACCCTTGGGAGTTACTTCTACGTTTGCTTATATTGCCATGCTATGCTAGTAGACGTGGATTATATCCATGACAGATGTGAGATTGTTAATTAATGGTTTACTTAAGGTGGCAACTTAAACACACATCTGGGTGGATTGAGGTACCGGTTTCGGATTTGCCTGTTTTCTTCGGATCGCCACCTGTGCTCAAAGGGATCATAAGATTATTCATGCTAGAAACTTACGTGTGCAGCCACAAGCCATTATGGGCTCTGGCATAGTTGATTAAGTCGTGCAAACTCTTACGGGTAGACTAGCAGATGTAGGGGAAAGTAGGTGTACCGGTCTACCCTATGTAAGGTTCTAGCGCTTCCGAAAGACTATGTCTCGGTCATCCGTTTCTCAAACATCATGTAGTGCGGGAAATCCAACGGAGGCGATCGAGTCTTGTGGGGAAAAGTGCGCAAACCTCTGCAGAGTGTATAAACTGATCATGGTTAGCCGTGTCCCCGGTTATGGACATCTTGAGTATCTAGTACTTGGATATCATGTGAATCTCAACATGTTAATCTAATTAATATTATTGGGTTTCTAATGAGTACCTTTAATTGGGATTGAGAATGCTGTCAACCATTCTCAATGTTTAACAACCACCATGATAGTTAAATAATTTTATTCCTTTGCAGTAGGGAAAAATTGGCTTTACGCAAAAACTGTAAACATAGAGCTTTCCACCAGCCAAATATGCATGTAGTATAGCTTATTCCATTATTATTCTCTATGTGTTACATTGCCAGCATATTCCATGTGCTGACCCATTTTCAGGCTGCAACGTTTCATGTTGCAGACTTTTCAGACGAAGAGTAAGGTGCTTAGGTCGTGGTTCTATACTCAGTGATGCCGTTGGAGTTGATGGACTCGCTTATTCTTCCAAGCCTTCCGCTGTTATCGAATTTAGATGGCCTTAAGCCATATTTATTTTAATAAGTTCTCTCTTGAGACATTCGATTGTAATAAGTGTGTGATTGCTACTCTGTTATAAATCCTCCGAGTCTTGTGTGGTGTCGACATTCTCGATCCAGGATGACACCGAGCACGTAGATCGGTATTTGAGGTCTGGTCGCTACAAAGATGGTATCAGAGCACACGCTGACTGTAGGACACGGCCACTAAGCTAAAGCCCTAGATCACTACTTTTTCTTCTCATTTCTGACTCCTCATCTTTTCTATTCTTTAGGATGACGGATGCAAGGAACAAGTTCACACAACTAGATGAAGACTCACCTTTTGGATATCACTTGAAGGAAGTCACTAGATACCTGAACATAGGAGTACCAATCTTCACCAGGACCTTCAACGCCACTTTACCCGAAGAGGAGCGCTGGATGATTCAAGTCTACATTCCAGGAAGGACATTTGCACCACCACGAGCCCATAGAATTTTCCTTTGATGCACCAACATGGAGCTTGGGAAAGAGCATGGCAGCTCATATCACCATGGGACGAATTGGAGAAGTTTACCATGATGATCTCAAGAATACTATCTACCAGATTTGTGGGCGCCGAGATGAGCAATGGGAGATGATCAACACCGGGAGGGACAGATCAATCGCAGCTTACATCCAGGAATTAAACCAACACATCCGACACCAGGAGAATCAGATGTGCGCAGATATGGAGGAACTGCAGAAGGCTATGACCAAGATCAAGGAGCTAGAAGAAGAACTCAAGGCCACATGTGAAGACTACATGCAAGAGATCGTCGCTCTAGTGAGACAGAACGGCAACCTAAAGGAGAAGCTTGGAGTATTCATGGGAGGTTCAGCACCCAAAAGAGAAGGGGGCGAATCCACTTGCCCGGATAATCATATCATCATCGACGACACTGACTCGGATCCCGACGATGACTTTGTTGATGAAGCTGGAGCAGATATTATGGAATCTTCATCGGAGCAGTTTTTCTAGTTGACCACCATAATAGTAGTAGTATTTCCCCCATTTTAAATTAGTTTTAGTCCAAGCACTTTGTAATGATAGTTAGACCGTTGTATATCTTTGTTGAGTTGATTGGAGTGATATTGTGTGCTTTTGTCTCATGTGCATATGGGTAGTGTTTCTCACTAGACCTCATTCTATTCTTAACTCTCGTCTTTTCTATAAACCCTCAGATGCCTCCGAGACGCGACCCCGGATTTGTTTTCCCGCCAGAGATCACTCAGTTGATTCAGCAGCAAAATGCCTTGATTCAAACATTGTTACAGAACCAAGGCAACAACAACAACAACAACCCACCACCACCACCACCTGTTGACCATCTGACTCGTTTCTTAAGGCTGAATCCACCGGTATTTTCCAGTAGCACCGAGCCGATAGTAGCAGATGATTGGCTCCGTAAGATAGGGAAGGAGTTGACCACTGCAGGATGTACAGATGGAGAAAAGGTGAAGTTTGCCGCACATCAGCTCAAGGACCCGCAGCAAAGATGGTGGGAGAATTTTACAGACCACTTACCCGAGACACCGCATCACATGGGATCGGTTTGACAAGCTTTCCGTCTGCCCATGTTTCAGCAGGAGCTATGGCCATGAAGAAGCGTGAGTTTAGCAACTTACGCCAAGGAGGACGGACAGTTGGCCAGTATGTGGATGATTTCAGTAAGTTAGCACGTTATGCCCCAGATGACGTTGCTACGGATGCAGCTAAGCAGGAGAAGTTCCTAGAAGGACTGAATGACGAGCTGAGCATGCAGTTGATGGTAGCCACTTTCAATAACTACCAGGAGTTAGTAGATCGTGCTCTTATGATTTAAGGGAAGCAGCAGCAGATTGACAATCGCAAGAGGAAGTATGGACAGGGGAAGTACAATTCTGGAGCTCAGCAGAAGCTACGCTTTACCCCAAAGACAGGAGAATCAAGTATGTATCACGGCATGAGCCGAGGAGAGCACATGTAAATTCCCTTTCAGGAGTTGTGCAGGAGGAAGTACCCGTGGTAAGGGATTTCCCTGATGTATTTCCAGAAGAGTTGCCAGGCATGCCACCGGATAGAGATATTGAGTTTTTGATTGAGCTTTTGCCGGGCACTGGGCCGATATCCAAGAGACCGTATAGGATGCCAGCCCAAGATTTGGAGGAAATCAAGAAGCAGATTATGGAGTTACTGGATAAAGGCTTTATTCTCCCAAGTTCTTCGCCTTGGGGATCGCCTGTACTTCTAGTGGAAAAGAAGGATGGATCATTAAGAATGGTTGTTGATTATCATGGATTGAACGAAGTAACAATCAAGAACAAGTACCCACTACCGATGATCAATGATTTGTTTGACCAATTGCAAGGAGCTAAGGTGTTTTCCAAGATCGATTTGCGATCAGGGTACGATCAGTTGAAGATTCGAGAGCAGGATATACCTAAGACGGCTTTTACCACCAGGTACGGGCTGTATGAGTATACCGTTATGTCCTTTGGTCTGACTAAGGCACCTGCCTATTTTATGAACATGATGAACAAAGTGTTTATGGAGTTTTTGGATAAGTTCGTCATGGTGTTCATTGATGATATTTTGGTTTACTCGAAGAATGAAGAAGAACATAAGGAACATTTGCGATTGGTACTCGAGAAGCTCAGAGAACATCAGTTATATGCCAAGTTCAGCAAGTGTGAGTTTTGGTTGAAGGAAGTTGGATTTCTCGGACATGTTATATCCGTAGAAGTTATAGCAGTGGACCCCACTAAAGTTGCCACCGTGACCAATTGGGAAGTGCCAATTATAGTTGGGGAGATCCGGAGTTTCCTTGGACTCGCAGGATACTACCGGAGATTCATTGAAAATGTCTCAAGGATTGCGAAGCCTATGACAGAATTGTTGAAGAAGGATATAGCAGACTATGTAGCAGTCTGTGATGTGTGTCAGAGGGTGAAGGCAGAACATCAGAAGCCAGCAGGATTGTTACAGCCATTGCCTATACCCGAATGGAAGTGGGATAAACTAGGCATGGATTTCATCACGGGATTACCCATGACCCGTTCAGGCTATGACTCAATTTGGGTCATAGTCGATCGTTTGACGAAGGTAGCTCATTTCATTCCAGTAAAGACTACCTACAGCAGTGCCAAATTGGCTAAGATATACATGACTAGGATTGTATGCTTGCATGGAGTTCCGAGGAGTATCGTATCAGATAGAGGAACCCAATTCACCTCAAAGTTCTGGAAGCAGTTGCACGAAACTTTGGGAACCGGGTTGGAGTTTAGCACAGCTTTCCATCCGCAGACAGATGGACAAACCGAGAGAGTCAATCAGATTTTGGAGGATATGCTTAGAGCTTGTGCCTTGGATTATGGATCTAGCTGGTACGATAACTTGCCATATGCGGAGTTCTCTTACAACAATAGTTACCAATCCAGTTTGAAGATGGCCCCTTTCGAAGCCTTGTACGGAAGGAGGTGCAGAACCCCGTTGTTGTGGGATGAAGTTGGAGACCGCCAGTTGTTTGGACCAGATTTGATTAAGGAGTCTGAACGGAAAGTGAAGTTAATTCGTGATAGGCTCAAGGTAGCCCAGTCAAGACAGAAGAGCTATGCGGATTCAAAACGCAAGGAGATGGAGTATGAAGTCGGAGACAGAGTTTATCTTCGAGTAGCTCCGCTTCGAGGAGTAAAGCGTTTTGGAGTAAAGGAAAGTTAGCACCCCGATTTATAGGACCATATCGTGTTTTGGAACGTATGGGAGAAGTCGCCTACAAGTTAGAATTACTCGAGGGATTGTCAGGTGTTCATGATGTATTCCATGTTTCTCAGTTGAAGAAGTGTCACGCAGAGATGGCTGATATACCCCTAAGAGATACAGTGCCACTGGAAGCGATTCAGTTGAATGATGATTTGACCTATGAGGAGAAACCTGTTAAGATTCTCGAATATGCCAGTCGAGTCACCCGCAGCAAGGTTATCAAGTTCTGCAAAATTCAGTGGAGCCACCACACCGAGGAAGAAGCCACCTGGGAGCGAGAGGAAGATCTGCTCAAGGCCCACCCTCACCTATTATTAGTTAACCCGAATCTCGAGGGCTAGATTCATCTTAAGGTGGGTAGGTTTGTAACATCCCAAATTTTCAATTTGGAATGTTATACATAGATCATATTGCATATCATATTTTTGCGCATTTGTTGGCTCGATCCTAGAAATTCTACGCAACTCAAGGACCCACGGAGAGAGTTGGGGATTTCGTTATTTCATATTTGAGTATTCTCAAATTTTGAAAATAGGATCATTTCATTTTTTTTATTTTATCTTCAATTATTTATACTATCAAAATATAGAGAGGGAATAAAATGACTTTCCCAAAATAAAGAAATAATGAAGATTTAATAAAAAATCAAATAAGATTTTATTTCGGAGTTTTTCGCCTTTTTATTTGAATTTAGGAAAAATGCGGGTTTTTCAAAATTGCATTTAGGCCCCAAATAAATGTCCATCTAGTTCGGCTTGATTTTAGAAGCCGGGGAAAATTTATTTCGGGATTTTTGGAGTCCGTTTAGTATTTCTTTTTATTTTCCTTCTTCGCGGAATTATTTAAAAAAAACGCAATCGACCTTGGGCTACTTCGGCGGACTCCGCCAGAGCGCTTAATAAATAGCCGCCACCACGCCCAGCCCACCCACCCACCGAGACGGCCCACCGCCGAAACCCTAGCCCGCCGCCGCCGATCGATCCGCCGCCGCGCCCACCGCCGCCATCGCCGACTTCGTCGGGAGTCACGAGGTTTCGCCGCCTCGATTCCGTCGGTACCGGTTTTTAAAAAAAAACCGAGCTGTTTTTCTTTGGGTTTTTTTAGTTCCGATTTTTTTAGGTTTAGGTTAAATAGCGAACGTTCGTTCGTTCGTTTTAACTAACGCGTTCGTCAGATTAGTTTAGTTAACAAACGTTCGTTCATTAACCCGTTCGTCGTTTTTCTTTTTCTCGGATTTAATTCATGATTTTTCCGATCGTGATTTCTGATCCGATTTTCGTTTTAGTTTAACTTTTCGCTCGTTTATCGGAATCAGGCGATTCAAGCGCCTAGAGTTTCGTCTCGAAACCCTCTTTCTGAATAACCAACTTAAAAAAGTTTTTGCTACTGTAAAATTTGACCTAGATCCATATTAGTAAAACGAAGCTGTTTCCTTTCGCCGTTTGATTTCCGTTGCTACGTTTGATTTGTTTCTTTTTGCAAACCGGAGTTCTTAAGTTAAACTATCTGGTTAGATATTTTATTTGAGTTTTACCTGTGCATTAGATGAGTACTTATTGTATGCTTGTTTGTTTGTCTGCGATAGAATACCCGGAGTGCGCCGCCTGTTATTTCGAGTCTCTAGGTTTCGCGGATCATCAGCAAGGCAAGTAACACTTTGATCATACCTTTTCTCATACCCAGTTTTTATTGCATTAGATCAATCCTCAAACATTGCATGACTAGGATCTAATTAAACTTTGGGTTATGGGAAGTAGTTGAGGTAGTACCTATTACCTATTTATTTTCAAACCCTTGGGAGTTACTTCTACGTTTGCTTATATTGCCATGCTATGCTAGTAGACGTGGATTGTATCCATGACAGATGTGAGATTGTTAATTAATGGTTTACTTAAGGTGGCAACTTAAACACACATCTGGGTGGATTGAGGTACCTGGTTTCCAGGATTTGCCTGTTTTTCTTCGGACCGCCACCCAGGCTCAAATGGATCATAAGATTATTCATGCTAGAAACTTACGTGTGCAGCCACAAGCCTTTATGGGCTCTGGCATAGTTGATTAAGTCGTGCGAACTCTTACGGGTAGACTAGCAGATGTAGGGGAAAGTAGGTGTACCAGTCTACCCTATGTAAGGTGCTAGCGCTTCCGAAAAACTATGTCTCGGTCATCCGTTTCTCAAACATCATGTAGTGCGGGAAATCCAACGGAGGCGATCGAGTCTTGTGGGGAAAAGTGCGCAAACCTCTTCAGAGTGTATAAACTAATCATGGTTAGCCGTGTCCCCGGTTATGGACATCTTGAGTATCTAGTACTTGGATATCATGTGAATCTCAACATGTTACTCTAATTAATATTATTGGGTTTTTAATTAGTACTTTTAATTGGGATTGAGAATGCTGTCAACCATTCTCAATGTTTAACAACCACCATGATAGTTAATAATTTTATTCCTTTGCAGTAGGGAAAAATTGGCTTTATGCAAAAACTGTAAACATAGACCTTTCCACCAGCCAAATATGCATGTAGTATAGCTTATTCCATTATTATTCTCTATGTGTTCATTGCCAGCATATTCCATGTGCTGACCCGTTTTCGGGCTGCAACATTTCATGTTGCAGACTTTCAGACAAAGAGTAAGGTGCTTAGGTCGTGGTTCTATACTCAGTGATGTCGTTGGAGTTGATGGACTCGCTTATTCTTCCAAGCCTTCCGCTGTTATCGAATTTAGATGGCCTTAAGCCATATTTATTTTAATAAGTTCTCTCTTGAGACATTCGATTGTAATAAGTGTGTGATTGCTACTCTGTTATAAATCCTCCGAGTAGTGTGTCTTTGTCAAGATTCTCGATCCAGGATGACACGAGCACGTAGATCGACTGTTTGAGGTCTGGTCGCTACAATAACACAGGTAGTAGTATCTCGTTGATTCGGTTTTCCTACCAGAGATGACCCCTAAAAATCTATGAAAACATTTAAGACAATGGTGGTTCATGAAGACATTCACGTCGAAGACAATGACGTGTGAAGACATTCTCTTGGAGACAATGGAGTGCGAAGACATAGTTTCTTTCGTAGTTTCATTTTCTTATTACTTGAGTCATAGGAGCCACCGTACTGTTAAGTGGGGTCAAAGTGAGCAAAGTCGGAAGACTGACGTGATGCTCAACCATCTTCGAGTGAAGACAATTAGAGAAAATCTTATCCAGAGTTGGATGAGTCACCTTTGCTTGTAGCCCAAGCCAAGCTGTCGCATGTGTTTGAAATCCGACCATTGGACACATGTCGATTCCTTAGTGACCCAGGGTCATTTCGGGCATATCATGTCGCATCGCCTCCTGGCTATAAATAGCCCACCCCCTACACCGTAAATTGGTGACTGCTCAGAGTTAGTGCACGGCTTTTGTCGTTTGAGAGCAACCCACCACCGAAGCCTTTGAGAGAGAGAGAGAGAGAGAGAGAGATCCTTGCAAGGATAAAGCCCAAAACACCCAGAGCCAAAGAGTGTTAGCCATCACTGAATTCTTTCTGTCTGTGTGACCTGAAGACTTGTCACACTTGAGTACTATGTATCCTCCTGCCAGTTAGGCGTCACGTTCTGAGGATCCATAAGTCATTGTGGATCGCCGGTGAACGGAGTCTGTGAAGGTTTGGAAGTCTACCATGAAGACTTACCAGAGTGATTGGGCGAGGGCTGGGTGTCCTTAGCTCAAGGGGAATAAGGTGAAGACGTGGTCTTCTGAGTTCAATCTCAGCCTCCCCAACTAGACGTATAGTTGTCACAACAACTGGAACTGATCTACCAAATCCTTGTCTTCACCAAGCTGCTGGTTCTATCTCCCACCTTTGTTACATTTCAGTTTGTCTTCGTGAAGTCATTGCCTGTTTGCCTGATCTATTTGACTTCACTCTGTGAAGACTATTACCTGTTTGGCTTCATACTTTCTTCCATTCCAATATTTTCGACCTAGCTGCTATTAGTTTTCGTGCTTTCATTATATTGATTACTTGACTATGGTCTGTCTAGAGTAGTTTATCTTCCGCTACATATCATATAGGTTCAATTTGATTGTCTGTCTTCAAAGTCCTTGAGTTTTGAATACTTCCATAAAAATCGCCTATTCACCCCCCCCCCTCTAGTCGATAACTAGCACTTTCACTCCTAGATTAGTTAGGTGTAGCTTGGGAGCCTCCGTCAAGATGTGGAGTTGAACCAAGAAGTTTGTAAGGGCAAGGAGATCGCCTACTTCGTGAGGATCTACCCGAGTGAGGCAAGTCCTTCGTGGGCGATGGCCATGGTGGGACAGACAAGGTTGCTTTGTGGACCCTTCGTGGGTGGAGCCCCCCGTGGACTCGCGCAGCCATTACCCTTTGTGGATTGAAGTCTCCATCAACGTGGACGTACGATAGCACCACCTATCAGAACCATGCCAAAAATTCTCTGCGTCTCCATTGCATTTGAAAACTCCAATCCCATCCCTTTACTTTCTTGCGACTTGCATGCTTTACTCTTTCCGCTGCATATACTCTTGTCATGCTTGCTTGAAACATACTGTGAGTGCTTTAACTTGTGCTAAACTCAACCTTAACTTAAAGAAATTAAAAACTGCCATTTTTGCTTGTTAAGGATCTAATCACCCCCCTCTAGACCCCTCTTCTTGATCCTTTTAGCATTACGTTCCTCACAAATAGTCTAGTAAACTTACTAACATGTACTACTATTACTCCACCCCAAGATCGCTATCTAGTATGCATCTGAAAGTATTAAGTTCATACAAACAGAGTAAAGCATTAAGCAAGAAGACATAATAAGACCAAAAAATATATTCAAACCTCATCGTTTTATCCTTAGTAGCAACAATACAAATACGTGCCCTTATCCTTTGTGTCACTGGACAGTATCACCACAAGATTGGAACCTAGTACAAAGCACCTCTCCCACTAAAGATAGATCAATCAAAGTTGGCCAAAGTAAACCAACAGAGATAAATACAAAGATATAAAATTACATAATAATGAAGGCTCAAGACCTCAAAGTAGATCAATGAATAATCTGATCATAAACCCACAATACATCGGATCCCAACAACTACATCGCAAAACATTACATCGGACTGATCTTAGAGAGATCATTGTATTGAAGACCGAGAGAGAGAGAGAGAGAGAGAGAGAGAGAGAGAGATCTAGATACTGCTATGGATCCATCGGTCCTGTAGGAACTACTCACACATCATCATTGAGGTAGTCAGGTTGAGGAATATAGCCTCCCCAATGGTTCCTCCCCTTCGACGGAGTTCGAAAAAAGGCCTCCAGATGGGATCATGAAAAAACCGAGGCTTGTGTTGGTAGAAGAATTGTTTCGGGTCTCGCTTTGAGGTTTTGGGAATATTAGGAAATTTATAGGCCAAAGATTAGGGCAAACGGAGGCTTGGGGGGCTCACAAGCTTACTAGGCACCACCCAGGGCGCATCGCCTGGGCTTGTGGCTCCCTCGTGTGTCTTCCGGTCTCTCCTAGAAACTTCTAGGGTCTCTTATATTCCAAAAAAAATCGCTGTAAAACTTCATCGTGTGTAACATCCCAAATTTCCTATTTGGAATGTTTTACAATTATAGCTAAGCATCTATGCATTCTGTTTGAATTTGAGTGCCATTTGGAGTTTCAGAGGATTTTGAGTTTTGGTATTTGAATTCAAATTTTGGCAAGTGGATCATTTCAAAAACTATGCCTGATAAATACTTGAGAAAAAGTATGAGAGGAGTAAACATGACACTCCAAAAATATCAGAGGAAAACATTGCCAAAAGTTTGGAACTCAAACTTGAGTTTATTTGAAATTTGAAAAAATGAATTTTATAAACTTTGGATTTTGCCTCGAAAATGTTCAAATGATAGGAATATTCCCCGATCATTTTGGTATATATATGTCCTATATAAAATATTTATAGTTTATATATTATATCTGTTTTGTTTTTCAAAAAATAAAATTTTGAAAAAGGAAAATGCCCAGCACCAGCCAGCCGACCGCCCAGCCAAGACTGGCGACTCCACCCAGCGCCCATCGAACTGCCCGATAACGGCCGAGCCAGCCCAATGAGCCAGCCCGCGCCCCAAGGCCGAAACCATTGGTCGGTCAACCGACCGAGGCCCCGCTCCTCTCTCCCACCGCCAGCGGGCCCCCACCTCCTCAACCCTCGCCCACGCCACAGCTGCTGCCGCCCGGAGATCCTGAGATCTCCGGATCTCACCGATCCTCCCGATTCACCCCTCGCCCAAGCCGAGGCGCCTATATAAACCCCTCCCCGCACCCCATTCCCCCTCGCCTCACGGACCTCTCTCACAAGACGCGCCACTCACGGAGCCCGAGCACGCCGCCGCCGCCATTGACCTCGTCGCCGTCGCCCTAGCCCACCCTGATCTCGCCGGACTCCACCAGACGGACCCCCTCGTCGCGCCGCACCCGCCGGAGCACCCCACCGTCGCCCCCGATCACCGGAGACATCGACGCACTCGCCGCCCGAGCCGCCGCCGCCGTCGAACTCCGGTACGTCGCCGGAGTTTCCCTCCCCCGTCCGATCTAATCTCGACAGTCTAGATTAGAACCCCCGAAGGGGTATGCTCTTTTAAATAAAACCGGGTTTTATTCCGGTTAGTTCCGGTTTAGGTTAGTTAGGTTTTTTTTTTTATTAGACCGGCCCGATTCGTTTAACCCTAGGGCCTGTTTTAGTTAAGTTACGCTCAGTGCGTTAGTTAGGCCCATTAGGCCATTTTTCTTTATTTTCGTTTTTCTGTTTTAACAGAATAGTTCTAGATTTGAAAAAAATTCATATCTTTTATTCTACTTAATATTTT
The DNA here is from genome assembly GCA_021605205.1 of Aegilops longissima. Lineage (NCBI taxonomy): Eukaryota > Viridiplantae > Streptophyta > Magnoliopsida > Poales > Poaceae > Aegilops > Aegilops longissima. Next base: position 165,205,347 of record CM038679.1, read on the forward strand.
TAGGTGATTCTTTTTTTGTTGGTTTGCAAATTTCTTATAGTTTCTGTAGAAAATATAATTAGCTATGTTAAAATTATTTAGAATTGCTTTATTTTAATTTTAGTCATAATAGTAAATCTGTTATAAAATGAGTTAGGAAAATTATTTTATATGATTCTTTTGTCCCAACTTTGTTTTGACATTGCCTAACCGTAGGAATTAATTTGGGCATTTTAGGATTAATAAAAGTTTAGTTTCTGGCAGATTCATGTTATTCTTAATTAATTAACTAGCTACTGTTTTCCTATTATCTTAATTAGCAAATAAATTTATTTTTCACATGTGATAGATTATTCTAGGTTAGTTTCTGTCACTTTAGAGCATGAACTTTTATTTACATTAAATAAAACTTTTATTTTATTTTTTCTTATTAGAAATTGCTTTAGGCCTAATAGGAGTTTCATAATTGATTTTAAATTGATTCTTTTTGCTCCTAGTTGCTTAATGCATTCCTTTCTGTTAAGTTAACATAAACCCATGGTTAGGTTATGTTAAGGAAATTTTTATTATGTAAAACTATTTTAGTTGTTGCTTGAAGTAGGAAAAACTTTGAGTTGGATTTCTTCGAGTTTTCCCTTGGGTTTTTGTTTCGTTTGTTTTGGTGTGTTATGTTACTATGCTATTGTGTTAAGTGATCATATGCTATATGCTTATTGTGATTATTGTTTGTCATCGGTAGAATTTCCGGAGTGCGAAGCTTGCTACTACGAGTCCTTAGCTTACGAAGATCGTCAGCAAGGCAAGTCATTGATCATACTTTTCAATACCTATGATTTTATTGCATTAGAATTATACCTCCCCCACCATGCATGCAGTAGGTGAAATTTTGAAGTTATTGTTCTTGAGTAGTATCATGTGGTAGGATGAACCAATTCCCCTTGTTACCATGAACCGGGACGTAGTAGTTTAATTTTGCTATGCTCATAGTGTAACATCCCAAATTTTCAATTTGGAATGTTATACATTAGGTCATCATGCATATCATATTTTCTCGCATTTTCCGATCCTAGAAATTTCACGCAACTCAAGGACCCTCGGAGAGAGTTGGAAGTTTCATAATTTTCATATTTGGGATCTCTCAAATTTTGAAAATAGGATCATTGGATTATTTAAATTATCTTCATAAAGTTTTTCCTATAAAAATATCTTGAGGGGAATAATATGACTTTCCCAAACAATTAGGAAAAATGAAGATATTATAAATAAACCAAATTTGGTTTTGAAAGATTTATTTTGCTTAGGCAAAATGAGCATTTAAAATTTTTATGCATGTATTTTGTTTTTAAAGTTCATTTTGTTCGACTAATTTTAGGAGTCGGGAAAATTTGTTTTATTTAATTTGGAGTTCATTTGGTATTTTTTTATTTCGTTTTGTTTTAATTTTAATTTAAAAACATCGCGCCCCTGGACTGAGGCCCACTGCCTGGGCCACCAGCCCCAGCCCAGCCGCCCCCGGCCCACCTCCTCGCCTCCCTCGCATGGCCGCGCCTGAAGGCTACAGTGACCGCGCACAGACGACGCGCCGCCACCTCGAGTCCCGCCTGACCCGGCTCGCCCCTTGGCCCCCTCCCAAGCCACGCCGCCTCTCCCCTCTTAAATACCCCCGGCCCCTCTCTCCTCACCCCAACCCATGGAGCGACGCCCGCCCTGACGCCTGAACCCCCGCCCGCCAAGGAGCCCGCCATTGCTTCTCACGACGCCTTGGGACCTCGCCGCCCTCGCCCCCGACCACGGACCTCCCGAGCCCCACGGAGCTCACGAGCCTCGCCGGCGAGAGACCGCCGGAGGTAGCCGCCGCCCCGCCGCCCGATTCGGTTTTCTCCCCTCGAACCGTCCGGTTTTTTTAAAAAAAAATATATATGTTTGGTTTTTTTGAAAACCTAGATTGGTTTTGTTTTTTTCGGTTTTCTTAATTAACGGACGTTCACCGAACCGTTCGTTTCAGTGAACGCGTTCGTTGGATTCGTTTCGATAATCTAACGCTCGCAATTTAACTCGTTCGTCTTTTTCTTTTAATCGGAATTAATCCGTTATTTTCGATTTGATTTCAGATCTGATTTTCAAAACTGTTTTATTTCTCGCCGCTTATCGAAATCAGGTGATTCAAGCGCTGGTGTTTCAGATCGAAACCGCCGTTCGATTATCCTACTTTCACAGAGTTTTGCCACTGTGAAATTTTGACCTAGTTTCAGATCGCTAAACCGAGACGTTCTCTCTCGAGTTTCGACTTTCGGAGTTTGTTTTGATTCGATTCTTTTGCAACCAGGGTTCTTAAGTTGAACTTTCGGTTAGATCTTTTATTCGAGATTTCCTGTGCATTAGATGAGTACTTATTGTATGCTTGTTTTTTGTCTGCGTTAGATCACCGGAGTGCGCCGCTTGTTACTTGAATCTCTAGGACTCATGGATCATCGACAAGGCAAGTAACACTTTGATCATACCCTTCTACTACCCAGCTTTTATTGCATTAGATCAAACCTCAAACACTTGCATGATTAGGATCTAATTAAATTGTGGGTTTGGGAAGTAGATTGAGGTAGTACCTATTACCTGTTTTACTTATGAAACCTTGGGAGTTACCTCACGCTTGCTTGTTCATGCCATGCTATGCTAGTAGACGTGGATTGGGTGAGTGAATATCCATGATGATGTGAGATTGTTAATTAATGGTTTATCTAAGGTGGCAACCTAACACACATCTGGGTGGATTGAGGCACTGGTTTCTATCAGACTTGCTGTATTTCTTGGACCGCCACCTGTGCTCTAAGGGATCATAAGATTTGTCAAACCGAAACTTCGTGTGCAGCCACAAGCCAATTATGGGCTCTGGCGTAGTTGACTAAGTCGTGCTAACTCTTACGGGTAGGCTAGCTGATGTAGGGGATATAGGTTGGTACGGTCTACCCACATGTAAGGTGCTAGCGCTTCGAAGACTATGTCTCGGTCATCCGCTTCTCAAACACCATGTAGTGCGAGAACCAAGCGGAGGCGATCGAGTCTTGTGGGGAAAAGTCGCAAACCTCTGCAGAGTGTATAAACTAATCATGATTAGTCGTGTCCCGGTTATGGACAATTTGAGTATCCGGTACTTGATTATCATGTGAATCTCAACATGTTACTTCTAAATAAAAGTTATTGGGTTTTGATGAGTACTTTTAATTGGGATTGAGGATCTGTCAACCATTCTCAATGTTTAACAACCACCATGATAGTTAAATAAAATTATTCCTTTGATGTAGGGAAAAATCAGCTTTATGCAAATGTAATCAGAGAGCCTTACCACCAGCCAAATATGCATGTAGTATAGGCTTATTCATTCATTGCTCTTTATGTGTTACATTGCCAAAGATATTCCATGTCTTGAATTGTTTTGGCTGCAACTTTTCACGTTAGACTTTTCGAACGACAGTAAGGTGTTAGGTCGTGGTTCTATACTCAGTGATGCCGTTGGAGTTGATGGACTCGCTTATCTTCCAAGCCTTCGCTGTTATCATTAGATGGCCTTAAGCCATATTTTGTATTCAGTTCCCTTGTGGACAACGATGTAATAAGTGTGTGATTGCTACTCGCTATAAATCCTTCAAGGCATCTTGTGTGGTGTCGACATTCGATCCAGGATGACACCGAGCACGAGCGCTAGATCCATTCGGTCCGGTCGCTCACAGAGAATGGTATCAGAGCACACGCTGACTGTAGGACACGACCACTAAGTTAAAGCCATAGATCACTCTCTCTTCCCATTTTCTAACTCCTCATCTTTTCTACTCTCTTTAGGATGACGGACGCGAAGATCAAGTACACCCAACCGGATGAAGGCACACCTTTTGGATTTCACTTGAAGGAAGTTACTAAGTACCTGAACATTGGATTACCAAGTTTCACCGGGACTTTCAACGCCACTCTGCCTGAAGAGGAGCGCTGGAAGATTCATGCTCACGTTCCAGGAAGGACATTCGCCCCAATCACCAAGCCAATAGATAGTGTTTTCAGTGCACCCACTTGGAGTCTGGGAAAGAGCATGGCAGCTCACATCACCATGGGACGCATTGGAGAAGTCTATCAAGAAGACCTCAAGGATACCATCTACCAGATTTGCGGACGCCGAGATGACAACTGGGACGTCGTCAACACCAAGAAGGATAGATCCATTGCAGCGTTCATCCAGGAGTTAAATCAGCACATTCGACGCCAGGAGAATCAAATGTGCAATGACATGTTGGAGTTGCAGAAGACGAAGGAAAGGATCATCGAATTGGAAGAAGAACTAAAGACTACACGCAAGGACTACATGGACGAGATCGTAGCTCTGGCAAGACACAATAACGATCTTAAGTACGAGATCGAAGAGCTCAAGAAGAAGTTGGCGCTCAGGAATGAAGACCAGTATGTCGAACACCCAATCGACTACATCAACATCGACGACACAGATTCGGATCCAAGTGAACCCGATTTTGAAGACGGTCGAGCAGACATCATGGAGTCTTCCACCGGTTCAAATTAGTAGAAGTCCCCACATATTAGTAGTATTCCTCCATGTAAACATTATAGTACACGACTTTTGCGATAGTTAGATCGTTGTAGCCCTTGTTTGATTGAATGAAGTGATTTGTGTGCATTTGCTCATGTGCATTTGGGTAGTGATTTCCCCTTAGACCTCATTCTATTCTACATTTCTCTTCTCTTCTCAACCCATCGATGCCTCCAGACGCGACCCAGATTCGCTTTTCCCTTTGAGATCACCCAATTGATCCAGCAGCGAGAATACCCTGATTCAAACATTGGTGCGTAACAACAACAACAACAACAACAACCCACCGCCACCACCACCACTGCGGATCATCGACTCGCTTCCTTAGACTGAACCCGCGGTGTATTCCAAAGAGCACCGAGCCAATTGTAGCAGTATGGTGGCTCCGCAAGATAGGAAGGAGCTGACCACCGCAGGATGCACGGATGGTGAAAGAGTGAAGTTTGCAGCACATCAGCTTGAAGGACCCGCAGCAGACATGGTGGGAGAATTTCACACCACTTATCCCGTGAGACACCGCCACATGGGACCAGTTTGACAAGCTTTTCGACAGCCCATGTTTCAGCAGGAGCCATGGCTATGAAGAAGCGTGAGTTTCACAACTTACGCCAAGGAGGAAGGACTGTTGGCAAGCGTGGATGACTTTAGCAAATTAGCACGTTATGCCCCGGATGACGTTAAGCTGATGCAGCTAAACAGAGGAGTTTCTAGAAGGACTGAATGATGAGTTCAGATGCCGTTGATGGTAGCAAGTTTCAACAACTACCAGGAGTTAGTAGACCGAGCTCTCATGATTGAAGGAAAGCAGCAACAAATTGAGAACCGCAAGAGGAAGTATGGACAAGGGAAGTATAACTCAGATCCCATCGAAGCCACGTTATACCCTAAATCAGAATTCAGTTTCAGATACCCATGGAGGAGGCAATTCAGACAACCATAATGGCACCAAGAATGGGAACGGAATGGAGGAAGCAACGACAGAACCGCACCAACCCGCTCTACACCATCCAAGGTAGACCTGAGTCACATTACTTGCTTTAAGTGCCGCAAGATGGGCATTATGCAAATGACTGTCCGAAGGCCGAATGGAAATGGCAATGGAAGCTCGAAAGAAGCCCAACCCTTTCAACAGGGGACAAGTGAACCACATTGATGTGGAGGAGGTTGAAGATCAGCCCGATGCGAGAATCGGTAAGTTTTTGGTTAAGTCTTTTCTGCAGTTGTTCTTTTTGATCTTGGTGCATCGCATTCATACATATCAAGGGATTTGTGGATAAGTACAAGTTACCAACCCAAGCCCTTAGGTCACCCATGCTAGTAACCTCACCGGAGCAGAGTACATGGCTAGTAAATGGTGTGATCGATCGCCACTAAGGATCGGACACTATGTTTTTCCTCGGACCTAATAGTTCGGAATCCCAAGGATTGGATGTGATATTAGGAATGGATTGGTTATCAAGTATGGAGGAAACATAGATTGTACCGCAAGGTCAATTTTGCTCACCACACCAGAAGGAAGAAGGATTAAGTATGTATCACGGCACGAGCCGAGGAGAGCACAAGTTAATTGCTTATCAGGAGTGGTACAAGAAGAAGTACCAGTGGTAAAGGATTATCCTGATGTATTTCCGGAAGAGTTGCCAGGAATGCCGCCGGATAGAGACATTGAGTTTTTGATCGAGCTATTGCCAGGAACAGGCCCGATATCGCTTAACCGTCAGTGATGCCCGCAAAAGATTTGGCTGAAATCAAGAAGCAGATTAAGGAACTATTGGATAAAGGTTTTATTCGCCCAAGTTCTTCACCTTGGGGATCACCCGTTTTATTGGTGGAGAAGAAGGATGGATCGTTGAGAATGGTTGTTGATTATCGTGGATTGAATGAAGTAACGATCAAGAACAAGTACCCACTACCGATGATAAATGATCTGTTTGATCGCTTGCAAGGAGCCAAAGTGTTTTCTAAGATCGACTTGCGATCGTGGTACCATCGATTGAAGATTCGGGAGCAAGACATACCCAAGACAGCATTTACCACGAGATATGGATCTGATGAGTATACCGTTATGTCATTTGGATCGACTAACGCACCAGCCTATTTCATGAACCCGATGAATAAAGTGTTTATGGAGTTTTTGGACAAGTTAAATCGTGGTGTTCATTGATGACATTTTGATTTTCTCAAGAATGAAGAGGAACACAAGGAACATTTGAGATTGGTTTTGGAGAAACCGAGGGAACACCGGTTGTATGCCAAGTTCAGCAAATGTGAATTTTGGTTAAAGGAAGTTGGATTTCTCGGACATGTTATATCCGGAGAAGGAATAGCAGTTGACCCCACAAAGGTTGAGACCGTAACCAAATGGGAAGCACCAACGACAGTTGGAGAGATTCGAGTTTCCTTGGACTCGCAGGATACTACCAAGATTCATTGAGAATTTCTCAAGGATTGCAAAACCTATGACAGAATTGTTGAAGAAGGAAAACAAATTCATATGGGTGAGGACTGTGAGGCAAGTTTTCAGGAGTTGAAGAAAAGATTGGTTACCTCACCAGTTTTGATATTGCGGATCAAACTAAGGATTATGAGGTGTTTTGCGACGCTTCACGCCGAGGACTTGGAGCAGTGCTTATGCAGGAAGGAAGAGTTGTTTCAGTATGCTTCACGACAACTTAAGCCCCATGAGTTGAATTATGCCACTCATGATTTGGAGTTAGCCGTTGTGCATGCCTTGAAGACGTGGAGACATTTTCTCATTGGAAATCATTGTGAAGTATATACGGATCACAAGAGTTTCAAGTACATCTTCACACGTATGAATTGAATCTCGAGACAAAGGAGATGGTTAGAGCTAATCAAGGATTACGATATGAGATTGCATTATCACCCGGAAAGGCTAATGTTGTAGCAGCACGCATTGAGCCGTAAGAGCCACGTCAATACCCTAATGATGGGAGGAATACCCAATGAGTTAGCCGAGGACCTTCGAGAGCTATGTTTGGAAATAGTTCCAGAGGCTATGTAGCAGCATTGGAAATTCAATCGACATCGATGGACAAAATCGAGAAGCCCAAAAGGCGATAAGGAAGTTGCCTCTATAAAGGAGAAAATGAGCAAAGGAAAAGCTAAAGGATTTCGTGAGGATGAGCACGATACCCTATGGTTTGAAGACCGTGTTTATGTGCCCAATGACCCGAGCTCGGAAGTTGATTTTACAAGAAGCCCATGATTCACCCTATTCGATTCACCCGGAAATACCAAGATGTATTTGGATTTGAAGAATATTTTCGGTGGACCGGAATGAAGAAGGATATTGCGGAGTATGTAGCAGTTTGCGACGTATGTCGAAAGTAAAGGCGAGCATCGAAGCCAGCAGGATTGTTACAACCATTGCCGATACCGAATGGAAGTGGGATAAACTAGGCATGGATTTCATCACAGGTTTGCCAAAGACTCGTTCAGATATGACTCGATTTGGGTCATAGTCGACCGTTTGACCAAGGTAGCCCATTTCATTCCAAATAAGACTACCTATAGCAGTGCTAAGTTGGCAAAGATATACATGACCAGAATTGTGTGCTTACACGGAGTTCCGAGGAGTATCGATCGATAGAGGAACCCAGTTTACTTCAAAATTTTGGAACCGGTTGCACTAAACATTGGGAACTAGATTGGAATTCAGCACGACTTTCCACCCACGAACCGATGGACAAACCGAGAGAGTCAATCAGATTTTAGAGGACATGCTGAGAGCTTGTGCACTAGATTATGGATCTAGTTGGGATGATAATTTGCCGTATGCAGAATTTTCCTACAACAACAGTTACCAAACCAGCTTAAAGATGGCACCTTTCGAGGCCTTGTATGGAAGAAGGTGCAGGACACCGTTGTCATGGGACGAAACTGGAGATCGTCAGTTGTTTGGACCAGATTTGATTAAGGAGTCTGAACAGAAAGTTAAGTTGATTCGAGACATGCTCAAGGTAGCCAGTCCTGCATGTAAGAGCTATGCCGATTCAAAGCGCAAAGCAATCGAGTATGAAGTTGGAGACAGAGTATATCTCAGAGTATCCCCGCTTCGAGGAGTGAAGCGTTTTGGAGTTAAAGGAAAGTTAGCACCCCGTTTCGTTGGACCATATAAGATTTTGCAACGCATGGGAGAAGTCGCAGATAAGTTGGAATTGCGGAAGGACTGTCGGGAGTTCATGATGTATTCCATGTTTCTCGATTGAAGAAATGTCACCCGAGATAGCAGAGGTACCGTTAAGAGACACAAGTACACTTTGGAAGCAATTCAGTTGAAGGATGACTTGACATACGAGGAAAACCGTTAAGATTCTCGATTATGCCAGCAGAGTTACCCAGCAAGGTTATCAAATTTTGCAAAGTTCAGTGGAGCCACCACACCGAGGATGAAGCCACCGGGAAAGAGAGGAAGTTTTGCTTAAGGACCACCTCACCTATTTTCTAGTTAACCCGAATCTCGAGGGCTAGATTCATCTTATAGGTAGGTTTGTAACATCCCAAATTTTCAATTTGGAATGTTATACATTAGGTCATCATGCATATCATATTTTCTCGCATTTTCCGATCCTAGAAATTTCACGCAACTCAAGGACCCTCGGAGAGAGTTGGAAGTTTCATAATTTTCATATTTGGGATCTCTCAAATTTTGAAAATAGGATCATTGGATTATTTAAATTATCTTCATAAAGTTTTTCCTATAAAAATATCTTGAGAGGGAATAATATGACATTCCCAAACAATTAGGAAAAATGAAGATATTATAAATAAACCAAATTTGGTTTTGAAAGATTTATTTTGCTTAGGCAAAAATGAGCATTTAAAAATTTTTATGCATGTATTTTGTTTTTAAAGTTCATTTTGTTCGACTCATTTTAGGAGTCGGGAAAATTTGTTTTATTTAATTTGGAGTTCATTTGGTATTTTTTTATTTCGTTTTGTTTTAATTTTAATTTAAAAAACATCGCACCCTGGACCGAGGCCCAGCCTGCCGGCCAGCCAGCCCCAGCCCGGCCGCCTCCCGGCCCACCTCCTCGCCTCCTCGCCTTGCCGCCCGCCCGCCCGGCCTGAAGTGCCCGCCGCCGCCAGACGACGCCGCCACCTCGAGTCCCTTGAGACCCAGGCTCGCCCTTGCCCCCTCCCAAGCCACCGCCGCCTCTCCCCCCCTCTTAAATACCCCCGGCCCCTCTCTCCTCACCCCAACCCGCCGAGCCGACGCCGCCCGCCTCGGCTTGAACCCGCCGCCCGCCAGGAGCCGCCCGCCGCCGTTTCCCGCCTGACGCGGACCTCGCCGCCCTCGCCCCCGACCGCCCGGACCTCCCGAGCCCCACCGGAGCCTCACGGAGCCTCGCGGGCGAGACCGCGGAGGTAGCCGCTACCCCGCCCGATTCGGTTTTTCTCCTCGAACCGTCCGTTTTTTTTAAAAAAATATATATATGTTTGGTTTTTTTTGAAAACCTAGATTGGTTTTGTTTTTTTGGTTTTCTTAATTAACGGACGTTCACCGAACCGTTCGTTTCAGTGAACGCGTTCGTTGGATTAGATTCTAACTAACGCTCGCAATTTAACTCGTTCGTCGTTTTTCTTTTTAATCGGAATTAATCCGTTATTTTCTGATTTGATTTCAGATCTGATTTTCAAAACTGTTTTATTTCTCGCTCGTTTATCGGAATCAGGTGATTCAAGCGCCTGGTGTTTCGTATCGAAACCGCCGTTCCGATTATCCTACTTTCACAGAGTTTTGCCACTGTGAAATTTTGACCTAGTTTCAGATCGCTAATTCGAGACGTTCTCTCTCGAGTTTCGACTTTCGGAGTTTGTTTTGATTCGATTCTTTTGCAACCAGGGTTCTTAAGTTGAACTTTCTGGTTAGATCTTTTATTCGAGATTTCCCTGTGCATTAGATGAGTACTTATTGTATGCTTGTTGTTTGTCTGCGTTAGATCACCGAGTGCGCCGCTTGTTACTTCAATCTCTAGGACTCATGGATCATCGCAAGGCAAGTAACACTTTGATCATACCCTTCTACTACCCAGTTTTATTGCATTAGATCAAACCTCAAACACTTGCATGATTAGGATCTAATTAAATTGTGGGTTTGGGAAGTAGATTGAGGTAGTACCTATTACTGTTTTACTTATGAAACCTTGGGAGTTACCTCTACGCTTGCTTGTTCATGCCATGCTATGCTAGTAGACGTGGATTGGGTGAGTGAATATCCATGATGATGTGAGATTGTTAATTAATGGTTTATCTAAGGTGGCAACCTAACACACATCTGGGTGGATTGAGGCACCTGGTTTCTATCAGACTTGCTCAGATTTCTTGGACCGCCACCTGTGCTCTAAGGGATCATAAGATTTGTCAAACTGGAAACTTCGTGTGCAGCCACAAGCCAATTATGGGCTCTGGCGTAGTTGACTAAGTCGTCATGAACTCTTACGGGTAGGCTAGCTGATGTAGGGGATATAGGTTGGTACGGTCTACCCACATGTAAGGTGCTAGCGCTTTTGAAAGACTATGTCTCGGTCATCCGCTTCTCAAACACCATGTAGTGCGAGAACCAAGCGGAGGCGATCGAGTCTTGTGGGGAAAAGTCATAAACCTCTGCAGAGTGTATAAACTAATGATGATTAGCCGTGTCCCGGTTATGGACAATTTGAGTATCCGTGCTTGATTATCATGTGAATCTCAACATGTTACTTCTAAATAAAAGTTATTGGGTTTTGATGAGTACTTTTAATTGGGATTGAGGATGTGTCAACCATTCTCAATGTTTAACAACCACCATGATAGTTAAATAAAATTATTCCTTTGATGTAGGGAAAATCAGCTTTATGCAAATGTAATCAGAGAGCCTTACCACCAGCCAAATATGCATGTAGTATAGGCTTATTCATTCATTGCTCTTTATGTGTTACATTGCCAAGATATTCCATGTGTTGACCGTTTGGCTGCAACTTTTCACGTTGCAGACTTTTCGATTTACGAGTAAGGTGTTAGGTCGTGGTTCTATACTCGATGATGCCGTTGGAGTTGATGGACTCGCTTATCTTCCAAGCCTTCCGCTGTTATCATTAGATGGCCTTAAGCCATATTTTGTATTCAGTTCCTTGTGGACAACGATGTAATAAGTGTGTGATTGCTACTCGCTATAAATCCTTGAAATCTTGTGTGGTGTCGGCATTCTCGATCCAGGATGACATCGAGCACGAGCGCTAGATCCATTCGGTCTGGTCGCTACACATAGACGGGATTGGTTGAGTGAATTCATAAGAAAGATGTGAGAGTCAAGATGATGACAACCCCATGAACTTCAAGATCAAGATGGACTTCAAATTCACTCTCGGGTGGAGGGCGGTTGACGGGCACCTGGAGAACCCAGTGGTTGGCGGGATGCATGGAGAAGTGCCATGACATCTTGCGGAAAGCTTCACCCAGCCACGAAGAGACGGATGGATGCCCCATTGACCGGAAGCTTACGTGCAGCCGCAAGCCATTATGGGCTCGCTGGGTCAACCCTAGTTGTGACGCTGGTGGGCGATACTACGAGATGTAGAAGAACGGTAGGATTGGATGGGTACCGGCGGTGGCGAGAAGAACTCTTGGAAGACCTGTTTATTCATCCCGCCTTCAAACACCATGAAGTGCGAAGACTAAAAGGAGGGAATGATTCTTGCGGGTAAAGTCATAAAACTCTGCAGAGTTAAAGATCTAATCGATTAGTCGTGTCCCGATTACGGACAATTTGAGCCTCTGGAACTTGGAAGTATTCAGAAATCTCAACACTAAAACTAATAAATTAATTTGAGGGGTTATGACTTAATAATTTGGGAATGAGACATTGGTTGGCGGAACCATCTCAATAACTACCAACAATTTTGTAGTATTTTTGCAAGCAAGTCCCTTTGTAGTAGGGAAAAGCGGCTTTTCGCAAAATGATGAAACTTAGAGCCCCATAGCCAAATTGCATATAGTGATAGTAATTTTATTGTTATTCTCTTCATGACTTGCCAAAGATATTCAAAATGCTGACCTACACGGCTGCAACGCCTTATGTTGCGAGGAGTATTCGATCAGATTGAGGCTACGCTCGCGCTTGGCGATTGCCCTATGGAGTCGGATGGACTCGCTATTTAAATCACGCTCCGCAGCTTTACTAGTTTATTTTCATGAGTTGGCCTTCGCCAAATTTATTATCTTGTAATAAAGACTCGTATGAGAATCGTGTAATAAATTCAGGTGTGATTGAACTTTGATTATTTCATCAATGTCTTGTGAGTACCAAAGATGATCTTGGGATGGTATGCAGAACCACGAGGCTTGACGAATTTGGGTCAGGTCGCACAGAGATGGTATCGAGCACACGCTGACCGTAGGACGAACCCCTAGGATCGGAAAGCCATAGGAAGAGACTATTTACTTTATATCCTTATCATTCCGTAATTCTCCCTGCTCATTTCGACTCCTCTCCGATTTTCAACATTCTAGATGGCCGTCGAGTTCACCCCAGTTTTGCTACGGAGTTTTGCCAGCCCGATGAGACGATGCCCTTCGGCAGAAGCTGGTCCAGATGGTGAAGAAGCTGAAGATTGCTCGCCCTCGATCACCGGAAGCCAACCAATGCGCTTCCGACGGATACCCGCTGAGGATCGAGGTGCACATTCCAGGAGAACCTTCGAGGGCATCTGAGCCTATTGACTTTGAGTTCACCGACTTCAACTGGATCCTCGGAAGAGACATGGCGATATATCGTGCACTTGGACATCTCCGAGAAGAGTACAGGGCCGAGCTCGATCCATCAGACCTCGCCATGGCTTCTCACAGAGCAAGGAATGGAGATATCATCCGTACCGTAGAGGACGACTCCATTCTTTCGTATGTCCAAGACTTGGAGTGTCTCCTCAGGAAACGGGAGATCCAGACTCGCCGTAACTCGAAGGTACACAGGAGGCTGTTGTTCCGTGAACTGGAACTATAGGAGAAGGCACACGCAGACTTCCTTGGCCAGGAGGAAGAAATCGCGGACTTCATGGAGAGAGTCGACGACCTGAAGATGAAGCTTGCCGCAATTGAGGAAAAGATGGACTTGGGAGAGGACCTTTTTCCGAGTGGAAATGATGGACCCCTCGTGAGCAATGATCAGGATTATGAAGGGAGTTCCACTGGAGAAAGCCGCAAGAGGAGGCGCCGCAACAGAGGACACCACACCGGTGGACATCGCACCAGAGGACGCAAGGATTATTGATGAAGACATTTAGTCGACCACCATGTTATTTTACTTTTTCGTCGATCAGTTAGGTCGTTATTTTCGATTTAGTCGTGAGCTTTTGTAATCAAGATTGAACCATGTTTGAGTGGAATGAATAAATGATTGGTGTGTTTATGTTTGTGCATTCATATGGGTAGTGTTATTTTTCATTAGACCATTGTTCTATTCTAATTTCCTCATCCACTCCAAAACACCAGATGCCTCCGAGACGTGACCCCGGTCTCAACTTTCCGCCGGAGCTCACCCAGCTGCTTCAGCAGCAGAATGCCATCATGCAGATGCTCATCCAGAACCAGAACAACAACAACAACAATCCACCGCCACCACCACCCCCTGTTGACAACTTGACTCGATTCCTGAGGCTGAATCCGCCGGTGTTCTCTAGCAGCACTGAGCCGATTGTGGCCGATGATTGGCTCCGCAAGGTCGGAAGAGAGTTAATCACCGTTGGATGCTGCGATGCGAGAGAAGGTGCGCTTTGTCGCACATCAACTTGATGGACCTGCAGCTTCTTGGTGGGAGAACTACACCGCCACTTATCCCATCGGCACCATCACGTGGGATCAGTTCCAGCGAGCCTTCCGCACCGCTCATGTTTCATTTGGAGCCATGAGTGCAAGAAGCGTGAGTTCCGCAACTTACGCCAGGGGAACCGTACTGTGGCACAGTACGTGGATGAGTTCAGCAAGTTAGCTCGCTATGCCCCGGATGATGTGGCCACAGATGCCGCAAAGCAGGAGAAGTTTCTCGAGGGACTCAATGACGAGCTGGGAATGCAGCTTATGGTGGCTACTTTCGCCAACTACCAGCAGCTGGTAGACAAGGCCATCATACTTGAAGGCAAGCAGCAGCAGATTGAAAGCCGCAAGCGGAAGTACAGCCAGGGGAAGCACAACTCAGGAGCTCAGCAGAAGCCCCGTTATGCCCCATACTCAGGAGGGCATACCCATCACAACCATGGAGGACATAACCATGGAGGCAATGGGAACAATCGCAACCAGGACAACAGGTCAGGCAATGGCAATGGCAATGGTAACGGTAATGGGAACCAAGATCGCCCTGCCCGGCTCGAAGGATCTGAGTCACATCACTGTTTCAAGTGCCGTAAAACAGGGCACTATGCCACCGACGCCCGGAGGCCAAGCAGAGGAATGGAAACGGCAATGGAAGCTCAGCGAAGAAGCCCAACCCTTTCCCTCGTGCTCGGGTGAACCACATTGACGTGGAGGACGTCTATGATCAGCCGATAATCGTGGTTGGTAAGTTTTATTGAATTCACGCTCAGTTTTGGTACTCTTTGATTCGGTGCAACGATTCATTCATATCAAGGGTAATTGTGGAAAAGTACGGGTTGCCCACTAAAACCCTTAGAAACCCCCTTCGCGTCGATTCGCAGAGGAGAAATGATGGCGAGCTTAGGCTGTCATGCAACCTCAACATCGGAAATCATAAATTTCCGCAGACCTCATAGAATTGGAAACCCGGACCTTGGATGTAATCCTAGGCATGGATTGGTTGACAGTTTGAAGGAAACATAGATCGTGCCCGCAAGTCTATTACGCCACCACCCCGGAGTAGAAGAGGATCAAGTATGTATCCGAGACGAGCGGATGAAGAATCAGTGAATTTCTCACGGAGTTGTTCAGAGGAAGTGCCGAGTGCAAGATTTTCCGATGTGTTTCCGGAGGAATTACCAGGAATGCCACCG
The DNA here is from genome assembly GCA_021605205.1 of Aegilops longissima. Lineage (NCBI taxonomy): Eukaryota > Viridiplantae > Streptophyta > Magnoliopsida > Poales > Poaceae > Aegilops > Aegilops longissima. The sequence continues at coordinate 165,220,917 of CM038679.1, forward strand.
GACAGGGACATTGAATTTCTGATTGAGTTATTGCCCGGCACAGCCCCAATATCCAAGAGACCTTATCGGATGCCACCGAACGAATTGAAAGAGATCAAGAATCAAATTAATGAGTTATTGAAGAAAGGATATATTCGGCCAAGCTCATCACCTTGGGGAGCCCCAGTTCTTTTGGTAGAGAAGAAGGATGGAACCTTGAGAATGGTTGTGGATTATCGTTCGTTGAACGAGGTGACCATCAAGAACAAGTACCCTCTGCCGATGATTAACGATCTGTTTGATCAGCTAGTTGGAGCCAAGGTATTCTCCAAGATCGATCTTCGATCAGGGTATCATCAGTTGAAGATCCGTGAAACGGATATACCCAAAACAGCATTCACCACCAGGTATGGTTTATACGAGTATACCGTCATGTCATTTGGATTGACTAATGCTCCTGCATACTTCATGAATTTGATGAACAAGGTATTTATGGAATATCTGGACAAGTTTGTCGTGGTGTTCATCGATGATATACTGATTTTCTCCAAGAGCGAGGAAGAGCATAAGGAACATTTGCGTCTAGTTCGAGAAACTTCGAGAACATCATTGTATGCCAAGTTCAGCAAATGTGAATTTTGGCTGAAGGAAGTTGGATTCCTCGGACATGTTATTTCAGGAGAAGGAATAGCAGTTGACCCGCCAAGGTTGAATCACCACCGATTGGCGTCACCCACCTCAGTCAAGGAGATCCGCAGTTTTCTCGGACTCGCGGGATATTATCGGAGGTTCATTGAGAATTTCTCGAAGATTGCCAAATCCATGACTGAGCTGTTGAAGAAGGAAGCCAAGTACATTTGGACCGAGGATTGTGAAGCCAGTTTTCAGGAATTGAAGAAACGTTTGGTTACAGCCCGAGATTGATTTTGCCGGACATACACAAGGTTTACCAGGTATATTGTGACGCTTCTCGTCAAGGGACTTGGAGGAGTACTCATGCAGGAAGGAAAAGTTGTAGCTTATACCTCCGGACAGCTACGACCTCACGAGATGAATTATGCCACACATGATTTGGAGTTAGCAGCCGTAGTGCATGCACTCAAGACACAGAGACATTTCCTTATCGGAAACCGTTGTGATGTTTACACAGATCACAAGAGTTTGAAGTATATTTTCACGCAGAAGAGTTGAACCTCGAAAAGAGGAGATGGCTAGAGTTAATCAAGGACTATGACATGAGATTGCATTACCACCCATGTAAGGCTAATGTTGTAGCAGATGCTTTGAGCCGTAAGAGTTATGTGAATACTCTTACAGCGGGAGGATTACCCCAGGAGTTAGTCGATGACCTCAGAGATCTCCGACTGGAGATAGTTCCGAGAGGATTTGTTGCAACTTTGGAAGTTCAGTCCACTTTGGCCGAAAGGATTCGTGAAGCTCAGAAGTCGGACAAGGAAATTGATGAGATAAAGCAGAAGATGAATGAAGCAAAAGCTAAAGGGTTCCGTAAGGATGAACACGGAGCTATATGGTTCGAGGATCGTATTTATGTGCCCAATGATCCCGAACTCAGGAAGCTAATTCTTCAGAGGCTCATGACTCGCCGTACTCGATTCACCCTGTAACACCAAGATGTACCGGATTTGAAGGAAAGTTTCGGTGGGCAGGTATGAAGAAGGATATTGCCGATGCGTAGCGATATGCGATGTTTGCCAACGAGTAAAGGCGAACATCGAAGCCAGCAGGTTACTTCAACCTTTGCCGATTCCGATTGGAAATGGGAAAAACTTGGAATGGATTTTATCACGGGATTACCGGGACTCGTTCAGGTTATGATTCTATCTGGGTAGTGGTTGATCGTTTGACCAAGGTAGCTCACTTCATTCCGTGAAGACTACCTATACCAGTGCTAAGTTGGCCAAGATATACATGACCAGGATCGTTTGTCCGCATGGAGTTCGAGGAGTATCGTGTCGATAGAGGAACACAGTTTACCTCAAAGTTTTGGAATCAGTTGCATGAAACTTTGGAGTGCGAGGCTGGAGTTCAATCTGCTTTTCATCCGCACATGATGGATGACCGAGAGAGTCAACCAGATTACGGAGGACATGTTGAGAGCTTGTGTGCTAGATATGGGTCTAGCTGGGATGATAATTTGCCATCGCAGAGTTCTCATACAACAACGATTATCATCCGATCGAAGATGGCCCCTTTCGAAGCTCTATACGGAAGGAGGTGCAGAACACCATTGCTGTGGGATGGTGTTGGTGATCGATCACTTTTAGGTTCCGATCTTATCAGAGATTCCTAAGAGAAAGTCAAGCTGATTCGGGATAGACTCAAGATAGCACAGTCGAGACAAAAGAGTTATGCCGACAGTAAACGCAAGGAAGTAACTTACGAAGCGGGAGACCGAGCATATCTTCGTGTGTCTCCACTTCGTGGAATCAAGAGGTTTGGTGTCAAAGGAAAGTTAGCACCCCGATTCATCGGCCCGTACAAAATTCTCGAACGTCGTGGAGAAGTTGCTTACAAGTTGGAATTGCCGGAAGGATTGTCCGGAGTTCATGATGTTTTCCATGTTTCTCAGCTGAAGAAGTGTCATGCCGACATGGCCGATATTCCGTTGAGAGACACAGTGCCCCTAGAGGCCATACAGCTTGACAAAGTGATCGACTTATAAGGAGAAACCCGTCCGAATTCTCGAGATCTGCGAGCGAGTCACCCGCAGCAAGATCATCAAGTTTTGCAAGGTCTTGTGGAGTCACCACTCAAGAGGAAGCCACCGGGGGCGAGAAGAAGACCTTCTTCGAGACCACCGCACCTATTTGTTAGCCAACCCGAATCTCGAGGGCTAGATTCATCTTAAGGTGGGTAGGTTTGTAACATCCCAAATTTCCTATTTGGAATGTTTTACAATTATAGCTAAGCATCTATGCATTCTGTTTGAATTTGAGTGCCATTTGTAGTTTCAGAGGATTTTGACTTTTGGTATTTGAATTCAAATTTTGGCAAGTGGATCATTTCAAAAACTATGCCTGATAAATACTTGAGAAAAAGTATGAGAGGAGTAAACATGACACTCCAAAAATATCAGAGGAAAACACTGCCAAAAGTTTTGAACTCAAACTTGAGTTTATTTGAAATTTGAAAAAAATGAATTTTTATAAACTTTGGATTTTGCCCCTGGAAAAATGTTCAAATGATAGGGAATATTCCCCTGATCATTTTGGTATATATATGTCCTATATAAAATATTTATAGTTTATATATTATATCTGTTTTTGTTTTTCAAAAAAATAAAATTTTGAAAAAAGGAAAATGCCCAGCACCGGCCAGCCGACTAGCCAGCCAAAGACTGGCGACCCACCCAGTGCCCACGAACCCCCGATAGCGGTCGAGCCAGCCCAATGAGCTAGCCCGCGCCCCTCGCGCCGAAACCGTTGGTCGATCGACCGACCGAGCCCCCGCTCTCTCTCCCATCGCCAAAGGGGCCCCACCTCCCTCAACCCCTCGCCCACGCCACAGCCGCCGGCCACGGAGATCCCGAGATCTCCGGATCTCACCGATCCTCCCGATTCACCCCTCGCCCAAGCCGAGGCGCCCCTATATAAACCCCTCCCGCACCCCATTCCCCCTCGCCCCTCACGGACCCCTCTCCCAGACGCGCTCACGGAGCCCGAGCACGCCCCGCCGTCGCCCTAGCCCACCCCGATCTCGCCGGACTCCAACAGACGGACCCCCTCGTCGCGCCGCACCCGCCGGAGCACCCCGCCGTCGCCCCCGATCACCGGAGACGTCGACGCACTCGCCGCTCGAGCCGCCGCCGCCGTCGAACTCCGGTACGTCGCCGGAGTTTCTCTCCCCCGTCCGATCTAATCTCGACGGTCTAGATTAGAACCCCCGAAGGGGTATGCTCTTTTAAATAAAACCGGGTTTTATTCCGGTTAGTTCCGGTTTAGGTTAGTTAGGTTTTTTTTTATTAGACCGGCCCGATTCGTTTAACCCTAGGGCCCGTTTTAGTTAAGTTACGCTCAGTGCATTAGTTAGGCCCATTAGGCCATTTTTCTTTATTTTCGTTTTTCTGTTTTAACAGAATAGTTCCAGATTTGAAAAAATTCATATCTTTTATTCTACTTAATATTTTTAGGTGATTCTTTTTTTGTTGGTTTGCAAATTTCTTATAGTTTCTGTAGAAAATATAATTAGCTATGTTAAAATTATTTAGAATTGCTTTATTTTAATTTTAGTCAGAATAGTAAATCTGTTATAAAATGAGTTAGGAAAATTATTTTATATGATTCTTTTTGTCCCAACTTTGTTTTGACATTGCCTAACCGTAGGAATTAATTTGGGCATTTTAGGATTAATAAAAAATTAGTTTCTAGCAGATTCATGTTATTCTTAATTAATTAACTAGCTACTGTTTTCCTATTATTTTAATTAGCAAATAAATTTATTTTTCACATGTGATAGATTATTCTAGGTTAGTTTCTGTCACTTTAGAGCATGAACTTTTATTTACATTAAATAAAACTTTTATTTTATTTTTCTTATTAGAAATTGCTTTAGGCCTAATAGGAGTTTCATAATTGATTTTAAATTGATTCTTTTTGCTCCTAGTTGCTTAATGCATTCCTTTCGTTAAGTTAACATAAACCCATGGTTAGGTTATGTTAAGGAAATTTTATTATGTAAAACTATTTTAGTTGTTGCTTGAAGTAGGAAAAACTTTGAGTTGGATTTCTTCGAGTTTTCCCTTGGGTTTTTGTTTCGTTTGTTTTGGTGTGTTATGTTACTATGGTATTGTGTTAAGTGATCATATGCTATATGCTTATTGTGATTATTGTTTGTCATCGGTAGAATTTCGGGAGTGAAGCTTGCTACTCTGAGTCCTTAGCTTACGAAGATCGTCGAGAAGGCAAGTCATTGATCATACTTTTCAATACCTATGATTTTATTGCATTAGAATTATACCTCCCCCACCATGCATGCAGTAGGTGAAATTTTGAAGTTATTGTTCTTGAGTAGTATCATGTGGTAGGATGAACGAATTCCCCTTGTTACCATGACCCGGGACGTAGTAGTTTAATTTTGCTATGCTCATAGACGGGATTGGTTGAGTGAATTCATAAGAAAGATGTGAGAGTCAAGATGATGACAACCCCATGAACTTCAAGATCAAGATGGACTTCGAAATTCACTACTGGGTGGAGGACGATTGACGGGCACCCTGGAGAACCCAGTGGTTGGCCGGGATGCATGGAGAAGTGCCATGACATCTTGGAAAGCTTCACCCAGCCACGAAGAGGCGGATGGATGCCCCATTGACCGGAAGCTTACTGTGCAGCCGCAAGCCATTATGGGCTCTGGCTGGGTCAACCCTAGTTGTGACGCTGGCTTGGACGGTACTACGAGATGTAGAAGAACGGTAGGATTGGATGGGTACCGGCGGTGGCGGAAGAACTCTTCGGAAGACCCTGTTTCATTCATCCCGTCTTCAAACACCATGAAGTGCGAAGACTAAAATGGAGGGAATGATTCTTGCGGGTAAAGTGCGCAAACCTCTGCAGAGTTAAAGATCTAATCGATTAGCCGTGTCCCCGGTTACGGACAATTTGAGCCTCTGGAACTTGGAAGTATTCAGAAATCTCAACACTAAAACTAATAAATTAATTTGAGGGGGTTATGACTTAATAATTTGGGAATGAGACATTGGTTGGCGGAACCATCTCAATAACTACCAACAATTTTGTAGTATTTTTGCAAGCAAGTCCACTGTAGTAGGGAAAAACTGGCTTTCCGCAAAATGATGAAACTTAGAGCCCCACAGCCAAATTGCATATAGTGATAGTAATTTTTATTGTTATTCTCTTCATGACTTGCCAGCATATTCAAAATGCTGACCTACATGGCTGCAACGTCTTATGTTGCAGAGGAGTATTCCGATCAGGATTGAGGCTCCGCTCCGCGCTTGGCGATTGCCCTATGGAGTCGGATGGACTCGCTATTTCGTCTACGCTTCCGCAGCTTTACTAGTTTATTTCTCATGAGTTCGCCTTCGGCCAAATTTATTATCTTGTAATAAAGACTCTATATGAGAATCGTGTAATAAATTCAGGTGTGATTGAACTTTGATTATTTCATCGATGTACTATGAGTACCAGCATGATCTTAGGATGGTACAAACACAGAGGCTTGACCGAATTTGGGTCAGGTCGCTACATCGTGTTTGGACGTCATTTGGTATGGTTTTTCTATGAAACAAAAAAACATGCAGAAAACAAAAACTGCCACTGGGCACTAAATTAATAGGTTAGTTTATTAAAAAAATATAAAGCGCACAAAAATAATAATATAATAGCATTAAACAATCAAAAATTATAAATACATTGGAGACATATCACCATGCATCGTAACAGGTGCCTGGCGTGCACTGGAGGGAGCTAGGGGTGCGACACAGCGGTTCTGCATGCGACCTCGGCTGCCAGCAAGAGGCAGGCCGCACTCGCGCATGAGCGCTGACTCTATGTGGGCCATGAATTTTGGGAAAAGAGTTGGGCCCACGAGGGGCATACCCGGGGGAACGTGGTCTCTGAAAATTGTTCTTCTTTCGATCTTCTGTGGCTCCGGTTGGTTCAGCCATGTTGATGTCTTGGAGTGTCCCTGCCAATGAGGCCACTGTCCGTCGTACGCATGAAGGTTCGTGGGACCCCGGTGTTCACGACACCGACAATATGTGTCATTCATGATAATAAATAAGACTATTATAATACCAACCTATGAATACTATCGCTGTGAAGATAGTATAATGCACTACTATCTTATGCATGATACTTATGCATGTTTGCCTAAAGGCTGGTCAAAGATTGCATTCTTTGTTTTAATATATGGTACTTTTCATTATGACCAGCCTAAGGGCATTTTCAACACCGTGTGTCAAAACATCTCTAAATGTTCGGACTGTGTGGTCCAGACACTTTTTTCTCTCCATGGCAATGCATCAAATTTCCGTTGACCAGTTCGGATGTCTGAATTCCCATAAATCCAAACCCATGTGTCCTCACAATCCATGTGTTTTATACTCTAGATTTTTTTGGTCCATACCGTTGTCCGTATTTGATGTCTTCGTAATGCATACGATTGAGTGACCGGTTCTCCTACCACTGTTCACAGACATATCGAGACGTGTCCGAGAATATATTTGGTGTGTCCATTTTAAGATACAACGTTGGAGATGCCCTAAGAGCAACTCTAATGGGGCGACCCATTTCGTCCGCTGCCGTCCATTTGGGTCAGGGCGGACAGAAAAGTCGGCCCAACGCGCCTACCCAAATGGACGTGCGTTCGCATTCGTCCGCCTACCGACCCATTCCTGGCCCATTTTTAGCCGGATTTGCGTCAGCGCGGACACAAGACGGATGCGCGCGCTCACCCTCTTTCCTCCTCGGGCCCGCTGGTCGGTGGCACATTAGCCTCCCCATCCAACAACACATCCTCGCCTGCCTGCTTCGTCACCGACGTCGCCTGCCATTTTTCCCGATAGAAAAAGGATACATAGATAGTTCTAGCATAGACAGGCAAAAGAAAAGATCAACTACTCGTCGTTTTCTGGCACTGACTTGGTAATGTCCTCCTCCGACGTCTGAATGTAGGCGTCATCATACCGCTCGTCCTTAGAGTCCCAGACGACGCTTCTTCTAGCTTCAGGTTCAATTGAGCGGCCTGCTTCCGTGCACGCTTGTCCTCTAGATAGGCGGCTCGCTCCGTCCTCCTTGCCTCCCTCTCTGTCCTCCTTTGCTTGTAGAACTGGTGCTCATCGACGATGTCCTGCGGGAAGTGTTCGCACCACACCACCATGGCTTCCACGTCCATCTCAGCGATGGCGAGGCGACGCTGCCGCTTCTGGTGGTCACGACGATCCTCGTCGGTGAAAAGGCGCGGGAGAGGCGCGAGATCCTGCGCCCGCAGGCTCGACACGTCGGGAAAATTCATCTCCCGGCAAGGCCTCAAGAGGCGCCATGCCACCGCGTCGTGCGCGCGGGCCGCCTCCTCTGTGGTGTCGAAGGTGCCGAGAATGAGGCATTTCTCGCCAAACCAGATCTCGGAGGAGAAGGCGCCAGAGCGGCGCTCGCGGACTCCGCGAAAATCCGAAGCGCCCAGGCGGCGCATAGACATGGTGGCTTAGAGGCAGCAAGGCTAGTTAGAGGGGTGAGGGAGTCCTGGATTAGGGGGTCCTCGGATAGCCGAACTATATCCTTTAGCCGGACTGTAGGACTATGAAGATACAAGATTGAAGACTTCGTCCCGTGTCCGGATGGGACTCTCCTTGGCGTGGAAGGTAAGCTTGGCAATACGGATATGTAGATCTCCTCCCTTGTAACCGACTATGTGTAACCCTAGCCCCCTCCGGTGTCTATATAAACCGGAGAGTTTAGTCCATAGGACAACAACAATCATACCATAGGCTAGCTTTTAGGGTTTAGCCTCTACGATCTCGTGGTAGATCAACTCTTGTAATACTCATATCATCAAGATCAATCAAGCAGGAAGTAGGGTATTACCTCCATCGAGAGGGCCCGAACCTGGGTAAACATCGTGTCCCCCGCCTCCTGTTACCATCCGCCTTAGACGCACAGTTTGGGACCCCCTACCCGAGATCCGCCGGTTTTGACACTGACATTGGTGCTTTCATTGAGAGTTCCACTGTGCCGTCGCGTAAGGCTTGATGGCTCCTTCAATCATCGGCAACGATGCGATCCAGGGTGAGGTTTTCCTCCTCGGACAGATCTTCGTATTCGGCGGCTTCGTACTGCGGGCCAACTCGTTTGGCCATCTGGAGCAGATCGAGAGCTACGCCCCTGGCCATCAGGTCTGGTTTGGAAACTTGAACTATAATGCCGACATCCGCGGAGACTTGATCTTCGACGGATTCGAGCTCATGTTAGGTGCGCCGCACAATCACGACGAGCATGACTTAACTCTGTCGTCGGACAGTGTTCGGGAGATCACACCTGCAACCACTCCGGCCCTCAATCCAGAACAAATTGCGCCATCTGAGGACGGGTGGATGGACCCCGCCACAGAGGCCGCTTACTCAGTGGCGACAGAGCCGAATACTGACTTCACCTCCTACGAGACCCGCGTTGCCGAACCATTGGATTCATCCCCAGCCATGGGCTCTGAGCCGCCTGCGTTCGTGCCTATCGAATCCGATTGGGCACTGATCATGGAGTTTACCTCCGCGGATATCTTTCAGCACTCGCCCTTCGGCGACGTGCTAAAATCGTTGAGGTCTCTCTCTCTCTCTGTCAGGAGACCCTTGGCCGAACTATGTCCGGCTAGAATGGGATGCGGACGGCGAAGAAATTCGCTCCCCACCCACCACCCACTTCGTAGCCACTTTCGACGATTTAACCGACATGCTCGACTTCGGCTCCGAAGACATCGACGGTATGAAAGACGATGCAGGATACGAACAAGAACCAGTGCCAACAGGGCGCTGGACTGCCACCTCATCGTATGACATATACATGGTGAACACCCCCAAAGAAGGCGATGGCGATAAGACAGCGGAGGATAACCCCTCCAAGAAGCAATCCAAGCACCGACGTCAGCGGCGCTGCTCTAAGTCCTGCCATAGCGAAAGCAGCGATACCGACACAAGAGACAATAATGCTCTAGATAGTGCCGAAGACGACGACAATCCCCTCCAGCCAAACCTCGAGCCGGAGGATGAACAGGCTAGTCCGCCGGAACAGGCAGCAGACGGAGAATCAGAGGATGACAATTACATGCCTCTCTTCGAAGACGAGGTGAGCCTCGGCGACGGAGAATTTATCATGCCTGAGGATCCCGTCGAGCATGAGCGCTTCAAGCGCCGGCTTATAGCCACAGCAAACAGCCTGAAGAAAAAGCAACAACAGCTTCGAGCTGATCAAGATCTGCTAGCGGACAGATGGACTGAAGTCCTTGCGGTCGAGGAATACGAACTCTAACGCCCACCCAAGAGTTACCCAAAGCGCAGGTTGCTACCCCAACTGGAGGAGGAAGCATCAGAACCCACCTTACCAGCGTATGATGCGGCTGATCGGCCACCTCGTGGCCGAGACAGAGGGGCATATCAGCCCGAAGTCCAGCCCGCACCCTGTCGCCAGACAAACAAAAACACCAAGGCCCGGGGCAACACGCGGGACCTGCGAGACGTATTGGAAAACAAAGCAGGACATACAAGATCGATCTATGGATCATGGGGTCACGCCCCAACGCGTGACGGTGATCGTCACGCCGGATACACTAAAAGCAAGTCCGGCCGGGCCGAATACAGCAGACAAGACTCGTATGAACTGTGTCGTGACATAGCCTGGCACAGAGGCGCCCCCCCCCCCTATGCTTCACCGATGAAGTAATGGAAATAAATTCCCAAAAGGGTTTAAACCCGTGAACATTGAATCATATGATGGTACTACAGACCCCGCGGTATGAATAGAAGATTTCTTCCTCCACATTCATATGGCCCGCGGGGATGATCTACACACCATCAAGTACCTCCCGCTAAAACTCTAAGGGCCGGCTCGGCATTGGCTGAATAGCTTGCCGGCAAACTCCATCAGAAGTTGGGAGAGCCTGGCAGATGCATTCCTGGACAATTTCTAGGGCACTTGTAATGCGATCGCGAATCTTGATGATTTAAGTCATATAACTCAGCAGCCAGGGGAATCGGCCAGGAAATTCTGGACCCGGTTCCTAACTAAGAAGAACCAAATTGTTGACTGTCTGGATGCAGAGGCCTTAGCGGCATTTAAGCATAACATCCGTGACGAGTGGCTCGCCCGGCACCTCGGTCAAGAGAAGCCAAAATCCATGGCAGCCGTCACAACACCTATGACCCGCTTTTATGCGGGCGAAGATAGCTGGTTGGCTCGTAGTAACAACACAGCAAGCAAAACCTGGCTCATCAGAGGCTAGGGATAGCAATGGCAAACCACGAGGCAACAAACACAAGCGCTGCAAACATGGTGAAAATGCCGAAGATACGACAGTTAATGCCGGGTTTAGTGGCTCAAAGTTCGGTCAGCGGAAAGGGCCCCTCAAAAATAACAATTCGGATCCGTCTAGTCTGGACCGCATACTCGATCGTCAATGCCAAATTCATGGCACCCCAGGGATGCCAGCCACCCATACTAACGGAGAATGATGGGTCTTCAAACAAGCCGGCAGGGCAGGCGCCAAAAACAATAAAGGGGGGTCTCAAAGCAATGATGGCGACGAAGAGCCCAGATCACCGAACACAGGAGGGCAAAAGAAATTTCCCCCACAAATCAAAACGGTGAACGTGGTAAAAACCACCCAAATTCCCAAACCAGACCCGACACGCACCCCTAGGGATGCCGACTTAACGGAACCAGCCGTCCCACGATATAAACTAGGGCCGATCACCTTCAACCACACAGATCGTCCGGTCAACGCCAATCAGGGCAATCCAGCCGCACTAGTCCTTGACCCAATAATTAACGGGTTCCGCCTCACACAAGTCCTTATGGACAGAGGCAGCAGTCTAAACCTGCTTTATCAGGACACGGTGCGCAAGATGGGCATCGATCATTCGATGATCAAACCCACTACAGCCACATTCAAAGGCATTATACCAGGTGTGGAAGCCAGTTGTACATGCTCCATTGCCCTCGAGGTAGTCTTCGGATCACCGGACAATTACCGCACCGAAGAGTTAACCTTCGAAATCGTCCCCTTCCGCAGTGATTATCAGGCACTGCTCGGACGAACCACGTTCGCTCGATTTAACGTGGTGCCACATTACGCCTACCGTAAGCTCAAGATGCTCGGTCCACGCGGCGTGATCACAGTTAAGGGCAAGGCCGACCTTTCCTCCGGCAGCAATAAGTACACCGCTGCCTTAACAGCAGAAGCGATGAGCAGCACCTTGCAGCCGAACCTCGAGTCGACGGCCAGGCTCCCGGATACCACCAAAGGACTTCGAACTACTTCGCAGCAGCATAGCCTGGCTCGTCCAGAGCTCAATTAAACACTCCGCCGAAGGCCAAGATAGGCCGCATACAGCGCTAAACCACTCTCCGGCAAACAAACATTTCTTACATTTCATTTCCAGGCTCACCTTTGCGTTGACCAGGACGGGCAATATGGAGGCAGCTCGAACGCGCGAGGGAATCCTTAGATGTTCCCCACGATGACCATCCGACTATACTACGGATCCGCACGCAGCTTCGTCCTCCCTAGTCTCAGCAGGTGCCACAGTCATATTTCTTTTCCATTATTACCTGTCTTATACGCATCGACGTACTATTCAAATAAAATATGTGGATTTGTATGACGCTTCTCTGCCGTCATTTCTTATTAAAACTCTTTTGTCAAGTGGCATCCGTACGCCGCGATATGCCTTTAAACGTGTCAGGGGCTTCGTTTTACCCACAGTACGGCAATAAAGTCCAAACACCTTCGTGGAAGTTCGGCACCCCGAACTTATAACATTATATGCATCAGCTCCGAATCATGTCTTGGGTCAATAGTTGGGTTCGCCCGGCTCCCATGTTTTGGTACCTTACGTTCCGCTATATCGGCTAAGGTAGCACTGGGAGAACTACTGCGATTGTGTCCCGGTTCTTCCGTATGAGCACCTCAGTAGAGAAAGCCGAAAACTGACTGTCATGATACGGCGAGAGCTGGTCAGCTGTTCGAGAGGTCATAAAATCTTTAAGGATTTCTCCCGCATAATGCCATAACCAATGCAACGTGCGATGGATCGGTTTTTTCTCCGATCAGGCGCTTATAGAGCCCGTAGTACGGTATTCCGAACACCAGGGGCTGCGCATACCTTACTAAAGCTCCTATGGCTAAGTGAGAGTGATAAAGCCCTATAGTCTGATTGCCTGGTTCGTTGTGCTGAGCACCTCCTTCGAAGGACCCAAAACTGGGATAAAGAGTGCTCAGGTTTATCCCAAACACCCCCATACTTCTTACGTGGGGGCAGAAGCCGACGACTGGCCAGCTCTCAGGTTTAACATATAAAACGGCCGCACAGGAGGGTAAACTTTTATATAACAGGAAATAAATAGTATAAATGACCCTGTTCAGACATTTACAAAGGATGACATGATTCGCATTCATGGAAATATAATGTCCTTGGTGCATAGCTCCGCTGCAAGGTAGGATCCTTTAAGGACATTTTCATAATATAATTCGGGCTTGCGGTGCTCCTTCCCCTCTGGCGGCCCCTCGGTCATCAGCTTCTCAGCATCCATCTTCCCCCAATGCACCTTTGCGCGGGCGAAGGCCATTCGCGCACCCTCTATGTAGACCGACCGCTTGATGACATCAAGTCGGGGGCAAGCGCTTACAAGCCGCTTCACGAGCCCGAAGTAGTTGCTTGGAATCGGCTCAGCGGGCCATAGCTGGATAATCAAATCCTTCATGGCTAGTTCCGCCGCCTTATGCAGTTCGATCAGCTGTTTCAGTTGATCGGCAAAAGGCACTGGATAATTCGGTGCCAAATACTGCGACCAGAAGAGCTTATCCGCAGTGTTCCTTTCTTCGGCCCGGTAGAATTGGGCGGCATCCACAATGCTGCGGGGCAGCTCCGCAAACACCCCAGGAGAAATTCGAATTCAAAATCAGAAACATAATCTTATCCTCAAGAACTTGCTTTACAAGGAAAAAGCCTTACCCATCGCGATCTTCCTCGCCTCTTGGATCCCCTACAGGGCACTTTGGGTTTCCCCCCGGGCATCGCTCGCGGCCTGATGCGCCTTGGTGAGTTCAGATTCTTTCTCCGTTAAACTTTGCTCCAAGGTCTCGCATTTCTTCATGGCCTATTGCAGCTCCTGCTCAGCTTTAATAACCCTGGCCTCGCACTTCTCGCGGAGGGCCTTCTCTGCGGCTGCCTTTTCCTCGGCCTTGGCCACAACCTTCTTAAGAGCCTCGACTTCGGTCATCATCCCTAGAGAAAATCAGGGAACATATTCTATAATACTGGAAATTTGATCGCACTAAACGCGAACAAGACTTGTGCATACCCTGTTTATCTCCCAAATGCATTTTCAACCGGCCAAGTTCTTCTTCGGCCCGCTCCAGACTTTGATTCAGTCCGGAGATTTCCGCAGTATGGGAGGCAACAGCCGCTATAGACGCCTGCTTATAACAGAAGAGAAATAGATGTCATTCAATGAGTCTTCCTGCGAACATAAATTTGATCCTCTGTCTGGTTTCTTCTTTCATCGAACAGTGTATCAGGGGCTACTATCCATACTATGACACTCTTCGAAAAACATACCTCAAAACCTTTTATAAGGCCGATACAGGCTCCATTCAGTCCACTCTCAGCAGAATGAATCTTCTCAATCACCGCACCCATAAGGGCACGGTGTTCATCGACGATGGAGGCGCTCTTCAGCGCCACCAACAAAGCATCCGACGCCTCTGGTTGGACAGAGGTTGCCGGTATACCCCCTCCAGCTGAGAGAGGCTGCCTGCTTGATTATGGAGCCGTATTGGTCTCTGGAACTGCATCCGGCTGGGAGCCGAATTCAAGATGGCCCCTGCCGTCAGCTCCCATGGGAATTTGCTCCCCCATGTGTTCGGCCCCTGAAGTTTGACCTCCAGGCGCCGCCTTCACGGTCTTTCCCTCTCCTCCTTGGCCGGGGTCCCTCTGGGACGAAGCCTCGGTGGTATTCACCTATTCGAAGGAAGGGGCCTTCGGGGGCGTCCCGCTTTCCATAGCATCCAAGCTCAGCGAATCTTGTAATGAGGATTGTTCGGTACGGGACCTCGCCGGACTACAAAACATATGGCTCAGGTTAAAATATTACGCCATGAGGAGTCTGGACGCGTAAACGTGTTTGGACTGTATATACTCATGGGTTCACCAGGGGCTGGGCCCTGGGATCCCACGTCGGGCCGCTGTCGGCGGCGGCAGTGGACTCCTCCGGAAGAGGAGCTTTTCCCCTTTTGGGCGACTCGGCCTCCAAGTGTGTGGAGGCCATCCTCTTCTTTCTTTCCCCCGTAGGGGATTCATCTTCTTCCTCCTCCTCGTCCTCTTCGAAGGCGGAACGTGCATCAGAGCCTTCGGATATTGTATCCGAAGTGCCGCGGTGACGAAGGCCTACCCGGGTCTTCTTGGCCCCCTTCTCGGCCGTCTTCTTCGGCACCTTGTAAGGCGCCGGGACCTGCATCTTCGTCAGAAGTGGGACGGCCAGTTCTTCGGGCAGCGGGGCCGGACAATGGATCCGCTCCACCTTCTTCGTCCAGCCCTAGGAGGATTATGGAAAACACATTAAGCGCTTCCCTTGGGTTATGCGGACATAAAACGTGATTACTTTCCGAACTTGCAGGGCGGGATAGTTGGTACCCGCTGTCTTCGGCGGAGTCCGGCCATGATTTGCTGGACTTGAAAAGCACCTTCCAGATGTCCTTGTGCGAGGAGCCGAAAAGCTCTTGCAAGGTTTGGTGCTTGGCCGGATCGAATTCCCATAGATTGCAAGTCCGGAGTTGACAAGGCAGGATCCGGCGAACTAACATCACCTAGACTACATTGACGAGTTCAATGTTCTTGTCTCCCAAATATTTAACGCGCGTCTGGAGCATTGACAATTCGTCGGAGAGGACCAGTTCAGGCCCTTATTGACCCAGGATGTAAGCCGTAGGGGGGCACCAGATCGAAACTCGGGAGTAGCGGCCCATTCCGTGTCGCGCGGCTCGGTAATGTAAAACCACTGCTGTTGCCACTCCTTGACGGAATCGTTAAAGGTGCCTGTTGTCCATGTAACGTTGGGCATCTTGCTCACCATAGCACCCCCGCACTCGGCGTGCTCGCCACTCACTACCTTGGGCTTCACATTAAAAATCTTCAGCGATAAGCCAAAATGTGGCGAGATGCGGAGAAAAGCCTCGCACAAGACAATGAATGTCGAGATGTTGAGGAAGGAATTAGGGGACAGATCGTGAAGATCGATCCCATAATAATACATGATGCCGCGAACGAACGGGTGGAGGGGAAACCTGTAACGCCCCGGATTCGATGCGCCAGGTGTCTTCCAGTTATTCGCCGTCTTTGCCATGTCATTTGCTTGCGTGTTGCACTTTTCCATGTCATCATCTGCATTTTATATCATGTCATCATGTGCATCGCATTTGCATACGTGTTCGTCTCATGCATCCGAGCATTTTCCCCGTTGTCCGTTTTGCAATCCGGCACTCCTATGTCTCCCGGCGCCCCCTTTTACCTCTTTTCGTGTGCGGGTATTAAATGTTCTCGGAATGGGATGCAACTTGGCATGCGGTCTTATTATAGTGTAGACAGAGCGCCTGTCAAGTTTCGTCGCATTCGGAGTCCGTTTGACTGCCCAACCGTTAAGCATATAGCGATACTGCTTGCGGTACCTTCGTCAGACGTTCGGTCTCGAAACTGCTGTCAGACCTCTCTCTCTTCTCAGCCCAATGCATTCTACACAGCCCTCCTGCAGCCCACTAATCCTCCTAGGCCAGTCTAACTCCCCCTCCGACCGGAACTGTTCGATTGCGATCGGAGGGCTCCGAGACCCCCTCCTAACCCCTCAAATCCTAGCCCCACCTATAAATGGAAGCTTCCCTTCCATTTTTGGCAGCAGCACAACCTCCCGGCCGCAGCCACCCCTCCTCCTCGGAATCAGCGCCGCCTCCTCCATTTCCGCACCCCCAGCCTCCTCTCGCCACTTGGCGCCACCGCCTGACCCAGCGCCGCCGTCCCGCTGCTGGAGCCACTCAAGCCCCGCCACGTCGCCTCCCTCAGATCCCTACTTCCCAGCGGCCCTGCCAGTCCATCAGGCCCCTTGGCTCCCTTTGAGCCTGTTCGCCGCTGAAGCGCCCATGAGCCCAGCTCCGTCCTCCCGCTCGATCCCGAGCGGATCGAGACCGCCGCCTCATGCCTCCTGCCTGCCTCCCTTGGCGACCGGCAGCCCTCCCGAGCCCAAGAGGCCAGCGCCGTCCGCCCGCTCTCCCTTCCTCTACTCTCCTTCCTCCTCTAACCCCCTCTCCCTCTGCTGCACCACCGCCATGGCCTCCATGGAGCTCGCCGCCGCTGCGAGTCGCGGGCGCCAGGGCCCTCCAACTTCCTCCCGCGGCCGAATCCGGCGACCGCCGCCGCGGATCCGCCCTTCCCGGCCGCCCCTGGCCTTCTCCGCCACCTCCGCCGAGCTCCGTCGCCGGTGCGGCCATGGCCGATTGGGAGGAGCCCCGATCCGCCTTGCCGTTGACCGGCCACGTGGGCCGCGCTCCCCCCTCATGGGCCACGGCCCAGTTGCCCCGGCCCAGCGCCCCGTTCGGCCTGCCTCCTCCTTCGTCTTCCTAGGCCAGGCCCATGGTGAGAAGCCCGCCTAAACCCCGCCCCGTGCGCTGAATAGTTATATCATGCTCATATGGTTTTTTTCCAGAAAAATGACTAAGTCCCGAATCTGCAGTAATTTTATTGCATTTTCATCGCATCATAACTCTGTGCATGTAGCTCCGTTTCGTGCGTGTAATATGTCAAAATGTTCGTCTCGAAGAGTAGATCATTTCATCTCATTGCATCATTTTCATTTGAGCTCATCTTGATGCCCTAAATGCTGTTGGAAGAGTGCTATGTGATGTTAGTTTCTGTTTCTTAACAGAACATGCACTTTTGTCATTTTTGCCATGATTGATGTGTGCACCCTATGAACTGGAGTCCTACATGTGTTTTGTAATATGCCATGCCATCTTTCCAGGGGTATATGCCATGTATTTTTGTGATCTATGTGGTGACTAGCACAAGCATGCAAACTAGGCTTCCTGATGTTGCTGATTTCAGCCCTGTTTTGCTGATATTTTGATGCCATGTTAACTTGATGCTACCGAGAGATCCATGCATATTTTGAGATACTTCACTAAGGATGTTTTGTTCTACATGTCTTGCTCTATCCATCCATGCCCTTGTTTGCAATTATGGAGTAGTCTAGCTTGAGTCAATCGAGCTCTACTTTTGCTATAAAATGTTCCTGGCAGATTGTTTACATGTTATTCAATTTTGCCAAGGTTGTTGTAGTTGATCCTTGCATGCTATGATGTTGTTCTTGCCATGTATAGCTTCTATGCCATGTCTTCTTACTGTTGGTTGCCTTGCCATGCCATGTATTGCTCTATGGTGCGTGGTGCAAGCTCACCAACATGCCTACTTATCGTTGTTCCTGCCATGTATGAATCTGTAATATAACTTGCCATGTTTACATGGGTGCTATCATATCTTCTGATCCTTTTTGGCTCATGGTCAGTAAGGGACTTTTGTTCTATGCAATTAGTAGATTCATGCCATGCCTTTGTTTGCCATGATAAGTTCCTGTAGCATGTTGTTTGATAGCTCTAAATATTGCAACTTTGATGTTATTTACGCCAATGCCCAAGCTGTTATTATTTGCAATCTTGCCATGTGTTTTTGAGCATGTTCTAGTTGTTTCTGGAGATAGCTCAGTGTTCATGTTTTGTAATGCTTTACCTGTACATCATGCCCATGCCTTTTGTTATTATGTTGAGGTCCTGTAGCATGTTGTTTTGATGCTTGCAATATGCCTACTTGCTGTTTTGGACAGATTGTTGTCATAACTTGTATAGGGTGTATGTGTTGAACCGTTGCTCCGTTTTGAGTGTGTTCTATATGAAACTTGCTTGTTTTTGCTCTTCTTCGTCTTCCTCTTCTTCCTCTTCTTCTTCCTCTTCTTCGTCTTCCTCTTCTTCTTCCTCTTCTTCTTCCTCTTCTTCGTCTTCCTCTTCTTCTTCTTCTTCTTCTCCTCCTCCTCCTCCTCCTCCTCTTCTTCTTCTTCTTCTTCTTCTTCTTCTTCTTCTTCTTCTTCTTCTTCTTCTTCTTCTTCTTCTTCTTCTTCTTCGTCTTCCTCTTCTTCTTCCTCTTCTTCTCCTCCTCCTCCTCCTCCTCCTCTTCTTCTTCTTCTTCTTCTTCTTCTTCTTCTTCTTCTTCTTCTTCTTCTTCTTCTTCTTCTTCTTCTTCTTCTTCTTCTTCTTCTTCTTCTTCTTCTTCTCCTCCTCCTCCTCCTCCTCCTGAATGTGTTGGTCTTGTATGCATCATCTCTTGCCATGAGTAGCCTCATCTAGATTTGTCATGCATCATGCTTGTTTTTGCATCATGTCTTGTTCATGTGTGGTGTGTTTACTATGTTGTGTGCTTCTTCTTGTTAGTTCCTGTTTCGTTGCGATCGTGAGGATTCGTTCGTCTACGCTTGGTTCGGCTTCTTCCGTTCATCTTCTTCATGGACTCGTTCTTCTTCCTTGCGGGATTTCAGGCAAGATGACCGCTACCCTGGATCTCACTACTATCATTGCTATGCTAGTTGCTTCGTTCTTTCGCTATGCTGCGCTACCTATCACTTGCTGCTCAAGCCATCCCAAATTGCCATGAACCTCTAACCTTTTGCACCCTTCCTAGAAAACCGTTGTTTGGCTATGTTACCGCTTTGCTCAGCCCCTCTTATAGCGTTGTTAGTTGCAGGTGAAGATGAAGTTTTGTTCCTTGTTGGAACATGGAGATGTTGTTCCTTGTTGGAACATGTTTACTTGTTGGGATATCACAATATATCTTATTTAATTAATGCATCTATATACTTGGTAAAGGGTGGAAGGATCAGCCTTATGCCTGGTGTTTTGTTCCACTCTTGCCGCCCTAGTTTCCGTCATATCAGTGTTATGTTCCCGGATTTTGCGTCCCTAACGCTGTCGGGTGATTTATGGGACCCCTTGACAGTTCGCTTTGAATAAGACTCGTCCAAGAAGCCCCAACATTGGTTTTACCATTTGCCTCACCATCACCTACATTTCCTTGGGAGTAATTAACCCAAGGGTCATCTTTATTCAGCCCCCGGGCGGTGCTTCTCTAAGTGCTGGCTGAACCGAACTACTGCGGGGCCACCTTGAGGCAACCCGAGGTTTGGTTTTACTCGTAGCTAGTCTCATCCGTGTTGCCACGAGCGAGATATGTGCAGCTCCTATCGGGATTGTCGGCGCATCGGGCGGCTTTGCTGGTCTTGTTTTATTGTTGTCGAAATGTCTTGTAGCCGGATTCGAGACTGATCGGGTCTTCCGGGAGAAGGAATATCCTTCGTTGATCGCGAGAGCTTATCATGGGCTAAGTTGGGACACCCCTGCAGGGTTTGAACTTTCGAAAGCCGTGCCCGCGGTTATGTGGCAGATGGGAATTTGTTAATGTCCGGTTATAGAAAACCCGAAGTTGATCTTAATTAAAATACACCAACCGTGTGCGTAACGTGAGTGTCTCTTTTCGGGTTGATCGAGAGGAGAACACGGTTTCGGGTTATGTCGGCGTAAGTAGGAGTTCAGGATCACTTCTTGATCATTACTAGTTGACGACCGTTCCTTTGTTTCTCTTCTCGCTCTCATCTGCGTTGGTTAGCCACCATATATGCTTAGTCGCTGCTGCAACCTCACCACTTTACCCCTTCCTTTCCCATTAAGCTTTGCTAGTCTTGATACCCATGGTAATGGGATTCTTTGAGTCCTCGTGGCTCACAGATTACTACACCACCGATTGCAGGTGCAGGTTTGCGATGATCATGGCGTGAGAGCGATGTTTGCTTGTATTGGAGTTCTTCTTACGCTTCTTCTTGATCGGGGATAGGTTCGTGTCGGCAGCACAGGCTAGCAGGAGGTGGATGTTGTTTGAGCTTCGTTTATGTTTCATCCGTAGTCGGATGTGGATCTTGTATATGATGTTGATGTATTCTTGTGGCATTCGTGCCTTATGTATGAATCCTATGTATTATGTAATGTTGATGTAATGATATCCACCTTGCTAAAGCGTTTCAATATCTGGTCTATCCTTGGTGGGACCTTGAGTTCCTTTTGGATAGGGTCGCATATTAGGCGTGTTCAAGTTAGTATCGAGCCTCGACCGACCCTAGGAGCCCCCTTGATTGATCGTGTAGTTTGGCCGTTGTCGAGTCTAGAAGAAAACTATTTTCATAGTCTAGTTATATCGGAGAGTAGGAATTCTTTTTACTCCTCTGCCCCTTCGTCGCTCTGGTGAGAAACATTAACGTAGGTGTTTTGAATTACTTCTCTTCCCCTTCAAATTTTTCTTTAGGATCACGCAGTTGGTTTTTCGATCATTGTTCCCCAGCTCTTTGCATCCGGTGCATTTCTCGTCAAGTCGACTCGACCCTCTTCATCTTTGGTTCAATCCTCAGTTCTTCCTCCGATGTCGTTGTTTTTCCTTGTCCGAAGTTGTCCTTGTTTTTCCCACCCGCCCTCCCTTCTTCCTCTCGGAACCGGAGTCCGTAATTGAGTATCCATCCTACTCGTGCGAAGTCTTTGCTTTCTTTCCTCAATGATTTCAACTGGTGTTTTCTCTTCAAGGTATTCGTCGGTTCCCCCTTCCAAGTTGTCTTTGTTTTCCCGCCCTCCCACCCTATTATTCCCGGAGTTCGAGTTTCTTCCGACCATCAATTTCATTCGTGTGGAGCCTCTTCAATCTTCCCTCAATTATTTCAATCGGTGAATTCTCGTCTCGTTCGTCATTCTTCATCTCTTTCTTTTTCCGGTGTTCTCAATCCAAGTTTTTTTCGGGTTAATCATATTCTTTTCCTTCGAAGTGTTCTCTTTGCTCGTTCGTCTCTCGCCAGTTTATCATTCCGGAGTTCGGAAGACATCTCAGGAGATTCGTCTGTGTTCCAATTAATTCGAGGTTGTCACCTCATTCAAATATTTCAGTTTTTCCGGTGCATCATCTATCTGTTCAACATCCCTTTCCAACGGTGTTTTTCTCTTCAGTGGGCCCTAACCCACAGGTCTTTTCCCAGGATCTTTCCTGACTCTTCTAATTTTCCCCGGAGCTATTCTCTAATTCTTTTCGGAGTTTGACGTAAGAATGAATTTCATCAGTCAGATGCCTTTCCAAGATTGATTTCAAATCATTTCATTGTTGGCTCAACCTCTTCGCTTTTCATTCTACCGGAGTATCTCAACAATTTTGGTGGTGGTTCTCGTCGTCATTCTCAACATTTGAAGACCGTCGTAGATTTTTCTCTTAAATCTTGTCCGTTCTATCAGAGATTCATGGTGCTAGCTCGATGTTATCCTATCTAATTGTTTCGAGTCATGCAAATTCTTTTCATCCATCCGGAGTATTTAAGGAGTTGTTTTGCCGTCTCGATCATCCAGAGGCCATCTTTTCGGAAGATTTCTTCATTCCAAGTTTTCGAAGTCGTTCTCCAATTATTCTATATCCGTGCCCCTTCGTTCGTCTCAATATTCTTCCGGTGCTGCGTTCAAGCATTCGTTAATCAGTTCGCGATCTCTTCGATCTCTTTTCTCTAAATTCCCTCAAGTATCTCCATGCTTCTCTAATTCTTCCCGGTGATTCATTCTCTTTCATCAGTCATTTTCGATTTCTTACGGTGGTTCTTTCAAGATTCTTTTTCCTTGATTATCATTTTAATCCATTCGTTCTTTCGAATCCTACCGGTGGTTCATGAAGACTTTCGCAAGTTTTGCGCCATATTTCCCTTAATCCTTTTCAAGAAGAATAAGTAGTATGCAAAATCCATTGCTTGTCATCAATTTAATTTGATGAAGGATAAGCATACAATAAATCTTATTCTTATTTCATCCAAGTGATTAATCCCTTCCTTCGGAGTTTGTTCTTGAGGAATAAATTCTAGTTCCAAGTATTTTCTTCTTTTCTTTTCCGGAGTTCAAATTTTCTCGGCCATTTCGTCGGAACCTCCATCTAATTCATCGCAGGCTCATCTTATTCTTTCTTCCTTCATTCTATCTCATCATCTTTTTTGTTACCGGAGTTTTTCATGGTGGTTCTTCATGATTTAATTCATTCTTCAAGAGTTCATCAAGATTTTGTTGGAGGAGTTCAAGTATCTTTCCTTCTTGCCTTCGAAGTGCAAATAATTCTTCATTTTCTTCTGAAGTGGATTTTTGCATTTCTCCGTTCTTCTCAGATATTTAATCTTTTCCGTTTGTGGTCGGTTATCACCTTATGATCTTGAGATGTTATCTATAAGTCCACGACAAGCTCATTCTTTTCGTTGTTGAATTTTCTCAACAACTCCATTCAATCTTTTCTTCTAATGTTGCTTTCTATTTCATTCGTGGCACAAGTTGTCAGATTCTTATCCGTTCTTTTCATTCAACTTTTTCAATTCTTTCCGGAGGTTTTGTGTCATGTCTTCATCAAGTATCATTCCATCCTCTCAAGTTCAGATTCTATTCCTTCCATGTTTCAGCCGGAGTGCTACCTAAATCCTTCAGTCTTATTCATTTCTTATCTCGTTCGAACCGGAGTTGTTTCTGAGTCTATCATGTTTCCATGAGCTTTTGATTCTCGTCATTCTCGTCGTTCCTCTCTTATTCTCGAGTGCTCTCGATTCTTTGCTTATTCTCTTGAGTTCTTTCTTCACCTCATCCTTTTTCCCTTCCGTCTCGGTCCTAAGATCTCGGGACGAGATCTCTTGTTAGTGGAGGAGTGTTGTAACGCCCCGGATTCGATGCGCCAGGTGTCTTCCAGTTATTCGCCGTCTTTGCCATGTCATTTGCTTGCGTGTTGCACTTTGCCATGTCATCATCTGCATTTTATATCATGTCATCATGTGCATCGCATTTGCATACGTGTTCGTCTCATGCATCCGAGCATTTTCCCCGTTGTCCGTTTTGCAATCCGGCACTCCTATGTCTCCCGGCGCCCCCTTTTACCTCTTTTCGTGTGCGGGTATTAAATGTTCTCGGAATGGGATGCAACTTGTCATGCGGTCTTATTATAGTGTAGACAGAGCGCCTGTCAAGTTTCGTCGCATTCGGAGTCCGTTTGACTGCCCAACCGTTAAGCATATAGCGGTACCGCTGCCGGTACCTTCGTCGGACGTTTCGGTCTCTGAAACTGCTGTCGGGCCTCTCTCTCTTCTCAGCCCAATGCATTCTACACAGCCCTCCTGCAGCCCACTAATCCCTCCTAGGCCCAGTCTAACTCCCCCCTCCGACCGGAACCGTTCGATTGCGATCGGAGGGCTCCGAGACCCCCTCCTAACCCCTCAAATCCTAGCCCCACCTATAAATGGAAGCTTCCCTTCCATTTTTGGCAGCAGCACAACCTCCCAGCCGCAGCCACCCCTCCTCCTCGGAATCAGCGCCGCCGCCTCCTCCATTATCGCACCCCCCCAGCCTCCTCTCGCCACTTGGCGCCACCGCCTGACGGCTGTGCCGTCGTCCCGCTGCTGGAGCCACTCAAGCCCCGCCACGTCGCCTCCTCAGATCCCTACTTCCAGCTGCCCTGCCAGTCCATCAGGCCCCCCTTGGCTCCCTTTGAGCCCGTTCACGCTGAAGCGCCATGAGAGCCCAGCTCCGTCCTCCCGCTCGATCCGAGCGGATCGAGACCGCCGCCTCATGCCTCCTGCCCCCATGGCGGACCCGGCAGCCCGCCGAGCCAGCGAGGCCAGCGCCGTCCGCCCGCTCTCCCTTCCTCTACTCTCCTTCCTCCTCTAACCCCCCTCTCCCTCTCTGCCCAGCCGCCATGGCCTCCATGGAGCTCGCCGCCGCTGCGAGTCGCGGGCGCCAGGGCCCTCCAACTTCCTCCCGCGGCCGAATCCGGCGACCGCCGCCGCGGATCCTCCCTTCCCGGCCGCCCCTGCCCTTCTCCGCCACCTCCGCCGAGCTCCGTCGCCGGTGCGGCCATGGCCGATTGGGAGGAGCCCCGATCCGCCCTGCCGTTGACCGGCCACGTGGGCCGCGCTCTCCCCTCATGGGCCACGGCCCAGTCGCCCCGGCCCAGCGCCCCGTTCGGCCTGCCTCCTCCTTCGTCTTCCTGGGCCAGGCCCATGGTGAGAAGCCCGCCTAAACCCCGCCCCGTGCGCTGAATAGTTATATCATGCTCATATGGTTTTTTTCCAGAAAAATGACTAAGTCCCGAATCTGCAGTAATTTTATTGCATTTTCATCGCATCATAACTCTGTGCATGTAGCTCCGTTTCGTGCGTGTAATATGTCAAAATGTTCGCCTCGAAGAGTAGATCATTTCATCTCATTGCATCATTTTCATTTGAGCTCATCTTGATGCCCTAAATGCTGTTGGAAGAGTGCTATGTGATGTTAGTTTCTGTTTCTTAACAGAACATGCACTTTTGTCATTTTTGCCATGATTGATGTGTGCACCCTATGAACTTGAGTCCTACATGTGTTTTGTAATATGCCATGCCATCTTTCCAGGGGTATATGCCATGTATTTTTGTGATCTATGTGGTGACTAGCACAAGCATGCAAACTAGGCTTCCTGATGTTGCTGATTTCAGCCCTGTTTTGCTGATATTTTGATGCCATGTTAACTTGATGCTACCGAGAGATCCATGCATATTTTGAGATACTTAAGTAAGGATGTTTTGTTCTACATGTCTTGCTCTATCCATCCATGCCCTTGTTTGCAATTATGGAGTAGTCTAGCTTGAGTCAATCGAGCTCTACTTTTGCTATAAAATGTTCCTGGCAGATTGTTTACATGTTATTCAATTTTGCCAAGGTTGTTGTAGTTGATCCTTGCATGCTATGATGTTGTTCTTGCCATGTATAGCTTCTATGCCATGTCTTCTTACTGTTGGTTGACTTGCCATGCCATGTATTGCTCTGTGGTGCGTGGTTCAAGCTCACCAACATGCCTACTTATCGTTGTTCCTGCCATGTATGAATCTGTAATATAACTTGCCATGTTTACATGGGTGCTATCATATCTTCTGATCCTTTTTGGCTCATGGTCAGTAAGGGACTTTTGTTCTATGCAATTAGTAGGTTCATGCCATGCCTTTGTTTGCCATGATAAGTTCCTGTAGCATGTTGTTTGATAGCTCTAAACATTGCAACTTTGATGTTATTTACGCCAATGCAAGCTGTTATTATTTGCAATCTTGCCATGTGTTTTTGAGCATGTTCTAGTTGTTTCTGGAGATAGCTCAGTGTTCATGTTTTGTAATGCTTTACCTGTACATCATGCCCATGCCTTTTGTTATTATGTTGAGGTCCTGTAGCATGTTGTTTTGATGCTTGCAATATGCCTACTTGCTGTTTTGGACAGATTGTTGTCATAACTTGTATAGGGTGTATGTGTTGAACCGTTGCTCCGTTTTGAGTGTGTTCTATATGAAACTTGCTTGTTTTTGCATGTAGCTTCATATTATCATGTTGCATCCTTGTTTTGAGGTGTTTGCTTGATGTTTGTATGCATTTTGCATCAATGCCATGCTTAACTTGTTTTGCTCATATCTTCTAGGCCGTAGCTCCGAATCTAATGAACTTTATATGTAACTTGACTAGAATTTCGTGTAGATCATCGTGGTGCATCTTAACTTGTTGTTTAACAACTTGAACATAAGGTTTATTCAGATCTGGACCAATTTCGAAATTGCATATGAGGACTTACCGGAATTGTTATATGTTGTTTCCGGCCTCATTTAAACTTGCTTTAATGTGTTGGTCTTGTATGCATCATCTCTTGCCATGAGTAGCCTCATCTAGATTTGTCATGCATCATGCTTGTTTTTGCATCATGTCTTGTTCATGTGTGGTGTGTTTACTATGTTGTGTGCTTCTTCTTGTTAGTTCCTGTTTCGTTGCGATCGTGAGGATTCGTTCGTCTACGCTTGGTTCGGCTTCTTCCGTTCATCTTCTTCATGGACTCGTTCTTCTTCCTTGCGGGATTTCAGGCAAGATGACCGCTACCCTGGATCTCACTACTATCATTGCTATGCTAGTTGCTTCGTTCTTTCGCTATGCTGCGCTACCTATCACTTGCTGCTCAAGCCATTCCAAATTGTCATGAACCTCTAACCTTTTGCACCCTTCCTAGCAAACCGTTGTTTGGCTATGTTACCGCTTTGCTTAGCCCCTCTTATAGCGTTGTTAGTTGCAGGTGAAGATGAAGTTTTGTTCCTTGTTGGAACATGGAGATGTTGTTCCTTGTTGGAACATGTTTACTTGTTGGGATATCACAATATATCTTATTTAATTAATGCATCTATATACTTGGTAAAGGGTGGAAGGCTCGGCCTTATGCCTGGTGTTTTGTTCCACTCTTGCCGCCCTAGTTTCCGTCATATCAGTGTTATGTTCCCGGATTTTGCGTCCCTAACGCGGTCGGGTGATTTATGGGACCCCTTGACAGTTCGCTTTGAATAAGACTCGTCCAAAGCAAGGCCCAACATTGGTTTTACCATTTGCCTCACCATCACCTACATTTCCTTGGGAGTAATTAACCCAAGGGTCATCTTTATTCAGCCCCCCCGGGGCCGTTGCTTCTCTAAGTCTTGGCTGAACCGAGCTACTGCTGGGGCCACCTTGAGGCAACCCGAGGTTTGGTTTTACTCGTAGCTAGTCTCATCCGGTGTTGCCACGAGAGCGAGATATGTGCTGCTCCTATCGGGATTGTCGGCGCATCAGGCGGCTTCTTTGGTCTTGTTTTATTCTTTGTCGAAATGTCTTGTAGCCGGATTCCGAGGCGATCGGGTCTTCCGGGAGAAGGAATATCCTTCGTTGATCGCGAGAGCTTATCATGGGCTAAGTTGGGACACCCTGCAGGGTTTGAACTTTCAAAGCCGTGCAGCGGTTATGTGGCAGATGGGAATTTGTTAATGTCCGGTTGCGAGAAAACCGAAGTTGATCTTAATTAAAATACACCAACCGTGTGCGTAACCGTGAGTGTCTCTTTTGGGGTTGATCGAGAGGAGAACACGGTTTCGGGTTATGTCGGCGTAAGTAGGAGTTCAGGATCACTTCTTGATCATTACTAGTTGACGACCGTTCCTTTGTTTCTCTTCTCGCTCTCATCTGCGTTGGTTAGCCACCATATATGCTTAGTCATTGCTGCAACCTCACCACTTTACCCCTTCCTTTCCCATTAAGCTTTGCTAGTCTTGATACCCATGGTAATGGGATTCTTTGAGTCCTCGTGGCTCACAGATTACTACACCACCGATGGCGGTACAGGTTTGCGATGATCATGGCGTGAGGCGATGTTTGCTTGTGTTGGAGTTCTTCTTACGCTTCTTCTTGATCGGGGATAGGTTCCAGGTCGGCAGCCTGGGCTAGCAGGGTGGATGTTGTTTGAGCTTCTGTTTATGTTTCATCCGTAGTCGGATGTGGATCTTGTATATGATGTTGATGTATTCTTGTGGCATTCGTGCCTTATGTATGAATCCCTATGTATTATGTAATGTTGATGTAATGATATCCACCTTGCTAAAGCGTTTCAATATGCGGGTCTATCCTTGGTGGGACCTTCGAGTTCCTTTTGGATAGGGTCGCATATTGGGCGTGACAAAACCCTAGCCCGCGGACAAAGTGAGGAAGGAATACAACCCTCTCGTGGGGTTCCGGGGTGGGGACGGTCTGTCCCGCCGTCGGGAGACGATGGCTGATTTTCTTGGCCAGATACCCGGCCTCCCGAAGCTTTTTGATATCCTTCTCCCGGACGGTAGAGGCCATCCATTTGCCTCCTGCTCCGGATCCGGACATTTTCGGAAAGCCTTTGTGGGCAGAGAAGATGAACGCTTGGGCGCTGGAGCTTGGGCCGAGGAGAATGGATTGGGAAGAAGAAAGCGTGGGTGCGAAAGGGAGTCCTTATCCCCTTATAAAGGCAGCAGGGATTCTGCGCCTCCCCACTTGCCCGGTAAAACCGCTTATTCCCCAAGCGTCATAATTGATGGCGCGGTTGGGTTACCCACACCCGTATTGATGAGAATCCCGTGATAAGGGGACACGATCTCTGCTTCGACAAGACGTGACAAGAAAACCGCCTCGCAATATGAGCAGCTGCTGGTTGAGAAAAACGGTTCGAATAATGACCGGGCTGTGGTGTGATGTCATGCTGCCAAATGTGTCAGCGGATTAGATCTGTGGAAATATTATTTTCTCTACGGTGGTATGTGGAATTTGTTTTGCAGAGTCGGACACTATCCTTGTGTTCAAAATCTTCTATGGAATATTCGGAGGAGGAACCCGTCTTGCAATGCCGAAAACAATCTGCGCGCCGGACTCATCGTCATTGAAGCTGGTTCGAGGGCTCTTGAGGAGTCTGGATTAGGGGTCCTCGGACAGCCGGACTATATCCTTTAGCCGGACTGTAGGACTATGAAGATACAAGATTGAAGACTTCGTCCCATGTCCGGATTGGATTCTCCTTGGCGTGGAAGGCAAGCTTGGCAATACGGATATGTAGATCTCCTCCCTTGTAACCGACTCTGTGTAACCCTAGCCCCCTACGGTGTCTATATAAACCGGAGGGTTTAGTCTATAGGACAACAACAATCATACCATAGGCTAGCTTCTAGTGTTTAGCCTCTACGATCTCGTGGTAGTCAACTCTTGTAATACTCATATCATCAAGATCAATCAAGTAGGAAGTAGGGTATTACCTCCATCGAGAGGGCCGAACACAGGTAAACATCGTGTCCCCGCCTCCTGTTACCATCCGCCTTAGACGCATGCAGTTCGGGACCCCTACCGAGATCCGCGGTTTGACACCGACAAGGGGCGAGGCAGTGGACGACAGACGAGTGTGGAGGGCGCGCTTCTTAATAACGGCGGCCTGGCAAGGCCTTAAAACCAGCAGCGCTAGGCCGACTTTTCCCCAGCGAACCTTTCCCGTCTTGTTGGGCGTCAAGACCAGAAGCAGCGACATGGCGTGGCATGATCTATCTATCTGCGGTCATGAAATAGGTCGGCGCGTTGGGCGCACTGCTGACCCAAATCTAAAAGAAGGCGGACGTCGGACAAGCGGTCGACCTAAACGGACAAAAAGCGGACAAAAGCGCCGTCCGTTTAGGTCGGCCTGTTGGAGTTGCTCTAACCCATGTGGTGTGGATGGTTGGCAGGGCAGAAAGAATAAGGCATCTTTAGGTTCGTAGGATAGGATTATCGTAGGAATAGGAATTTTGTAGGAAATAAGATGACATGTATCTCAAATCCTATGAGTAGGAATAGGAAACGAGATGTCATTTGGTTGACACCAAAGGATTTTCTTTTCCATTGAGTCTAGGCTCATTTTTATTTTTCCATGAAATGTGAAGGATAGGAACCAATCCTATGTAGGAATAGAAATCCATTCCTATGAACCAAAGGGCTCTAAAGGAAAAAAAATCCTATAAAAATCTTATCCTCTAGAATTCCTATGAGATTTCTCCAAACTAAAAGAGGCCTAACACAAAAAGAAGATGCATGGTCTTTTAGTCGCTGGAGTACTTGTTTATATGGCACACAAGATAACATTCCCATCCGGCCATCCCCATGTGTTGGAAAGAAAAACTGATACGACCGGTCGTACGAAGCCGATCGGGAGACCCAGTCCCGCGTGCGCCATCTGGCAGTACCAATCTCAACGCGGTCCTCGCCAGACTTCCAGCCCCACCCTATTTCCCACTGTCCACGCCCCGTCCTTAGTTTGTAATCTGATACGTCTTCCAAAACAGAATTACATCTCTGTCTCTTGCATCTGGGAGATACAAAAGTTGTTTTTTCTAGACCTGCATATCCAGCGATACAAAAGTTGTTTTTTCTAACCTTTCCTACACCTGCACCGGAACGATCAGATCAACTCCTGTTTTTTTTTTTTTTAACAACATCAACTCCTGTTTGGGCAGTAGCCCAAGTGGTGCTGGAAGAGAATCCTCCAAATTCCACCGATTCACCTGTCAAGATAATTGTTCTCAAAAAAGAAAAGAAAAAAACCTGTCAAGATAATTCGGACTTGTGGAGGGTTACTGAACCGCATCTTTCTTGGTTTGTTCCTCTTAGAATTTCTCTGTCTGGTTACCATTCCTGCCTGGCACCGCTGCATCCCTGGACTTCTTTTCTTGAGGGGCCGCTGCATCCCTGGACTTGTCGTCTCATCAGGGATTGCAATCTCTGTTTTGGCTGCTTGGTAGTTCTTGAGGCGATTTGTTGCCTTGTTTGGGGCAATAAAATCCAGCTTGTTCTTCTTCTTTATCGTTCGGTGCTGCTGCTTTCAGTTCCCACTCTTGGCATTATTCTGCCCACGGGAGGGAGGGCCCCTCGTGGCAAAGATTGGATTATGGGTTGATTAGTACTCCATATATTTATGCAGCTCATCAGGGAGTCTCTTGTTTTGGTGCATGCAAATGTGGGCAGAAAGCAACACAGGCAGAAGGGACCAAGCAGTAGGCAGCCCCCTCTATATATTTATGCGATTGGGGCCAGCTTTTGGTCATTGGGAAAGGCTTGCTTGTCCTCCCATCTCTTCTTCTCTCCCTCTCTCTCTCCCTCCTTGTGTGTGTGTTTTTTTCCTGGGAGAAGAAAGAGGGACAGAGAGAGGAATAAAAAGGTGGGCAAGGACATGGAGATGGCTATGATTTCACCTCAGGTCCTTCCTCTCTCCCCAAACACTTCCCGATAGATTCCGTCCCCTCTCTATCATCCTGGGTTTCCTCCCACCTTTTTCTCATCTTAATTGCAAAGGTTTCTGCGGGATAACATTTGTTTTGGTGAATCGTATAGAATCTTTCCCTTCTTTTTATGTTGCTTTCCTCACCCCCCCCCCCCCACATATTTCAACTTGTTGAATCCCATGCGCACCTACTTGCAGCCATTCCAGATGATAGAGGAAATTCAGAGAGGTGATTTATTGTCTTGGGTTTCATCTTCACACTGGTTTTCACATGCAACCCGCTGCCTCGATTGCGTGCTAGTATTGCCTTGTACTAGTACAATACCCGCACATTTATTCTTTGTGCTAGTAGACTAGATGTTCTTGATGGGTCTTTATTTGTTTCCAGTACAGCCCGATCCCCACATAAATGCAAAGTTTAGCCAACTAATTTTGTAATTTATGGGTCAATTTCAGGGGACACTCTAGCTAGCTCTGGTGAAGAAGAATCAACAAGAGTGAGTTTGGAGAGGGAGAAAGGGATGGAAGGCGAGAGCTTCTCGGGGATGGGCAATGGAGGCGGCGGCGGCGGCGGCGGCGGAGGGGGACACCGCCAGGTGGTGGACGGGAAGCTGATCCAGACGTTCCACAAGAGCTTCGTACAGGTGCAGAGCATCCTTGACCAGAACCGGATGCTCATCTCCGAGATCAACCAGAACCACGAGTCCCGGGCGCCGGACAGCCTCACCCGCAACGTCGGCCTCATCCGGGAGCTCAACAACAACATCCGCCGCGTCGTCGGCCTCTACGCCGACCTCTCTGCCTCCTTCGCGCACCGTGGCGCCGCCATGGACGGCGGCTCCTCGGAGGGCGACTCCTCGGGCACGCTGCGCTCCTCCGATGCCGCCGGCCGCGCCGCCGCCGCCGGACAGAAGCGCGTCCGGCCCGGCTAGCTTGGCCCGACCGGATGGTACTTGGCATCGCCATGGATGCTGTGTAGCAGCTAGCGAGGAAGGATGTGAGTTACTGATGAGATGTTTGCTACTCCTACTTACTACTAGTACTAGGCTAGTTCTTCCTTGCTTAATTTCTTGCCGTGCTTCTTCTTCTTTGCCGCAAAGTGCTTCCTCAACCCTGATGGTGAGAAAAAAAAAATAACTTTTCGGTACAAGTCCATGTGACGATGAGCAAAAAACACCAGTTCTTGATAATCTGCAGCCTTACTATTACATGTAGAATCTAGTCACCTGGCTGATCTCAGGTATGCCAGCCAGGTATACAGTTAATCTGAGAGATTTGGGAGTTCTTGAGTAGTATTTTCTTCTTACTTTGGTAATTTGAAACTATCTTTCTCTAGGTGATTTGTGAGGGGAAAATTAAAATACCGCTGCCCTTGGATTGGGATGGACCATGTTGATCCTGAAATTCGCATGTACTGATGCAAAGTGCAAAGCTTTACAGCTTTTACCAATCTGCTGCTGCCCCCCCCCCCCTCTCCCTGTCATCTTTCCCTTCTGTCCTGTTGCAAACCATGATGAAAAGTTTGATGACCGAACGACTTGCTTCTACTGCTAGATCAGCTCACTCATCATCTGATGAGTTTTTTTTTTTGAGCCGCATCATCTGATGAGTTGGTGGAGTGTAGATAAGGTTCTCCTTTTGTGCATGCCCAAGTAGCCAAAAAATAACATGGGGGTGTTCTTTCTTTCTAGTGGGCATCTGCAAGATGCTGGACATCATCAGCGGCAGGAGGAGGACAGAAAAAAAAGGTTGCAATAATTTTTGGGCTGCCAATCATAGTTTACAAAACCATGGCCAGAATCTTATTTGAGACAGTGGCCTCTGGCCTGTGTGTGTGGCATCTTTCTCGGTCCCTGATCTGAGCATACGAACCTTTTTGACCACTGATTTGGCATGCTGGATAGTGTCAATGGGTGCCCATTTGTTATCTGTCTACGGTAACAAACCCAAAAAGTAATCTACCTCTTTATCTATATCTATATCGATATATGAGAGTTCTTGAGATCCAACAAATCTCACCCGTTGAACTGCATCTATTCAACGGTCTATGTCGCCCTGGTATTTAGCACCTCGGCTTTTTAATATTATTATCCCAATATTAATGTCAACATTAACCAGTTAATTGTATTTTACCTAATATTAACATGCAATTTATATCTAATGTCAACAAACATGCAACTTGTATCTTGCCTAAGACTAGCCACAGTGGGAGTAACTTCAGTAGTAACATCGAATCCAACTCAGCAAACTTGCTTATGTGGCAATGAGTTAATGAGGAGAGAGGTAGTTACAGTAACTTAGCTAGTTACTGTAACATCACATGTCCCAATGCAATATGAGTCTATAACCTAATAAATGAAGCTTTGTATATTACCACACTTATGTTACTACCCACTATGAAGGTATTAACATGGTTTAGGGATATGTGTATGTTACTAGTGTATGTTACTATGCTTTGTGGCTAGTCTAATACTAACGCGCAATACAATTAGTATCTTATCTTATATTAATGTGCATTGCACATGCACTATTACTCGTGATGTAGAACATAACTGGTTAAACGGGTCGGGCCGGCTCGGCCGATTGTAATCGTGCCTGGCACGGCCCGGCCGATTGTAATCGTGCCTGGCACGGCCCGGCCCGGCCCGTCTAGGCATGATTATTATACGGGTCGTGCCGTGCCGGCGCGCGTGCTGCAGCCTGCAGCCCAGGCACGGTCCAACTGGCACGGTCCAGTTGCTCAGGCACGCTAGTCTGACTGCTATTTGGCTCACTGGATGTTTTTTAGCCCGGCTATATAGAGATATATAAAAAAATAAAAAAGATAATCGGGTTTGCGTGCCGGCCTGCCTGCTCAGCCTAGCAGCCCAAGCATGGCCCAGGGCGTGCCGCGTGTTGGACCCGGCCCGTTTAGCCCGTGCCTGGCCCATAGTGGGCCGTGCCGGCGTGCTCGCGGGCCGGCCTGGTTGACCCGGCCCATTTGGCCAGCTATAATATAATGTAGAAAGGGAAAACACGTGGCTCCCTCTAGTCGACACAGGCGGCAGAGTCCGACCTAGACTACACCTCCCATTATTCATCCATCCTTCCCTCGCTGTAGCCTGAGCTGTCCGGTGAAAAATCTAGCCATGCTTTTGAGGAGAGCAGCGGCGAGGCGTTTCCTTCCGGCGCTGACCCGGCGAGCAACACAGTCGGGTAGCGCTCTGTCCCGACGAGTTGTTCAGCCGGGAGGCGTGCGAAGTGCTCGGCAAGGCGATCTTGGCCAGGGATGTTGTGGATCTGGCGTGTGCTGGTGGGCGAGGTCGGCAGGTCACCCGGCTGTGGTTGGCGGATCTAGTGGTGCAATGTCGTGTGGTGGCTGGTTGTCACGAGGTGGGGCCATGGCGGCTAGCAGAAAGCAGAGTATACGAGTCGGTGCCCTAGCGAAGACCTCCTGGTCAGCAGCCTGCAATGGCCTAGGTTGCTCAGTCTAATAACGCTCTAACCCTCGGATCTAGAGCACGTTTCCTCTAGTGGCTCGCTCTTGCGCTCTGGCTAGGACGTGCGGCTCATATCCTGTGATGGGTGTGTCCGACATTGGTTTGCAGTTTGTCTGGACGAAAGTCATTCAATTGCTTGTTGCAGGTGATGACAATTTTTGCTTTCTTTGTTGGAGGCATCATGGAGGAGTTTGACACCTCTCCATCCTTGAGTTCTCCTTTCCACGTGAAAACCTAAATCATACTTGTTGGATCAGCGATGGTGACACTCTTAGCGTTGTTCCTTCCATTGAAGCATCTGTTAGAAGGGAGTGTAAGATTTGATAGGAAGCGTTGAATCCTTTGCTCGGGCCGCGTGTATATTTATGGAAGGATTGCCGTGGCTTACAAGGTTTGGAATATCGCTAGGATATTTCCAGAATACATCGAGAGAGGGAGATATAACTTGGAGAGGAAGAACAGAACAGAAGAAGAGATAGGAACAGAATACAGTTTAAACAGCTATCTCTACAAACTCTAGTCTGACATCCTCCCTCAATCTAAACCTAGAAAATTTCTCTAGGTTTAGATTGTACTTGAACTCATTCAGTCTCCTCGTAATAAGTGGTTTGGTGAAGCCATCAACAAGTTGATCTCCTGTGGGAATAAACTTGATGTCAAGTAGCTTTCGTGCTACTCTTTCTCTCACAAAACGAAAATCAACTTCTATGTGTTTTGTACCTGCATGGAACACAGGATTCGCTGAAAGGTAGGTTGCACCAATGTTGTCACACCACAACCTTGCAGCTTGTGGAGTTTTGATTCCCAACTCATATAGAAGAGTCTGAATCCACATAACTTCGGCAGTTGCATTAGCAAGAGCTTTGTATTCTGCTTCAGTACTAGACCTTGACACAGTAGCCTGTTTCCTTGCACTCCATGACACAAGGTTTGATCCGTAAATACACAAAACCATCTGTTGACCTTCTATCATCGGGGCACCACCTTGATCGACATCTGAGTATGCACTAACTAGCATGGATGATGACTTAACAATCTTGATTCAAGTCCCATTGTAAACTTTAGATACCTCGAATTCTCTTTCTTTGCGGTCCAATGAACTGTACTTGGTGCATGCAAAACCGACACACTTTGTTAACAGAATATGAAATATCAGGCCTAGTCAAAGTTAAATATTATAGAGCACCAACAACACTCCTATAGTTTGTTGCATCACTTGGTCCAAGTAATTCACCTCCTTCAATTGTAAGTTTCTCAGTAGTGGAAAGTGGTGTACTTACTGGTTTGCAATGTTCCAGTCCTACCCTTCTCAGAATATCTATGGTGTAGTATTTATCTTGTGTAAGAAGTATTCCATCCTTGATCTGTTTTACTTCTATACCAAGAAAATAATGAAGATCACCCAAATCTTTGAGTGCAAACTCCACATTAAGGTCACGGAACTAGCAACAATTATATCATCAGCATAAACAAGAACAAACATAGAGATGTTGCATTTCTGATAGAAGAATAATGAGGTATCTGCCTTGCTTGGAATAAAGCCAAGTTGTTGTAACTGAGTGCTCAACCTGGAATACCAGGCTCTTGGGGCCTGTTTTAAGCCATACAAAGCTTTGTCTAACTTACAGACAAAATGAGGTGTGCTTTTGTTTTCATACCCTGGTGGTTGCCGCATAAACACTTCTTCCTCAAGAACACCATGAAGAAACGCGTTCTGGACGTCTAGCTGATGTAAGCTCCATCCTATGGAAATAGCAATAGATAATACAAGTCGAATAGTAGCTGCCTTAACAACAGGGCTAAAGGTATCCTCATAATCAATTCCAAATCTTTGTTTAAACCCATTTGCAACCAATCTGGCCTTGTATCTATCTATACTTTCATCAGACTTTCTTTTAATCTTATAAACCCACTTGCAATCAATCAAATTCTTTCCCTTTGTTGGTGGTACAAGATGCCACGTTTTATTTTTCATGAGTGCTTGGTATTCGTTGTCCATAGCCCCTTTGCATTCTTTGTGAGCAAGAGCTTTGGCTAAATGAGTAGGTTCACCTGAACTAGTGAGGAAAGCATACTTGCGAGGATCATACCTTACTGTACCGTCCTTGTATTCCTTAGGCTTGAATAATCCAAATTTTGATCTGGTATGGAGCTGAGGAATTTCCGGTGACACACGTGCAGCAGTTGTTGCAGTTTTTACATCGCCAGAACCGGCCACAGAAGATCCAGCCGAATCAGCCTGGACTGCCGCGCCGCAGGGCTCTAGATCCAAGGTGGGCACGGGATCCGGCGAGATCCGCCTCGTACTAGATGCCTCAGCAGGGGAGCTCCGCATGGCACTGTTGGCGGGGTCCACCCTGGTCGGGCTGTCGGCCCCAGAGCGCGCCGGCTCCCATGCAGCGCGTGCGGACGGGCTGCGCCCCGCGCCGTCTGGGTCCACACCTGGACCTCGGTTGGCCACGGACTCAGCAGGTGGACTGGTCGCACCACTTGGCGCCTCAGGAGACGCGGGGAACGCCGCTTCTGCGCGCCGGCGGCTGTGGCTGTCGGCACAGGATGCGCGGCTATCATCCTGGGATCGCGTGCCTTCTCTGGAACCGCAGTTCTACACCAAATCTGCATCGGATCCAGCGCGGTTTCCATCCTCTTCTGCACACATAAAATCATAGCCAAAAGCTGCATTTTTTTCATTAGTTTCTGAATTTTCTTCCGGACTAGACACATGATCATGTTCTATTAATTCTCCCCTGTGATCAGTACGTGGCAAAGAATCGGAGAGAAGAGAGATTTCAGCTCGAAGAAGGGCTCCCGCATTTGGATGATGTTTGGGAAAAGGGAAAATAGTTTCATAAAAAATCACATCCCGAGAGATGTAGATGCGTCCAGTTGAAACTTCTAGACACTTGTAGCCCTTATGAAGATTGCTATAGCCAAGGAAGACACATTGAGTGGACCGGAACTCTAGTTTGTGGCGATTATATGGACGAAGATTCGTATAGCATGCACATCCAAAAACTTTGAGGGAATTGTAATCTGGTTTTTGATGAAACAATCGTTCTAAGGGAGTTCTGTTTCCATTAACCTTACTAGGAAAACGATTGATAAGATAAGTGGCGGCGATGAAAGCTTCATCCCAATATTTCAGAGGCATAGATGCATGAGCAAGAAGGGAAAGACCAACTTCAACGATGTGACGGTGTTTGCGTTCGGCAGAACCATTCTGTTGGTGTGCATGGGGACACGAAACATGATGCTCAATGCCTATGCTTCGAAAGAAGGAGTTGAGTTTCTCATACTCTCCTCCCCAGTCACTCTGGACTGTAATGATTTTCTTGTTAAATTGACGCTCAACAAGCTTTTGGAATTCTTGGAAGACAGAGAAAATTTCGGATTTGAACTTAAGTAAGTATATCCAT
Source organism: Aegilops longissima (assembly GCA_021605205.1). NCBI lineage: Eukaryota > Viridiplantae > Streptophyta > Magnoliopsida > Poales > Poaceae > Aegilops > Aegilops longissima. The sequence goes on from CM038679.1 coordinate 165,259,226, forward strand.
GTAAACTTACTATAATCATCAATGAAGCTAACATAATATTTCTTTCTTCCAAAGGAATCTCTGGCATGACCCCATACATCACTGAATATCAGTTCCAACGGAGCATGAGACACACTATTTGATCTAGGATAGGGGAGTTGGTGACTCTTGGCACATTTACAAGCATCACAAACAGACTCTTTATTCTCACTACTAGACAATTGAAGATTGCCTTTATTCACTACTTGATCAAGTATTTTTAATGAAGGATGACCTAATCTTTGATGCCACCTCTCTAAGGACGGCTTGACGACGGAGTAGACTTGGCGATGACGCTTGCAGCTAAAAGCTCTTGATGTGATAGGATCTAGACCACCGACGCATCTACCGTGATGGAGGAGCTCCCTCGTTGCCCGATCCTTAATGAACAAAAATACTTGGGACGAGTTTCAAAGAAGATGTTATTATCAGCGGACAAACGAGACATAGAAGCAAGATTTTTGTTGGCTTGTGGAACATGAAGGACATCCTTTAGAAGAAGATCACGTTTAACATTAGGGAAATTAATAGAGGATTGGCCAATGTGACATATGTGTTGGGGAACGTAGCAGAAATTCAAAATTTTCCTACGTGTCACCAAAATCTATCTATGGAGAAACCAGCAACGAGGGAAGGAGAGTGCATCTACATACCCTTGTAGATCGCTAAGCGAGCGTTCAAGTGAGCGGGGTTGAAGGAGTCGACTCGTCGTGATCCAAATCACGGAGATCCTAGTGCGAGCAGACGGCACCTCCGCGTTCAACACACGTACAGCCCGGTGGCGTCCCCATGCCTTGATCCAGCAAGGAGAGAGGAGAGGTTGGGAAGACTCCATCCAGCAGCAAAGACGATGGTGTGGTGGTGATGGAGGCGTGGCAATCTGCAGGCTTCGCCAAGCACCGCGAGAGGAGGAGGACTTGGGAGGGAAGGGCTGCGCCCGAGGCAAGGTGCAGCTCCCATGCGCCTCCCACTATATGTAGGGGTGGAGGGATTATTTCTTGCCCTCAAGTCCATTGGGGCGTTAGCAAAGGTGGGAGGAAAGAAATCCCATCCTTTCCTTTCCCCACCGATTATTACCCCCTTTTAGGGATCTTGATCTTATCCCTTGGGATATGATCTTATTCCTTCTAAGGGGGATCTTGAGTGCGCCTTGACCAGGGGTGTGGGGCCTTTCCCCGCTTCCACGTTCATGTGGGTCCCCAATGCAGTGGGCCCCACTCTGGAACCTTCTAGAACCTTCCGGTACACTACACCGAAAAATCCCGAACATTTTCTGTGGCCAAATAGGACTTCCCATATATAAATCTTTACCTCCGGACCATTAGGAAGTCCTCGTGATGTCAGGGATCTCATCAGGGACTACGAACAACATTCGGTAACCACATATATCTATTCCCTATAACCCTAGCGTCATCGAACCTTAGGTGTGTAGACCCTACGGGTTCGGGAACCATGCAGACATGACCGAGACGTTCTCCGGTCAATAACCAAAAGCGGGATCTGTATACCCATGTTGGCTCCCACATGTTCCACGATGATCTCATCGGATGAACCACGATGTCAAGTACTCAATCGATCCCATATACAATTCCCTTTGTCTAACGGTATTGTACTTGCCCGAGATTCGATCATCGGTATACCGATACCTTGTTCAATCTCGTTACCGGCAAGTCTCTTTACTCGTTCCGTAACACATCATCCCGTGATCAACCCCTTGGTCACATTGTGCACATTATGATGATGTCCTACCGAGTGGGCCAGAGATACCTCTCCGTTTACATAGAGTGACAAATCCGGTCTCGATTCGTGCCAACCAGCAGACACTTTCGGAGATACCGTAGTGCACCTTTATAGCCACCCGATTACGTTGTGACGTTTGGTACACCCAAAGCATTCCTATGGTATCCGGAGTTGCACAATCTCATGGTCTAAGGAAAAGATACTTGACATTAGAAAAGCTTTAGCATACGAACTACGATCTTTGTGCTAGGCTTAGGATTGGGTCTTGTCCATCACATCATTACGCTAATGATGTGATCCGTTATCAACGACATTCAATGTCCATGGTTAGAAACTGTAACCATCTATTGATCAGCGAGCTAGTCAACTAGAGGCTTACTAGGGACATGGTGTTGTCTATGTACCCACACATGTATCTGAGTTTCCTATCAATACAATTATAGCATGGATAATAAACGATTATCATGAACAAGGAAATATAATAATAACTAATTTATTATTGCCTCTAGGGCATATTTCCAACAGTCTCCCACTTGCACTAGAGTCAATAATCTAGTTCACATCACCATGTGATTAACACTCACAGGTCACATCACCATGCGACCAACATCCAAAGAGTTCACTAGTGTCACTAAACTAATTCACATCATCATGTGATTAAGACTCAATGAGTTATGGGGTTTGATCATGTTTTGCTTGTAAGAGAGGTTTTAGTCAACGGGTCTGCAACATTCAGATCTGTATGTACTTTGCAAATCTCTAGGTCATATTGTAAATGCTGCTTCCACGCTCCACTTGGAGCTATTCCAAATGGTTGCTCCACTATCGTATCGGTTTACTACTCGAGTCATTGGATAGGCGTTAAAGCTTGCATCGGCGTAACCCTTTACGCCGAACTCTTTATCACCTCCATAATCGAGAAACATGTCCTTATTACTCCAAGGACAATTTTGATCATTGTCCAATGATCCATTCTGGATCACTCTTGTACCCTTGCGGACACGTGGCAAGGCACATATCAGTCGGTACAAAGCATGACATCTTGTATAGAGCCTATGGCTAAGGCATAGGGGCGACATTAAATCCTTTCTCTTTCTTCTGCCGTGGTCGAGCTTTAAATCTTCACTTCATACCTTACAACTCAGGCAAGAACTCCTTCTTTGGTGATCCATCTTGAACACCTTCAAGATCATGTCAAGGTATGTGCTCATTTGAAAGTACCATTAAGCGTTTTGATCTATCCTTATAGATCTTGATGCTCAATGTTCAAGTAGCTTAATCCAGGTTTTCTATTGAAAAACACCTTTCAAATAACCCTATATGCTTTCCAGAAATTCTACATCATTTACGATCAACAATATGTCAACATCATATACTCATCGAAATTCTATAGTGCTCCACTCACTTCTTTGGAAATACAAGTTTCTCATAAACTTTGTATAACCCAAAATCTTTGATCATCTCATCAAAGCGCACATTCCAACTCCGAGATGCTTACTCCGGTCCTTAGAAGGATCATTTGGAGCCAGCATACCTTTAGCATCCTTAGGATCGACAAAAACTTTACGATTGTATCACATACAACCTTTCCTTACGAAGACCGGTAAGGAAACTCGTTTTGACATCCATCTGCCAGATTTCATAAATGCAGCTAATGGTAACATGATTCCGACGGACTTAAGCATCGCTACGGATGAGAAAATCTCATCGTAGTCAACTCCTTGAACTTGTGGAAAAAAAACTCTTCGCCACAAGTCGAGCTTCATAGACGGTGACATTAGCGTCCACGTCCGTCTTCTTCTTAAAGATCCATTATCTCAATGGCTTGCCGATCATCGGGCAAGTCCACCAAAGTCCATGCTTTGTTCTGATATATGGATCGTATCTCGGATTTCATGGCTTCTAACCATTTGTCGGAATATGAGCCCACCATCGCTTCCCCGTAGCTCGTAGGTTCATTGTTGTCTAGCAACATGACCTTCAAGACATGATTCTTGTACCACTCAAGTAATACGCATCCTTGTCACCCCACGAGTGCGGTAGTGACTTGATCCAAAACTTCATGATCACTATCATAGCTTCTACTTCAATTGGTGTAGGCGCCACAGGAACAACTTCACGTGCCCTGCTACACTTGTTGAAGTGACGGTTTAATAACCTCATCAAGTCTCCACCATCCTCCCACTCAATTCTTTCGAGAGAAACTTTTCCTCGAGAAAGGACCCGTTCTAGAAACAATCACTTTTGCTTCGGATCTGAATTAGGAGGTATACCCAACCATTTTGGGTATCCTATGAAGATGCATTTATCCGTTTTGGGTTCGAGCTTATCACGATGAAACTTTTTCACATAAGCGTTGCAGCCCCAAACTTTCAATAAACGACAGCTTAGGTTTCTCTAAACCATAGTTCTCATGGTGTCATCTCAACGGAATTACGTGGTGCCCTATTAAAGTGAGTGCGGTTGTCTCTAATGCCTAACCCATGAACGATAGTGTTAATTCGATAAGAGACATCATGGTACGCACCGTATTCAATAGGGTGCAACTATGATGTTCGGACACACCATCACACTATGGTGTTCCAGGCGGTATTTATTGTGAAACAATTTCCACAATGTCTTAATTGCGTGCCAAAGCTCGTAACTCAGATACTCATCTCTATGATCATATCATAGACATTTTATCCTCTTGTCACGATGATCTTCAACTTCACTCTGAAATTACTTGAACCATTCAATAATTCAGACTTGTGTTTCATCAAGTAAATACACTCAGTATCTACTCAAATCATCCGTGAAGTAAGAACATAACGATATTCACTGCATGCCTCAGCACTCATTGGATTGCACACATCAAAATATGTTATTTCCAACAAGTTGCTATCTTGTTCCACCTTACTGAAACCGAGGCTTTTCAGTCATTTTGCCCATATGGTATGATTGTGCATATCTCAAGTGATTCAAAATCAAGTGAGTCCAAACGATCCATCTGCATGGAGTTTCTTCATGCGTATACACCAATAGACATGGTTCGCATGTCTCAAATTTTTCAAAAACGAGTGAGTCCATAGATCCATCAACATGGAGCTTCTTCATGCGTTTTATACCAATATGACTTACATGGCAGTGCCACAAGTAAGTGGTACCATCATTACTATCTTATATCTTTTGGCATGAAAATGTGTATTACTATGATCGAGATTTAATAAACCATTCCTTTAGGTGCAAGACCATTGAAGGTATTATTCAAATAAATAGAGTAACCATTATTCTCCTTAAATGAATAACCGTATTGCGATAGACATAATCCAATCATGTCTATGCTCAGCATAAACACCAAATGACAATAATTCTGGTTTAATACTAATCTTGATGGTAGAGGGCGTGCGATGTTTGATCATATCAAACTTGGAAACACTTCAACACATATCGTCGACTCACCTTTAGCTAGTCTCCGTTTATTCCGTAGCCTTTTATTTGAGTTACTAACACTTAGCAACCGAACGGTATCTAATACCTGGTGCTACTAGGAGTACTAGTAAAGTACACAATAACTTAATGTATATCAATATACTTCTATCGACCTTGCCACCTTCTAATCTACCAAGTATCTAGGGTAATTCTGCTCCGATGGTTGTTCCCCTTATTACAGAAGCACTTAGTCTCGTGTTTGGGTTCAACCTTGGGTTTCTTCATTAGAGCAGCAGCTGATTTCTTTGTTTCATGAAATATCCCTTCTTGCCCTTGCCCTTCTTGAAACTAGTGGTTTCACCAACCATCAACAATTGATGCTCCTTCTTGATTCCTACTTTCGCGGTGTCAAACATCGCGAATATCTCAAGGATCATCATATTTATCCCTGATTTGTTATAGTTCATCACGAAACTCTAGCAGCTTGGTGGCAATGACTTTGGAGAAACATCACTATCTACGGAAGATCAACTCCCTCGATTCAAGTGATTGTTGCACTCGGACAATCGAGCACAAGCTCAACGATTGAGCTTTTCTCCCTTAGTTTGCGAGGCTAATAAAATCGTCGGAGGTCTTATACCTCTTGGCGTGAGCACGAGCCTGAAATCCCAATTTCAGCCCTCGAAACATCTCATATGTTCTGCGACGTTTGAAAACGTCTTTGGTGCCTCAACTCTAAACCGTTTAAGCGAACTATCACGTAGTTATCAAAACATGTATGTCAATGTTCGCAACATCCACAGAACGGCGTTTGGGGTTCAACACATGGAGGTGCATTAAGGACATAAGCTTTTTCTGTCCGCATAATCGCTCTGTCAACTTTCAACTATATTTTCTCTAGAAACATATCTAAGCAGTGGAACTAAAGCGCGAGCTTACGACATAATTTGCAAAGATCTTTTGACTATGTTCGGGATAATTAAGTTCATCTCATGAACTCCCACTCGAATAGACATCCCTCTAGTCATCTAAGTGATTACATGATCCGAGTCAACTAGGCCGTGTCCGATCATCACGTGAGACGGACTAGTCATCATCGGTGAACATATTCATGTTGACCGTATCCTCCATCGACTCATGCTCGACCTTTCGGTCTCTTGTGTTCGAGGCCATGTATGTACATGCTAGGCTCATCAAGTTAACCTAAGTGTTTGGCGTGTGTAAATCTGGCTTACACCCATTGTATGTGAGCGTAAGAATCTATCACCCGATCATCACGTGGTGCTTGAAGCGACGAACTTTCACAGCGGTGCAGTTAGGGGAACACTTTCTTGAAATTTTAATGAGGATCATCTTATTTACTACCGTCGTTCTAAGCAAATAAGATGCATAAACATGATAAACATCACATGCAATCAAATAGTGACATGATATGGCCAATATCATTTTGCTCCTTTGGTCTCCATCTTGGGGCTCCATGATCATCATCGTCACCGGCATGACACCATGATCTCCATCATCATGATCTCCATCATCGTGTCTCCATGAAGTTGTCTCGCCAACTTATTACTTCTACTACTATGGCTACGGTTAGCAATAAAGTAAAGTAATTACATGGCGTTTGTTCAATGACACGCAGGTCATACAATAAATTAAGACAACTCCTATGGCTCCTGCGGTTGTCATACTCATCGACATGCAAGTCGTGATTCCTATTACAAGAACATGATCAATCTCATACATCACATATCATTCATCCCATTCTCCTTGGCCATATCACATCACATAGCATACCCCGCAAAAACAAGTTAGGCGTCCTCTAATTGTTGTTTGCATGTTTTGACGGCTGCTATGGGTTTCTAGCAAAACGTTTCTTACCTCGCAAAACCACAACGTGATATGTCAATTGCTATTTACCCTTCATAAGGACCGTTTTCATCGAATCCGATCCGACTAAAGTGGGAGGCGGCACCCGCTAGCCACCTTATGCACCAAGTGCATGTCGATCGGTGGAACCTGTCTCACGTAAGTGTACGTGTAAGGTCGGTCCGGGCCGCCTCATCCCACAATACCGTCGAAACAAGATTGGACTAGTAACAGTAAGAATATTGAACAAAATTAACGCCCACGACTACTTTGTGTTCTACTCGTGCAAAGAATCTACGCAATAGACCTAGCTCATGATGCCAATGTTGGGGGCGAGCGAAATTCAAAATTTTCCTCGTGTCACCAAGATCTATCTATGGAGAAACCAGCAGCGAGGGAAGGAGAGTGCATCTACATATCCTTGTAGATCGCTAAGCGGAAGCGTTCAAGTGAAGCAGGGTTGAAGGAGTCGTGCTCGTCGTGATCCAAATCACCGGAGATCCTAGTGCGAGCAGACGACACCTCCGCGTTCAACACACGTACAGCCGGTGGCGTCTCCCATGCCTTGATCCAGCAAGGAGAGAGGAGAGGTTGGGAAGACTCCATCCAGCAGCAAGACGATGGTGTGGTGGTGATGGAGGGCGTGGCAATCTGCAGGGGCCGCCAAGCACCAGCGGGAGAGGAGGAGGACTTGGGAGAGGGAAGGGCTGCGCCGAGGGGCAAGGTGCAGCTCCCATGCGCCTCCCACTATATATAGGGGTGGAGGGATTATTTCTTGCCCTCCAAGTCCATTGGGGCGTTGGCAAGGTGGGAGGAAAGAAATCCCATCCTTTCCTTTCCCCACCGATTGTTATCCCCCCTTTTAGGGATCTTGATCTTATCCCTTCGGGATATGATCTTATTCCTTCTAAGGGGGGATCTCGGTGCGCCTTGACCAGGGGTGTGGGGCCTTGCCCCCGCTACCCACGTTCATGTGGGTCCCCCCATGCAGGTGGGCCCCACTCCAGAACCTTCTAGAACCTTCCTGGTACAATACCGAAAAATCCCGAACATTTTCCGGTGGCCAAAATAGGACTTTCCATATATAAATCTTTACCTCCGGACCATTCCGGAACTCCTCGTGATGTCCGGGATCTCATGCGGGTCTCCGAACAACATTCAATAACCACGTATATCTATTCCCTATAACCCTAGCGTCATCGAACCTTAAGTGTGTAGACCCTACGGGTTCGGGAACCATGCAGACATGACCGAGACGTTCTCCGGTCAATAACCAAAGCGGGATCTGGATACCCATGTTGGCTCCCACATGTTCCATGATGATCTCATCGGATGAACCACGATGTCAAGGACTCAATCGATCCCGTATACAATTCGCTTTGTCTAACGGTATTGTACTTGCCTGAGATTCGATCGTCGGTATACCGATACCTTGTTCAATCTCGTTACCGGCAAGTCTATTTACTCGTTCCGTAACACATCATCCCATGATCAACCCCTTGGTCACATTGTGCACATTATGATGATGTCCTACCTAGTGGGCCCAGAGATACCTCTCCGTTTACGAGTGACAAATCCAGTCTCGATTCGTGCCAACCCAAGACACTTTCGGAGATACCTGTAGTGCACCTTTATAGCCACCCGATTCGTTGTGGCGTTTGGTACACCCAAAGCATTCCTACGGTATCCGGAGTTGCACAATCTCATGGTCTAAGGAAAAGATACTTGACATTAGAAAAGTTTTAGCATCTGAACTACGATCTTTGTGCTAGGCTTAGGATTGGGTCTTGTCCATCACATCATTACGCTAATGATGTGATCCGTTATCAACGACATCCAATATCCATGGTCGAAGCTGTAACCATCTATTGATCAACGAGCTAGTCAACTAGAGGCTTACTAGGGACATGGTGTTGTCTATGTACCCACACATGTATCTGAGTTTCCTATCAATACAATTATAGCATGGATAATAAACGATTATCATGAACAAGGAAATATAATAATAACTAATTTATTATTGCCTCTAGGGCATATTTCCAACAATATGTCCATACCTCCACTTGCGGCGGTGTTTATCTGATCATTGCCACAGTATCTTTCTCGATTTGCAAGCTTCTCCAACTCGCTGGTGACATGATCTGTGGCTCCAGAATCAGCATACCAGATGGTGTCTCCAGCTTGTTCTTGCTCCGTGATGGCTGCAGCTACGTGGCGCTCTTCGGGCACGTAATCTTCATCGTAGCGGTGCCAACAGTCTTTCACCTCATGTCCTGACTTTTTACATTGCTGGCAACACGGCCTGGTGTTGGAGTAGGAGGCGCCGGAGGGGCATGGGCCAGAGTTGTTGGCGCGCCCACGCCCGCTGTTGTTGTCGTTGCCGCGCCCGCGCCCCTGGTGACCGCGTTGACCACGGCCTCGGCCTCCAGTGCCGCGACCACGTGTGACAGAGTTAACTGATGACTGGCGGAGACTGTTACCTTGTAGCAGATTCATGCGAGCTTCAAAGATTAGCAACTGGTTGTAAAGCTCCTGGACGGTCACCGGCTCGATACGTGCAGCCAAGGCTGAGATCACAGGGTTATACTCGATGTCTAGCCCTTTGAGCACATAGGAGGTTAGCTCTCCTTTAGAGAGGGGATCACCGGTGCAGGCAATCTCATCGGCGAAGGCTTTGATCTTCGCCAGATACTCCGACATGCCCATGTTCCCTTTGTGCAGATTGGCGAGGGCGATGCGGGTGTTGACGATCTGCGCTTGCGTCTGGGCAGCGAAGGAGGCGTGGATGGCACTCCACACCTCGGCCGGCGTCTGAAGAGTAGCGACCTGCGCAAGAATCTCACGTGACAGAGACCCCATAAGGTATCCTTGTACCTGTTGCTGCTGGGCATACCAGATCGACCGGGCGTAGTTGAAGACTTGCTCCTCTTTCCCATCTTTGGTGATGGTGATGGTAGGAGGGGGCGTCGGGCTTGCGGCATCCAGGAAGTGCTCCATCTGTGCTCCCTTTATTTGCAGTAGCACGATGGCCTTCCAGAGGAGGAAGTTTGTCCTCGTGAGCTTCTCAGATGGAGGAGACCTGAGAGAGGAGACACTGATGTAGGAGGAGGAAGATGCATAGGTGGATGGTGTGGATTGGGTGGACAGGGTACTCATGGTGGAACCGATCAGGGCGGTATTGGTTGCGGCGATGGTGGAAGCAGCGGTGCTGGCGTTGGTGCCTGACATGATTTCTCTCGATGTCTCTCTCTGGATAGGTTTCAGGTTTCTCTCTCGATCAACTAGATCGATCTTTCAGGAAAGCTAGATGTACGAGAGGAAGGGCTCTGATGACTATGTAAGATTTGATAGCAAGCGTTGAACCCTTTGCTTGGGCCGCATGTATATTTATGGAAGGATTGTCGTGGCTTACAAGGTTTGTAATATCGCTAGGATACTTCTAGAATACATCGAGAGAGGGAGATATAACTTGGAGAGGAAGAACAGAATAGAAGAAGAGATAGGAACAATACACAGTTTAAACAGCTATCTCTACAAACTCTATTCTAACATGGTGAGCGGGAGATTTTGTGGGAGATTTGGTGGAATAGTTGATGGATATTGTATTGAGCCTCACAGGCGAGTATACACAGGAGTATAAACTTGGAGGGCAAGAAGCCTTTCCTAGAGATAAAGTAGGGGACGGATTACAAATCCAAGACTACCAAATATATGTAGACCAAATACATCTCTAACATACCTCTGCAGTTGTAGCGGTAGCGTTGTGAACAATAGAAGCATCATGGACGGTCAGACTGGAGAGAATAGCAGCCGACGGGCTGACATCCTCCCGCAATCCTAGCAGGAGCGTCATGGACGGTGTCGCATCACGAACATGTTGACTGTAAAGGAAGCCGACGAGTTGCTCAAGAGGATGATAGCCCTTTGTGCCATTTGTCAAAGCAGCCGAGAGCGTAGGGTGGTGTAGCCGTGGTTGAGGTAGCCGTGCGAAGAACGCCGTGGTCGATGTCGAGTCAGGGTAGCCGGTATCGAAGTAGTCGCCGTGGAGCCGCGAGCGTAAGGAGCCGCCGAGTTAGTCATGGGCGGATTGGTGTCGAAGTAGTGGTGCGTCGAGAAGAAGATGTTGTTGACGACGCGTCGTGCCGGGTTTGCCAAGCCCGAAGTCACATCATAGACGAAGGCACACGCCCGTGTTGCTAGCATCAGGCATGCGTAGACGGACGAAGACAAAGTTGACCAAGCGTCGCACCAGGCTTGCCAGGCCCGGTGACACGATGTGGACGAAGGCACGCCTCGGTGTTGCCAGCACCGGGCATGTGTAGACAAGGGACCTGCATGAGATGTACGCCATGTCGGGGAGTCGGAGGGGCCAGCAGAGGAGGAGACTCGATGACGGTTGTGGCGCCAATCAGCGTGAAGCCGATGTCACCAACAGTGGTCGGAGTAGACGAAGTGGTCGGGGTAGATGACGGTGACGATAGCGATGGGCTGGTGCTGGACAAAGACGAAGGGGCCGGACTGGCGGCGCAGCTCGGGTGAGCGAGCTGCAGCGGCGCCGAAGAAGAGCGGCGGCGGCAGCCTGACTACGGTGGCGACTAGGTTAGGAGTGCGACGGCGTTGTTCGAAGTAGGCGAAGAACCCGACAGCATGACGAAGACCAACGCGGACGGCGGCGTTCCCACGCCAAGGGAGGCGGTGCGGCACATACCACGAGAAGTTGACGCGCGGGGACGGCGGTGGACCGTGGGTCGCGGCGCTACGGCCCGAAGGGGCGACGCAGCGGCAGCAGGCGGGTCGGGGCGACGGCAGGAAGACCACGGGGCGGTGGCGGGGATTGCGGGCCGTGGCGCTGCGACCTGAAGAGGCGATGCAACGACGACGCGTGAGTTGGTGCAGCTGCGGGGGCGGCCTCGGGCGACTGAGGAGACCGCGTGCCATGCTCGCTACGGCCCGATGGGACGACGCAGCGACAGCGCGAGGGTCGATGCAACCACGAGACGACCTGGAGAGGACGGCCTCGGGATGGCTGTAGACCGCGGGCCGCGACACTACGACCCGAAGGGGCAACACTGCGGCAACGCGCAGGTCGGTGCAGCCGTGGGGAGAACCACGGGGCGATGCAGCAGCAGCCCGATGCTTGATCGGTGTAAGGCGTGCTGTACTCGGAACAATCTTCATGGGACTTACGGAGATGCGTGCGGATGATTGATCAGACCGAAAGCACGGTGGGCGAGATCAAAAAGAGCAGACCAGTCATGGCAGTAGCGGGACACGAGCTATGCACGAGACCTGAATTGGACATCGTGCATGCGTGCAAGTATAAACTCGCACTGGATGCATAGACGTGCGATCAAGACAAGACATGCACGTGATGCTCTAGTCTCACTACTAGGGAAAAGCCTAGCAGTAGTGCGGGTTTTTGGCCTATCAGTAGCGTGAGTAACCGCGCTACTGCTACGGCGCTAGAGCTAAAGGTTAACAGTAGCGTTTGTTAACACGCGCTATTGCTATATCTACTTAGTAATAGCACGTCCTGCAACAGGCGAACTAGTAGGAGCGCGTCTCACTGCCCGCGCTGCTACTATTATTCCGTATTCTACTTCTTTTTTATTTTATGTTGTATGCATGCATCTTTATACAAGTAGCAATTTAGAGATCGTTTTTTTACATTCTAATGAGTTATTAAATCACTAGGTGAAAGAACAACAGATTAGTTTTAAATGGATGGATCCCAAGTGACCAAGTCATGGATTATCACGATAATCCATGACTTGATCACTTAGGATCTATCCACTTGAAACTCATCCGCGGTTCTTTCACCCAATGATATAATAATTCTTCATCATCATCATCATATCTAACATTCTTATGAAATTGATCTCCACTAATTTCAATTCTCTTAACATGCACAATGTCCACATCACCAATTCAGTTCTCACTACCACTTGCAATCCTTCCACGTCAATAATTATGAACATGCAGTGTTCCACGAAAACAGATTTGCCACCTCAGCTTTCTAGAAAAAGAATAAAAGGAATCTCAAAGAAATCGTGTGATTTAGGAAGCTACCGATTGTTTCCCCTTCTACGTGACCTTCAGGCTTCAGTAACCGACAAGTCCATCTAATATACGTCATAGGGAGAGCTCTTCGTGTCGCAAATCCGCATAGGCCACAACCTCCACCGTGCGTGGAGTTCTCAAAGGTAGCCCCAGCCAGATCTGGTGTGGGATCACCGCCGCTGCCATCTGCTGAGAAAATGAAAAGGACAGAGCTTCTCTCTCGCTGGTTAGACTTAGGCACGCAACCTGCCGCACCCCACGAATCCAAGTGAGACGGCTAGGTCCATCGATGAGAGGAACAACACCGGCGTCGGGACCAAGATGCCCCCGTTGCAGCCTACACGCGCCTAGCACCGCCCGCCCGGCCACCTCCAAGTGTGATGACTCCGTTTCCTCAAGGACGACCTCCCAACACAATGATGCCGCCAGATCTGAAATGACCTCAGGCGCCCCCGCTACACTGTCCCTTTATGTAGTTGCATTGTTCTCATCGTCTCCCACCACAACTTGGTATCCCCCAGTTTGCTCTAAGATCATTTCATGTTGGCCAGGCCAGGTCACATACAGTTAATCAAGTTTTCTATTGCATTGTTGATCCCAAAAGGACATATGTTGTATCATGGATTCATGGTTACAACTACAGATGCATACCAATATGATTATTTCCCATATGTTCGATATCTTTGTCTCTCTTTTTTTAACTTGTAGAGCTTTCTCTTTGTCATATGAAGTGGGTAAGGGCTTTGGTCTGATTGCCAAGTTCATTTGGAATAGCAAAGATAGAAAGGACCGGATGACGAATTTCGGTTTAAATAGCAAAGATAGAATAGAAAAGATCGAAAGTGCTAATGTGATCACGAGCTGCAGTGGTCTCGTTATCTGTACCGCTCGCATCTCTCATGATGGGCCAGGGTGGTTGGCTATTTCCAGATGGAATTTCCAGCGCATAATTGTTATTACGGCCCATGGCCCAGCAGTCGGATGCAATAATGGATACGCCATAACTAAGGCCCGTCACGGAACAGAAATTCTACGTCACGGATCAGAAATTCAGCCACGATACGAGCCGTCTCCAAGGAGATTCTGTATGAACAGCGACAGCTTCGTACTTTCATTTAATGCATCTTCCCGTTGGAGCGACCCATCAATCTTATGCGACACGCTATTTATTCAGCTCCGTCCCAGTGGTGGCCTCATGGCACAAATTTGTAGATGTACGCAATCGTATCCGAGCCTTTTCAACTAGCAGCTCAACCATGTCTGCATCATCGTCTTCGGTAGGCCGGGAGGAGATCTTTCCCCTGGTTCCTTGTACAAAGTGTGGACGGGTGTACTCTTGGATTGCTCGGTCTGGACCGAACGCTGGTCGTCGATTCTACAAGTGTGTGAATAAGGATGTGAGTTTGTGTGCATAATGGAGTTGAATCATCTTTTTTCTTTTCTTACTGATGTCTGATTAGGTTTTCTGTTTGCAGAGGTGACTATGGATACATGAGATCTTCGGAAGAGTACCGTGCGCAGTTGCTCGGTAACCAGCTGGTTGTAGATCGTTAGGTTGTCCCCACACATATACTACCAGCAGCTTACTTGCATCGTCGAGTTATATCTGGCGAACCAGTCGAGCAAAGGAGGCGCGGAGGGGAGGTTGTGCCAGATGTCCAAGCGGAGCAGCAACCATGGAAGGGGAAGGCTCGGGCGTCCCAGGTCCACCGTCCGACCTAAAGGTGCATGTTATGTTAGTAGGCGCCCTTTTGGTGGTCGCGGTGCTTATGTTAATGGCTCTAGTCAAAATACAGCAGTCCGTCTAGCTCCACATTACACAAACGACTCAAAAAAAGTTGCGGTCCAAAAAAACAAATAAAGCGGTGCTTATGTTAATGGCTCTAGTCAAAATACAGCAGTCCGTCTAGCTCCACATTACACAAACGACTCAAAAAAAGTTGCGGTCCAAAAAAACAAATAAAGTGATGAAAATTACGGACACCCAGAGACACGGTGAGGCAGCTTGTCATGCAGTTATTATTCAGGCAAGTTCATAAGCATTATGGGTACATCACTAAATAAAAATACAGCAGTCGCTCTAGCTCAACATTACACAAACGACTCAGACGATCATATTTTGAGCCTGAGCTCAGCCGCTTTCTGGCAGTTGTTCCTGCGATGTCCTTCAACACCACAATTCTTGCATCTTCCAGGCTTACGAGGCTGTTTCGGCACATCACCGCGATCAGGACAGGTAGTTCTCTTATGTCCTTCACGTCGACATGTCGTACAATATCTTGTTCTCTTACTGAGCCCTTCGTATGGCGCCTTCTCCCAACTTGTTGTAGGCCTACCCAATTCCTTCCCCTTGGCGGGAGGCAACAACCCCTCCAGCATATTCCCTGATTCATTTCCCGAGTTGATATCATTGTTGACCATCGCTCCATGGGTTGCCATATCAACTCCCACTTGCTCAGGTTCTACCTCATCTTGGTTCACAACGACACCATTTTCAGCCATGCGGTCCTCCAGGCCAAGACAGTCTCTAATATCTGCAAATGGCTTCATTTCTTCAGCACAATGTTTGAACAGTGCTACCAGCCGTTCATATGCTTGTACACTTGCATCCCCCATTCGTACGAGCTCCATCGCTTGCACGTACATGTTGATATGCCTGTAACTGAATGGGTTGTTGTTGTTAGCATTGTCCTTCTGTTATTGGCTTAGATGTGGAGGTAGGATGTCCCGGCGTCTCTTGTCCAACGCTTCACTATGTGTTTCTTTGGCATTTCTGTTACATGGATGAAGTCTAGAACCTACATTACAAAATTCATTCCATGAGTAAATGATTGGAAAACAAATTAACCACAAATCTTTCACTAAATGTTGTCAATGTAAGTACCTTTAGAATATGGCTGCACAGCAGTCCCATGTGAGTGAATTGGCCGCATTCACAGTCAAATTCCTCTCCACCGTCCACCACGGTAACCTTGTATGAAACCATGCACCACTTCTTTCTCCGTGCTGCATCGGTATGGATTGCAACATATGTTTTCCCTTTCTCTACCTCGTCCACCTGGTAAGCACACATTCCTATGTTATATGCCCAAATTGCTCGAACATCACTCTGGTTTATATCTTGCCAGCATGCCTTTCTGTAGCCATGTTAGCTCGAAACAGTGGCCTCCCCTGTAAATACAAATGTAGGTCAGAGGGACCAGCCAAAAAATGAACTATCAACTTGTATATCTTGCTATTCTGGTATGTTTTTCTTCATAATTTTCCTCTGCTTCCTTGTCGAACCGCAACACAATGTATTTCCTCACAAATAGGTGCATTGTGCAGCCCGGGGGTATAAAGTTCTTCAACGTATGGTTCACACTTTCAGTCCGCTGAGTACTAGTCATTTTTGCATAGAACACACCTTTGAAGTAAGGTTTTGCCCATTTGTGCCGGATCTCATACAGCTGTGTCATGTACTCATTTGACTTCAGGTTATATTTATTGATTAGGAACTTCCAGGCTTCTTCGAACTCATCAACTGTCAACATGTGATTAACAACCTTTTGAAATTCTGCTTGGAAATCACTCTTCTTTGAGTACAGTCGACCCAACGATTTCTTTGCCTTCTTAAGCACGTGCCACTTGCACCACCGGTGTGCTGTGCTTGGCATCACATTTCGTATAAACCTCCATTGCACGGTTCTAGTATGCAAAACACAGAGGTACTAAATCTGTTAGACATTGTTATCAAACTCATCACATTATACCCGTAATCCAGTTTTTACTTGAGAGAATTGTTTGTGGCGCCTTCCCACCCATCATTCTGACAAATTCTGAGAAAACCCATTTCAAGGTTTCGACCTTCTCATCCCTTACCAACATGCCGGCTAGTATAATGCTCTGAAAGTGGTTGTTAATTCCAACAAAAAGCCCGAACGGCATGTCATACAGGTTGGTCCTGTATGTGGTATCAAATGTCACCACGTCCCCAAAGAAAGTGTATTGTAGCCTGCTGTTTCCATTTGCCCACATCAGAGTACAAATCCTTCCATCTTTGTCGGCTTGCACTCTGTATGTGAATTGCTGATCCTTAGCACCTAGCTCTTGAAACACCTCCATTGTCTTCCGGACATCATCCTCTGCCTGGTCGCGACCAATTTTTCCACACATGTTCCGCAAAGTTGTTTTCGTGAACGGTACATTCTCAATCTTCCCAAAAAAGCTCTGTATGATGCTGTACACTTTCGATAGGTTCACATTATTTTCCCTGAGTTGCTTCACAAAATCTCTGCTGTATACGTCTATATGTTTGTGGGATGGCCAGTGTAATGTCTGCCCATATGTCGGAGACAATGCGTGGTTGTGCTCGTCCCGGTCCTCTGCTATATACCACCCATTATCCTTTGACCGTAGCAGTCTAACTAAGGCAGGACATTCTCATCGTCAGGAACGAGTATTCTCCACAATTGGTTTACCCTGGTAATCCAAAAATATTATCAGACAATTCATAAAATAATTAGAAAAATTAAACTGCAAGTCAGCACCAAATGAGCAAAGGAAATCTTAGCGCACAACCGCAGACTATCTCTTGCATGCACTTTGTCCTATTGACATTTAGTATGCTTTTCCCGTATATAATTCCGAATCCTTTCTCCTAGGAATACAAAATGTAAAAATCATATGCCTCTCCAAGTGTATCGAAGCTGATCCCTGTTTTTCACACAATGACATTCTCACCGGGTGCCTCCGCAAAAACGCGGACCGATTTCTCTAATGCTGTCATCCTATTTGGGTTGGGGCCATGCCCTGGTGCAGCAACTCCAATCCGTACCCAGAATTACTGCGGCCACACAAATGTGCATTCGGAAATTAGATTCTCAGATGCTAAACTAAGAGCAGTTTACTGTAACATAATCCCTACCATTTTTTATTCATACAGTTTACAAACGTATTTTTTTTCTAAATCCTATATTTATTCACCATTTCATTGTGCATTCAATCCATGGGCTCACTTCAGGCCACCACTCTCTAATACAGCTCCCCCCACATCTTGCCTACTCTGTTTTCACTTGTCTGAACTAGTTTACTCTAGGGGTTCGCTGACGGCAACCAGGACTACTTATTCAGCCATTGCAAAATATAACCTGTATCTACATGCTGATTCAGGCTCCAACATCTGCACTAATCTACCAATTGAACTGAATCCCGTTTCAACAATAGTACTAATCTACCAATTTAGCTGAATCCGGTTTCAACAACTGTACTAATGTGACAATTCAGCTAATATCTACAGGTCGCGGCAGGAAAACATATTTTCATGTCCATCCTGGAGCCTGTGGTTCAACTTGTTCTATGGAGTGTTCAGATGCTTGTGGCCGGTCTGCACCCTCGCATGTTGCGACAGCAGTCGCCGAGCAGATGAGCGCATCTGCACTCGATGCACTCGCCGCCGGCAGCTCTCCGGCCGGCATCGACAGAACAGGATAGCGAAGAGGTTGCATTGGTATGTCGCTGTCATTCACTTCCCCTATCAGCGCTCTACTGCACGAATACACCCACGGTAGGAAAAGTTAGATCTTGGACGAATTAGAAACGCAAATCAAACTAGGGCACACCAAGCAGACACAAGGGGCAAGATTAGCACATGTTGGCCGGTTGCATCAAGAACTCCATGGCTGCCGGAGCCGGGTCACCGGAACCCTAAAGGATGGACCGCCGCCGCCGAGCCTCTCTCGATACTACTAGACCAGAACAACAACTAATGGAGGTAGGAGACAACTCACCCCACCTGCCCATTTTTTGCATTTACTCCACCGCAATGACGTCGCTAGCACGATTGATTCACGGATCAGAATTTCGCCAACGATTCGAGCCACGGCTCTGACGTCCCCTCTCGACGGCCTAGAATATCCACGCAGTTCAGGTCCACCGTATATGAGAATTACTAGTTTTCCTTTCCTTTTCCATGTCGGCTGTGTGGCCCAACCCCGGTAACATCTCTCTGACAAACCGGATAACGATGCCATATTCGGCGGGTCAGATTCCGAGACCCTGTGTGCTCGTGATCAATTCCTCCGCATCCTGGAAAAGATGTACTAATGTGTTGATATTGTACTAACAAGCTTTCCTGATCTATATTGCCATCTAAACAGTTCAAGACCTAGATTATATGTATTAAAAGTACGCTCCTGTTTAGTCATTTATCAATACGTGACTCCAAATGGTTGCTTTGTGATGGAAAACTACATCATGTCTGCACTATAGATGAAGGTGTAACCGAAGCTGCAGGCTGCAGCTAGCTTTATATCTATCTGATACAATCATCACCCAGTTATAAAAGCTTCCTGATTTGATTTGTAAACTTCATTGTTCATTCTGGACTTTATTTGCAAGGTAACGATATCTTCCACCTACTAACACAAGAATAGGTCATCCTTACCTATTTGACTTCATTTGGCTACATCAAAAAGTTACATAAATCTGCTAACTCCTCCATGGATGTCATTCAATGTATCGGCACCTACCTGCTATCATGACAGATATATGAAACCGATACGGTATCTATTTGGCGACACAAATATGTTTTGTTTTCCTTTAGGATCTTCTCTTTCTTAAGCTTTGTTATTCAGCATGTTGCTGAATAAGAACATCTTTTAAAACAAATATCGTTAACGGCTATTTTGATGTTGTTTCTTGGTGGCTGTTCTAGGTAATTCACAATCCATTGCAATATTTGATCAAGTTTGTTACGTCTTTGCTCTACATTTAATCAGCCATTTGACTTTCCCAAGTGATCATTGATGACCCACAAGAATAGGGGATCTATCGTAGTCCATTTGATAAGTGCGTCGAACCCAATGAGGAGCAGAAGGAAATGACAAGCGGTTTTCAGTAAGGTATTCTCTGCAAGCACTGAAATTATCGGTAACAGATAGTTTTGTGACAAGCATCCCACTTATGATTAACTCCTATTGCAAGCATCCATAGCATGAAACATATGGATCCAAATCAGCCCCTTACGAAGCAACACATAAACTAGGGTTTAAGCTTCTGTCACTCTAGCAACCCATCATCTACTTATTACTTCCCAATGCCTTCCTTTAGGCCCAAATAATGGTGAATTGTCATGTAGTCGACGTTCACATGACACCACTAGAGGAGAGACAACATACATCTCAACAAAATATCGAACGAATACCAAATTCAGATGACTACTTATAGCGAGACTTCTCCCATGTCCTTAGGAAAAAACGTAACTACTCACAAATCATATTCATGTTCATAACCAGAGAGGTATTAATATGCATATAGGATCTGAACGTATGATCTTCCACCAAATAAACCAACTAGCATCAACTATAAGGAGTAATCAACACTACTAGCAACCCACAGGTACCAATCTGAGGCTTTGGGACAAAGATTGGATACAAGAGATGAACTAGGGTTTGAGAGGAGATGGTGCTGGTGAAGATGTTGATGGAGATTGACCCCCTCCCGATCAGAGGATCGTTGGTGATGATGATGGCGATGATTTCCCCCTCAGGAGGAAGTTTCCCCGCGAGCGGCTCATGGGAGCCCTAGATTGGTTTCGCCAAGGTTCCGCCTCGTGGCGGCGGAGTTTCTTCCCGAAAGCTTGCTTATGATTTTTTCAGGGTAAAAGACCTCATATAGCAGAAGAATGGCACCGGAGGCCTGACAGGGGGCCCACGAGGCAGGGGGCGCGCCCCCACCCTTGTGGCCAGGGTGTGGGCCCCCTCTGGTATTTTCTTCACTCAGTATTTTTTATTAATTCCAAAAATGACTTCAATGGAGTTTCAGGACTTTTGGAGTTGTGTAGAATAGGTCTCTAATATTTGCTCCTTTTCCAGCCCAGAATTCCAACTGCTGGCGTTCTCCCTCTTCATGTAAACCTTGTAAAATAAGAGAGAATAGGCATAAGTATTGTGACATAATGTGTAATAATAGCCCATAATGCAATAAATATCGATATAAAAGCATGATGCAAAATGGACATATCAATCATACATATATTATATGATTTTTTGATGAACCCAATCCAGAATATGAACCATAAAAGAAAACACCTACTAAACCAATCACAGCAATACCAGCTACAGTACCTATCAGCCAAAGAGGAATTCTTCTAGTAGTATCGGCCATTTCCCCTACTTTCCTCCACATTTTATCAATTGGTCATGCTAGAGACAAAAACAGTCATGGGTAGTTATAAGGATGGTATCCTTCCAAATGGGATAAGAGAATTCTTATTAGTCTCTTTCTTTCTCTCAATTGAAGAAGTAATTGGAAAATAAAACAGCAAGTACAAAAATGAGTAATAAACCCCAGTATAGACTGGTACGATTCAATTCAACATTTTGTTCATTCGGGTTTGATTGTGTCATAGTTCTATAGTTGGAATTTGTTTTATCGTTGGATGAACTGCATTGGATTCTAGAGAAGAAGGCGGTGTCCCGACCACAAGGCGGTTAAATTCCACTGGTGCTTGCTAGCCAGTCAAGAACGACTCGAAGACCGTGGGAAGGTCTTCACGCTACGCCGGAAAGATGCGCAACTCAAAACGGAAGCAGGAAGCGTGTTGTCAAAAATGTCGGAGGTTACCAGATCTCTGAGACTACCATCGATCCGACAGAGCGGAACGACCAGAAAAAGTGTCCATTAGCGCTCCTGTCCAGAGCGAAGAGAAGGCGAAAAAGCGCCGCCGAAGCAGCATGAGCAGGCTTCTATTGCTACGCAACAATAGAGCAGGCGCGCCGGAAAGGAGCAAGGTATCTCCTTTTTCCGGAAAGATAAGAAGAAATGGGAAGCATATATTGTTTGATAATTCACACTTTTTAGTCTATAATAGTATAAGAAGATTTAGGCTATTCACCCGTAAGTATTACTTTAATGTTGAATTACCTTTTGTATTGCAGAGTTCTATTTTAGTGGCCAACTCCTTTTCTAATTTTACATTAAAAGTGCTCTATTCATTCCTTATTGTTGTGACCTACATGGTACTCTTTGCCACTTAAACATAGAAAATAATAACCAGTTATCTATGGTTATTTTGCGTCACTAGATACGAAGGGATCAATATATCAGCTCACTATGTAAGTTTCTATCTAATCTTGGAATTTTTTATTTTTCTATCGGTGCAGACTCATTGGGTTGTTCAATTTTTTTTCTGAATGTGCGTGCCGGAATGACCGAATGTATTCACAAAGAGCAGTGAAGTGGGATCTCTAACATTCACCTTTTCTTTGCTTTGGAATTCTTCATCCCAGATTACAATTGTGCCTTATGTCGGGACCAGATAATGTCAGGCAATATTGTTGTACCTTTCATAGGATTTTTTATCTGCCTTGCAAATGCTGGAACTTTCTTTGGCTTGCATGAAGAAGAGGCATCTTAATAATGCGAGACATGGAAATTGTTAAAGGAGAGATCAATAAACTATTTTCCATGGAAATTTCCATTCAGGGCCAGCTGCATTTGGAAACTACCATTGTTGATGGAATCCGGAGGACTAGAAGGTCATTTAATTTGCTGGATAGTTAATTTTTATGGCAGTGTATTCTCTCCTCTAAACTCAGACATTATTTCCGTGTGACCAAAAGAATACGCTAATCATCAAAATTGTCATTTTACAACCCTTAAATCATTAGTGTTACTTTTTAACCATATTTTCCCGCAGCAACGCGCGGGGAATTTTCTAGTTAACATAAAAACTCTTGCATCATATCATCACCAAGAACACTAGATAATAATCATCATAGTCATTACCACCAAAACTATTTAGTCACCATAGTCATAGTGTAGCTATCTAATCACCAGCAACACTAGCTAATAATAATCATCATAGTCATCACCACCAACACTCATTCTAGCTAGCGAATCACTCCTGCTGCTCTCTCACAGGTAAAATAGCATAGAACATGTGTAGCACTCTTGATTTCATCATATTGGAGCATGTAGATGAACCTGTCTCCTAATTGTGGGTTGTGCTTCTTATTGCTGCCCCTAGTACTTCTCTGTGATCCTTCACAATTTTGCTCCAGTCTTTGACTATTAAGACTTGCTCGCTTTAGAAATCCTGAATGCACTCATGTGCAATGTTGGATGTCTTGGCCGTAAGCTAACCATGGACATGAGACCTTTAGCCTCTATCCAATGAGGCACAACTATCATCGGGAGTCCCTGTTAAAGAACATCGTAGTAACATACTTAGCAATGAAGTTTAGCTTAAAAATAATGTATGCAAAAGATGCACTTAGGACGAATAGTAAAAATCTACCATCTTTCCTAAATAGATGTGACCGTAGTTCAATATGAACACTACTGGTCGCACATTTTGAGTATTGAGATTTTGAAGTCCAGGAAAATAATTTGTCTTGACAGTATTAAGATCCTCAAGCCATGAAACAAAATGACCTATCTCCTCGCAGTTTAGTTCAGCCCCGGGACAGTAGTAGGTCATGTCTACCAAGCGACGGACATGTTTGCTTGAATGGAAATAAGCTGTCAATAGAAATTAGTTGTCAACTATTTTTGAATATACAATATCCAAGACATAAATATGGTTGAGAAACTCACATAATGGTAGAACTGGAGGCGTCTGCACATCGACCCAGATGTCGATATTACCTTCAATATCATCTTCCGGACGAATATCAAAGGTGATAAGCATATCAGGCTCAAATGCATAAGCCTTGCATATTGCTCTCCAATTTTTGCATTGAAAATAAGTGTAGGTGTCTGCATTATACTCCCTCCGTCTGGAAATACTTGTCGGAGGAATGGATGTATCTAGACATATCTTAGTTTTAGATACATTCATTTTATCCATTTCTCCGACAAGTACCGGACGGAGGGAGTATAATTTTGCGGCAAAAGTATAACCATGCTCGGTCCTCAAGTGAACTCTCTTTACCTCCATAGTTTCCATAGGACTGAAACCAACCTTATCCAAGACAAAAATTCTTTCATGGCAGGGGATACGCTAGTAGAATAGTAAAAAATTAAAATTATAAGTTGAAGCAAAAGAAGCACAAGTCATGCTTAATTACGAAAAAGACTTGTCGTTGTGACTTACTGTATCCACGTCGAAGGTCTCATCCAGCTTGATGCTGAAGCGCCTACCATCAACTAGGAAATTTCTGTCGCACAGGCCGCGCTCGTCTTTGCAGTATTCACACATACCGAAATCTTTTTCGTCGTCAGACATTTCCTATGTTCATAGTCGGAACATTAATTGAAAATCGATCAAAGGCAACTACTAGGAAACTTAACACACAAATCCGGGGCACTCGATATTTCCTACATATTCTAGCACAAGTCATGCTTAAATTCATGAAAAAATCCGGCATGAACTTTGCTAAAATAGGACACATCGAGCGCCTGAAATTTGCCAGAACGGAAATGAATCAACACTCCGGCAAAACATAGGACACTCGGATTTTCCCTGCGATACCAAGTTGTTCATACACATACGACGGTGCTTAAACTTGCAATTCCATCCAGATAAATTATCATAAGCATTCACACATGACCTCACTGACTAAATACCCTAGTTCTACTCTTTTCAACACACCGAGGAGTGGAGAAGGAGGAGGTGGACTTTTAGCTCACCGACTCGGGTGTAGAGGAAGTAGAGGTAGCTCGGATGACAATCACTCCAAGGAGACATGACTCGACAAAGCCTGCAGATTCCACCGATTAAAATTTTAGATCATCAAATTTCATATAGCATTCTTTGATTACAAAGTGATAATGGCATAAAAATAATTAAATTTTCCATACCTAAATTTTCTTACTAAAAATAAACTAGTTTTATTAATTCACCTAGTTCAACTAAGCACTTACTATAAATAAAAATAATTAATTTTCTTACTAATTCAACTAGTTCAACTAAGCACTTACTATAAATAAAAACAATTGATTTTCTTACTAATTCAACTAAGCACTTACTATAAATAAAAATAATTAATTTTCTTACTAATTCAACTAATTCTATTAAGCACTTACTATAAATAAACTAGTTCTATAAACCACTTAAATTCTATGTACATTCTACAAAATTCTACCTATCTATACTATTGAAGAAACCTACATTCTACCTATCTATATTATCAACTAAATCTATGGAGGGAGGAGGGCTATGGATGGAGGAGGGGCTGTGGATGGAGGAGGGGGAGGGAGTAGGGGCTGTGGAGGGAGGAGGGGCTATGGAGGGAGGAGGTGTTGTTGATGGAGGGGCGGCTAGAGGAGCGAGGAGCAGGGGGAGGGCCGAGGGGAGGAGGAGAGGCAACTAGAGGAGGGAGGAGTGGCGCGGAGGAGGGAGGAGGGGCAGCTAGAGGAGGGAGAAGGGAGGAGGAAGAGGATAAGGAGGAGGCTTACCGAGGCCGGAGGATGGCGGCGACGCCAGTAGTAATGCGGCGACGGCGGCGGCAATGTGGCGATGGGGACGACGGTAGGAGGAGGATGACGGCGGCCGCGACAGTGAGACAGGAGAGTGAGGAAACGGGCAGGCACGCGGGGGATAAGGCTGGATTAGCAGTAGTGCGGTTTAGCAGAAAGCGCTACTGCTAAACAAACTGGCAGTAGCGCATTTCGCAGGAAAGCACTACTACTACACTTAGCCTGGCGGCAACGGTGGGGTAATTTTAGGAGTAGCGCTCTTCGCTAAGGCCGCGCTACTGCTATGTTCATAGAAGTAGCGCCTTCCGTTGCCCCGCACTACTGCTAAGTAGCAGTAGCGCCCCATTTTACCCAGCGCTACTGCTAAAGTTCTGTGTATAAGGTTTTCCCTAGTAGTGTCTCCTCACTGTGACGTGGATTGATATAACACCCGTATGATTAAGGAACAGTAATCACCCCGGTTATTAATGGCTAACCTCACGTTGATTCGAAACCGGTCTGCAAATAAATTCGAGACAAAAACAAAAATAAAAAGTTTCAAAACCAAAACTAAAAATGTTCGGGGGTTGCCTAAAATAGCAAACCTAATTATGGTGGGGTGCACAAAAGTTTGTAAAATGTTTTGGCATTTTAATTAAACTAAAAGCAAAGCGAGAAAAGAAAAATTAATAAAAGAAAAGAAAAGAAGAAGAAAAGAGAGGAGGAACCCCTGGCCCATCTGGGCCAGCCCCTCCCCCCTGGCCCAGCAAGCCCCCTCCCCACGGCCCCTCTCCCCTGGCCCAGCCCCTCCTTGGGCGGCCCAACCGCGCCCCTTAACCCCCCTTCATGGTGAAACCCCAGCCCCCACCCCCACCGACAGCCTCCACTCCCAAAATATCTCCCTCCTCCCCGTCTGGATCGGGAGAGACCAACCACCGCCCCTCGCCCACCTCATCTCCGGCCCCCGCCCCCCATGCGGGCCGACCCCTCCTCCTCCTCTACACCGTCCGGGCCCCCCCTCGTCACCCGTCGCCTCCAGGCGCTGGCGCTGGCCTGTGGATCGACCCCGCCCTCCCACGCCGGCGGTTGCTTCCCCGCCCTCCTCGCCGGACTCCATCGCTCCACCGAGCCCGCTCCCCTAGACCAGCGCACCCACAGTGAGCCGCCCGCCCCCTCGCTCCCTCTCCTCTCCAGTAAATCGCCGTCGGCCACCACGAGCCCCCCTTTCGCCTGTCTTTGCTCCCCACGACGCTTGCAGCACCCGTCAGCGCTCCTCCTCGTTGGGCGTGGCCGCCCGGCCGCCACCTTGGCCGCTTCCCCCCTCTCTTCCCGTCGACGCCCGCGACCGTGAACAGCATCGTCGTCGTGGCATCCCTCGCACCCTTCGCCACGAACCCCTGCTTTCGTCTGACGTCCCCGGCGACGGCCATGATGCGGCTGCCGAGGCCTTGTCCACTCCCTCGCCGCTTTATCGCTTCGCAGCCATGGCTGATCTCGCCGTGGCTGCGCCCTCCGGCCGTCGTCGTGGCCTCGCCCGACCCCCACCGCCTCGTCGGCCCTCCCACCGCACTGACAGCGGATCGGCGGGCGCCCGCGCTCGTCCCCTGGATCGCGCCTGACAGGCACGCGCCGCATGCCCGTTTGCCCATTTCGGGCCTATGACATGGGGGTCCCACCCCCACAGAACGGTTTAGTAATTAAAAAGAAAATGAAAATGAATTAAAACTAATTAACTAATTAATTAATTAATTAATTAATTAAGTAATTAATTAATCTAATTAATTCTGATTAATTAACCCTAATCACTAATTAACCTAATTAACTAATGTTAATTAACTTTGATTAGGTTAATTAGATATTAGAGAATGACATGCGGGACCCACCTGTCAGGGTTGACTCAGTCAACCCTGTTGATTGCTGATGTCAGCATGACATCATGCTGATGTCATAAATGCATTTTCGAAATTAATTAAATAATTAATTAAATTCCGGAAATTAATAAAATCTTTTAAAAATCATATCTTTTAATCCGTAATCCGGATTAAAATGTTTTCAACATGAAAGTTGCACAGAACGACGAGACGAATTCGGATACGCAGTCCGTTCGTCAGCCACACACCCCTAACCTATCGAACCTGCAACTTTTCCCCTCCGGCTCCTCTGCCCGAAAACCCTGAACACCGGGAATACCTTCCCGAATGTTTTTCCCCCTAACCAGTACCCCTCATACCACGTTAGGGCATGCCTAGCATCTCTTCTTGGCATGTCATGCATCGATATGCATCTGTTTACTTTGTATTCATTGTTTCTTCCCCTCTTCTCTCCGGTAGACTACGAGACCGGACGCTGCGGTGGCGGTTCGACTACGGTGTTGGCGACCCTCTCTCTTGCAGAGCAACCAGGCAAGCCCCCCTTGATCACGGATATCGCCTACTCTTATCTACACTGCTTGCATTAGAGTAGTATAGCATATTCTTGTTTTCGAGATACTCCTATTTCGCTGCATAGCTTTGTCCTTGTAACCATTGTTACCTTACCGCAATCCTATATGCTTAGTATAGGATGCTAGAACTTTCATCTGTGGCCCTACTTTCTTGTCCGTGCGCGTGCTATACTATCGGGCCGTGATCACTCGGGAGTTGATCACGGTATATACTATATACTATATACTTATACATGATACATGTGGAGACTAAAGTCGGGTCGGTGATGGAGCACCATGAGTGGATCTTTGAGGCGGAGGCGGCAGGCAGGTTGAGACCGCCTAGAGAGAGGTGGGCACTGCCTGTTCGGCGTTCGCGGTTACTTAACTGCTTAACGAGGTCTTGGTATTTGATCTGAGTTGGCTCTGAGCTTATACGCACTAACCATCTACGCGGGAGTAGTTATGGGTATCCGGCGTCGTGGTATCGGCGAAATACTTCAGACGTCGTGACGAGCGGCCAGGCTGCCGGATTGGACTGGAGCGCTGATGGGCTAGGTCTGCTTCCGCGCAGAGACATAGCGTGCGAGTGTGCTTTCGAGGCGATGGGCCCGGACCCTGGCGGCTTAGGTTTAGACCGCGTGTTGGCCTCTCTGTTGTGCCTAGGTGGGGCTGCGGCGTGTTGATCTTCGCGGCGGGCATGACCCAGAAAGTGTGTCCGGCCAAATGGGATCAAGCGTCTTTGGGTAAGATGGTGCACCCTGCAGGAAGTTAATCTATTCGGATAGCCGTGATCTTGATAACAGGGCGACTTGGAGTTGTACCTTGAGCTTATGACAACTAGAACCGGATACTTGATAAAACACACCCTTCCAAGTGCGGATACAACCGGTGGTCGCTCTCGCTCGGGGTTATGAGCGGGGATTGCGGGTAGGATTATTCTATATGATGTTACTTGGAGGACTTCCGTTGTCCTCTTACATGCATTGCAAGACCGGTGTCGAAGCGTAGTCTTCGTTAAGACTAGCTATCCCTCTTATTACGGCATTCTGCAGATTCAGTCCTCGATATGGCCCTTTACATATATATCCATGCATATGTGGTGTAGCTCCTTGCTTGCAGTACTTTGGATGAGTACTCACGGTTGCCTTGTTCCCCTTTTCCCCTATCTCTACTCGATTTCTACAACTGCGAGGGAGCCCAGAGTCGACGCGCGCCGCCTATGGCGACTACTACTCGGGAGGTGCCTACTACTACGTGCAGCCCCGGACGGCGGCCAGGAGTGACCTAGGAGGATCGAGGCGGGAGGCTGCTCCTCTTTCGATCTGTATCCCAGTTTGTGCTAGCCATCTTATGGCACCTTGTTTAACTTATGTCTGTACTCAGATATTGTTGCTTCCGCTGACTCGTCTATGATCGAGCACTTGTATTCGAGCCCTCGAGGCCCCTGGCTTGTATTATGATGCTTGTATGACTTATTTTATTGTAGAGTTGTGTTGTGATATCTTCCCGTGAGTCCCTGATCTTGATCGTACACATTTGCGTGCATGATTAGTGTACGATTGAATCGGGGGCGTCACAAGTTGGTATCAGAGCCGACTGCCTGTAGGAATCCCCCTTCCACACTCCTTGGCCGAAGTCGAGTCTAGACATTGCAAAAACTTTTACTAACTTGGTTGTGTGCCTTACGGGCCCACGTCGCCATCGGGTGGTACTAGGATCTTTTACTCCTCGACCTTTACTCTGGGGCTCTGAACTCTCTTCTACTCGGGTTAAACGATTTTACTAACTATCACTAGGATCCCGTGACCGCATTCACCCCAAAGTTGGATATAACCTAAGTTGTTTTGGAATTGTATTTGAGCAATTTCCTCACTGTCATTTGACTCCTTTGAAGCGTCTTTGTTTTCAGATGGAACCCACGAGGCAGGTAAATGCGCCACACGACGGCCATTGGTGCCTCGGGATCACTGCGATGCTAGCCGAGATGATGACCTATCTGGGTTATCGCTGGCACCCGAGTACACCGTCTATGAGGAGTACCGGGACTATAACCGAGGAGATACCGCGCCATCGTCCACCTCTACTCTCGGGAGTATGAGTCCACTACTGTGCTGCACACCGCACATGGTGTTGGAGTGACTATCGATATGGCAGTCCACGATGCTGCTTATGCTGCTCTGACACGTCTTCGTGCAGAGTATCGAGAGTTGGACACCTCCCCCTTCAGGCACATTGCCATCGCGTCTGATGTTGGTGAGGAGGGTTACTACACTGCTGCCTACACCACTGTCACCAGAGAGCCCTTCCACCATCAGAACTTTGTTCTGCATGCTGATGGGCTGGATCGAGCTAACCGAGCTCTTCGCCACGAGTTGTACATCACCCGTCAGCACCTCTACCGTGCTCTGACGCTGATGCACCCCTTTGTCCGATCCGGAGAGCTGCCGCGTTCTGCGATCTACCCAGCCAGACCGTGATGCCCGGGGTGTCGGTTGGCGGGCGTGGGAGGCTACTCTCCCGCTTGGCCCTTTACGCCACACGGGCGTCGGATTCAGCACGAGTATCCGCGGCCCCAGTCACCGGCGTGGAGGACTATCCTTTGCCGCACTACCAGCTTTCAGGCTACTGCTACCTCCATGATACCGCGTGGGACTGATGTAGACTTGCTTGTTAGTGTTTGATGTATTCGCCGCGAGCCCGCGTGCCGCCTATGATGTAGTAGTCTATGTACTGGACTCTATGTATCGAACTCTATGCATAAATCCTTTTGTAAGATATGCCAACTACTATGTAGTTCCCATCATCTGCTTTCATTATGCATGTTTCATCATGAATGATTCTGTCTCTGCTTGGTTTCTCAAATCTTTGAACTACCTGTTATATATTAGCGGGATGGTTAGGCCAGCAGGTCGTGGTCGTGGTGCCAACTTCCCACCACCGCTTTGAGTACATGGCTGGTATGATCCAACAGCTCGAGATGAATCGCCAGTTCATGGAAAACATGATGGCTCAGTTCCTCGCCCCAATATGCACCAAGCACCCAAGCGGAACAACTCTGCAGGATTTCATACGCTGAACCCCGGCGTGTACCGCAGCTCAACCCAGCCTTTGGATCTTGATGGTCGCTCCGTGACATCACCTATGAGATGGAGTCTGCTGATGTAGCCCCGCCAGCTATGTCACTTTTGCTTCCTTCTTCTGAAGGACCCGCAGCTCAATGGTGGGACAGCCACAGGCGTACTCTGCCAGTTGGAACACTCATCACCTGGCCAGACTTCTAGGCTGCCTTCCGTGCCCGCTTCATCCCTCAAGGGGTCATGGACCGGAAGAAGCGTGAGTTCCGCAACCTCACCCAAGGCAACAAGACTGTTGAAGCCTATCGTGAGAGTTCTTGGACTTGTCTCGCTATCTTGAAGAGGATATTGCAAGCGATGCTTGCGCAGACGGGGAGAAGTTCCGTGGCGGCCTTCAAGGCGACATCAAGCTCGCACTTCTAGTGCACGACTTTGTTGATTTCGCCACCTTGGTGAACAAGGCTATCAATGTCGAAACTGGTCTGCAGGAATACGAGAGCTCTAACAGGCGCAACCGTGACATGGGCTCATCTTCGGGCCCGTCCTCGCATGAGCGCAAGATATGGATTCCCAACAGCATGTACCGGCCGAATGCACCGCTTCAAGGCAGAACTATGCTACACCTCGTCTGCCTACAACTAAGCAGCCGAAGCTTCCAGCTCCACCACCCCAAGCTCCTGTTCCCACCCCCAATAATGGTTTGTGCTTGGTGCGGACAACGAGGCACCGTGCTAGAGAATGCAACCGAACCAGAATCAAGCGGCCCTTCCGGCTGGCCGTGGAAACACCCAGAACCGCAACAACACTGGCAAGTCTTATGGGCAAGCTCAGGCCAACCACGTTGATCTGAACGAAGCTCAAGACCAGCCTGCTACTGTGATGGGTACACTCCTCGTAAATTCAGTACCTGCATCTGTTTTATTCGATTCAGGAGCATCGCATTCATTCATGTCTGAGGACTTTGCATACAAGCACGACGTTAAGTGTGAAGAGATGAACTCTTCGGTAGTGGTAAAAACCCCATTGGGACAATGTCAAACCTCCATGGTTGGCGTCGACGTCCCCGTGGAAATCGAAGGGCTGGAATTCTATGCCTCCCCCATTATCCTGAAGACGTCTAACATCGACCTCATTTTGGGATGGATTGGTTGAAAGCGCATACGGCGTCAATCGTTTGCGCCACTAAGACCGTCCATCTGCTACACCCTTCTGATGAAATAGTGAGCTACAATGCTCGTCTGGTTCAAGATGCCGAGGCAAGGCTATATGCATTGAATGCATTGAACGCCGCACCCCTCGAGGGAATTGAAAACATTCACGTCGCTTGCGATTTCCAAGACGTCTTTCTGAAGAACTTCAGGATTCCCCGCTAGAGCTGTCGAATTCGTCATCGACTTGAAACCAGCACCACTCCTATAGCCAAGCGTCCCTACAAGATGCCGCCGCATGAACTCCTTGAACTAAAGGAGGAAATCGACAAATCTCTGCAAAGCGGCTTCATTCGCCCAAGTTGTTCTCCTTGGGGAGCACCTTCTCTCTTTGTCAAGAAGAAGGATGGGACAAACCGATTGGTCCAAGACTACCGTCCTATAAATCAAGCTACCATTCGAATAAGTATCCTCTTCCTCGGATCAATGATCTTTATGATCAATGGCTGGTTCGTCGGTGTTCTCAAACTCGACTTGAGGTTGGGTTACCACCAGATCCGTGTTCGTGAGGAGGATATCCCCAAGACCGCATTTGTGACTCGTTATGGTTCATACGAATACACCGTCATGTCTTTCGGCTTAACCAATGCTCCAGCCACCTTCTCTCGCCTGATGAACTATATATTCATGGATTACCTCGACAAGTTCGTCGTGGTTTATCTGGATGATATCCTGATCTTTTCCAAGAATGAAGAAGAACATGCTGAACATCTTCGTCTTGTGCTGGAAAAGCTACGAGAGCATCAACTCTATGCCAAGTTCTCCAAGTGTGAATTCTGGCTTCCCGAAGTAACCTATCTTGGGCATGTCATCTCTAAGGATGGTATTGCCGTCAACCCTGAAAGAGTTCAGGCTATTCTCGATTGGACTCCTCCGAAGAACGTTAAGCAAGTCAGAAGTTTTCTCGGTCTCGCTAGCTATTGCCGTCGATTCGTCGAGAACTTCTCCAAGATTGCCAGCCTCGACTAACTTGTTGCATAAAGGCGTCAAATTCCAATGGGCGAGATAAGTGTCGGGAAAGTTTCCGTGCACTCAAGGACAAGTTGACTTCGCCCGATGCTAGCTCCTCCCGATACTAAGAAGGACTTCGTCATTTCTGCGACACTTCTCGTCAAGGTTTAGGCGGTGTCCTAATGCAAGAGCGCAAAGTAGTTGCTTATGCCTCTCGACAGTTGCGCCCTCACGAGGAGAACTACCCAGTTCATGACCTCGAACTTGCTGCCGTCATTCATGCACTAAAGCAGTGGCGACATTACCTTCTCGGTAATCGTTGCGAGATCTTCACCGACCACCAAAGTCTGAAGTATCTGTTTACTCAGCCAGACCTGAACCTCCGTCGCGAGAGATGGATGGAGACTGTTGCGAACTTTGATTTGGGTATTTCCTATACGCCGAGCAAGGCTAATGTAATGGCTGATGCCTTGAGCCGCAAATCTTCTGCAACCACCTTGAGTTCACAAAGTTCAGCCCTCACTTGTTGAAGAATTCAGAAAGCTGAACCTCCATATTGTTCCTCCGGTGCACTCGCTCCCCTCCTCCGGAGTTCGCAAGATGAATCTCCGTGTTGTTCCCCGAGGTTCCCTCTTTACCTGGCTGTTGAACCCGATCTCGTGGGCACCATAAAGACAATGCAGGATTTGACTCGAGGTCTACAAGATTAAGCAAGACATCAAAAGGAAATCCTCATCCTTCACTATTCCGATGATGGCGCCTTGTACTTCAAAGGCCGCCTAGTGGTGCCGTGTAAGAAGGAAAACCTGAATATGACTCGGAAGGTTATGAAAGAAGCTCATGATACGCCTCTATGTATCCACCCTGGCAGTACAAAGATGTATCAAGACATTAAATCGAGATTACCGTGGTCTAATATGAAGCAGGACATTGCTCGCTATGTTTCTGAGTGTGACGTTTGCCGTCGTATCAAAGCAGAACATCAAAGGCCTGCTGGAACTCTGCAGCCTATCTCTATTCCTGAATGGAAATGGGACCATGTTGAAATGGACTTCGCCACCGGTTTCCCAAATCGCAGAAAGGTAATGATGCTATTCTTGTCGTCATTGACCGGCTTTCTAAAGTTGCACATTTTCGGCGTCAAAGAAACGATCACCGCTAGCCAGCTTGCAACGCTCTATATGTCAGAATTGTTTCACTTCACGGTATTCCACTGGTTATCGATTCGGACCGTGGCAGCTTATTCACTTCAAGATTCGGGCAAGTTTTCAAGAAGCTATGGGGACTCATTTATCTTTCAAGATCTGCGTTTCATCCGCATCTCAAGGGCAAGTTGAGCGTGTCAACCAAATTCTCAAGACATGCTTGAGCTTGTGTCGTTCATTCGCAAGAAATGGGAGGAATCTCTCCGTATGCTGAGTTCTCTTATAATAATAGCTATCAAGCTAGTCGAAGATGGCCCCCTTGAAGTGTTATATGGACGAAAGTGCGAACCCCTCGAACTGGTCGAAACGGGAGCGTCCACTCTTGGTCCGGATATTATCCAACATGCCGAAGAACAAGTCCGCATTATTCGCGAGAATCTCAAGACTGCTCAGTCGCGTCAAAAGAGTAATTATGACCGACATCACAAGGACATGGTCTATCAACCTGGCGAAAAGCCCTATCTTCGCGTTACACCAATGAAGGGTGCTCACCGCTTCGGGATCAAGGGCAAGCTAGCTCCTCGCTATATTGGCCCTTTCACTATTCTGGAAAGGCGTGGAAAAGTGGCTTATCAAGCTGGAGCTTCCGTCGAACCTTTCTCGGGTTCACGATGTGTTCCACGTGTCACAACTCCGACGCTGCTTCAAGGACCCAATCCGAGCGGTGGACCATGAAGTGCTCGAATTGCAACAGACCTCTCCTATAAAGAGCATCCGGTCCGCATTCTCGACCAAGCTGAACACCGCACACGCCGAAGGCGATCAAGTTCCTCAAAGTCCGATGGTGAATCACTCAAGACGAAGCCACACAGGAACGCGAGGATCGTCTTGAGATGAATATCCCGCACTCTTTCCTTCTACCTCCTAAATATCGGGACGAGATTTCTTGTAGTGGAGGAGATTTGTAACACCCGGATGATTAAGGAACAGTAATCACCCCGGTTATTAATGGCTAACCTCACGTTGATTCGAAACCGGTCTGCAAATAAATTCGAGACAAAAACAAAAATAAAAAGTTTCAAAACCAAAACTAAAAATGTTCGGGGGTTGCCTAAAATAGCAAACCTAATTATGGTGGGGTGCACAAAAGTTTGTAAAATGTTTTGGCATTTTAATTAAACTAAAACAGAAAGCAGAAAAGAAAAATTAATAAAAGAAAAGAAAAAGAAGAAGAAAAGAGGGAGGGAACCCCCTGGCCCATCTGGGCCAGCCCTTCCCCCCTGGCCCAGCAAGCCCCCTCCCCACCTGGCCCCCTCTCCCCCTGGCCCAGCCCCTCCCTTGGGCCGGCCCAACCGGCGCCCCCCTTAACCCCCCTTCCGCGGCTGAAACCCCAGCCCGCACCCCCACCGACAGCCTCCACTCCCCCCCCCGAAATATCTCCCTCCTCCCCGATCTGGATCGGAGGAGACCAACAACCGCCCCTCGCCCACCTCATCTCCGGCGGCCCCGCCGCCCACCCGCCCCCGGACCCCTCCTCCTCCTCTACACCGCCGTCCGGGCCCCCCCCTCGTCACCTCGCCCCCAGCCGCTGGCCGCGCCCTTGTGGATCGACCCCGCCTCCCGAGCCTTGTGGTTGCTTCCCCCGCCTCCTCGCATGGGACTCCATCGCTCCTTCCACCGAGCCCGCCCCTAGACCCAGCCACCCCACAGTGAGCTTCGCCCGGCCCCTCGCTCCCTCTCTCCTCTCCGACATCATGGCCAGCCACCACGAGCCCTGCCCTCGCCGCCTGTCTTTGCTCCCCACGACGCCCGCATGCACCCGTCTGCCCGCTCCTCCTCGCGGGACGTGGCCGCCCGCCCGCCTTGCCGCTTCCCCGCCTCTCTCTCCCCCGTCGGCCAGCGCCCGTGACCAGAACGCCATTGTCGCCGGCGCCCTCGCACTTCCGCCACCGACTTCGTTTCGTCGACGCGTCCCCGGCGACACAGCGCGCCGATCTGGCCGCCGAGGCCTTGTCCACTCCTCCGCCGCATTGCCGCCGCCGCCATGGCTGATCTCGCCGTGGCTGCTGCGCCCTCGGCCGTCGTCGTGGCCTCGGCCGACCCACCGCCTCGTCGGCCCTCCCACCAGACCGCGGCGGATCGGCGGGCGCCTGCGCCGTGTCCCCTGGATCGCGCCGAACGGGCACCGCGCCCGCATGCCCGTTTGCCCCCCTGGGCCTATGACATGGGGGTCCCACCCCCACAGAACGGTTTAGTAATTAAAAAGAAAATGAAAATGAATTAAAACTAATTAACTAATTAATTAATTAATTAATTAATTAATTAATTAATTAATCTAATTAATTTGATTAATTAACCTAATCACTAATTAACCTAATTAACTAATGTTAATTAACTTTGATTAGGTTAATTAGATAATGAGAATGACATGCGGGACCCATTGTCGGGGTTGACTCAGTCAACCCTGTTGATCGCTGATGTCGGCATGACATTATCTTGATGTCATAAATGCATTTTCGAAATTAATTAAATAATTAATTAAATTCGAAATTAATAAAATCTTTTAAAATCATATCTTTTAATCCGTAATCCGGATTAAA
Source organism: Aegilops longissima (assembly GCA_021605205.1). Classification (NCBI taxonomy): domain Eukaryota; kingdom Viridiplantae; phylum Streptophyta; class Magnoliopsida; order Poales; family Poaceae; genus Aegilops; species Aegilops longissima. Next base: position 165,296,105 of record CM038679.1, read on the forward strand.
ATGTTTTCAACATGAAAGTTGCACGTAAGCACGAGGCGAATTCGGATACGATCCGTTTGTCACCACACACCCCTAACCTATCGAACCTGCAACTTTTCCTCCGCTCCTTCCTTTGCGAAAACCTAAACACCGGAATACCTTCCGGATGTTTTTCCCCTAACCAATACCCTCATACCACGTTAGGGCACGCCTAGCATCGCTTCTTGGCATGTCATGCATCGATATGCATCTGTTTACTTTGTATTCATTGTTTCTTCCCCTCTTCTCTCCGGTAGACTACGAGACCGACGCTGCGGTGGCGATTCGACTACGGTGTTGGCGAATTCTCTCTGCTTGCAGAGCAACCAGGCAAGCCCCCCTTGATCACCGGATATCGCCTACTCTTATCTACATTGCTTGCATTAGAGTAGTATAGCATATTCTTGTTTTCAGATACTCCTATCTTCGCTGCATAGCCCGTCCTTGTAACTTCATTGTTACCTTACGCAATCCTATATGCTTAGTATAGGATGCTAGAACTTTCATCTGTGGCCCTACTTTCTTGTCCGTCTGCGTGCTATACTATCGGGCCGTGATCACTCGGGAGTTGATCACGGTATATACTATATACTATATACTTATACATGATACATGTGGAGACTAAAGTCGGGTCGGTGATGGAGCACCCATGAGTGGATCTTTGAGGCGGAGCGGCAGGCAGGTTGAGACCGCCTAGGAGAGAGGTGGGCCTGGCCTGTTCGGCGTTCATGTTACTTAACACGCTTAACGAGGTCTTGGTATTTGATCTGAGTTGGCTCTGAGCTTATACGCACTAACCATCTACGGGAGTAGTTATGGGTATCCGGCGTCGTGGTATCACCGGCACTTCAGACGTCGGCTGAGCGGCGCTGCCTTGGCCGGATTGGACTGGAACGCTGATGGGCTAGGTCTGCTTCGGCAGCGTCACATAGCGTGCAGGTGTGCTTTCAGGCGATGGGCCCGCACCCTGCGCTTAGGTTTAGACCGGCGTGTTGGCCTCTCTGTTGTGCCTAGGTGGGGCTGCGGCGTGTTGATCTTCCGCGGCGGGCATGACCCGGAAAGTGTATCGGCCAAATGGGATCAAGCGTCTTTGGGTAAGATGGTGCACCCTGCAGGAAGTTAATCTATTCGGATAGCCGTGATCTTGATAACAGGGCGACTTGGAGTTGTAGCTTGAGCTTATGACAACTAGAACCGGATACTTGATAAAACACACCCTTCCAAGTGCGGATACAACGGTGGTCGCCTCGCTCGGGGTTATGAGCGAGGGATTGCGGGTAGGATTATTGCTATATGATGTTACTTGGAGGACTTCCGTTGTCCTCTTCTGTATGTTGCAAGACCGGTGTCCAGAAGCGTAGTCTTCGTTAAGACTAGCTATCCCCCTCTTATTCTGGCATTCTGCAGTTCAGTCCACTGATATGGCCTTTACATATATATCCATGCATATGTAGTGTAGCTCCTTGCTTGCGAGAACTTTGGATGAGTACTCACGGTTGCCTTGTTCCCCCTTTTCCCTATCTCTACTCGATTGCTGCAACTGACGAGGAGCCCAGAGTCGACGCCGCCGCCTATGGCGACTACTACTCAGAGGCGCCTACTACTACGTGCAGCCCGCGCGGCGACGACTGGGAGTGACCTAGGAGGATCCCGAGGCGGGAGGCCTGCTCCTCTTCGATCTGTATCCGGCTTTGTGCTAGCCATCTTATGGCACCTTGTTTAACTTATGTCTCACTCAGATATTGTTGCTTCCGCTGACTCGTCTATGATCGAGCACTTGTATTCGAGCCCTCGAGGCCCCTGGCTTGTATTATGATGCTTGTATGACTTATTTTATTGTAGAGTTGTGTTGTGATATCTTCCCGTGAGTCCTTGATCTTGATCGTACACATTTGCGTGCATGATTAGTGTACGATTGAATCGAGGGCGTCACAATTGATGGATCAACTCGGGCGCCCGAGCAACCCACGCACATGCCGTGTGGATGGACACGCATGTGGACAATGCGAGCAGCGACCTCCCCTGATGCGTTGCCAAGCTTCGGTCACGGGGATGCAACCGATGGAGGCCGCATGCCGCGATAAGCCTGGGGGAGACATGCCGGTGCAGTCGCTATCAGGTCGGAGTAGAGGCGCGTTGTAGATGATAGACGATGATGGGCGATGCAATCCGATCTTAGATCGGAAAATCAAAGAGAAAGCACCGATCAATGCGACCGGTGGAAGAGAGAAAAACCCGGATCAAGCGATCGGGAAAAAGACTCTCTAGGGCAGCCGGTCAACACGACCGACGAACGAACCCTAGGTACGGGTGGCGCGGCCCCCGACGGCGGTCATGGAAGCCGACCGCCCCGGGGGCGGCGCGCGGGGCGGAAGCGTCGGACGGCGGCTAGGGTTGGATCGATTAGGCTGATACCATGTTAGAAGTGAGAGGGATGGATTTGGTGGAATAGTTGATGGATGTTGTATTGAGCCTCACGGGCGAGTATATATAGGAGTACAGACTTGGAGGGAAAAAAGCCTCTCCTAGAAATAAGGTAGGAGATGGATTAAAAATCCTAGACTACCAAATATATGTAGACCAAATATATCTCTAACAACATCGTCTTGAAGACCTGATCTTTTTGTGGTTGCACCTAAGTTGTGGTGATGTGGTTAGCCGGGAGGTAGCGATGGTGGGTGTATTAGGCCAACTCCCGCGCGCGACCCCATCCTGTCCGGGTGCGTCCGTTTGGGGCAAAACGGACATAGCACACGGCCCAGCGCGCAGACGCAAACAGACTTTTGTCTGTTTCCTGTCCGCTTTCGACCCATCCCCGGCCCAAGTTTGGCCCGCCTTTGAGGTGAAACGGACAGCGCGCGGATGGGCAGGCCGCATGCAATTGTCCTCCCCTGGCCCGCCCATCAGTGGCACATGCCTCCCTTTTTATATCCGCCCCTTCCCCCTCCACCAAATCTCCAGCCGCACCCCGACCACTTTTTCCCTCGCCGCCGCTGCCATTGCCGCTGTGCAGCTTGGACATGCGCTCGCCAACCCCCCTTTCCCTCGACGCCCCCGAGCTACCCAACCACGACCATCTGATTTGCGCACTCGGCGGTCGGATTTGGAGCGAATCCGGCCGGGCTTGAGCTCGCCCGGCTGTGGGAGGCCGCGCCGTGCTATGGACTGGCCGGGCACCGGGCTGGAAGGCCCAGGCAAGGCCGCATGCAGGTATTGATTCCGCCTCTAGCCGCTCGGATCTACACCATCGGCGGTTCGCCGGCAGATACACGAACGACCTTCGGCCGGGCTCATTGCTTGCCCAAAAGCTCGTCGGCGCACCGTTGCCACTTATGAAGTGTGACGGCTGCCCAAATAAGGTCTCGCGCTGCGTGTCTACAACACCAGAACATCCCGGATGGGTGTTCATCAAGTACTCAACCGATGGGGTATGTGCTACTTAGCTTCGGTTGTGCTCTCGGATTTGACTAGTTGTGCTAACTTAAATTTTTATTGTGTAGAATGAATGCAACTTTTGGTATTGGAAAGAAGAGTGCATTAATATATTGATAGAGCGTAATTTAGTAGATGTTCGTGCACTTTTAGCTATAATGGAGGCTAGAGATGAGATTAGTGCACTTGTTGTTAGAATAGAGACTAGACATGAGACTAGATGCGAGGAAGCAACGTCTACTTCTTTAGCCTTGAAGAAGAAAGAAGCACTCAAGATCGAGCCTCCGCATATCAACAATAAATGCATTGAGAAGGCACTAATCCAACTTACGAGAGCAGATATGGAAGTCGGTTATCTTCTAAAATGTCTTCTTGTGGTTCTTGTTTTCTTTAGTCTTGCATTTCTAGTCAAAATTTGATGATGTATTTTCATGTATCAAAAATCGTCGATGAAAGAAAAGATATGTGCTTGAAAAGAAAAATGTACGTGGACGGGATGCAGCCGGGATGCGCCTGCGCGTTGGGCGCACGGCCGGCACATCCTAGGAAAGGCCCGGACAAGAACCTATTACCCTATCCAAACGGACAGAATCCGGACAAAATATACGTCTGTTAGGGGTCGTGCGCTGGAGTTGGCCTTATGTTGGCTCATCCTCCCGTGGTGGTGGGCAGTTGGAGCTTTCTTCACATGCATGTTGCGACAAAAATTCATGTTGGCAGTCCTCTTTGGACCGGAGTGGCACATGTCCGCTCCCCTATGGATATGTCCTCTCTCTCTCTCATGGCACCGAGGCCATCCAACAGGCTTGTGGTGGAGGTGACCATTACGGTAGAGAGGTGCACTCCAGTGATGGTGTGGCGAAGTCGTCAGGGTTGTGGGCGCGATTGATGATGTACGTATGTTTTCTGTATGTCTTGTCGTGCTTTACACCTAGTTTAGCTAGATGGTGTGCCATTTGTGCAGCTTTTCACCCAGTTCCCACAAATAAACTGAGCGGCGGCGGGGCGGGTTATGCACATCTGCGATCAGCTGACCCGCTCCCCTCTCCCTCCGGAGGCGCTCCCACGAGCGCCGTCGGGAGGCAACCCTCACGCCTCCCCTCCGGCCCTCCGTCCCGCCTCCCTCTCCCTCGCCGCTGCTGGGGGCGCCGCCGGCCAAAGGCCGCGTGGCCAGACGGCGGCGGGGCGGTTTCCCCCTGTGCGCAGATGGATGGCGTCGCGGGCCGCCTTCCTCCTGCCCGCGGCGTCGGGTCCCGGCCGGCTCTTGCTCCGGCGCTCCGCCCTGCGCCCTTGTGGCCCGTCGGCGTCTCCTCCTCCCCTTCCCCTGCTGCTCGTGGGATTTGGTGGGCAAGGTCGTGCTGGAGGCGGATCTGGGCATCCCGGCCCAAATCCGGTGGATGTGCGGGTCATCGTTGACGGGGGTGGCCGGCGACCCCGTGGTGGTGGTGGTGTGGAGGCCGGTGTCCGCGTTGCTGGTGCGGGGTGGCGGGGCTTCGGCTATTGCTGTCCATGGCATGGAGGCGTAGGTGATGTGGTGGTGGCAGGTTGATTGCGGCGGCGGTCATATTTTCCTGGTGTCGGCCCGTCTGTAGGCTGCCTGTATCAGCCTTCGAACCCTCTCCTTGGCGTCCGTTCGCTTCTCTCACCGGAGGGCTGGCCTTCTCTCGGCTGCGGTCCATCATCCGTCTCGCACCCGGTGCCGTAGGACCGAGCTGGTCTCGCGCCCAGCAGCAGGACTGTGCTCGTCTCGCGCCCGGCAGCAGGACCGGCCCGTCTCGCGCTCGGCAGCAGGACCGGCCCGTCTCGCGCCCGGCAGCAGGACTGCGCTCGTGTCGCGCCTGGTGTAGCAGGACGGCTCGATGGAGGCTTGTTGTGGCCGGCCTATTGGGTCTCGGCGTTGGGTCCGGCCAGGGGTGTGAAAGGCGGATCCTTTCCGCCCGTCTCCATGGTGGGGGTAGCGGTGGAGCTCGGGGGACTTGGTCTCAAGGTCTTGGATTCCGGGGTGGCGGCCCTGGTGGTGGTGGCGCGGTGCTCATGGTCAGAGCTCGTGCCTCTGTGCTGCCCGGCTACCACGGTCGTGTGGGCGGCGTGGTAGCCGGGGTGTGGCGTTCGGTGGCGGTGAATGTTGGCCGGGATGAAAACCTACTCTATCTTCGGACGGACTGGCGATGGCGAAGATCGCTCCCTTCTTGAAGGCGTTGTCGCGGCTATCACTGCCCGTCGTGGTGCTCCAGGGGAAACTCTGATCCTTGGATCGGGCGATGGCGACGCTCCGGTGCCGTATCCTTCCTGAAGGCACCGCCTTAGAGCCCACGGTTCGTCATATGCGGCTTCACTTCTTCGGATGAAGCCCCGGGTGGCTCTCATAGTGCTAGGGTGTGTGTTGCTGCGCTCAGCGCCTATGTATCCTGCCTTGAGTGCGTCTCTGTGTGTGTTTGTGGTGGGTGAGTGCGGTTGTTCCGGGCACTGTGGATCTTTGCTTTATATATAAAGCGGGGCGAAAGCCTTTTTCGGTATAAACTGAGCAGTTTCCGACTTCTTCTTTCGAATGGAATTTTAGCGACTCTTCTGCTAACTTTCAAAAAAGAAAACAAGGGAAGACACTATCCTTGTGCAAGAATGGTAGATTAGCGATTGAAAAATTATGTCCTAGTTTGAGGATAACGTGGTACATGCCACTGGTGAAAATAGAGCAGCCAAGATGGCATGAGCAAGAGCACCGGAGAATGTTACCATAACATGTAAGCATAGTGTATCATGACACAGAGGACAAGTTGTTTTATGCTGTGAATGATGGCCCTCCTAGAATGCTTATCACCTCTCTCTAGAGCTACAGGATCTTCCGTTTCCATTCTCCATCAACCTACATATAGGAATCTGCCATGGCCATTGCTGCGAGACTGCACTTGATAGAATCCACACAAGCTACGGCTACACCCGCTCACAGAAAACACCAGTTTTCGGATCACAACTCTGGGAACTGGCCAAACACTATTAGGGACAATTCCACGCTCCACATGGCTTGTTAATCTGACCCTTTCCAAAATCACTAATTTAGGGGTATCCCTTGCGAAGTCACACTATATCTTCAGTGGTGCTGATAAATGATGCATTGCATGTGGGTCACATGTCGTAACCTGAGAATTTCTAATTTTTTCATGGATTCCTTTTTTTGCTGATGTGGATTCGTTTTTCAAAATGATTTATCTTTTGAACCGCGCGTCCGAATCACGAAGCTTTCACCCACCATCATTTGATGAGATTTATTCTGCTATGCAACACAATTTTTACTAAAAGCTAAATAATCATAATGTGAGGCATGCAATTGGAATATGCTACAGGCATATTCATAATCAATTAATGGACTATTATCCTTTGTGACAATGAAGTTCCTTGCCTAGCCTCTACCGCGAGCTCTTGCCGCCGACGGCCTCCTGCCTCCCGACGCCTGCCACTCCGGCAGTGTCAGCCACCTTTCACGTCCTAAGGTATATCACGTCGATCACTTCAGCCACCAGAATGGCGCTCTTGGATCTATGCTTCCTGGCCGGTTTTGACTTGGAGACAAGATGAGGAGAATCTTTGGTGTTAGAAGGGAGAGAGAGGTTTGGTGGAATATTTGTTGTATTGCTTGAGCCAAGTGGGCATATATATATAGGAGTACAATGACTAACTTGGAGTACAAGACAAGCCGGAACATATCCTAGTCTATCTCGTATTTCCTAACTAAACATAATACTCAACATCCCCCCCACGGTCACAACGGTAGCGCCGCAGACGGTGAGACTGGAGAAGAATCCGAAGGCAAGCCGACGGACACCCTCCCCCATAGTTATAATGATCGACACACCGCGGAAGTCGTGGCGGGAGTGAAAACCGACGAGGTTACTCAAGCAAGGGGGTAGCTCTTTGTGCCGTTTGTTGATGTAGCCGAGAGCGTAGGGTGGTGTAGCCGTGGTCGAGGTAGCCGTGTGAAGAACGCCGTGGTCGATGTCGAATCGGGGTAGCCGGTGTCGAGGAAGTTGCCGTGGAGCCGCAGGCGTAAGGAGGCGCCGAGTTAGTATGGGTGCAGTGGTGTCGAAGTAGTGGTGCACCGGGAGGAAGACGGTGTTGACGACGCGTCGCGTCGAGTGTGCCAAACCCAGGTACACATCATAGAAGAAGGCACGCGTCGGTGGTGCCAGCACTGAGCATGCGTAGACGGAGTTGACGAAGCGTCGCACCAGGCTTGCCAGGCCCGAGGACACGTCGTGGAGGAAGTAATGCGTCGGTGTTGCCAGCACCGGGCATGCATAGACGAGGGACCTGCATGAGATGTATGCCATGTCAGAGAAGTCGAAGGGGCTAGCAGAGAAGAACTCGACGATGATTGCGGTATCCATCGACATGAGGCCGATGTCACCAAAGGTGGTCGGAGTAGACAAAGAGGTCGGGGTAGATGACGGCGACGCTGGCGGTGAGCTGGTGCTGGACGAAGACAAAGGAGGTGGACGGGCAGTGGCAGCGGCTACAATGGTAGCGGCGGCGGCGGCCAAAGAAGAGCGGCGGCATGACGGTGGCGGCGCCTAGATTAGCACCGCGGCGGCGATGCTCGAAGTAGGCGAGGAACCCGACAGCGTGACGAAGACCGGCGCGGACGGTGGTATTCCCGCGCCGAGGAAGATGGTGTGGCACATACCACGGGAAGTCGTAGGGCATTGACGGCGGATTCGACTGCTGGCCATGGCACTATAGCCCGAAGGAGCAGGGCAGCAGTGGCGGGCAGGTCGGGGCGACGACGAGAAAACCTCAGGGCTGCGGCAGGGACCGTAGGCCGCGGCGCTGCTGCCTGAATAGGCGACGCAATGATAGCACGCGAGTCGGTGCAGCTACGCGGACGGCCTCAGGGCGGTGGCGGGGACCGCGTATCATGACACTATGGCCCGAAGGGGCGACACAGCGGTGACGCGCGAATCGGTGAAGCCGCGAGGAGAACCACGGGGCGGGGGCGCTACGAACCGACGGGGCGACTCAGAGACAGCCCGATGCTCAATCGGTGTAGGGACGCGCATACTCGATAATGATCTTCACGAAATCCCACAAAGACGCGCACAACGGTTGATCGGACCGGAGGCACGACGAGCGAGACTGAGAAGACGCAGATTGACGAAGGACCCGCGACGGCCGGACATGCGAGTAGCGCACAAACAAACAGTGCACGAGGTCTAATCATACATGTGCATGTGCATGCAACATGCGTGAGGAGCCCGTACTTTGCCTGGAACCGGACGTGCCAAGAGCCACGCAGCTGCACGAGAAACCAAAGTGTTCTCGGGCGAGGTGGCACAGGAGGACGCACAACAAGACCGCACGGGCGGCGGTGGGCTGACAGGCCAGCGTAGGAGGACGCCAGCAACCGCTCCATGTGCACACCCAATCGTGCAGAGACAACAAAGATGTTTTTTTAGGGTTAAGACAGTAGGGAAGGCTCCTACTATAAATATATTATAAGAAATTAACAGTTACATGGTGGTATTTACAAAGGTGGAAGGAGGGGGGTCAGAGCCTATGCACAAACCCTAGGGTTGCTGTGGTAGACTTTGCAAGAAAGAAGAGACAACATGCCTCTTGTTACGAGGTAATCTATATCTAATGTTGTCAAAGTCATTTTTGAACCTATTGAACCATGAAGCAATGGAGGGTGACACGTGTCTAAAGTAGTTATTGTTGCGTTCCTTCCAAAGACTCCAGGCAGCAGTCAAAAAGATCTCCATGATCATTTTGCGGGGTTGCTGTGTCTTCAAATTCTCCACCAGAGTCAACCTATCACCTTGCGTAGCCCATGAGATGTTTAGTAGGCGCCAACATTCTTTGCTAAAGGTGCAGTGAAAGAAAAGGTGTTCTACAGTTTCTTCGATGTGAAGCCCACAAAGTAAGCAGTCAAGATTTGTACGAATATTGTAGTGCTATCGTTTCAGCATGTTCCTTGTGTTGATTCGATCCAAGAGCAAGAACCAGCCAAAGACTTTGATTTTGGGTGTGCATTTAGTCTTCTAGAGCCATTTAAACGTCACGTGGGCAACCACCTCCTGAAAAACGAATTGATAGTAGGTCGTAGTTTTGAACACAGTTGAGCCCCAACAGTAGGACCATACACCATCCTGTTCTTCCAACGCCACCGCAGCCATATCCAATTGGAGAAGCTTGAGCTCGTCATGGGCTTGCAACGAGAGTGGTAGTTGAAAGGTTGCATAAAGGGTGGGGGCAGTCAAAAAGCCTTGCACAGTCAAGTCCTCATCAAGGGCATAAAAGAAGGCTCGCGGGTATTGTTCTGCCAGGATGGTTTGGTTCCAGTTGTCTTTCCAGAAAAGCGTAGAAGCACCACATTTTTCTTGCACTTGAGTGATGCCACGATAGATCGGCATAAGGTTTATGAGGTCACGCCACAAGAAAGAGCCACAAGTATCTGTTGCATGCGGGATAGATTCATTGTAGTATGTATCCCAGACGAGCCGAACCCAAGGAATATCCATTTTGAATTTGTGCAGTAGTGCATCGTTTTGTATTTTAAGGTCAAGTATACCCAATCCACCACTCCTTTTGGGTCGACAGACCATGTTCCAAGCCGCTAGAGAGTTCTGTTTGTCTCCATCTGCCGTTCGTTTGTTCCAAAGACAGTGTCTGTGAATTTTATCCAGTTGAGCAAGTATTTTAGGTGGCAGTCTTAGTGTCCGCATGGGATAGATGGCCAGCGAGGTGATGAGCGAGTTTAGTAAAGCTAGCTTCCCAGCATAGGACATGAGGGACATTGCAGCTGTGATCTTCCTTTCAGCTTTGCACACAAACGGCGTCAGGTCAAGAACCGAGGGCCGGGTGGTGCCTAGAGGCAGGCCAAGGTAAGTGAAAGGCATGCTGGCTTGTGTGCATCCAAATAGATTAGCCAGGTCGTTGCATTTGCTCGCCGGTGTGTTGATGGACACAAGTGTAGATTTGTGAAAGTTGATTTTCAGGCCAATTGATGTGGCATAGTCTTCAAGGATCTATTTGATCGTTGCCGCTTGGACCAAACAGGCAGGTAGAACAATTATTGTGTCATCGGCATACTGGATCATGGGGTATTTGGCGTCACCATTTGGAGGGATGGGGTGTTTGATCAAGTCCTGCTCGAGCGCTTTATTGATAGCACTCTGTAGTAGATCGGCTGCAAGGATGAAGATTAGAGGAGACATTGGATCCCCTTGGTGAACACCACATTTACAATGAAACTGTCGTCCAGGTACTCCATTTAGTAACACAGAAGATTTGCCCGAAGAGAAGATACTCTCCATCCAAGCAAGCCATTTGGGAGGGAAACCCATTTTCTTCATGATTAGGAGCATGGCAGAGTGTTCGACAGTGTCAAACGCCTTTGCAAAGTCTAGTTTGAGAAGGACAATTTCTCTTTTGGAGGCCTGGCATTGGTGAATGTATTCGAAAGCCCAGGCAAGACAGTCATGAATTGATATGCCACGGAGAAAACCATATTGGCTTCTGTGCACAATTTGGAGGATGATTTTCTGAAGCCGATTAGCCAGAATTTTAGTGATCAACTTTAGGCAGCAGTTACGGAGTGTGATAGGCCGAAAATCATTGACATGGGCGAGTTGACCTTTGGGATCAGTGTGATATAACCTGCATTAATGCTCTCTAAGTTAAGGGCACCTTGATGAAAATCATCACAAAGAAGGTAGAAATCATGCTTGATGATTGGCCAGCATGCTTTTAAGAAGGCTCCATTAAAGCCATTAGGGCCAGGGGCTCGATCGGGTGGCATTTTAGAAACCACATCGTCGATTTCTTTATGTGTAAATGGTGCAATGAGGTGAGTAAAGTTCACATCAACCCGTAGCAAGTTGTCTAAGTTAAACTTCATAGATTGAGGGTTTGCTTGTCCCATTCTGGCCTTAAAAGCTTAAAAAATAATGGACTCCTTCCCAGCATGATCATCTATCTCCACTCCATTAGAAGTTTTTAGCGAACTAATGCAATTCTTCCTGTAGCATTCCATAGCAACGGTTTGAAGAAACTTGGAATTTTTGTCACCAAACTGGATCCATCTGATCGTACATCTCTTTTTCCAATAGTCTTTTTGGTATTGTAGGAGGCGAAGCAAGTGCTTTTTGAGGATGCGAGGAAATTTTCTTTCTGGTATGGTAAGTGTCCGACGATCCTCAATATTATCAAGCTCCAAAAGTGCTTTATTGGTGTTTTCAAGAGCTACTTTAAGGTGGGAGATTTTCTTACTCCATTGCTTGAGAGCGTGACGTACAACCTTGAGCTTTTGCCCTATCCTTGCCGCGCAGTTAGAGTTTTTATTAAATTTGATGGGTTTATTCCAAGATTGATCGACAACCTCCATAAACCCAGGGTGAGCAATCCAGTATGATTCAAATCTGAAGAGTTTACTTTTCGGGATCGTAGTTTGGATGACCACAGAACAGGGCGTATGGTCAGAGACAGGTTTACCTAGTGGATTCACCATGGTGTTAGGGAAAGAAGTAGTCTAGTTAAGCGTGGTGAAGAACGATTCAAGTTGCTCAAGAAGTGGTTGAAGCTGCATATTCGACCAAGTGTAAGCACGACCCTTGATGGGTAATTCAGTGATATTTTGTTCCCGAATAAAGTCATTCAAAGTGAACATGTCATGGACATTGGCCCCTGGTTTGTTACGATTATCAGGTGAGCAAATATAATTGAAATCGCCAAGTAACAACCAATCTTCTGAAGAGGGGATATTCAAATCAAAGAGCCAATTAGTAAATGTGATAGGATGTTCACCCTAACAGGGGCCATATAGGTTAACTAGCTTCCAACAATGATTGGATTGCGTGGAGGTGAATTCGACGCCTAACGCAAATTGCTCAGATAAAAAGACCCGACCCGTAAAGATGCTACTATTCCTGACCGTGATAATCCCACCAGACGCGCCTTGTGAGGGGATGAAAGCAAACTGATCAAAACACCGAGGGAATATAGATTTCATAACGGCAATATCAAAGGATGGCATCTTAGATTTCATAACGGCAATATCAAACACCGCGGCCATCTAGAATGTTGCAAAGGGGAGAAGAGTCAGAATTGAACAGGGAAGAATTATAGAATGAAAAGGGGTTCAAAGTAAATGGTCTCTGCTTATGGCTTTCCGATCCTAGGGGTTACGATCCTACGGTCAGCGTGTGCTCGATACCATCTCTCAGTAGCGACCTGACCCAAAATCGGTCAAATCTACGTGGTGCTGTATTCATCCCAAGATCATCTTTGGTACTCACAAGACATCGATAAAGTAATCAAAGTTCAATCACACCTGAATATCATTAAACGATTCTCATATAGAGTCTTTATTACAAGGAATAAATTCGCTCAAGGCCAACTCATGAGAAATAAACTACAAATGCTGCGGAAGCGTCGAAGGTAAGCGAGTCCATCCGACTCAAAGGGCAATCGCTAAGCGCGGAGCGTAGCCTCACCCCGATCGAATATATCTACGCAACATAATACGTTGCAGCCATGTAGGTCAGCTTTTGGAATAAGCTGGCAAGTCATGAAGAATAACAATAATAAAATTACTAACTCTATATGCATTTTGGCTGTGGAGCTCTAAGTTTCATCATTTTGCGTAAAAGCAAATTTTATCCTACTACAAAGGACTTGCTTGCAAAATACTACAATTGTTGGTAGTTATTGAGATGGTTCCGCCAACCAATATCTCGCTCCCAAATTATTAAGTCATAAACCCTCAAATTAATCCATTAATTTTAGTGTTGAGATATCCGAATACTTCCAAGTTCCAGAGGCTCAAATGTCCGTAATCGGGACACGGCTAATCGATTAGATCTTTAAACTCGCAGAGGGTTGCGACTTTCCCCGCAAGAATCATTCCCTCCTTTAAAGTCTTCGCACTTCATGGTGTTTGAAGACGGACGAATGAAACAGGTCTTCCAAAGAGTTCTTCCGCCCACGCGGTACCCATCCAATCCTACCGTTCGTCTACTTCTCGTAGTACCGCCCAGCCAGCGTCACTACTAGGGTCAACCCAGCCAGAGCCCATAATGGCTTGCGGCTGCACAGTAAGCTTCCGGTCATGGGGCATCCATCCTTCTCTTCGTGGCTGGGTGAAGCTTTCCGCAGGATGTCATGGCACTTCTCCATGCATCCCGCCACCACTGGTGCTCCAGGTGCCCGTCAACCGCCCTCCACCCAAGAGTGATTTTCCAAGTCCATCTTGATCATTGTAGTTCATGGGGTCATCATCATCATTGACTCTCACATCTTGCTTATGAATTTCACTCATCCCAAATCCCGCTCACGAGCATAGCAAAGTAACTACTACGCCCGGGTCATGGTAACAAGGGATTGGTTCATCCTACCACATGATACTACTCAAGTTTAATGACTTCAAGATTTCACTACTGCATGCATTGTGGGGTGGTGACAACTACTAATGCACAAAAACATAGGTATAGAAATAACATGATCAAAACTTGCCTTGCTGATGATCCTCGTAAGCTAAAGAGTCGTAGTAGCAAGCTTCGCACTCCGGAAACTCTACCGAGACAAACAATAGCACAATAAGCACAAAGCAATAGGATCACACAACATAACAAAAGTAACATAACAACAAATCAACCAAAACCAAATCCAAAAGGAAAACTCAAAGAAACCAATTCAAAGTTTTTCCCTACTCCAAACAATAACTAAAATAGTTTTTACATAACAAAAATTCCTTGATATAACCTAATCATGGTTTTAAATTAACTAAACAGAAAAGGTTTCACTAAGCAACTAGGAGCAAAAAGAATTAATTAAAAAGCTATTATAAAACTCATTTTAGGCCTAATCCAATTTCTATTAAGAAAATAATTTAAAACTTTTATTAATTATAAATAAAAGTTCATCTACTAAAGTGACAGAAACTAACCTAGAATAACTAATCACAAGTTAAAAATAAATAAATTTACTAATTAATTAAATAGGAAAACATGAACTAGTTAATTAATGAGGTTTAATAGGATTCTGTCTAAAACTAATTATTTATTACTCCTAAAATACCCAAGTTAATTTCTAGGGTTTGGTAATGTCAAAATAAAGTGGTGACAAAAGAATCATGCAAAAATAATTTTTCTAACTAAAGTTATAGCAGATTTACTATTCTGACCAAAACTAAAATAAAGCAATTTTAATTATTTTTAACATAGCTAAATATATATTCTACAAAAACTACATAAAATTTGCAATCCAACAAAAAAAGAATCATCTAAAAATATTAAACAGAATAAAAGATATACATTTTTGAAAACAGAAACTATTCGGCTAAAACAGAAAATCAAAATAAAAAGAAAAAGGCCTAATGGGCCTATACTGTGCCCTGTGCGTTAGATAGCCTAACGGGCTCTAGGGTTAACTAAGAACGAACCGGCCTAAAAAAAATAACCTAAACTAAAAATAAACCGATCGGAACCGGCCGGTTTTATAAATAAAACCTAACCCTTCGGGGCTTCTAATCGGGGCCGTCGATCTAAGATCGGACGGGGAGGGGATGTCGGGCTTACCGGACTCGACGGGCGGCGGCGGGCGGCGAGAGAGAGGCTGGGCGTCCAAGGTCGGCGAGCTCCAGCGACTGTCGGGAGATGCGGGGAGCACGGGGTGGTTCGTGGTGTTGGGGTCGGGGTGGACTAGGGTGGCGTCGGGCGGCGACTTTGGGGCGGTGGCGAGCCTGGACTCCGTGAGCTCGGAGAGAGAGGGAGAGGGGTCCGCGAGGCTAGGTGGGGGGAATGGGGTGCGGAGGGCTTGGCTTTATAGCCTGGGGTCGGCCTCGCCTGGAAGGGATCGGGTGGTTGGGGATCCGGATCCTTCGGGATCCGGCCGATCTCCCATGAGGTCGAGGCGTGGGCAGGGGGAAAGGAGAGGGGGCGGGTCCCACGGGTCACGAGAGGGAGAGAGGGGCGAGGGGTCGGGTGGCCGAGGCCTAGCTTTTCGGGCGGTGGGCGAGGGGTGAGGGAGCTGGGCTGGCTGGCTCTGGGCTGGGCTCTGGTGGGCCACTGGGTCAGCAGCTGGGTGCGGAGGGCGGGCTGGCTGGGCCTGGGGTGGCCTAGCTGGCGCCCGAGGGGTTTTTCTTTATTTTTTTTTAAAACAAAAACAAAAACAAAACAATATCTGTAAATATTTTATATAGGGTATATATATACCAAAATGATCAGGGGAATATTCCCTTTTATTTGAACATTTTTCCAAAGGCAAAATCCAAACTTTATAAAAATCTATTTTTTTTCAAATTCAAATAAATTTCATATTTGAATCCAAATCTTTGGCAATGTTTTCTTCTGATATTTTTGGAGTGTCATGTTTGCTCCTCTCATACTTTTGATGAAGTATTTATCGTGCTTAGTTTTTGAAATGTTTCCCACATGCCAAAGTTTGAAATTCAAATTCAAAACTCAAAATTCTCTCAAACTTCAAATGGCATTCAAATTCAAACAGATGCATAGGATGCTTAACTATAATTGTAAAACATTCCAAATAGGAAATTTGGGATGTTACAAACCTACCCATCTTAAGATGAATCTCGCCCTCGAGATTCGGGTTGGCTAGCAAATAGGTGCGGATGGTCTCAAGAAGATCTTCTTCGCTCCTGTGTGGCTTCTTCCTCGGTGTGGTGACTCCACAAGACCTTGCAAAATTTGATGACCTTGCTGCGGGTGACTCGCTTGAGGTCTCGAGAATACGGACGGGTTTCTCCTTGTAAGTCGATCACCGTCCAGCTGTATGGCCTCTAGGGGCACGGTGTCTCTCAACGAACATCGCCATGTCGGCATGGCACTTCTTCAACCGAGAAACATGGAAAACATCATGAACTCCGGACAATCCTTCCGCAATTCCAACTTGTATGCAACTTCTCCACGACGCTCGAGGATTTTGTAGGGCCAATGAATCGGGTGCTAACTTTCCTTGACACCAAACCTCTTGATTCCACGAAGCGGAGACACACGAAGATATGCTCGGTCTCCCACTTCGTAAGTCACTTCCTTGCGCCATCGTCGGCGTAACTCTTCCGTCGCGATCGTGCTATCTTGAGCCTGTCTCAATCAGCTTGACTTTCTTCGAATCCTTGATAAGGTCGGAACCGAAAAGTGATCGATCTCCAACACTATCCCACAAAGAACGGTGTTCTCGCACCTCCTTCCGTGATAGGGCCTCGAAGGGCCATTTTCAAACCGGATTGATAATCGTTGTTGTATGAGAACTCTGCGATGGCAAATTATCATCCCAACTAGACCCATAGTCTAGCACACAAGCTCTCAACATGTCCTCCGTAATCTGATTGACTCTCTCGGTCCGTCCATCCGCTCATGGATGAAAAGCTGCATCAATTCCAGCCTCGCACTCCAAAGTTTCATGCAACCGCTTCCAAAACTTTGAGGTAAACTGCGTTCCTCTATCCGACACGATTTTCCTCGGAACTCCATGCGGACATACGATCCTGGTCATGTATATCTTGGCCAACTTGGCATCTGGTATAGGTAGTCTTCACGGAATGAAGTGAGCTACCTTAGTCAAACGATCAACCACTACCCAGATAGAATCATAACCTGAACGGGTCCCGGTAATCCTGTGATGAAATCCATACCAAGTTTCTCCCATTTCCAATCGAATCGCAAAGGTTGAAGTAACTCGCTGGCTTCGATGTTCGCCTTTACACGCTGGCAAACATCACATATCGCTACGTATTCGCAATGTCCTTCTTCATACCGCCCACCGTAAACTTTGCTTCAAATCCAGGTACATCTTGGTGTTGCCGGGATGAATAGAGTACGGTGAATCATGAGCCTCCTGAAGAATTAACTTCCTGAGTTCGGGATCATTGGGCACATAAATACGATCCTCAAACCATATAGTTCCGTGTTCATCCTTACGGAATCCTTTAGCTTTTCCTTCCTCCATCTTTTGCTTTATCTCATCGATTTCCTTGTCCGACTTCTGGGCTTCACGAATCCTTTCGGTCAAGGTGGACTGTACTTCCAGAGTTGCAACAAATCCTTTCGGAACTATCTCCGCCGGAGATCTCGAGGTCATCGACTAACTCCGGGTAATCCTCCCGCTGTAAGAGTATTCACATAACTCTTACGGCTCAAAGCATCTGCTACAACATTAGCTTTACCGGGTGGTAATGCAATCTCATGTCATAGTCCTTTATCAACTCTAGCCATCTCCTCGCTCGAGGTTCAATTCTTCTGCGTGAAGATATACTTCAAACTCTTGTGATCTGTGTAGACATCACAACGGTTTCCGATGAGGAAATGTCTCTGTGTCTTGAGTGCATGCACTACAGCTGCTAACTCCAAATCATGCGTGGCATAATTCATCTCATGAGGCCGTAGCTGTCCGGAGGCATAAGCTACAACCTTACCTTCCTGCATCAATACTCCTCCGAGTCCTTGACGAGAAGCGCCACAATAAACCTGGTATTCCTTGTGTATGTCCGCAAAATCAACATCGGGCGGTGACCAACCGTTTCTTCAATTCCTGAAAACTGGCTTCACATTCCTCGTCCAAACATACTTGGCTTCCTTCTTCAACAGCTCACCATGGGCTTAGCAATCTTCGAGAAGTTCTCAATGAACCTCCGATAATATCCTCGCGAGTCCGAGAAAATCTGCGGATCTCCTTGATCGAGGTGGGCGATCGCCAATCGGTGACTGATTCAACCTTGGCGGATCAACTGCTATTCCTTCTCCCGAGATAACATGTCCGAGGAATCCAACTTCCTTCAACCAAAATTCACATTTGCTGAACTTGGCATACAACTGATGTTCTCGAAGTTTCTCCAGATTTAGACGCAAATGTTCCTTATGCTCCTCCTCGTTCTTGGAGAAAATCAATATGTCATCGATGAAGACCACGACAAACTTGTCCAAATACTCCATGAACACCTTGTTCATCAAATTCATGAAGTATGCAGGAGCATCAGTCAATCCAAATGACATGACGGTATACTCATATAAACCATACCTGGTGGTGAATGCTGTTTTGGGTATATCCTTTTCACGAATTTTCAACTGGTGATACCCTGATCGAAGATCGATCTTAGAGAATACCTTGGCTCCAACAAGCTGATCAAACAAGTCATTGATCATTGGCAGGGGGTACTTGTTCTTGATGGTTACTTCGTTCAAAGCACGATAATCCACAACCATCCTCAAGCTTCCATCCTTCTTCTCTACCAAAAGAACTGGGGCTCCCCAAGGTGATGAGCTTGGGCGAATATATCCTTTCTCCAATAACTCATTTATTTGATCCTTGATCTCTTTCAACTCATTCGTGGCATCCGATAAGGTCTCTTGGATATTGGGGCTGTGCGGGCAATAACTCAATCAGAAATTCAATGTCCCCGTCCGGTGGCATTCTGGTAATTCCTCCGAACACATCGGAAATTCTTGCACCATCGGCACTTCCTCCTGAACAACTCCCGTGAGGGAATGCACTGATTCTTCATCCGGCTGTGCTGGCTACATACTTTGATCCTCTTCGCGCCCGGTGGTGAGCAGAATAGACTTCTTGGGCACAATCAATGTTCCTTCATACTTTGACAACCAATCCATGCCTAGGATTACATCCAAGGTCTGAGTTTCCAACACTATGAGTTCCACGGAAATTTGTGGTTCCCGATGTTGAGGGTTGCAGGACAGCTTAAACCTGCCATCATTTCTCCTCCCGCGAACCGACGCCAAGGGGCTTCTAAGGGTTCTAGTGCGAATCCGTACTTTTCCACAACTACCCTTGATATGAATGAATGCGCTGCACCGTAATCAAAGAGAACCAAAACTGAACGTGAATTCAATAAAACTTACCAACCACGTTGTTCGGTTGATCATAGACGCCTCCACGCCGATGTGATTCACTTGAGCACGAGGGAAAGGATTGGGCTTCTTCGCTGAGCCTCCATTGCCATTACCATTCCTCCGCTTGGCCTCCGGCGTCGGTGGCGTAGTGCCTGTTTTCCGCACTTGAAGCGGTGATGTGGCTCAGATCCTTCGGAGCCGGGCAGAACGGTGCTGATTGCCATTACCATTGCCATTGCCATTGCCATGGCCTGAATTGTTGTCTGGCTGCGGTTGTTTCCATTTCTCCATGGTTATGGCCTCCATGGTTATGATGGGTGTGCCCTCCCGAGTACGGTGCATAGCGGGCTTCGCTGAGTTCCCGAGTTGTGCTTCCCCGGCTGTACTTCCGCTATGCTTTCTATCTGCTGCTGCTTGCCTTCCGAATGGTGGCCTTTTCTACCAGCCTCGGTAGTTGTTGAAAGTCGCCACAATAAGCTGCATGCTCAGTTCATCATTGAGTCCTCAAGGAACTTCTCTGCTTGGCGGCATCTGTGGCCACATCATCGAGGGCATAGCGAGCAAGCTTGCTGATTCATCCACGATCGTGCCACAAGACGATTCCCCGGCGCAAGTTGCGGAACTCACGCTTCTTCGCACTCATGGCTCCGGTGAGACATGAGCAGGCGAAGGCCTGCTGGAATTGATCCCAAGTGATGCCACCCATGGGAAAAGTGGCGGTGTAATTCTCCCACCAAGAAGCTGCAGGTCCATCCAGCTTGATGCGCTGCAAAGCGCACCTTCTCAAAGATCGGTGCATCCAACGGTGACTAGCTCTCTTCCGATTTTATGGAGCCAATCATCAGCCACAATCGCTCGGTGCTACTAGAGAACACCGCGGATTCAACCTCGTAAATCGAGTCAAGTTGTCCCACGGTGGGTGGTGGTGGTGGCGATGGATTGTTGGCGGTGTTGTTCGATTCTGAATAAGGAGCTGCATCACAGCATTCTCTGCTGGAGCAGCTGGGTGAGCTCCGGAGGGAAACCAAAGGTCACGCCCCGGAGGCATCCGTGTTTTGGAGTGGGTGAGAAGATTAGAATAGAACAATGGTCTATGAGAAATACACTACCCATATGAATGCACAAACAAAACACACCAATCATTTATTCATTCCACTCAAACATGGTTCAAACTCGATTACAAAAGCTCATGACTAATCAAGGAAAACATCGCCTAACTGATCGATTTAAAAAGTAAAAGATAACATGGTGGTCGACTAAAAGTCTTCATCGCTGGCGCCTCTAGGTGTTTCCTTCGTGGTACTCCTTCAAATCCTGATCATTGCTCACGAGGGTGCTTCATCTCCACTTGGGTAAAGGTCCCTCCCAAGTCCATCTTTTCCTCTATCGCGCAAGCTTCATCTTCAGATCGCCGACTATCTCCATGAAGTCCGTGATTTCTTCCTCATGGCCAAGGAAGTCTGCGGTGCCTTCTCCTCCAGCCCATTCATGAACAAAGCTTCCGTGTGTCTTCGAGTTACGGCGAGTCCGAATCTCCCGCTTCTCGAGAAGACACTCCAAGTCCTGGATGTACGAGAGTGGAATCGTCCTCAATGGTACGGATGATATCTCCATTCCTTGCCCCGCGAGAAACCATGGCGAGGTCTCGAGTGATCGAGCTCGCCCAGTACTCCTCTCGGAGATGTCCAAGTGCTCGGTAGATCGCCACGCCCTTCCGATGATCCAGCTTGAACTCGTGAACTCAAAGTTGATAGGCTCCGTGTGTCCTCCAAAGGTTCTCCTCGATATGCACCTCAATCCTCAGAGCGGTGTCCGTCGGAAGTGCATTAGTGGGTTTCCGTGATCGAGGGTAGAGCTATCTTCACTGCTTCACCATCCGACCAGCTTTCTTCCAAAGGGCATCGCCTCATCGGGCTGGCGTAACTCCGTAGCAAAACTGGGTTGAACTCGCGCCATCTAGAATGTTGCAAAGGGAGAAGAGTCGAATTGAACAGGAAGAATTATAGAATGAAAAGGGTTCAAAGTAAATGGTCTCGCTATGGCTTTCCGATCCTAGGGGTTACGATCCTCACGGTCAGCGTGTGCTCGATACCATCTCTCAGAGCGACCTGACCCAAAATCGGTCAAATCTCTCGTGGTTCTGCATTCATCCCAAGATCATGCCGGTACTCACAAGACATCGATAAAGTAATCAAAGTTCAATCACACCTGAATATCATTAAACGATTCTCATATAGAGTCTTTATTACAAGGAATAAATTCGCTCAAGGCCAACTCATGAGAAATAAACTACAAATGCTGCGAAGGCGTCGAAGGTAAGCGAGTCCATCCGACTCAAAGGGCAATCGCCAAGCGCGAGCGTAGCCTCACTCCCGATCGAATATATCTCGCAACATAATACGTTGCAGCCATGTAGGTCAGCTTTTGGAATAAGTCGGCAAGTCATGAAGAATAACAATAATAAAATTACTAACTCTATATGCATTTTGGCTGTGGAGCTCTAAGTTTCATCATTTTTAAAAGCAAATTTTATCCTACTACAAAGGACTTGCTTGCAAAATACTACAATTGTTGGTAGTTATTGAGATGGTTCCGCCAACCAATATCTCGCTCCCAAATTATTAAGTCATAAACCCTCAAATTAATCCATTAATTTTAGTGTTGAGATATCCGAATACTTCCAAGTTCCAGAGGCTCAAATGTCCGTGAATCGGGACACGGCTAATCGATTAGATCTTTAAACTCGCAGAGGGTTGCGACTTTCCCGCAAGAATCATTCCTCCTTTAAAGTCTTCGCACTTCATGGTGTTTGAAGACGGACGAATGAAACAGGTCTTCCAAAGAGTTCTTCCGCCACCGCCGTACCCATCCAATCCTACCGCTCGTCTACTTCTCGTAGTACCGCCCAGCCAGCGTCACTACTAGGGTCAACCCAGCCAGAGCCCATAATGGCTTGCGGCTGCACAGTAAGCTTCCGGTCATGGGGCATCCATCCTTCTCTTCGTGGCTGGGTGAAGCTTTCCGCAGGATGTCATGGCACTTCTCCATGCATCCCGCCACCACTGGTGCTCCAGGTGCCCACAACCGCCCTCCACCCAAAGAGTGATTTTCCAAGTCCATCTTGATCATTGTAGTTCATGGGGTCATCATCATCATTGACTCTCACATCTTGCTTATGAATTTCACTCATCCCAAATCCCGCCTACGAGCATAGCAAAGTAACTACTACGCCCGGGGTCATGGTAACAAGGGATTGGTTCATCCTACCACATGATACTACTCAAGTTTAATGACTTCAAGATTTCACTACTGCATGCATGGTGGGTGGTGACAACTACTAATGCACAAAACATAGGTATAGAAATAACATGATCAAAACTTGCCTTGCCGATGATCCTCGAAGCTAAAGAGTCGAGTAGCAAGCTTCACTCAGGAAACTCTACCGAGACAAACAATAGCACAATAAGCACAAAGCAATAGGATCACACAACATAACAAAAGTAACATAACAACAAATCAACCAAAACCAAATCCAAAAGGAAAACTCAAAGAAACCAATTCAAAGTTTTTCCCTACTCCAAACAATAACTAAAATAGTTTTTACATAACAAAATTCCTTGATATAACCTAATCATGGTTTTAAATTAACTAAACAGAAAAGGTTTCACTACAACTAGGAGCAAAAAGAATTAATTAAAAAGCTATTATAAAACTCATTTTAGGCCTAATCCAATTTCTATTAAGAAAATAATTTAAAACTTTTATTAATTATAAATAAAAGTTCATCTACTAAAGTGACAGAAACTAACCTAGAATAACTAATCACAAGTTAAAATAAATAAATTTACTAATTAATTAAATAGGAAAACATGAACTAGTTAATTAATGAGGTTTAATAGGATTCTGTCTAAAACTAATTATTTATTACTCCTAAAATACCCAAGTTAATTTCTAGGGTTTGGTAATGTCAAAATAAAGTGGTGACAAAAAGAATCATGCAAAAATAATTTTTCTAACTAAAGTTATAGCAGATTTACTATTCTGACCAAAACTAAAATAAAGCAATTTTAATTATTTTTAACATAGCTAAATATATATTCTACAAAAACTACATAAAATTTGCAATCCAAAAAAAAAGAATCATCTAAAAATATTAAACAGAATAAAAGATATACATTTTGAAAACAGAAACTATTCGCTAAAACAGAAAATCAAAATAAAAGAAAAAGGCCTAATGGGCCTATATCTGTGTATCTCGTGCGTTAGATAGCCTAACGGGCTCTAGGGTTAACTAAGAACGAACCGCCTAAAAAAATAACCTAAACTAAAAATAAACCGATTGAACCGGCCGGTTTTATAAATAAAACCTAACCCTTCGGGCTTTAATCGGGCCGTCGATCTAAGATCGGACGGGGAGGGGATGCGGGGCTTACCGGACTCGGCGGCGGGCGGGCGGGCAGAGAGAGCGTCAGGCGTCCAAGAGGCGGCAGAGCTCCGGCGACTCGTCGGGAGATGCGGGGAGCACGGGGTGGTTCGGTGGTGGGGGGGGGGGGGGGGTGGACTAGGGGCGCGATGGCGACTTTTGGCGGTGGCGAGCCTGGACTCCGGTGAGCTCGGGAGAGAGAGGAGAGGGGTCCGCGAGGCTAGGGGGGAATGGGGTGCGGAGGGGCTCGGCTTTATAGCCTGGGGGTCGGGCTCGCTTCGGAAGGGGATCGGGGTGGTCGGGGGATCCCGGATCCTTCGGGATCCGGTCGATCTCCGGCGAGGTCGCGGCGTGGGCGAGGGGGAAAGGAGAGGGGGCGGGTCCCACGGGTCAGCGAGAGGGAGAGAGGGGCGAGGGGGTCGGGTGGCCGAGGCCTAGCCTTTTCGGGCGCGGGGGCGAGGGGTGAGGGAGCTGGGCTGGCTCGGCTGGCTGGCTGCCTGGTGGGGCTGGTGGGGGCCAAAGGGTGCGGAGGGGTGCGGCGCTGGCTGGGCCTGGGGTGGCCTAGCTGGCGCCCGAGGGGTTTTTCTTTATTTTTTTAAAACAAAAACAAAAATAAAACAATATCTGTAAATATTTTATATAGGGTATATATATACCAAAATGATCAGGAATATTCCTTTTATTTGAACATTTTCCAAAGGCAAAATCCAAACTTTATAAAAATCTATTTTTTTTCAAATTCAAATAAATTTCAGATTTGAATCCAAATCTTTTGGCAATGTTTTCTTCTGATATTTTTGGAGTGTCATGTTTGCTCCTCTCATACTTTTGATGAAGTATTTATCGAGCTTAGTTTTTGAAATGTTTCCACATGCCAAAGTTTGAAATTCAAATTCAAAACTCAAAATTCTCTCAAACTTCAAATGGCATTCAAATTCAAACAGGATGCATAGGATGCTTAACTATAATTGTAAAACATTCCAAATAGGAAATTTGGGATGTTACAAGCTGCAGCCTCATCAGCTCCAGAATTTGCTATCCCAGAGGAGGGATCACCCACGGCATTGTGCTCAGAGGCACCAGCAGTAGCAGAGGGGACCAGGCGTGGCTTGACCTTCGACTTTGCTGGGCGAGAATCATTGGGCTGGATAACCCTGAAGCCATCATACTTATTGTTCCTGTTGCTACGACGCAGGGTGGATATATCAACTGGAGCTTGCATGTTTCCCTTGCGTTGCTTCTCAGTCTGAGTAACATTGGACAGAGAGCTCGAACCCTCAACTGGCAAAGGCAGCGAGGTGTGTGAAGCGTCCGGCAGAACTAGAGTGGAGATGACAGCAGCGGTGACCGAATGTGCATTAGGGGCAACCTGCTGTTCTTCTTAAGTGTTGGGCGGCGCTGCCAGGGGTGCAGATGGTTCCCAAGTGAGAAGCAGTGGAGGAGCAGCCGATGGCAAAGCCGTGTCAACCATGTTGTCCAAATCTGAATTTGAAGCATGCAGAACAGAGGATTGGTTAGGCGCAGGCAGAGCAGGTGCAGATATCTGTTGACAGACAGCCTGAGATAACTGAATATTCTCACCAACCAACGACACCTGAATCTCCGCCTGAAAAGAGTCATGTCGCAGTCCAAAACCAGAGCGCCAATGTCACGCCCAATATGCGACCCTATCCAAAAGGAACTCGACGGTCCCACCAAGGATAGACCCGCATATTGAAACGCTTTTGCAAGGTGGATATCATTACATCAACATTATATAATAGATGGGGATACATACATAAGGCACAAATGCCACAAGAATACATCAACATCATATACAAGATAAACATCCGACTACGGATGAAACATAAATGTAAGCTCAAACGACATCCACCACCTGCTAGCCCAGGCTGCCGACCGAACCTATCCCCGATCAAGAAGAAGCAGAAGAAGAACTCCAAAAGCAAGTAAACATCGCTCTTGCGTCATGATCATCGCAAACCTGTACCTGCAACTGGTGGTGTAGTAATCTGTGAGCCACGAGGACTCAGCAATCCCATTACCATGGGTATCAAGACTAGCAAAGCTTAATGGGAAAGGAAGGGGTAAAGTGGTGGAGTTGCAGCAGCGACTAAGCATATATGGTGGCTAACATACGCAAATGAGAGCGAGAATAGAAACAAAGGAACGGTCGTCAACTAGTAATGATCAAGAAGTGATCCTGAACTCCTACTTACGCCGACATAACCCGTAAACCGTGTTCTCCTCTCGATCAACCCCAAAAGAGACACTCACGGTTACGCACACGGTTGGTGTATTTTAATTGAGATCAACTTCGGTTTTCTACAACCGGACATTAACAAATTCCCATCTGCCACATAACCGCAGCACGGCTTTCGAAAGTTCAAACCCTGCAGGGTGTCCCAACTTAGCCCATGATAAGCTCTCGCGATCAACGAAGGAATAGACCTTCTCCCGGAAGCCCGATCAGTCTCGAATCCTGCTACAAGACATTTCACAGCAATAAGACAAGACCAGCAAAACTCCCGGCGTGCCGACACCATGGTAGTAGCTGCAGCGTATCTCGCCTCGTGCCACGACCGGATAAGCGAAGCGACAGAACCGACGAACCCAAGTTGCCAAGGGATGGTCCCAGACGGTGTTTAGTTTGGACCAACGCTAGACAAGCATCGCCCGGGGGTAATAAAGATGACCCTCGGGATGCGCGACTCCCAAGGGAAAAAGGAGAGGCAAATGTAAAACCAAAGTTGGGCCTTGCTGGAAAAGTCTTATTCAAAGCGAACTGTCAAGGGGGTCCCATAAATCACCCGACCGCGTTAGGGACGCAAAATCCGGGAACATAATACCGATATGACAGAAACTAGGCGGCAAGAGTGGAACAAAACACTGCATAAGGCCGAGCCTTCCACCCTTTACCAAGTATATAGATGCATTAATTAGATAAGATATATTGTGATATCCCAACAAGTAAACATGTTCCAACAAGGAACAACATCTCCATGTTCCAACAAGGAACAAACTTCATCTTCACCTGCAACTAACAACGCTATAAGAGGGCTGAGCAAAGCGGTAACATAGCCAAACAACGGTTTGCTAGGAAGGGTGAAAAGGTTAGAGGCTGACATGGCAATTTGGGATGGCTTGATAAACAGGTAATAGGTAGCGCAGCATAGCGATAGAACGAAGCAACTAGCATAGCAATGATAGTAGTGAGATCCAGGGTAGCGGTCATCTTTCCTGAAATCCCGCAAGGAAGAAGAACGAGTCCATGAAGAAGATGAACGGATGAAGCCGAACCAAGCGTAGACGAACGAATCCTCACGATCGCAACGTAAACAGAACTAACAAGAAGAAGCACACAACATAGTAAACACTCCACACATGAACAAGGCATGATGCACAACAAGCATGACGCATGACAAAGCTACAAGAAGCTAATCATGGCAAGAGATGATGCAAACAAGAGCAACACATCAAAACAAGTTTAAATGAGGCCAGGAACAACATAGAACAAATTCCGGTAAGTCCTCATATGCAAATTTCGAAATTGGTCCAGATCTGAATAAACCTTATGTTCAAGTTGTTAAACAGCAAGTTAAGATGCACCACGATGATCTACACGAAATTCTAGTCAAGTTACATATAAAGTTCATTTAATTCGGAGCTACGGCCTAGGAGATATGAGCAAAACAAGGTAAACATGGCATTGATGCAAAATGCATACAAACATCACACAAACACCTCAAAACAAGGATGCAACATGATAATATGAAACTACATGCAAAATCAAGCAAGTTTCATATAGAGCACACTCAAATCGGAGCAACGGTTCAACACATACACACAATACAAGTTGACAAGCTGTCCAAAACAGCAACTAGGCATATTGCAAGCACCAAAACA
This sequence comes from Aegilops longissima, assembly GCA_021605205.1. NCBI lineage: Eukaryota > Viridiplantae > Streptophyta > Magnoliopsida > Poales > Poaceae > Aegilops > Aegilops longissima. The sequence goes on from CM038679.1 coordinate 165,323,735, forward strand.
ACATGCTACAGGACCTCAACAATAAAACAAAAGGCATGGGCATGATGTACAGGTAAAGCATTACAAAACATGAACACTGAGCTATCTCCAGAAATGACTAGAACATGCTCAAAATGACATGGCAAGATTGCAAGTAATAACAGCCAGACTTTGCGTAAATTAACATCAAAGTTGCAATGTTTAGAGCTATCAAACAACATGTTACAGGAACTTAACATGGCAAACAAAGGCATGGCATGAATCTATTAATTGCATAGAACAAAAGTCCTTTAGTGACCATAAGCCAAAAAGGATCACAAAATATGATGGCACCCATGTAAACTTGGCAAGTTATATAACAGATTTAAACATGGCAGAAACAACAATGAGTAGGCATGTTGGTGAGCTTGAATCACTCACCACAGAGCAATACATGGCATGGGAAGGCAACCAACAGTAATAAGACATGGCATAGAAGCTATACATGGCAAGAACAACAACATAGCATGCAAGGATCAATCACAACAACCTTGGCAAAATTGAATAACCTGTAAACAATCTGCCAGGAACATTTTATAGCAAAAGTAGAGCTCGATTGACTCAAGCTATGGCACTCCATAATTGCAAACAAGGGCATGGATGGATAGAGAAAGACATGTTTAACAAAACATCATTACTGAAGTATCTCAAAATATGCATAGATCTCTCGGTAGCATCAAGTTAACATGGCATCAAAATATCAGCAAAACAGGGCTGAAATCAGCAACAACAAGACACCTAGTTTGCATGCTTGTGCTAGTCACCACATAGATCACAAAAATACATAGCAAGCACCACTGGAAAGAAGACATGGAATATTACAAAACACATGTAGGACTCAAGTCCATAGGATGCACACATCAATCATGGCAAAAATGACAAAAGTGCAAGATGAGCTCAAATGAAAATGATGCAATGAGATGAAATGATCTACTCTTCGAGACTAACATTTTTACATATTACACGCGCAAAACGGAGCTACATGCACAGAGTTACGGTGCGATGAAAATGGCACAAAATATCACATATTCGGGGACTTGGTGGAATTTTATAGGGGGGGAGAAGTCAACCCTTGGCACGGATAACGAGGCGGCCGGAAAACTCGCCGGAGACGGAGCTCGTGGCGGCCGGAGAAGGGATCGGGGGAGGCGCCGGCGGGTCGGGGGAGGCCGGGGCCCACCGGATCTGCCGCCGGAGAAGGTGCTGCGGGGCCGGCGACGTGGGGCGGGGCGGGTCTCGCGACCGGAGCCGGGACGCGGGGGCGCGGGCGGCCTTGGGCGGCGGGGCGGCTCGCAAGCGGAGGCAGGGAGGAGGCCGGGCGAGGGCGAGGAGGCGCTGCCGAGGAGGCAAAGTGAGGGAGGCGACGGGCGAGGCGCGGTGCTCGGCGAAGCGGAAGCAGGGCGGCGGTGGAGGCGGGCGGCGCCGGCCGGGCGGACGGGCGCTGACGAGGCGGCGGCGGGCGGCGGACGGGCGGCGGGCGGCGGCGCTGCTGGTTCGCAGGGCTCGCTGATGGGCTCAAGGGCTGCGCTGGCTGGAGGTGGCTGGTGCCACGTGGCGCTGCGGCATTGGAGGAGAGCGGCGGCGGGTGAGGTGGCAGCGCCCATTGGCCGGGTGAGGTGGCGGTTGACGCGTCCGGCCGGGCGGACGTGTTCGGGCGCGGAGGAAGAAGGGCTAGGGTTAGGGCGTTTTGATCCGCGAATTTCGGGAGAGGCGATATTTATAGGTAGAGGGAGCTAGGAGAGTCCAAATGAGGTGCGGTTTTCGCCACTTGATCGTGATCGAACGATCGAGAGCATGGAGGGAGTTTGGTGGGTTTGGGCCACTTAGAAAGGGGAGTTGGGCTGCAACAAAGAGGCTTTTGCGGTTACTTGCTAACTGCTGAGTATCAAACGACCTCCAAATGGCACGAAACTTGACAGCGGTTCACCGGTGCTATACCATGGCCGCTGACAAACCTCGGTCCATTCCGAGACCGTTAAACACCCGCATACTAAAAGAGGTAAAAGGGGCGCCGGAGACATAGGAGTGCCGGATTGCAAAACGGACGACGGGAAAATGCTCGGATGCATGAGACGAACACGTATGCAAAATGAAATGCACATGATGACATGATACGAAATGCAGATGATGACATGGCAAAGTGCAACACGCAAGCAAATGACTTGGCAACGACGGCGAATAACTGGCAGACACCTGGCGCATCGAATCCGGGGCGTTACAACACTCCTCCACTAACAACATATCTCGTCCCGAGATCTTAGGACCGAGACGGAAGAGAAAAAGGATGAGGTGAAACAAAAACTCAAGAGAAGAAGTAAAGAATCGAGAGCAGACGAGAAAAAGAGAGGAACGACGAGAGTGACGAGAATCGAATGCTCACGGAATCGGATAGACTATGAAACCACTCGTTCTAACCGGAGTGGTTAGAATGAGAAAAGAAACAAATAATACTGAAAGGATTTAGGCAGCACTCCGGTTCAAACATGGAGGAATAGAACACGAACTTCACAAGATGGAATGACACTTGGCGAGATAAACAACGCAATACCTCCGGAAGAATTGAAAGAATTTGAATGAAAAGAACGGAGAAGAAAATGACAACTTGTGCCACGAATGAAATTGAAAGCATCCTTAGAAGGAAGCATTGAACGGAGTTGTTGTAAATTCAACAACAAAAGAATTGCTTGCTGTGGAGTTATAGATAACATCTCAAAATTATGAGGTGCTCTCCGACCACAAACGGAAATGATTGGATAGCTGAGAGGAACAAAGAAATGCAAAACTCCACTTCAAAAGAATACGGAGAATTAATTGCGCTTCGAGAAGCAAGAAAGAAAGATACTTGAACTCCTCCAACAAAATCTAGATGAACTCCAGAAGAATGAAGTAAATCATGAAGAACCACCATGAAGAACTCCGGTAACGAAAGGATGATGAGATAGAATGAAGGATGAAAGAATAAGACTAAAGCCTTGCGATGATTTAGATGGAGGTTCCGACGAGATGGCCGTGGAAATAATTGAACTCCGGAAAAGAAGAGATGAAAACACTTGGAAGTAGAATTTATTCATCAAGAACAAACTCTGAAGTAAAAGATTAATCACTTTGCTGAAATAATAATAAGATTTATTGTATGCTTATCCTTCATCAAATTTAATTGATGACAAGAAATGGATTTGGCATAATACTTATTCTTCTTGAAAAAGGATTGAGAAGTGACATAGCGCCACCTTGAGAAGGACTTCATGAATCACCGGTAGGTTTGGAAGGAACGAATGAATTAATATGATAAACAAGGAAAAAGAATCTTGAACGAATCACCGTTAGAAATGAAAATGAACGAAGAGAAGAGAATGAATCACCGGAAAGAATTAAAAACCACGCAGATACTTGAGGGAAAATTAGAGACAAGAGAACGAAGAGATCACGAACTGATAGAGGAATACTTGAACGAAGCACCGGAAGAATATTGAGACGAACGAAGGGGCACGGAAATAGAATAATTGGAGAACGACTTTGAAAAACTTGGAACGAAGAAATCTTCCGAAAAGATGACCTCCGGATGATCGAGAGGGAAAGCAACACCTGAAATACTCCGGATTGATGAAAAGAATTGCACGACTAGAAACAATTAGATAGGATAACATCGAGCTAGCACCATGAATCTCCGGGAGGACGGACGAGATTTAAGAGAAACTTTACTTACGTCTTCAAATGATGATGAGAAACACCACCAAAATTACTGAGATACTCCGGAAGAATGAAAAGCAAAAAGGTTGAGTCAACAATGAAATGGTTTGAAATCGATCTTGAAAAGGTATCTGATTGATGAAATTCATTCTTACGTCGAACTCCGAAAAGAATTAGAGAATAGCTCCGGGAAAATAGAAGAGTCAGGTAAGATCCTGGGAAAAGACCTGTGGGTTAGGGCCCACTAAAAGAGATAACACCGTTGGAAAGGGATGTTGAATAGATGGATGATGCACGGAAGAACTGAAATATTTGAATGAGGTGACAACCTCAATTAATTCAAACACGATTTAATCTCCGAGATGTCTTGAGCACTCCGGAAGGATAAACTGGCGAGAGGCGAACGAGCAGGAAAATCACTTCGAAGGAAAAGAATATGATTAACCCGAAAAACTTGAATTGAGTCCACCGGAGAAGAAAAGAGATGAAGAATGACGAACGAGACGAGAATTCACCGGTAGAAATAATTGAGAAAAGACTGAAGAGGCTCCACACGAATGGAATTGATGGTCGGAAGAAACTCGAACTCCGGGAATAATAGGGTGGGAGGGCGGGAAAACAAAGACAACTTGGAAGGGGAAAACGACGAATAACTTGAAGAGACAACACCGGTTGAAATCATTGAGGAAAGAAAGCAAAGACTTCACACGAGTAGGATGGATACTGACACGGACTCGGTTCCGAGATGAAAAGGGTGGGCGGTGGGAAAAACAAGGACAACTTCGGACAAGGAAAAACAACGACGTCGGAGGAAGAACTGAGGATTGAACTTGGCAAAGATGAAGATGGTCGAGTCGACTTGACAAGAAATGCACCGGATGAAAAGAGCTGAGGGCCAACGATCGGAAAACCAACTACGTGATCCTAAAGAAAAAAATTTGAAGGGGAAGAGGAGTAATTCAAAACACCTACGTCAAGATTCCTCACCAGAGCGACGAAGGGGCAGAGGAGTAAAAAGAAATCCTACTCTCCGATATAACTAGACTCAGAAAACAGTTTATTCTAGACTCAACAACGGCCAAACTACCGATCAATCAAGGGGGGCTCCTAGGGTCGGTCGAGGCTCGATACCAACTTGTCACACCCAATATGCACCCTATCCAAAGGAACTCGACGGTCCCACCAAGGATAGACCCAGATATTGAAACGCTTTTGCAAGGTGGATATCATTACATCAACATTATATAATAGATGGGGATACATACATAAGGCACAAATGCCACAAGAATACATCAACATCATATACAAGATAAACATCCGACTACGGATGAAACATAAACAAGCTCAAACGACATCCACCTCGCTAGCCAGGCTGCCGACCGAACCTATCCCCGATCAAGAAGAAGCGTAAGAAGAACTCCAAAAGCAAGTAAACATCGCTTCAAGGCCATGATCATCGCAAACCTGTACCTGCAACTGGTGGTGTAGTAATCTGTGAGCCACGAGGACTCAAAGAATCCCATTACCATGGGTATCAAGACTAGCAAAGCTTAATGGGAAAGGAAGGGGTAAAGTGGTGGGGTTGCAGCAGCGACTAAGCATATATGGTGGCTAACATACGCAAATGAGAGCGAGAATAGAAACAAAGGAACGGTCGTCAACTAGTAATGATCAAGAAGTGATCCTGAACTCCTACTTACGCCGACATAACCCGAAACCGTGTTCTCCTCTCGATCAACCCCGAAAAGAGACACTCACGGTTACGCATACGGTTGGTGTATTTTAATTGAGATCAACTTCGGTTTTCTACAACCGGACATTAACAAATTCTCATCTGCCACATAACCGCTGGCACGGCTTTCGAAAGTTCAAACCTGCAGGGTGTCCCAACTTAGCCCATGATAAGCTCTCGCGATCAACGGCGAATAGACCTTCTCCCGGAAGCCCGATCAGTCTCGAATCCGGCTACAAGACATTTCACAGCAATAAGACAAGACCAGCAAAACCTCCCTGCGGCCGACACCATGGTAGTAGCGCACAGATCTCGCCTCGTGCCACGACCGGATAAGCGAAGCATACAGAACCGACGTAACCCAAGTTGCCTAAGGGATGGTCCCAAGACGGTGTTTAGTTTGGACCAACGCTAGACAAGCATCGCCCGGGGTAATAAAGATGACCCTCGGGATGCGCGACTCCCAAGGGAAAAAGGCTAGGTGAGGCAAATGTAAAACCAAAGTTGGGCCTTGCTGGAAAAGTCTTATTCAAAGCGAACTGTCAAGGGGGTCCCATAAATCACCCGACCACGTTAGGGACGCAAAATCCGGGAACATAATACCGATATGACGGAAACTAGGGCGGCAAGAGTGGAACAAAACACTGTGCATAAGGCCGAGCCTTCCACCCTTTACCAAGTATATAGATGCATTAATTAGATAAGATATATTGTGATATCCCAACAAGTAAACATGTTCCAACAAGGAACAACATCTCCATGTTCCAACAAGGAACAAACTTCATCTTCACCTGCAACTAACAACGCTATAAGAGGGGCTGAGCAAAGCGGTAACATAGCCAAACAACGGTTTGCTAGGAAGGGTGAAAAAGGTTAGAGGCTGACATGGCAATTTGGGATGGCTTGATAAACAGGTAATAGGTAGCGCAGCATAGCGATAGAACGAAGCAACTAGCATAGCAATGATAGTAGTGAGATCCAGGGTAGCGGTCATCTTGCCTGAAATCCCGCAAGGAAGAAGAACGAGTCCATGAAGAAGATGAACGGATGAAGCCGAACCAAGCGTAGACGAACGAATCCTCACGATCGCAACGAAACAGGAACTAACAAGAAGAAGCACACAACATAGTAAACACTCCACACATGAACAAGGCATGATGCACAACAAGCATGACGCATGACAAAGCTACAAGAAGCTAATCATGGCAAGAGATGATGCAAACAAGAGCAACACATCAAAGCAAGTTTAAATGAGGCCGGGAACAACATAGAACAAATTCCGGTAAGTCCTCATATGCAAATTTCGAAATTGGTCCAGATCTGAATAAACCTTATGTTCAAGTTGTTAAACAGCAAGTTAAGATGCACCACGATGATCTACAAGAAATTCTAGTCAAGTTACATATAAAGTTCATTTAATTCGGAGCTACGGCCTAGAAGATATGAGCAAAACAAGGTAAACATGGCATTGATGCAAAATGCATACAAACATCACACAAACACCTCAAAACAAGTATGCAACATGATAATATGAAACTACATGCAAAATCAAGCAAGTTTCATATAGAGCACACTCAAATCGGAGCAACGGTTCAACACATACACACAATACAAGTTAAAGGACAAGCTGTCCAAAACAGCAACTAGGCATATTGCAAGCACCAAAACAACATGCTACAGGACCTCAACAAGAAAACAAAAGGCATGGGCATGATGTACAGGTAAAGCATTACAAAACATGAACACTGAGCTATCTCCATAAATGACTAGAACATGCTCAAAATGACATGGCAAGATTGCAAGTAATAACAGTTTCAGACTTTGCAGAAATTAACATCAGGTTGCAATGTTTAGAGCTATCAAACAACATGTTACAGGAACTTAACATGGCAAACAAAGTCATGGCATGAATCTATTAATTTCATAGAACAAAAGTCCTTTAGTGACCATAAGCCAAAAAAGGATCACAAAATATGATGGCACCCATGTAAACATGGCAAGTTATATAACAGATTTAAACATGGCAGAAACAACAATGAGTTGGCATGTTGGTGAGCTTGAATCACTCACCACAGAGAAATACATGGCATGGGAAGGCAACCAATAGTAAGAAGACATGGCATAGAAGCTATAAATGGCAAGTACAACAACATAGCATGCAAGGATCAATCACAACAACCTTGGCAAAATTGAATAACCTGTAAACAATCTGCCAGGAACATTTTATAGCAAAAGTAGAGCTCGATTGACTCAAGCTATGGCACTCCATAATTGCAAACAAGGGCATGGATGGATAGAGGAAGAAATGTTTAACAAAACATCCTTACTGAAGTATCTCAAAATATGCATAGATCTCTCGGTAGCATCAAGTTAACATGGCATCAAAATATCAGCAAAACAGGGTTGAAATCAGTAACAACAAGACACCTAGTTTGCATGCTTGTGCTAGTCACCACATAGATCACAAAAATACATAGCAAGCACCACTGGAAATAAGACATGGCATATTACAAAACACATGTAGGACTCAAGTCCATAGGATGCACACATCAATCATGGCAAAAATGACAAAAGTGCAAGTTCTGTTAAGAAACAGAAACTAACATCACATAGCACTCTTCTATCATCATTTCGGGCATCAAGATGAGCTCAAATGAAAATGATGCAATGAGATGAAATTATCTACTCTTCGAGGCGAACATTTTGACATATTACACGCGCAAAACGAAGCAACATGCACAGAGTTACGATGCGATGAAATTGGCACAAAATATCACATATTCGGGGACTTAGTGGAATTTTAGAGGGGGGCAGAAGTCAACCCTTGGCACGGATAACGAGGCGGCTGGAAAACTCGCCGGAGATGGAGCTCGTGGCGGCCGGAGAAGGGATCGGGGGAGGCGCCGGCGGGTCGGGGGAGGCCGGGGCCCACCGGATCTCGCCACGGAGAAGGTGCTCTGGGGCGGCGACGGGCGGGCGGTACCGCGACCGAGCCGGGACACGGGCGGGCGGGGCGGCCGATAATGGCGGGGCGGCGCGGGCGGAGGCAGCGGAGGCCGGGCCGGCGAGGGCGAGGAGGCGCTGCCGAGGCGGCAAAGGAGGGAGGCGATCGGGCGGAGGCGCGCGGTGCTCCGGCTGAGCGAAGAGGGCGGCGGTGGAGGCGGCGGCGGCGGCGGGCGTGACGGGCCACGGCGAGGCAGGCAAGCAGCAGGCGGCGGGCGGGCGGCGGCGGCTGGCCCTGGGCCCTGGATGGCTCAAGGCTCGCAAGGCTTGAGGTGAGCCTGCGGTGCCACGTGGCGCTGCGGCATTGGAGGAGAGCGGCGGCGGGGTGAGGTGGCAGCGCCCCATTGGCCGGGTGAGGTGGCGGTTGGACGCGCCCGCCACGGGCGGACGGTCCCGTGTGCTGGAGGAAGAAGGGCTAGGGTTAGGGCGTTTGATCCGCGAATTTCGGGAGAGGCACATATTTATAGGTAGAGGGAGCTAGGAGAGTCCAAATGAGGTGCGGTTTTCGGCCACGCGATCGTGATCGAACGACCGAGAGCATGGATGGGAGTTTGGTGGGTTTTGGGCCACTTAGAAAGGGGAGTTGGGCTGCAACAAAAGAGGCTTTTGCGGTTACCCTGCTAACTGTTGGAGTATCAAACGACCTCCAAATGGCACGAAACTTGACAGCGGTTCACGGTGCTATACCAAGGCCGCTTGACAAACCTCGTCCATTCCGAGACCGTTAAACACCCGCATTACCTAAAAGAGGTAAAAGGGGCGCCGGAGACATAGGAGTGCCGGATTGCAAAACGGACAACGGGAAAATGCTCGGATGCATGAGACGAACACGTATGCAAAATGAAATGCACATGATGACATGATACGAAATGCAGATGATGACATGGCAAAGTGCAACACGCAAGCAAATGACATGGCAACGACGGCGAATAACTGGCAGACACCTGGCGCATCGAATCCGGGGCGTTACAGCCAATGTCTAAAGGAGGTCATCATTGGGCTGAGAGCAGAGAAAATTGCAGAGTTGAGCTGCTGGCGGGGTATGGTATTTTCAAACAGGAGAGACATGAGTACATCTCCTTGAGGTGAGAGTCTAAAACGTAGACCATGTTTATGAAGTTCAACAGAGATAGTGAGTGAGTCCTCAACCATTTGGGTGGCAGAAATCTCTTGACCAGGAATAACCAGCATATCAAAATCAGATCGGGCAGAATCAGTCTCAGTTTCATCAGAAGAAGTGATGGAATCATGCCATGCGTGCATAGCATTTTCAGAGATGTTATTTTCAGGCACAATACCGTCTTGCACTTGCAGACCCTGTGCGGCGAGCCAAGCTTGAAAGTTCATGAGATAGGGAGGCATTGGAGGAAGAGGAGGTGCAGCAGGCGCAAGCCAGGCACCCCAGCCTGCATTATCCTGAACATGCTGTGCATCAGGCCCCTCCGGTGCTCCATTGGGTGGTGCAGCATTCTGCACAAGCCAATTGTGCACCTGTTGCTGATAAAGTTGTTCCGCTGTCATATCAGGTCCGAATTGAGGGTGTGGGATTCCATTAGGTGGCGGTGGTTCCTCTCCGGCAGGCAGAACCTCAAGAAGGAGTCCATTCCAGTCGTTGCTTCAAAGTATTGTGATCTGCACTGTCCAACAATCTCGTGCCCCTCCTAGCTGCCAGACCACAAAGCTCTTTGGCACAAGGCTCAATCTCAGGACTCTAGCTTTGATCAGCATGACCTCGGCGATCTTGGCGGGGATTATACCAAGACACAAGGGCATCGAAACCACCAAGAGACTTGTTAATGTAGTAGTCTATCTGGTAATCATACGGAAATCCAAAATACATCAACCATATCTCAGGACCAAAAGAGGTGGTGCGACGGTTAAGCGCTTCATGATGAGGAACGAATGTTATGAGAAGATCTTCATCTTCTAGTTCTAATGGCGTAGCTACCGCAGTATCTCTGATGAATGAGTCCGCGAAGCCAAAAATCCCGATTCCAAACGGGTGATCGCTAACTTCAGTAGTGAAAACCTGGGCCTCATGAAGCAAACCTCTGATGGCATGACGGATGATCGCACGGCGATGCAGAGGCACGTAGTGGCTGGACTCCGCAATGGCTAGATAGTCATGGTTGAGCGGCGGGATTGGCCCGACGACCATGCCACTGCGGACAACACGATCCGCCGGTCCTTGTTCAACGGCGAAGCCCGCCGGCAGGAAATGCACCGGGTTGAGAGGGTAGTTTGCCATGGTGGTGGTGCAGATGGAGAGCAGCTGAGGTGACGGGGGTGGCTGAGGTGGCGAATGGCTGGAGCAGGGCGGTGTCGATTGAGGAAACCGATTAGAAGCGGAAGCGTGAGGGGACATTTTTGGTATGTTGAGGATATTTAGGGATCCACTGCCAATGCTCACGCCACCTCTTCCATCGACAGGATTGTGCCAAGTGTCCATAGTGGCTGCAGGCCTCGCATCGGACGGTCGGTTTCCGTTTGCGTTTATTCATATAAGAATCCGGGGCAACAGGAAAGCTTGGGAGATTGATATTATGTGACCTGACTGCATCAACTAGTCCAATTTGTTGCTGAGTAATCCGAGCCGGGCAATTACTTACCTTGTGATCAGGTGCAGAGAAATTAATGCAAATTATCCTAGCCGGGCAGTGAATCTTCGTGTGACCCCATTGTAGGCAGCGAGCACACAAGACCGCCCAATTTTGATCAAGATTAGTAATCTCCTCCTCAGAATAGGAGGCCTGGGCCAAATCAGCCTTGTGCTGGGCCGAGAGTCTAGGAGGCCAGATAGAATGGGCCATGTCATATTTGAACGCCGATTTAATAAAGCACTGAGGCGGCACAGGATAAGAAACATTAATAGGGCAATTAAAGGCACCCAAACGTAGACACGCCGGATTGTGCTCTTCCTCCATTTCCGCTAAGCGGAGATATTTCTTCATTAAAGAAATCCTCGGAGGTTCCTGAATTATGTGCTCCTCATTGTTTGTTGTCAAAAAAGATCCAAATTGAATTTGAATGCCATGAGCGTTCTTTGGAATAGAGGAGGATGAAGAAGCTTCCCGAGCATTTTTGTTGGAGAAAACCATATGATCAATTGGTACCAAAGAGAATTTGCATAAATGATGATAGGAAGCTGTCCCAGTAGAACTATTTCTCAGAAACCCCAAGTCTGATTTGATAGCCATTGGGTGTCTAGCTGAAATTTCTGATAGTTCTTCATCAGCATGCCAATTACGAGTAGACGTGGGGACTCGGGCAAAACGTCCATTGAACCGATGAAAATGACAAATAAAGTCCGGCCAAATACGATCCTTAAGACCATAGATAAAATGTCCCACTTTGTTATTGGCAACCGAGAAACGAAACACATGAGGATTGATCTTGTGCACTTTAAAACCACAACTAATGCCCCCAATACAACATTGAAGAGCAATACCCACAGATTCTTCATCGAGAGGAAAGGAGGCCAAAGAGAAGGAGACTACAAGGAAGAATTCCTTGGCGTCTCGGAAGGGAGAAAAATGCACTGTGGAACCAAATTTCCTTCTCACCTGATCGGCAAGGGCTAAGCCAGGGGCAAAATCCCAATGCAAAAGGCCTTCCATCTTGAATCAAATTATAGATCACCATGAACTTTGGTGGAGTAGCTGGGAGGGGAGAGGAGTGGGAGGTGGGAGCCATCTGACAACAAAGATGTTAACGAAGTCGATGCCAATGGTGGAGTTGAGGCGTGTTGTATCGACGGCGGCGGCGGGCGACGCAAACCAATCTTAGATCGAAAAACCAAAAAGTAGACGCCGATCAAAGCGACCAGCCAGAGAGAGAAAACTCTTGATCAAAGGATCGGGAAAAAGACTCATTAGAGAAGCCAGTTGACACGACCGGCGGATGAACCCTAGGTACGGGCGGCGCGGCCCCCAGCGGCCGTCATGGAGGGCGATCGCCCAGGGGCGGCATGCGGGCCGGAAGCGTGGGCGACGGCTAGGGTTTGGATCGATTAGGCTGATACCATGTTATAAGGGAGAGAGAGGTTTGGTGAAATATGTGTTGTATTTCTTGAGCCTTGTGGGCATATATATAGGAGTACAATGACTAACTTGGAGTACAAGACAAGCCAGAACATATCCTAGTCTATCTCGTATTTCCTAACTAAACATAATACTCAACATTTGGAATCTAGGTGAATCACATTGAAGGCAATCATTCAAGGGAATTCATTTTTGTGTCTTTTTTTTAGAGAAAAGGCGATATCCCAACTTTATAAATAAAGCCACATGGCAGAATTCAAAACAACAAATGAGACAAAGAAGGTAGGAACCAACGACAAGTTTAAATGTTGCACCAACAACACAGATATAGTCATGGTGGCATACATAGCATGCATGCTAGCAACCTATGCACTACGAGTGACTCCAAAAGGACTTCATGAACATCAGGTGGATTGGGGTGCCTGCTCCTGGTTTGTACGTTTAGATGTCGTAGCCTTCACATAGGCAACCAGGAGATCCTCGCTTCTCTATCAACTTCCTTAATGAGTGGCTTCCACTTCTGTAAGAGTTTAAGAAATTTGTAAATACGTGTAGCAGGCTTGTTAGGGGAAGCGTGTTTGTAAGTGCATCAGGTGCCCCTTAGTGGTTTTGGAGTATTGAAGACAAATGGGTTGAGGGACTAATGTGTTTATGAGTATACATCAAAGTTAAAGTCCCTGAAGATTTGGTTTAACCCATGGAAGACGACCCCTAAAAATGCATTTCTTCAAGTGAAGAACTTTGTGATGAAATTGGTACGACCTTTGAAGAAATTGATGTGAATACTTTGAAGCTTGAAGACTTACGTTTTCGTAGTTTCTTCTTATTTTGGGTCATAGGAAAAACCGAATTGTTAAAGGGGGTCTAGGTGAATCATTGTTCACATTTCCAAAGTGATGCTCAAATCTATACATACACAAGCCGCTTCGAGTGAAGCCTTCAGAAATCTCCGGAACAGCTGACGAATTTGCGAGCGACAGTGACAAAGTTCATCTGGTCGCGGACAATTTAGTCAGGCTGAGGAGTTAGGATTTTGCTAGTGCGATCTGCTTATCATGAGGAAATTGAGTGCCCCGATGAAATTAAGTGTTCAAATTTCCAATCGTTGCTGCGCTGCATGCCAGCTGTCGAGTGGATCCTTATCCTAACAACAGCCAAGTTTGAGAAGGGTTTTAACAACAGTCAAGTTTGAGAACGGTTTTTGTGATAATTCATGTCGGGTTGCCCCTGGCTATAAGTAGCCGCCCCCCAAAACTATTGGAAATATGCCCTAGAGGCAATAATAAATTAGTTATTATTATATTTCCTTGTTCATGATAATCGTTTATTATCCATGCTATAATTGTATTGATAGGAAACTCAGATGCATGTGTGGATACATAAACAACACCATGTCCCTAGTAAGCCTCTAGTTGACTAGCTCGTTGATCAACAGATGGTTACGGTTTCCTGACCATGGACATTGGATGTCGTTGATAACGGGATCACATCATTTGGAGAATGATGTGATGGACAAGACCCAATCCTAAGCCTAGCACAAAGATCGTAGTTCGTATGCTAAAGCTTTTCTAATGTCAAGTATCTTTCCTTAGACCATGAGATTGTGCAACTCCCGGATACCGTAGGAATGCTTTGGTGTACCAAACGTCACAACGTAATCGGGTGGCTATAAAGGTGCACTACAGGTATCTCCGAAAGTGTCTGTTGGGTTGGCACGAATCGAGACTGGGATTTGTCACTCCGTATGACGGAGATGTATCTCTGGGCCCACTCGGTAGGACATCATCATAATGTGCACAATACGACCAAGGGGTTGATCACGGGATGATGCGTTACGGAACGAGTAAAGAGGCTTGCCGGTAACGAGATTGAACAAGGTATCGGGATACCGATGATCGAATCTTGGGCAAGTACAATACCGCTAGACAAAGGGAATTGTATACGGGATCGATTGAGAATTTGACATCGTGGTTCATCCGATGAGATCATCGTGGAACATGTGGGAGACAACATGGGTATGCAGATCCCGCTGTTGGTTATTGACCAGAGAACGTCTCGGTCATGTCTGCATGGTTCCCGAACCCGTAGGGTCTACACACTTAAGGTTCGATGATGCTAGGGTTATAAAGGATGAGATCCCGGACGTCACGAGGAGTTCCGGAATGGTCCGGAGGTAAAGATTTATATATGGGAAGTCCTATTTTGGTCACCGGAAAAGTTTGGGTTTTATCGGCATCGCATCGACCACCGGAGGGTCCTGGGTCCACTAAGTGGGGCCACCGGCCCCGGAGGGATGCATGGTCCAAGTGTGGGAGGGGACCAGCCCCAGGTGGGCTGGTGCGCCCCCCCCCACAAGGGCCCAAGGCGCCTAGGGTGGGGGAGGAGGCGCACCCACCTAAACTTGGGGGGCAAGTTTCCCCTCTCCCCCCCTTGGCCGCCACCCATAGATGGGATTGGGGATGCCGCACCCCTTGGGGTGGAAACCCTAGAGGGGGCGCACCCCCTCCCTCTCCCCTATATATAGTTGAGGTCTTGAGGGCTGCCAACACATGAGTTTCACCTCTCCCCGGCGCAGCCCTACCTCTCTCCCTTCTCCTCTCCCGCGGTGCTTGGCGAAGCCCAGCAGGATTGCCACGCTCCTCCATCACCACCAAGCCGTTGTGCTGCTGCTGGACGGAGTCTTCTCAACCTCTCCCTCTCTCGCTGGATAAAGGCGGAGACGCCACCGGCTGTACGTGTGTTGAACGCGGAGGTGCCGTCTGCTCGCACTAGGATCTCCGGTGATTTGGATCACGACGAGTACGACTCCTTCAACCCCGTTCTCTTGAACGCTCCGCTTAGCGATCTACAAGGTTATGTAGATGCACTCTCCTTCCCTCGTTGCTGGTTTCTCCTTAGATAGATCTTGGTGACACGAGGAAAATTTTGAATTTCGCACGCTCCCCAACAAAGGGTATCGAGCTAGGTCTATTGCGTAGATTCTTTGCACGAGTAGAACACAAAGTAGTTGTGGGCGTTGATTTTGTTCAATATGCTTACCGTTACTAGTCCAATCTTGATTCAGCGGCATTGTGGGATGAAGCGGCCCGGACCGACCTTACACGTACACTTACGTGAGACAGGTTCCACCGACTGACATGCACTTGTTGCATAAGGTGGCTAGCGGTGCCGCCTCCCACTTTAGTCGGATCGATTCGATGAAAAGGGTCCTTATGAAGGGTAAATAGCAATTGTCATATCACGAGTGGCTTTTATGTAGGTAAGAAACGTTTTGCTAGAAACCCATAACAGCCACGTAAAACATGCAAACAACAATTAGAGGACGCCTAACTTGTTTTTGCGGGGTATGCTATGTGATGTGATATGGCCAAGAAGAATGTGATGAATGATATGTGATGTATGAGATTGATCATGTTCTTGTAATAGGAATCACGACTTGCATGTCGATGAGTATGACAACCGGCAGGAGCCATAGGAGTTGTCTTTATTTATTGTATGACCTGCGTGTCATTGAAGAACGCCATGTAAATTACTTTACTTTATTGCTAACCGGTAGCCATAGTAGTAGAAGTAATAAGTTGGCGAGACAACTTCATGGATACACGATGATGGAGATCATGATGATGGAGATCATGGTGTCATGCCGGTGACGATGATGATCATGGAGCCCCGAAGATGGAGATCAAAAGGAGCAAAATGATATTGGCCATATCATGTCACTATTTGATTGCATGTGATGTTTATCATATTTATGCATCTTATTTGCTTAGAACAACGGTAGTAAATAAGATGACCCCTCATTAAAATTTCAAGAAAGTGTTCCCCTAACTGCGTGCACCGCTATAAAGTTAAATGCTTCAAAGCACCACGTGATGATCGGGTGTGATAGATTCTTACGCTCACATACAACGGGTGTAAGCCAGATTTACACACGCCAAACACTTAGGTTAACTTGACGAGCCTAGCATGTACAGACATGGCCTCGGAACACAAGAGACCGAAAGGTCGACCATGAGTCGTATGGTGGATACGATCAACATGAAGATGTTCACCGATGATGACTAGTCCGTCTCACGTGATGATCGGACACCACCTAGTTGACTCGGATCATGTAATCACCGATGACCGGAGGATGTCTATTCGAGTGGGAGTTCATGAGATGAACTTAATTATCCCGAACATAGTCAAAAGCCCTTTGCAAATTATGTCATAGCTCACGCTTTAGTTCTACTGCTTAGATATGTTCCTAGAGAAAATATAGTTGAAAGTTGACATGAGCAATTATGCGGTCAAGAGAAAGCTTATGTCCTTAATGCACCGCCGGTGTGTTGGATCTCGAACGTGGTGCGTGGATGTTGTAACATCCGACACACACGCTTTGATGACTACGTGATAGTTCGTAATGTTAAACAGCTTAGAATTGAGGCACCAAAGACGTTTTTAAACATCGCGGAACATATGAGATGTTCGAGGGCTGAAATTGGGATTTCAGGCTCGTGCCCACGCCAAGAGGTATGAGACCTCCGACGAGTTTTCTAGCCTACAAACTAAGGGAGAAGATCTCAATCGTTGAGCTTGTATTCAGATTGTCTGGGTACAACAATCACTTGAATCGAGTGGGAGTTAATCTTCCAGATGAGATAGTGATGTTTCTCCAAAGACATTGCCACCAAGCTACTAGAGCTTTGTGATGAACTATAACATATAAGGGATAGATATGATGATCCTTGAAGTGTTCGCGATGTTTGACACCGCGAAAGTAGAAGTCAAGTAGGAGCATCAATTGTTGATGGTTGGTAAAACCACTAGTTTCAAGAAGGGCAAGGGCAACAAGGGATACTTCATGAAATGGCAAAACAGTTGCTGCTCTAGTGAAGAAACCCAAGGTTGAACCCAAACCCGAGACTAAGTGCTTCTGTAATGAGAGGAACGGACACAGAAGCGGAACCACCCTAGATACTTGTTAGATGAGAAGGCTGACAAGGTCGATAGAAGTATATTGGATATACATTATGTTAATGTGTACTTTGCTAGTACTCCTAGTAGCAGCAGGGTATTAGATACCGGTTCGGTTGCTAAGTGTTAGTAACTCAAAATAAAAGCTACAGAATAAACGGAGACTAGCTAAAGGTGAGCCGACGATATGTGTTGGAAGTGTTTCCAAGTTTGACGTGATCAAACATCGCACGCTCCCTCTACCATCAAGATTAGTATTAAACTAGAATAATTGTCATTTGGTGTTTGCGTTGAGCATAGACATGATTGGATTATGTCTACTACAATAAGGTTATTCATTTAAGGAGAATAATGGTTACTCTATTTATTTGAATAATACCTTCGATGGTCTTGCACCTAAATGAATGGTTTATTGAATCTCGATCATAGTGATACACATTTTCATGCCAAAGGTATAAGATAGTAATGATAGTACCACTTACTTGTGGCAATCGCCATGTAAGTCATATTGGTATAAACGCATGAAGAAGCTCCATGTTGATGGATCTTTGGACTCACTCGTTTTTGAAAAGTTTGAGACATGCAAACCATGTCTATTGGTGTATACGCATGATGAAACTCCATGCAGATGGATCGCTTGGACTCACTTGATTTTGAATCACTTGAGATATGCAAATCATACCACATGGGCAAGATGACTGAAAAGCCTCGGTTTCAATAAGATGGAACAAGATAGTAACTTGTTGAAGTAACACATTTTGATGTGTGCAGTCCAATGAGTGCTGAGGCATGTAGTGAATATCGTTATGTTCTTACTTCACGGATGATTTAAGTAGATACTGAGTGTATTTACTTGATGAAACACAAGTCTGAATTATTGAATGGTTCAAGTAATTTCAGAGTAAAGTTAAAGATCATCGTGACAAGAGGATAAAATGTCTATGATATGATCATAAAGATGAGTATCTGAGTTGCGAGCTTTGGCACGCTATTAAGACATTGTGGAAATTGTTTCACAATTAATACCGCCTGGAACACCATAGTGTGATGGTGTGTCCGAACATCATAGTTGCACCCTATTAGATATGGTGTGTACCATGATGTCTCTTATCGAATTACCACTATCGTTCATGGGTTAGGCATTAGAGACAACTGCACTCACTTTAATAGGGCACCTCGTAATTCCGTTGAGACGACACCGTTTGAACTATGGTTTGGAGAAACCTAAGTTGTCGTTTCTTAAAAGTTTGGGGCTGCGACGCTTATGTGAAAAGGTTTCATCGTGATAAGCTCGAACCCAAAACAGATAAATACATCTTCATAGGATACCCAAAATGGTTGGGTATACCTCCTATCTCAGATTCGGAAGCAAAAGTAATTGTTTCTAGAAATGGGTCCTTCTCGAGGAAAAGTTTCTCTTGAAAGAATTGAGTAGGAGGATGGTGGAGACTTGATGAGGTTATTGAACCGTCACTTCAACAAGTGTGTAGCAGGGCACAGGAAGTTGTTCCTGTGGCGCCTACACCAATTGAAGTAGAAGCTTATGATAGTGATCATGAAGTTTTGGATCAAGTCACTACCGTACCTCGTAAGGGGACAAGGATGCATACTACTTCAGAGTGATACAGTAATCCTGTCTTGAAGTTCATGTCGCTAGACAACAATGAACCTACGAGCTATGGGGAAGCGATGGTGGGCTCATATTCCGACAAATGGTTAGAAGCCATGAAATCCGAGATAGGATCCATGTATCAGAACAAAGCATGGACTTTGGTGGACTTGCCCGATGATCGGCAAGCCATTGAGATAAATGGATCTTTAAGAAGAAGACGGACGTGGACGGTAATGTCACCGTCTATGAAGCTCGACTTGTGGCGAAGAGTTTTTCACAAGTTCAAGGAGTTGACTACGATGAGATTTTCTCATCCGTAGCGATGCTTAAGTCCGTCGGAATCATGTTAGCATTAGCTGCATTTATGAAATCTGGCAGATGGATGTCAAAACGAGTTTCCTTACCACCAGAAGGAAAGATTGTATGTGATACAATCGAGAAAGTTTTTGTCGATCCTAAGGATGCTAAAAGGTATGCAAAGCTCCAGCTATCCTTAAGGACTGGAGTAAGCATCTCGGAGTTGGAATGTGCGCTTTGATGAGATGATCAAAGATTTTGGGTTTATACAAAGTTTATGAGAAACTTGTATTTCCAAAGAAGTAAGTGGGAGCACTATAGAATTTCTGATGGGTATATGTTGTTGACATATTGTTGATCAGAAATGATGCAGAATTTCTGGAAAGCATATAGGGTTATTTGAAAAGTGTTTTCAATAAAAAACCTGGATTAAACTGCTCGAACATTGAGCATCAAGATCTATGAGGATAGATCAAAAACCGCTAAATGGTACTTTCAAATGAGCACATACCTTGACATAATCTTGAAGGTGTTCAAGATGGATCAGTCAAAGAAGTAGTTCTTGCCTGAGTTGTAAGGTATGAAGTTAAGAGTTAACGCTCGACCACGGCAGAAGAGAGAGAAAGGACGAAGGTCGTTCCCTATGCTTCGGACGTAGGCTCTATAGTATGATATCTTTGTGTACCGCACCGAAGTGTGCCTTGCCATGAGTCGATCAAGGGTACAAGAATGATCCAGAATGGATCATTGGACAATGGTCAAAATTGTCCTTGGAGTAAATAAGGACATGTTTCTCGATTATGGAGGTGATAAAGAGTCGGCGTAAAGGGTTGCGTCGATGCAAGGTTTAACACCTATCCGAATGACTCTGAGTAGAAAATCGGATACATATAGTGGAGCAACCATTTGGAATAGCTCCAAGTGGAACGTGGTAGCAGCATCTACGATATGACATAAAGTTTTATGAAATACATAGGGATCTGAATATCGCAGAACCGCTGACTACAACTCTCTCACAAGCATAACATGATCAAACCCGTAACTCATTGAGTGTTAATCACATAGCGATGTGTACTAGATTATTGATTCTAGTAAACTCTTTGGATGTTGGTCACATGGCGATGTGACCTGTGAGTGTTAATCACATGGCGATGTGAACTAGATTATTGACTCTAGTGCAAGTGCGAGACTGTTGGAAATATGCCCTAGAGGCAATAATAAATTAGTTATTATTATATTTCCTTGTTCATGATAATCGTTTATTATCCATGCTATAATTGGATTGATAGGAAACTCAGATACATGTGTGGATACATAAACAACACCATGTCCCTAGTAAGCCTCTAGTTGACTAGCTCGTTGATCAACAGATGGTTACGGTTTCCTGACCATGGACATTGGATGTCGTTGATAACGGGATCACATCATTTGGAGAATGATGTGATGGACAAGACCCAATCCTAAGCCTAGCACAAAGATCGTAGTTCAGTATGCTAAAGCTTTTCTAATGTCAAGTATCTTTTCCTTAGACCATGAGATTGTGCAACTCCGGACACCGTAGGAATGCTTTGGGTGTACCAAATGTCACAACGAATCGGGTGGCTATAAAGGTGCACTACAGGTATCTTCGAAAGTGTCTGGGTTGGCACAAATCGAGACTGGATTTGTCACTCCGCATGACGGAGAGGTATCTCTGGGCCCACTCGGTAGGACATCATCATAATGTGCACAATGTGACCAAGGGGTTGATCACGGGATGATGTGTTACGGAACGAGTAAAGAGGCTTGCCGGTAACGAGATTGAACAAGGTATCGGGATACCGACGATCGAATCTCGGGCAAGTACAATATCGCTAGACAAAGGGAATTGTATACGGGATCGATTGAGTCCTTGACATCGTGGTTCATCCGATGAGATCATCGTGGAACATGTGGGAGCCAACATGGGTATCCAGATCCCGCTGTTGGTTATTGACCAGAGAACGTCTAGGTCATGTCTGCATGGTTCCCGAACCCGTAGGGTCTGCACACTTAAGGTTCGATGATGCTAGGGTTATAAAGGAAGTTTGTATGTGGTTACCGAATGTTGTTCAGAGTCCCGGATGAGATCCCGGACGTCACGAGGAGTTCCGGAATGGTCCGGAGGTAAAGATTTATATATGGGGAGTCCTATTTTGGTCACCAAAAGTTTGGGTTTTATCGGAACGCATCTGGGACCACCGGAGGGTCCCGGGTTCACCAAGTGGGGCCACCGCCCCGGAGGGATGTATGGGCCAAGTGTGGAGGGGACCAGCCCGGGTGGGCTGGGTGCGCCTCAAGGGCCCAAGGCGCCTAGGGTTGGGGGAGGAGGCGCACCCACCTAAACTTGGGGGGCAAGTTTCCCCTTTCCCCCCCTTGGCCGCCACCCATAGATGGGATTGGGGCTGCCGCACCCCTTGGGGTGGAAACCCTAGAGGGGGCGCACCCCCTCCCTCTCCCCTATATATAGTTGAGGTCTTGAGGGCTGCCAACACATGAGTTTCACCTCTCCCTGGCGCAGCCCTACCTCTCTCCCTTCTCCTCTCCCGTGGTGCTTGGCGAAGCCATGTAGGATTGCCGCGCTCCTCCATCACCACCAAGCCGTTGTGCTGCTGCTGGACGGAGTCTTCCTCAACCTCTCCCTCTCTCCTTGCTGGATCAAGGCGTGGGAGACGTCACCGGGCTGTACGTGTGTTGAACGCGGAGGTGCCGTCTGCTCGCACTAGGATCTCCGGTGATTTGGATCACGACAATCGACTCCTTCAACCCCGTTCTCTTGAACGCTCCGCTTAGCGATCTACAAGGGTATGTAGATGCACTCTCCTTCCCCTCGTTGCTGGTTTCTCCTTAGATAGATCTTGGTGACACGTAGGAAAATTATGAATTTCTGCTACGTTCCCCAACAACAACCACTTGTTGGTTGGCTGCTCAAAGAGAACTTGACACTTGTCATTTAAGAGCAGCCCATCCTCTGACGACTTTGAGAGAATCCTAATTGAGGAAAAACCCAATCAGAGCCAAAGTGATTGAGCATCACTGAAGAAATTGATCTGTGTGATCCGACGCCTGTTACCTTTGAAGACTGTCATTCTTCCAGATGGTTAGACACCATTTTCTGAGGACCCAAGAGTTATTGTGGTATGCCGGTGAACATGTCTATGAAGATTTTTGAAGTCTACCTTGAAGACTTACCATGAGTGATTGCACGAGGTCTATGTGACTTTAGCTCAAGAGGAATATGGTGAGGACTAAGTGTCCTCTGAGTTTGCCTCAACAGCCTCAATCAGACGTACAAATGATACATCAATTGGAACTGGTCTATCAAATTGACGTGTCTTCACCGAGCCAACCTGGTTTCAAATTCCTCACCCTTACCTTTAGTATTTCCGCTGCTGAAGAATTTGTGATCTACTTTCTAAAGAACTTGAACTAAATACTTTCATCATGCTATTTTACATTTCCTCAGTTCAGCTTTCTCATGCTTGTATGCTACAATGGTTGCATGTTCTTCACCCGTATGTATCTTGTATGCATGCTTTCCATTTCTGTGCTGATTTAGTTCACTCTCGTTTCTATTTCTCCACTCTGATCTTTGTCAAATTCTTTAGAGTTTGACGAATTTATAAAAATCTCCCATTCACCCCCCTCTGGGAGTAAACTTGCACTTTCAATTGGTATCAGTGTAAGGTACACCCTTGTTCTGTGTGATTTTGATTTAACCACCTAGAGTTTTAGTAATGCAGACTGCAAATATGATCAAGGTATCCGCTACGTGCCCAATCTTCGATGGCACAGACTATCCTTACTGGAAGAACAAGATGCGCATGCATCTTGAGGCAATTGATAAAGATCTATGGTTCGTGTTTGAGAAAGGCGTCCCCACTGTTGCTCCTAGCATCAATCCTGGAGACATGAAGATATTCAAGCAACTCGACTCTCAAGTGAAGAATATCATATGTGGACATCTCAACAAAGGACAGTTGATACGTCTCCAACTATCTATAATTTTTTATTGTTCCATGCTATTATAGTATCAATCTTGGGATGTTTTATATAAATTATATGCAATATTATATCATATTTTGTGACTAACATATTAACTTAGTGCCAAGTGCTAGTTGCTGTTTTTTTGCATGTTTTTGGTTTTCCAGGAAATCAGTACCAAACAAGTCCAAATGCCACGAAACTTTTTGACGATTTTTTTCTGGACATAAGAGACTCTAGCTTTGGGAGAAGGCCAAAAGGCAAAGGAATAGGCCACAAGGCACTAGGGCGCGCATAGAGCAGGTAGGAGTGCCCTAGTACCCTGTGGGCCCCTCATTCCTCCATTTGACCTAATTCAAATTCTATAAATTATCTAAAATCGGGAAACCAACAGAGAGCCACCGAAAATACTTTTTCGGCTACCACAAGCCTCTATTCTTGCGAGAACCCATCTCGATGCCTTTTCCGGTACTCTATCGGAGGGGGAATCGACCACGGAGGGCCTCTACATCAACCTGGCTGCCCTTCCGATGATCTGTCCATAGCTAGTAGCTAGATGGCTTTTACTCTCTCTTTGATCTTCAATATAATATTCTCCTCGATGTTCTCAGAGATCTATTCGATGTAATCTTTTTTTGCGGTGTGTTTGTTGGGATCCGACGAATTGTGGTTTATGATCTGATTATCTATCAATATTATTTGAGTCTTCTCTGAACTCTTTTATGCATGATTGTTATATCTTTGTATTTCTCTTCGATCTATCTGTTTGGTTTGGCCAACTAGGTTGATTTATCTTGCAATGGGAGAGGTGCTTTGTAATGGGATCAATCTTGCGGTGCTCTATATCCTAGTGACGGAAAGGATCAAGACACGTATTTGTATTGTTGCCATTAAGGGGAAAACGATGGGGTTCATATTGATTGGATTTACTTTGTCTACATCATGTCATCTTGCTTAAGGTGTTACTCCGTTCTTTATGAACTTCATACTCTAGATGCATGCTGGAAAGCGGTCATTGTGTGGAGTAATACTAGTAGATGCATGTAGTAGTCGGTCTACTTGCCTCAGATGTGATGCCTATATACATGATCATTGCCTAGGATATCATCATAACTATGCGCTTTTCTATCAATTGCCCAACAGTAATTTGTTCACTCACTGTATGCTTTTTGTTCGAGAGAGAAGCCTCTAGTGAAAACTATGGCCCGCAGGTCTATCTTTATCATATATTAAAATTGAAAAATACTTTGCTGCAATTTATTAACCATTATTTTATTTTGTGTTTTTGTTTATCTATATATCACAACAATATTTGATCATTGCAATTAACCGCCAAGGGATTGACAACCCCTTGATCGTGTTGGGTGCAAGTATTTGTTATTTTGTGTGTAGGTGTTGTACGAGGTCTTGCGTTGTTCTCCTACTAGATTGATAACCTTGGTTCTTAATTGAGGGAAATACTTATCTCTATTGTACTGCATCATCCTCTCTGCTTCAAGGAAATCCCAACGTAGCTCACAAGTAGTAGGAAGAATTTCTGGCACCGTTACCAAGGAGACATCACCAAAACCTATCAAGTACAATCGCATAAAATTTCATCTCCTTGCATTTACTTTCATTCGTCATTTGCCTCTCATTTTCATCTCCCCCACTTCTAAAACGTTTTCACAAAAATATTTTTCTTTTGCCTTTTTGCTTGTTTGCTTATTTGCTCACTTTACCATTATGGCTTGTTCTTCTCTTGTTACGTGTACCTCTGAAAATGAGTTTCTCAATTTTAAGCAAACGGGAGGGATAATTTAAAATATGCTTGCTATAGGATTTGTGATGCTCAAAACAGATCAACTCGTAAGCAATCTTCTACCATTCGTCTTTGTAAATTTTACGTGGGTGTTACTACTTGGTATAGATTTGTGATAGATACTATTACCAGAGGGAATGTCTTGAGTAGTCACACCATTGATGCTTTCAGTGCTATGGGAAATTTAGTGGGATCACCACCTATCATTATTAATGAAACCACATAGACTTTAGAACCTGTTATGCAAAGGCTAGAGGCTATTGAAAATAAAATGCCTACTTTAGAGCATATTGAAAATTTGGATAAAAAGATTCATAATCACATTACTCAATTTGGTTCAAAGGTAGGACCACTCTTATAATGCTAAAAGAAAAGGAACCAATAATTAATGAGAGGGTGGAGCAAAGCCCCACTAGGATCGGCAAGTTGGAAGAAATTATTAATAATTTAGGTTCCACTTTTTCTTCCGTTAAAACTATTGAAAAGACTCCTCCTCGTAAGAATTGCCAGCTTATGTATGGTCCTAAGAACAAGGGTGCCACATCTAGCAATGTAAGCGCGAATCTTAAAATGATTAGTGTACACCCCAACTTCATTGATTTAATAAAGGAACCTATCTATGAGAATAAATTTCTCAAGTTTATACCTAGGAGTGTGATTGTTGAAAATATGTATGCTAAAACTCCTAGGAAGCATGGATATGTGATTAAGGAATTGGATATGAAGGATGACAACACTTGAAACTATGCATTATTCTTAGCTAGGGGTGTAAAACAATAGCGCTTGTTGGGAGGCAACCCAATAGTTATCTTTATTTTTCTTGTTTATTTTCTATTTTTTGGTGTGCACACAACTATGCTACTGTTATGGTTGTGTTTTTCGGTTTAAATTAGTGTTTGTGCCAAGTAAAGCCTTTGGGATGATTTGAATAATAGTTGCTTTGATTATGTGAGAAAACAGAAACTTTTGCATCCAGTAGTAGAATTGTTTAGGTTCACTGGAACGTGATAAAATTCTGTAGTTTTTACACATGATTGAATAAAAAATTCCCACGTTGTCTTAATTTTCAGAATTTTTGGAGTTATAGAAGTAATGTGGTTAATCATATCATTACAGACTGTTTTGCTTTTGATAGATTCTGTTTTTGTTGTATTGTTTTAATGAATCTATGGATTGTATCGGGGGGTATAAGTCATGGTGAAGTTAGAATACAGTAGGTATTATGCAATAATAAAATATGAATGGGTTTACAACAGTGTCTAAGTGATGATTTGCTTGTTATACTAACGGATCTCACAAGTTTTCTGTTCAGTTTTGTGCGCTGAAGTTTTCAAGTTTTGAGTGAGATCGCGATGGATGAAGGAATAAGGAGTGGCAAGAGCCTAATCTTGGGGATACCCGAGGCACCCCAAGGTAATATTAAAGGATTACCAAGCGTCTAATCTTGGGGATGCCCCGGATGGCATCCCCTCTTTCTTCTACCAACCATCCGTAAATTACTTGGAGCTATATTTTTATTCATCATATGATATGAGCTTTGCTTGGAGCGTCGTGTATTATATGAGTCTTTGCTTTGTTTTCCTTTTAGTTTGCCACAATCATCTTTTCTGGTCACACCTTTCTTAGGGGGATACACATTCGTGATTTCTTAGAATGCTCTTTGTGCTTCACTTATATCTTTTGAGCTAGGCAGCTGTTCTAGTACTTCACTTATATCTTTTAGAGCATGACAGTGGTTATATTTTAAAGAAACAATTGCACTCTCATGATTTTCTTATATCATCTTGAGTCTTGATAATAGTAATGGCAATATGCACAAGTTATGAAATTGGTTTGGATGCAATATGCACAACTTTGAGCAATGTTACTACTCCCTCCGTCCCAAAATTCTTGTCTTACATTTGTCAAAATACGGGTGTATCAAGTCACGTTTTAGTATTAGATACATCCGAATCTAGACAAATTTAAGACAAGAATTTTGGGACGGAGGGAGTATCATTTTCCACACTTGTACTTCAAAGTAACACCATGTTTTTCATATAGAGAGTCTCCTATGCTTTCACTTTCATATAACTAGTGGGAATTTTTCATTATAGAACTTGGCTTGTATATTCCAATGATGGGCTTCCTCCAATACCCGAGGTCCTCATGAGCAAGCAAGTTGGATGCACACCCACTTAGTTTTGTTTTTGAGCTTCATACATTTATTAGCTCTTAGTGCATCTGTTGCATTGCAATCCCTACTCCTTGCATTGACATCAATTGATAGGCATCTCTGTAGGTGCACAAAAGGAGGGGTCCTATTTTGTGCCCCTTTAATTGTGCGCCGGCAGTTGGAGCCGCGCCTGCGGCCACACTTAGCGGCGTAGAGGAAGGAAGCAAAGGCACAAGATGACCAGAGCAACGCCAAGCCAGAAACACAAAGAGCAGAAGGGTGAGGTGGACTCCCCCGGCAATGCCCTTGTCGGGGTGGCCTCCATAGCCCCGGCAAGAACCTTGCCGGGGCAACTTGCCCAACACCATCAATCACTTTGGAACCAAGGCTCAGGAGGCACCTCCATGGTGGCATGCAGATCTTTGTGAAGACCAGAAGCACCCAAGACAAGATGATAATCAGAAGACGAAGGTCTCCGGCAAGATCCTTGCTGAGGATACCCACGAGTCCCCCCTGGCAAGACCCTTGCCGGGGGCGCCCACGACGCCGCATCAAGACCCTTGCCGGGGCCCCGGCAAGACCCTTGCCAAAGACATCCGGGGGGACGCAGCCAGACACACATCTGCCAAGACTCCACCACCGTTCCCATGCAGCTGCCAGCCCACCAACTAGGCGAGCACCTGTGTGGCGACGTGCGGCCTCTAGGCCAACTCAGCAAGCACCTGCGTGGTGGCATGCAGATCTTCATGAAAACTCTACCACCGCACCAACTCAGCAGCCAGCCAGCCAGCGTGGCACTACACGCCTCATCAGCTCGGACGCGCGTCGAAGCCAGGCGAGGCGGCGACAGCTGGGACGAGCTTCCTTGCCGTCCCCGATAAAGCAAGAAGGGCACGTAGGCAGCGCATTAAATGTGTTTGTCCTACAGTGCCAGGAGATAGACTCGACCACTGTATAGATTTCCATCTCCTGTGTGCCACTGTGGCAGCCCCTTTGACTATAAAAGGAGGCCCGCGGCGTACTGAGGGAGGATTCAGACTTTTTGGACACTGCATGCCTTGTTGCTAGTCCAAGAACACCAGATAAACATAAACTAGCAGGAGTAGGGTATTACGCATCACTTGCGGCCCGAACCTGGATAATCCCCTTGCATTGATCTCTCAATCCCGCTCTTTCCACAGCCCCGCACCCGCCAACCGCAGCAAAAGGGATTCCTCTTGATCCCGTAGGTGTCGTTTCCCTGACATCTTTGGCGCGCTAGGTAGGGGGCGCAAGCTGTGAGATTCCAGTTTGAAGGTTAGCACACCGACTTCATCATCACCATGGCCCCCAAGAGAAAGGGGATCACAGCGATCGGCTCGCCCGGGGCCGGCCCATCCGTGCCAGCGCGAGCAGGCGGCCGGGTGCCCACGAATGGGGCCGAAGACGTGGCCCGCGAGCATCCACGACATTCTGGCGATCGGAGCCAGGCGAGCGGCGTCGGCCGAATCCGAGACGATGAGCCACGCGCTGCTGGGTCAGGGGGCGGGGCCGTGCTACCCACAGGTGGCGCAGCAGCCTCTATGGCACCCCAGCTTGCGCCCGTGCCGCGCCCTTCCCAGGCCGCCCACGATGAGCAACACCGCGATGCCGGAGCCCCCGAGCACCGTCGCGGAAAGAGCCCTGTGCGCCACTCATAGGATGAACTAGGCCGGCGTGCGCGCTCAGACACCGGTGCAGGCGGCGTGCGACCGCGAGGCCATGACAGGGCCCCTTCTAACCCGGTTAGAAGTTAGAGCGCACCACGCTCTACGCAGATCTCGCCGCCACCTACGCCAGCAGAAGCGCTGGCGCGCGTGCAGCTGCTCCTCGACTTCCCCCTGCTGCGGAGAAGCTCGACGAGTGGAGAGCCACCATCCGAAGCCTTGTCAGCTTTGCTAACAAAGACGAGCCGCTCCCAACGGGACCCTTGCACCGGCGTCTTGACGAGCCGGTGCATGCCGGCGGTGGGGGGACCAGAGACGCTGCGACCATGGTGCACTCGCCCGCGGCCATGACAACAGCCACCGGCCCGTCGACCCGACATCGGTGACAACATTTCCACAGCGTCGTCCGACCCGCGAACCTGCCGCGACCAACGTCAAGTCCTTCGGAACGGGCCCAGGAAGACGCTCAAACTACCATCGAACGATGACGGGAGACGCGCCATCGGTCATATCGGCGTGCGGGGCCTACTATGGACCACCCGGTGCCGGGGGGCCCAGGTGACCTGCCTTACGAGGTGGGTTGTCCAGCCTTTACCCGAGAGCTGCGACAGTTCCAGTGGCCCTCCCACCGCACATTCAAGTCCGATGTTGGCGAGAAGTACAATGGCAAGACCAACCCGTCGGAGTTCCTCAACATGTACACCATCGCAATGCAAGCTGCTGGAGCTCGCGACGACAAGGTGCTTGCCAATTACTTCCCGTTGGCACTCAAACCCAACGTCATGTCATGGTTGATGCACTTGCCAGCGGATTCCATTTCTTCTTGGTCGGATTTGTGTCTTGAGTTTGTTGGCGCCTTCACTACAGGCCACCAAGCTCATGGCCAGGCAAGTGATTTGCATATCTTCCCCCAGAAAGAAGGTGAAAACCTGCACAAGTACATACAGAGGTTCATCCGGGTGCAGTACAACATCCCACGTGTTCATCCTGCCACCATTATCAGCGCATTCCATCAGAATGTGCGCAACCGCAAGATGCGGGAAGAGTTGGCGATGAACAAGGTCAAAGATGTGGCTGAACTTTATATTCTGGTCGATAGATGTGCTCGAGATGAAGAGGGGAGGAAGTACCCCGGCGGGGACACCAGTGCGGAAACCGACTCCATAGACGAAGACACCACCACCTCGACAAAGAAGGGTCAGCACCGCAACAGGAAGCGCAAGGGAAAAACTGTGCTTGCCGTTGAGGGATCGGGCAAGCTCGGCGCCTCCAAAAAGGCCAGGGCTGACGACCCCGGCAAGGAGGTTGCCGGGTGTGCCGCCTGCTTGGCCCTGGCGGTCGCCGGCAATCCAGGAGGCTCCGACAAGCAGTACTGCAAGATCCACCGCACTAGGGCCATGACCTCCAGAACTGCCGACAAGTTGAGCTGCTTGCAGAAAAGCAGAAGGCTGAGTACGAAAGGCGAGACAATGAGAAGGGTCAGGATGGTGCTGAGGGCTCTGACTAGAAGCGTGGTGGCCAAGGGGGTTGCCGCGGCAAAGATAACCAACAAGAGAGGCCCGCTCGGGGCCGCGACAAGAAAGAGGAAGATGATGATCACGACGAGGACGACGAGTCCGGCGAGCACGAGTTCCAGAAGGCTACAGATGCCATGTGCGTCGACGGCAGCACCTCGTTGCACACCTCACACCGCCAGCTGAAGCAGTGGGCGCGTGAGGTCACTGCGACAGAGCCATTGTTCGATGCCCAGAAGCCCCTGAAGTGGTCCTGCGCCCATTGTTTTTGACACCGAGGATCACCCTGATCGCACAACTGCGGGCGGATGTTTGCAGTTGTTGGTTTCACCAACAATACGCAACCTCAAGGTGACTAAAGTGCTGATTGACGGTGGGGCCGGTCTGAATTTGATCTCGCTCGCTGTGATCAAGAAGCTGCAGATTCCTGATGGAGATCTCGACGAGACGGTCACGTTCCAAGTGGTCCACCCGGGAAGGAGTCAGCCGAAAGGTAAAATCACATTGTCCATTACATTCGGGGGCGATCTGAACTATAGGACGGAGAAGATCGTTTTTGATGTTGCCGAGATCCCCCTGCCGTACAATGGGATCCTTGGCCACCCAGCACTGGCCAAGTTCATGGCGGCGTCACACTATGTCTACAACATATTGAAGATGCCGGGGCCGCTGACCATCATCACCGTCCCCTCTGACAAGAAGGATGCGCTCATTTGCGCTGACCAACTCTACCGAGAGGCAGTTGCAGCAGCTACTGATACATCTCCGTCGTATCTATAATTTTTGATTGTTCCATGCCAATATTATTCAACTTTCATATACTTTTGGCAACTTTTTATACTATTTTTTGGGACTAACATATTGATCCAGTGCCCAGTGCTAGTTCCTGTTTGTTGCATGTTTTATGTTTCGCAGAAACACAATTTCAAATGGAGTCCAAACAGGATAAAAATGGACGGAGAATTTTTTTTGGAATATTTGTGATTTTTGGGAGGAAGAATCAATGCAAAACGGTGCCCGAGGTGGCCACGAGAGTGGCCCACCCCACCCTCCAAGGCGCGCGCCTATCTCATGGGCCACCGAAGGCGGTTGATGCCCTTCTTTGGTCAGCAGGAAAGCTAGTTTTGGAAAACGGTGCAGGCGAAGGTTTCAGGCCAATCGGAGTTACTGGATCTCCATATATACATGAAACAAAGTGAACAGAGCTGCATGTAACGCAGTAAACAGAGAGATAGATCCAATCTCGGAGGGGCTCTCGCCTCCCAAGCCATGGGAGCCAAGGACCAGAGGGGAAACCCTTCTCCCATCTAGGAGGAGGTCAAGGAAGAAGAAGAAGAAGGGGGCCTCTCTCCCCCTTGCTTCCGGTGGCGCCGGAGCGCTGCCGGGGGCCATCATCATCACCGCGATCTTCACCAACACCGCCGTCATCTTCACCAACATCTCCATCACCTTCCCCCTTCTATATCCAGCGGTCCACTCTCCCGCATCCCGATGTACCCTCTACTTGAACATGGTGCTTTATGCTTCATATTGTTTTCCAATGATGTGTTGCCATCCTATGACGTCTGAGTAGATTTCTATTGTCCTATCGGTGATTGAAGAATTGCTATGATTGGTTTGAGTTGCATGTTTTATTATTGGTGTTGTCCTATGGTGCCCTCCATGTCGCGCAAGCGTGAGGGATTCCCGCTGTAGGGTTTGCAATATGTTTATGATTTGCTTATGGTGGGTTGCGTGAGTGACTGAAACACAAACCTGAGTAAGTAGGTTGTTTGCGTATGGGATAAAAGGGGACTTGATGCTTTAATGCTATGGTTGGGTTTTACCTTAATGAATCTTTAGTAGTTGCGGATGCTTGCTAGATTTCCAATCATAAGTGCATAGAATTCCAAGTAAGGGATGATATGTTAGCTTATGCCTCTCCCTCAAATAGAATTGCAATAGTGATTACCGGTCTAGTAACATGGTCAATTGCTTAGGGACAATTTCACAACTCCTACCACCAATTTTTTCACACTCGCTATATTTACTTTATTGCATCTTTATCTAACCAGCCCCTAGTTTTTATTTACGCATTCTTTACTTTCTTGCAAACCTATCCAACAACACCTACAAAGTACTTCTAGTTTCATACTTGTTCTAGGTAAAGCGAACGTCAAGCGTGCGTAGAGTTGTATCGGTGGTCGATAGAACTTGAGGGAATATTTGTTCTACCTTTAGCTCCTCGTTGGGTTCGACACTCTTACTTATCGAAAACTGTTGTGATCCCCTATACTTGTGGGTTATCAAGACCTTTTTCTGGCGCCGTTGCCAGGGAGTCATAGCATGGGGTGAATATTCTCGTGTGTGCTTGTTTGCTTTATCACTATGTAATTTTTATTTTCTGTTCTTAGTTGTTCTCTATCTTTAGTTATGGATACGGAACACAAAATACCAAAAAAATTAGAGGTACTTGCTACTCATGTAGATGGGGTAACTCCTAAAACCCCCCGATTCTCGTTATGTGAGAGATATTATGTACTACTTTGATAATCCTGAGAAAAACCCACTGAACTTTATAATGGGAGACACGTTGGATCAACGTGAATACTTTAGGGATTATCGCTCGACACAAAAATGGAAACTATTATGGGATCAATTTATTATGTTGCGTTGGTATGCCTGGAATCTATGCTTGAGATATGATATTACTTGTTGCTCTAGGATGGAGGCTCCACACCTCCCCTTTTCATGCAAATTTAATGATAATGAAACCTTAGCTTCTTATGCTAATGGTATATATGATTACTATGATGTGGAACAAATACAAGAATTTGTTGCTTTTAAGGCTGCCTATGATATTGAAGCTTTGTTTGAAAAGTATGAAGCTTTAGATGATGATGGTTATAGGCCGGAAAATCTTGCTATACTTGGATATTGCTATGAAAATTATGAATACAATTACTATATTAATGGTTTTATGAAGAAAGTCAACGATGTCCAAGAAGAGACTAATATTTTGCAGGAAGCTATGGAAGAAGAAATTGATGAAACTGCGAGCTCATTGGATGAAAAGGATGATGAGGAGAGCGAAGAACAAAAGGAGGAAAAGCGGATTAGCTACCCGTGCCCACCTTCTAATGAGAGTAACCCACCAACTCATACATTATTTAATTCCCCTTCGTGCTTACCGAAGGATGATTGCTATGATCCCTTGAATTTGTTTGAAATATCCCTTTTTGGTGATGCTTGCTATGCTTGTGGCCAAGATGCCAATATGAATTATGCTTATGGAGATGAACTTGCTATAGTTTCTTATGTTAAACATGATATTTTTGCTATTGCGCCCACGTATGATAGTCCTATTATCTATTTGAATTCTCCCTACCACCCTTTATCGGAGAAGTTTGTTCTTATTAAGGATTACATTGATGGGTTGCCTTTTACCGTTGCACATGATAATTTTGATGAATGTAATAAGCATGTGATTGCTGCTCCTACTTGCAATTATTATGAGAGAGGAACTATTTATCCACCTCTCTATGTTTCCAACATGATAGAATTGCAATAAACTGTTTATACTATGCATTGGCCTTTACTATGTGTGCATGAATTGTTCTTTTATGACATGCCGATGCATAGGAAGAGAGTTAGACTTCGTTGTTGCATGATATATGTTACTTTGTGCTCACTACTAAATTCCAAATCATTGTTAATTAAAATTGGCTTTGATATACCTTTGGATCCGGGTGGATCCATTACTTGAGCACTATATGTCTAGCTTAATGGCTTTAAAGAAAGCGCTGCTAGGGAGACAATTCGGAAGTTTTAGAGAGTCATTTATTTCTGTCGAGTGCTTTCATATAGTTTAAAAACAACAAAAATAAAGAGGGGAACCCAAAACTTTTTCAAAAAGAAAAGCGAAAGTGAGAAAGACAAGCATTGTTGAAGTGGGAGAGCTCCTTGAACTTTGTTCATGCTAACGGCAACTTTGTGAATCTTGATTACAGAAACTTTTCAACAAAAATAATTATCCCCTTTTACAATTCCATTGTATTATAAAAATAATGTTCCAAGGTTCGCCTTTAGGATGTTTACAATACTTGTT
Organism: Aegilops longissima; assembly: GCA_021605205.1. Taxonomy (NCBI): domain Eukaryota; kingdom Viridiplantae; phylum Streptophyta; class Magnoliopsida; order Poales; family Poaceae; genus Aegilops; species Aegilops longissima. The sequence goes on from CM038679.1 coordinate 165,358,327, forward strand.
GGTTTGTACGGTGCAGGACAGAAACTTTGGCTGTAGTGCACAAATTTTAATTTTTTTTCCTGGACCATCAAATGGTTCTGATTCTTTTTGCACTGTCTTGCTGTACAAATTATTTATTTTTCCTAATTTTGGTAGGATTTTAGTGGTACCAGAAGTATGGTGGATGTTCAGATTGCTACAGACTGTTCTGTTTTTGGCAGATTCTGTTTTTGATGCATAGTTTGCTTGTTTTGATGAATCTATCAATTTATATCAGTGGATTAAGCCATGAAAAAGTTATATTCCAGTAGAAACAATGCAAAAACAAAATATGAATTGGTTTGCAACAGTACTTAGAGTGGTGATTTGCTTTATTATACTAACGGATCTTCCGAGTTTTCTTTTGAAGTTTTGTGTGGATGTAGTGTCTAATCGAGGATGTCTCGATATGAGGAAAAGGAAGAGAGGCAAGAGCTCAAGCTTGGGGATGCCCGAGGCACCCAAAGTAAATATTAAAGGAGACTCAAGCGTCTAAGCTTCGGGATGCCCCAGAAGGCATCCCCTCTTTCTTCAACAAGTATCAGTAAGTTTTCGAATTCGTTTCGTTCATGCATTATGTGCAAGTCTTGGAGCGTCTTTTGCATTTAGTTTTCATTTTTCTTTTATGCACCATGCTGGTATGAGATGGTCCTTGGTCGATTTATAGAATGCTCTTTGCACTTCACTTAAATCTTTTGATTATGGCTTTATAGAATGCTTCATGTTCTTCACTTATATCATTTGAAGTTGGATTGCCTGTTTCCCTTTACATAGGAAACCGCTATTTGTAGAATGCTATTTTGCTTCACTCATAATTGTTAGAGAGTGGGCATATCTTTTGTAGAAAGAATTAAACTCTCTTGCTTCACTTATATCTATTTAGAGAGATGACAGGAATTGGTCAATCACATGGTTAGTCATAAAATCCTACATAAAACTTGTAGATCGCTGAATATGATATGTTTGATTCCTTGCAATAGTTTTGCGATATAAAGGTGGTGATATTAGAGTCGTGCTAGTTGAGTAATTGTGAAATTGAGAAATACTTGTGTTGAGGTTAGCAAGTCCCGTAGCATGCACGTATGGTGAACCGTTATGTAACGAAGTCGGAGCATGCGGTGTTTATTGATTGTATTCCTTATGAGTGGCGGTCGGGGATGAGCGATGGTCTTCTCCTACCAATCTACCCCCCTAGGAGCATGCGCGTAGTACTTTGTTTCGATGACTAATAGATTTTTGAAATAAGTATGTGAGTTCTTTATGACTAATGTTGAGTCCATGGATTATACACACTTTTACGTTTCCATCATTGCTAGCCTCTTCGGTACCATGCATTGCCCTTTCTCACCTTGAGAGTAGGTGCAAACTTCGTCGGTACATCCAAACCCCGTGATACGATACGCTCTATCACACATAAGCCTCATTATATCTTCCTCAAAACAGCCACCATACCTACCTATCGTGGCATTTCCATAGCCATTCCGAGATATATTGCCATGCAACTTTCATCATCATCATCATACACATGACTTGAGCATTCATTGTCATATTGCTTTGCATGATTGTAAGATAGCTAGCATGATGTTTTCATGGCTTGTCCGTTTTTTGATGTCATTGCTACGCTAGATCATTGCACATCCCGGTACACCACCGGAGGCATTCATATAGAGTCATATCTTTGTTCTAGTATCGAGTTGTAAGTAAATAAAAGTGTGTTGATCATCATTATTAGAGCATTGCCCCATCCAAAAAAAAAGAGGCCAAAGAAGCCTAAATAAAAAAATGGGGCCAAAGAAGCCCGCAAAAAAAAGAGAACATAAATAAAAGGGGCAATGTTACTATCTCTTTTTCCACACTTGTGCTTCAAAGTAGCACCATGTTCTTCATCTAGTGAGTCTCATATCTTGTGCTTCAAAGTAGCACCATGTTCTTCATATAGATTGTCTCCTATGTTGTCACTTTCATATACTAGTGGGAATTTTCATTATAGAACTTGGCTTGTATATTGCAACGATGGGCCTCCTCAAATGCCCTAGGTCTTCATGAGCAAGCAAGTTGGATGCACACCCACTTAGTTTCTTTTGTTGAGCTTTCATACACTTATAGCTCATAGTGCATCCGTTGCATGGCAATCCCTACTCCTCGCATTGACATCAATTGATGGCCATCTCCATAGCCCGTTGATTAGCCGCGTTGATGTGAGACTTTCTCCTTTTTTGTCTTCTCCACATAACCTCCATCATTATATTCTATTCCACCTATAGTGCTATATCCATGGCTCACGCTCATGTATTGCGTGAAAGTTGAAAAGGTTTGAGAAACGTCAAAAGTATGAAACAATTTCTTGGCTTGTCATCAGGGTTGTGCATGATGTGACTATTTTGTGTGGTGAAGATGGAGCATAGCCAGACTATATGATTTTGTAGGGATGATCTTTCTTTGGCTATGTTATTTCAATAAGACATAATTGCTTGGTTGGTATGCTTGAAGTATTATTGTTTTTATATCAAATGATAGACTATTGCCTTGAATCACTGGTGTCTTAATATTCATGCCATGATTAGACATATGATCAAGATTATGCTAGGTAGCATTCCACATCAAAAATTATCTTTTTATCATATACCTACTCGAGGACGAGCAGGAATTAAGCTTGGAGATGCTGATACGTCTCCGTCAGATCTATAATTTTTATTGTTCCATGCCAATATTATTCAACTTTCATATACTTTTGGCAACTTTTTATACTATTTTTGGGACTAACTTATTGATCCAAAGGCTCCAGTGCAGTTCCTGCTTGTTGCATGTTTTATGTTTCGCAGAAACCCAATATCAAACGGAGTCCAAACGGACAAAACGGACAGAGAATTTTTGGAATATTTATGATTTTGGGAGGAAGAATCAACGCGAACGGTGCCCAAGGTGGCCACGAGTGGACCATGCCACCCTCCGTGGGGCGCGCCTATCTCGTGGGCCACCCGAAGGCGGTTGATGCCCTTCTTTGGCCGCAAGAAAGCTAATTTTGGAAAACAATCAGGCGAAGGTTTCAGCCAATCGGAGTTACGGATCTCCATATATACACGAAACAGTGAAACAGAGCTGCATGTAATGTAGAAACAGAGAGATAGATCCAATCTCGGAGGGGCTCTCTCCCCTCCCAAGCCATGGGAGCCAAGGACCAGAGGGGAAACCCTTCTCCCATCTAGGGAGGAGGTCAAGGAAGAAGAAGAAGGGGGCCTCTCTCCCCCTTGCTTACGGTGGCGCCAGAGCGCTGCCAGGGGCCATCATCATCAACGCGATCTTCACCAACACTGCCGTCATCTTCACCAACATCTCCATCACCTTCCCCCTTCTATATCCAGCGGTCCACTTTCCCGCATCCCGCTGTACCCTCTACTTGAACATGGTGCTTTATGCTTCATATTATTTTCCAATGATGTGTTTCCATCCTATGATGTCTGAGTAGATTTCTATTGTCCTATCGGTGATTGATGAATTTCTATGACTGGTTTGAGTTGCATGTTTTATTATTGGTGCTGTCCTATGGTGCCCTCCGTGTCGCGCAAGCGTGAGGGATTCCCACTGTAGGGTTTGCAATATGTTTATTATTTTCTTATGGTGTGTTGCGTGAGTGACTGAAACACAAACCCGAGTAAGTAGGTTGTTTGCGTATGGGATAAATGGGGACTTGATGCTTTAATGCTATGGTTGGATTTTACCTTAATGAATCTTTAGTAGTTGCGGATGCTTGCTAGAGTTCCAATCATAAGTGCATAGAATTCCAAGTAAGGGATGATATGTTAGCTTATGCCTCTCCCTCAAATAGAATTGCAATAGTGATTACCGGTCTAGTAACATAGTCAGTTGCTTAGGGACAATTTCACAACTCCTACCACCACTTTTTCCACACTCGCTATATTTACTTTATTTCATCTTTATCTAACCAGCCCCTAGCTTTTATTTACGTGTTCTTTACTTTCTTGCAAACCTATCCAACAACACCTACAAAGTACTTCTAGTTTCATACTTGTTCTAGGTAAAACGAATGTCAAGCGTGCGTAGAGTTGTATCAGAGGTCGATATAACTTGAAGGAATATTTGTTCTACCTTTAGCTCCTCGTTGGGTTCAACACTCTTACTTATCAAAAACTGTGTGTAACGCCCTCGATGCGGCTATATCTCCCACGTGTCGAAGCACGACTTAGAGGCATAACCGCATTGAAAGTAATGTCGCAAGTGAGGTAATCTTCACACAACCCATGTAATACATAAGGGAAAGAGATACATAGTTGGCTTACAATCGCCACTTCACACAATACATGAGTAAAGCATTACATCATACAGATACAATCAAGGTCCGACTACGGAACCAAAATAAAAGAAGACTACCTCAAATGCTACATGATCCCCGATCGTCCCAACTGGCTCCACTATCGATCGATCAAACGAAACAACACAATGAACAAGATCTTCATCAAGCTCCTCCTTGAGCTCAAAAGGCCACCTGCACGGTTTCATCGGCACCTGCAAACTGGTTTTGGAAGTATCTGTGAGTTACGGGGACTCAGCAATCTCACACCCGCGAGATCAAGACTATTTAAGCTTAAAGGTAGGACAGGGTAGTGAGGTGGAGTTGCAGCAAGCGACTAGCATATATGGTGGCTACATACGCAAATGAGAGCGAGAAGAGAAGGCAAAAGCACGGTCGAACAACTGTGATCAAGAAGTGATCCTAGAACAACCTACGTCAAACATAACTCCAACATCAGTGTTCACTTCCGGACTCACCGAGAAGAGACCATCACGGTTACACACGCCGTTGATGTATTTTAATTAAGGTCAACTTCGGTTTTCTACAACCGACATTAACAAATTCCCATCTTTCTCATAACCGCATGCACGGCTTTGAAAGATAATACCCTGCAGGGTGTCCCAACTTAGCCCATTATAAGCTCTCACGGTCAACGAAGGATATTCCTTCTACCGAAGACCCGATCAGTCTCGAATCCCGGACTACAAAACATTTTGACAGCAATAAAACAAGACCAGCAAAGCCGCCCGAATGTGCCGACAAACCGATAGGAGCTGCACATATCTCGCTCTCGGCACACCGGATAAGCGAAGCGTCATGTGTACCCACGTAATCCAAGTTGCCAAGGAATGGTCCTCACGGTGCTCTAGTTTGGACCAACACTGAGGAGCACCGCCCGGGGTAAATAAAGATGACCCTTGAGTCTGCAGAACCCAAGGGAAAAAGGCTTAGGTGGAAAATGGTAAAACCAAGGTTGGGCCTTGCTGGAGGAGTCTTATTCAAAGCAAACTGTCAAGGGGGTCCCATAAATCACCCAACCGCGTTAGGGACGCAAAATCCGGGAACATAATATCGATATGACGGAAACTAGGGCGGCAAGAGTGGAACAAAACACTGCATAAGGCCGAGCCTTCCACCCTTTACCAAGTATATAGATGCATTAATTAAATAAGATATATTGTGATATCCCAACAAGTAAACATGTTCCAACAGGGAACAACATCTCCATGTTCCAACAAGGAACAAACTTCATCTTCACCTACAACTAACAACGCTATAAGAGGGGCTGAGCAAAGCGGTAACATAGCCAAACAACGGTTTGCTAGGAAAGGATGGTTAGAGGCTTGACATGGCAACATGGGAGGCATGATATAGCAAGTGGTAGGCATCGTAGCATAGGCATAGCAAAAGAGCGAGCAACTAGCAAGCAAAGATAGAAGTGATTTCGAGGGTATGGTCATCTTGCCTGAAATCCCGCAAGGAAGAAGAACGAGTCCATGAAGAAGACAAACGGACGAAGTCGAACGAATCCTCACAACCTCGGAACGAAACCGAAGGCAACCCGGAAAGAAGCAAACAACATGGTAAACACACAAGCATAATCATGGCATGATGCACAAACAAATATGATGCATGACCGGTTTAATGAGGCATGGCATGGCAAAGTGCAACAAACAATACTACAAGTTAAGTGGGGCTCAATATGCAACGAGTTGCATATTGATGAAACACCACATGCAAATATTTAGTTTGATCTCGTTTAGGTACACAACAATATTAAATGTTGTTAAACATGGCAAGAGGTGAAGCATGATGAAACTACCTATCTAGGCAAGTTTAAATGAGGCTGGAAACAACGAACAACAAGTCCGGAAAATCCTCATGTGCATATTTATGGATTAGGTACTGTTCTGCCCGAAAACATATTTTATTGTTGTTAAACAGGAAAATAAACTGCACCATGTTAATCTATGCATTTTTCCACCCCAAATACATATAAAGTTTGTTTAAAACCGAGCTACGGTTATTTAGTTATGAAATAAAGCATTTTAACATGGCATTTGAGCAAATTTAATCAAACAGCATTTTAAACATTTTAACATGGGATGAAAATGGCATAATGTGAAACTAGATAAAATTCTAAGCATTTTACATATATAAAGTTTTTACATATGATGCATGATCATGAGTTATTATATGCATGAAGTGCAAGGGGTTTCGCAAATCTGTTAAATCACTGAATAATTGCTAAAATCGCAGAACGAAAAAAAAACATGTATGGGCCGAATCTGCCTAGCCCAATAGTGGAAAGGCCAGGGGGGCTGCTCACCAGGCCTCATGGGCCGGTCGGTGGAGGAGGCCAAGGCAGTCCGGATTGGGGAGGGGAAGCAGGAGGCTGGCGGATCTGGTGGCCCACGGCGAAGGCGAGGCAGAGGAGGGCGTGCCCGAGCGACACGGCACTCGTCCACGCTGGCGCTTGACCAAGTCAACGAGGGGAGCGTTGCTGGTCGTCTCGTTCATTCGACAGGGAAAAACAGCGGCAACAGCAGGGGACTTGGCGGCGGCGCAGGGCGCCGGTGACCGGGAGCAGAGCTCCGGCGAGCGGGGCAAAAGGGCGGCGAAGTCTTGGCCGTCCGGATCTGGCCGGGAACGGGCTTGGACGGCGCCGGATGAGGAGGACGACGCGGGGACGGACTTGGTGCGGCGGAGCTCAAGGCTATGGCGAGCGGGCAAGGTGGAGGGAGAAGGGTGGCTCAGGCCGGCCGGCGCTGAGGACTCCGGCGGGCGTGGGACTTGGAGCTCGGGGAGGATCCGGGCGGCGGGATCCAGCCGACAAGACAGAGGGGCGCAGGCGAGGCTCTCGGCGCAAGGAGGCCCGGCAGCGGGCACCGGAGGTGGAGGCGACAGCGAGGAGGCGCCGAGGTCGGAGGCGCGCAGCGTGGCCGTGGTTGCTGTGGCGGCGAGGACGGTGGCGCGAGGTGGAGGAGCGCCGGCGCTGCTGCTGCTCCAGGCGGCAGCCATGGCTGCAAGTGCGGGCGCAGGAGGAGTTCAGGTCGGCATGGGGTCGGAGGAGGACGGCGCCTCCATGGCTTGGCGGCAACCAAGCGGCGAACAGAGAGGGCGACCCGACTGGAGAGCTCGAACGGCGGCAGCGGGGTCCCTGTGATCCACGGGAGAGAGACCATGAGAGGGAAGAAGAAACGAGATGGGGAAAAAGGAAGGAGAGGAAGGGCGCAGGACGGCGGAGCACTGGCCGGGCGGCCGAGTCGACCTCCCGCGAGGCAGGAGACCTGCTGGATCTTCCGACGAGCGCGCGGGACGAGGTGAGGAGGCGCCAGCGCCGCTGGCTGGATCGAGGCTCATGAGCACCTCTCTTTTGGTGCTGGACACGCACGGGAGCAGGGAAGGGGAGGCGGCTGCGAGCTGGTTGGGTGGATCGGGCAGGGATCCCGATGAGGATTTTTTTGATCGGGCAAGATCCCGATGTGGGAGGAGACAAGAAGAGTGGATGACTGGCGGCTGCGCGATGGGACAAGGGGCTAGATTTTAGGGTTGCTGCCTAGGGGATTGGTGTATATATATAGCACTGGATTTTGGTTAGGGGCTATTTCGTCCCTCTGATAAAAAACGGACGGTTCGAGATGAATAGGTTAGGAAGTCTAAATAAGAAAACGGAGACGTTTTATCGATGTTTGGGGATGATCCGAATGCAACGGTGATGACTGTCCGAGTCGGGTTCGGGGGAGTTTCAGACACGCGCGCGAGGGGTCTTGAGCAAAGAGTAGAGAGGGTCAAACAGACAGACAAGAGGGAATCGAAAACCCCGATTGGTCTCGAAACGGTCAACGAAAGCAAGGGGGCAAGGGGGTTTTGAGAGAGGTCGACGAAGGCAAGAGGGCTTGACAAAAGATAAACGGAGACAAAGAGAGAAACGGCAACTACAAACGACTACGAGGTTTTATGAAAATATGCAAATGCAATGCGCATGATGCCATGAGATGAGACGCAAGACATGAGCAAAAAGCAAAACAAAGACAAAACCCCAACCACGAAGAAAATAAAATAACACATCTCCGGAAAAGGCAAGAGTTGGAGTTACCGATATAGAAAGTTGTATCCGGGGCGTTACAACACTCCACCACTACGAGAGGATCTCGTCCCGAGATCTAGGATGGCACCGGAGAGAAAATAAAGAGGAAGATAAGAGGTAAAACTAAGTTTCTTCTTCGACAAATGAGTGAAACCACGAACCTTGAGAGGTTGAGCAATTTTAACAGAAAGAGTACCGCAGAGATGAACAAGATTGCAAACGATCCGATAGAAAAGAGGAACAAGGAGTATTACGAGAACTTGATGGTTGAAAGACATGGAAATAAGAGTTTAATGGACAAGATAGAATTCGAAACCACTCCGGTTAAAACAAGATGAGAGAGGAAGAATGATATAATTTGGGCAGCACTCCGACTGTAAATGGAAGGAGTTGAACATGAACTTGACAAGATGAGAGGATAATTGATGAAATCAACAACACACTGCCTCCGAAGCTATTGAAAAATGGCACAAGGGGTCAGAAAGATTTCCGACAACACTCCGGTTTAGAAGGGAGGCAAAACTTGATAAGATGAGAGAGCTCGAATGAAAACACGACATTCCGGTTAAATGGATAATGCAGGAAAAATATAATCTTGGCCAAACGAGATGATGGGACGAACAGAGCAACATTACAATGCCTCCGGAAGAAATAATAGAAGATAGATCATTGGAATAATAGAATGGAGAACAAAATGCTAACTTCTTCCACAAATGAGCTTGGAAAGCACCCTTCCAAGAAGGTTAAAACGGAGTTGATGGAAAACCAACAACGAAAGGATAACCTTGTAGTGGACTTATGGAAACATCTCAACATTATGAGGTGAGCTTCTGCCACCAACGGAAACAAACGATTGGATTGATATCAACAAGGAGACGAGAAACTTATTTCACCGGGAGGACAAATGAAGAACTTGGGTCATTTATAAGCACCATAAATAGCTACATTCCTTAGGGAAGGCTGTAGGTGAAATCTATATCAAGATACTCCAACGAAGAAATTATGATGGGTTGAAAGAACTCATGATCGGAGAGAAAATGATGGTTTTAAAATATCTCCTTCTCGACAACTTGTGAATCATGAAACATGAAGAGAAATTGTCGAGGATGACATAACACCATCTCAAAAGATAAATTAGAAAGAATTGCACTTCGGAATGCAAGATGAAGAATGCTTGAACTCCTCGAAACAAAACATGTGTTGAGCACCATGTTTATTTTTTTGAGTATAGCTTGGCGGGTCATAACTTCGAGAAAATGTTGATGAACAATTGAAGAATGAAAAGAATCCTTGACGAACTATCATGTAGAGCATCCATGAAGAACTCCGGTAATAAAGGGATGATAAAAAGAAAGATAAGTTGAGAACACAAGTTGAAGCCTTGCGATGATTTAGATGGAGCTTCGCGATGAGATAATGCGGAAAACTTGGAACTCCGGAAAAGAAAGGTGAATCAACTCGAACCGAGAATGTGACATGATGAATAATTCTGGAAAGAAGAAACTAGATCACTTGGATGAAACAATAATAAGAATTACGTTATGCGTATCCTTCACCAATTTACATTGATGACAAGCAATGGATTTGGCATACTACTTATTCTTCTTGAGGGATTGAAAAGAGATATAGTGCCAACTTGAGAAGGGATTGATGGAGCCACCGGTGGGATTGAAACAACGAAAGAATGAATGAATTGATATGATAACGAAGGAAGAGAAATCTTGAACGAACCACCGTAAGAATTAAAAATGAACATAGCAAAGGCACAATTCACCGGGAAGAATTGGAAAACGAATGAAGATGCTTGAGAGAATTTAGATACAAGAGAATGAAGAGATCTTGAACTGATTAGATAATACTTGAATGATGCACCGGTATGATTTGGAGAACGAGAGCTGAAAGCTGAGAATGAGGAATTATGACATGATGGCCTACGGAGGAAAGAAATGGAAATAACTCATGAAATGCTCCGGATGGGTGAAAAGAATTCCCACAATCAAAAACAATTATGAGACGATGGCATCAAACTAGAACCATGAATCTTGAAGTGAATGGAGCAAGATTAAAGAGAAACTCTTCTTCAGTCTTCAAATGTTGAGAATGACGACGAGAAACACCAACATGAATTATTGAGGCACTCCGGAATGAAAATTAGAAAGGTTGAACCAACACTGAAAAGAATTTGAAAGATCTTGGAGAAATACATTTGACTGATGATAACTCATTCTTACGTCAAACTTTGAAAAGAATTTTAGAAGCTCCGGAAAAAAATAAAAGAGTCAGGTAAGATCCTGGAAAAATACCTGTGGGTTAGGGCCCACTCAAAAGAAACACCGTTGAACGATTGCTTGAAATAAAGATTGCACCGGTTGATTTAAATGGCTTGAATGAGATAACAATCTCGAAATAACTTGAACGGATTAAGAATGGAAACACGAATCTTCTGAGATATCTTCATCACTCCCAACCAAATGAATAGTGAGAAGTGAATGATTAGGAGATGCATCGGCAAGAGAAAGCATTTGTAACAAGGAAAGGAATATGATCAACACTGAAAGCTTGAGTTAAATCCACCGGAAAACAAAATTAGAATGGAACAAAGATAAGGTTGAAGCTTCCTTAGCGTCTTCATGAGAAATCACCGGATAAGAGCATTGAGGAAAAGAATGAAGAGACTTCACAGCAGTAAAATGGATGCTTGATTAAGAAATCTGAGTCCTTGAAGAAAAAGGGGTGGGAGGGTGGGAAAACAAAAACAACTTGGGTCGGATGAAACGAACACTGTTGAGAAAAAGCTTAGAATTGATCTTGCGAATGTTGCAATGATCGGATTTACTTGAAGAGAAGCACGCCGGTTGAGAAAAGAATTGACATGACAAGCTCAGTGATCAAGAAGGATTAGTATTCACATAGAAATATGAGAACATCATTTAGAATGAGGTATGGAGTCAACACTTGGCATTGAAGCAACTCGAATACCACAAATAAAACAAAAAAAAAGGATTTGGCTTGCGGAATAAGCCGGAAACAAGCATATGATAGATCCCATATCGTATCATGTGTCTGTTGGAAAGATATCCTATGAGATACTTGAATTCCCACCTATAAACTCCCGAAACTTTCTGGTTATGCAATCAGGTGTTGGGGATCTGAGGGACACAAAATATATCACCCAAACTAAAAATACCTAGATCCAACTGTATCCATCCTTCAACACATAACCAAGAAACCTTCGAAATTGTTTACCTCGACCTTCAAAAGCATCCGTTATACGAGTCATGGCAATACTCGAGCTCGCCCCAAGATCGGGTTATCGAGGTTATCTCACCAACAACTGCACAAAAGAGATTTTCGATGTCGGCAAAACTCGGTATTCCAGAACTGCAACGATAAAATTATGACGACAACACCTCGGAGCTCAACTCCCGGGACACCGCCACAACCCCTAAATGTCGAGGCACCAAGAACAATGTTCTCGCCACAAAACCATCGAACGATTCCAAGATACCCGTGATCCTAATTTTTTTTTGTGAAATTTGAGGAGAGGAGAGTCAAAACTTCTACATCAGAGACCTCACCAGAGCGATTTAAGGACCTGGGAGTAAAAGAATCCTACTCCGATATATATAATCCTAAGACTCAAAACATTTAACGTTCTAGACTCAACAACGCCAACAAACAATCAAGTAGGGGCTCCCAAGTCGGGAAGGCTCGATTACCAACTTGCGCGCCTCGATGCGGCTATATCTCCCACGTGTCGAAGCACGACTTAGAGGCATAACCGCATTGAAAGCAATGTCGCAAGTGAGGTAATCTTCACACAACCCATGTAATACATAAGGGAAAGAGATACATAGTTGGCTTACAATCGCCACTTCACACAATACATGAGTAAAGCATTACATCATACAGATACAATCAAGGTCCGACTACGGAACCAAAATAAAAGAAGACTACCCCAAATGCTACACAGATCCCCGATCGTCCCAACTGGGCTCCACTACAGATCGATTGAAACGAAACAACACAATGAACAAGATCTTCATCAAGCTCCTCCTTGAGCTCGGAAGGCCACCTGCACGGTTTCATCGGCACCGCAAACTGGTTTTGAAGTATCTCGTGAGTCACGGGACTCAGCAATCTCACACCCGCGAGATCAAGACTATTTAAGCTTAAAGGTAGGACAGGGTAGTGAGGTGGAGGTGCAGCAAGTTTACTAGCATATATGGTGGCTACATACGCAAATGAGAGCGAGAAGAGAAGGCAAAAGCACGGTCGAACAACTGTGATCAAGAAGTGATCCTAGAACAACCTACGCCAAACATAACTCCAACACCGTGTTCACTTCCGGACCACCGAGAAGAGACCATCACGGTTACACACGCGTTGATGTATTTTAATTAAGGTCAACTTCGGTTTTCTACAATCGGACATTAACAAATTCCCATCTACCTCATAACCGCGGCACGGCTTTCGAAAGATAATACCCCGCAGGGTGTCCCAACTTAGCCCATTATAAGCTCTCACGGTCAACGAAGGATATTCCTTCTACCGAAGACCCGATCAGTCTCGAATCCGGACTACAAGACATTTCGACAACAATAAAACAAGACCAGCAAAGCCGCCCGAATGTGCCGACAAACTCGATAGGAGCTGCACATATCTCGTTCTCGTGGCACACCGGATAAGCGAAGCGTCAGGTACCGACGTAATCCAAGTTGCCAAGGAATGGTCCCAAGACGGTGTTCTAGTTTGGACCAACACTGAGGAGCACCGCCCGGGGTAAATAAAGATGACCCTTGAGTCTGCAGAACCCAAGGGAAAAGGGCTTAGGTGGCAAATGGTAAAACCAAGGTTGGGCCTTGCTGGAGGAGTCTTATTCAAAGTGAACTGTCAAGGGGGTCCCATAAATCACCCAACCGCGTTAGGGACGCAAAATCCGGGAACATAATACCGATATGACGGAAACTAGGGCGGCAAGAGTGGAACAAAACACTGTGCATAAGGCCGAGCCTTCCACCCTTTACCAAGTATATAGATGCATTAATTAAATAAGATATATTGTGATATCCCAACAAGTAAACATGTTCCAACAGGAACAACATCTCCATGTTCCAACAAGGAACAAACTTCATCTTCACCGCAACTAACAACGCTATAAGAGGGCTGAGCAAAGCGGTAACATAGCCAAACAACGGTTTGCTAGGAAAGGATGGTTAGAGGCTTGACATGGCAACATGGGAGGCATGATATAGCAAGTGGTAGGCATCGTAGCATAGGCATAGCAAAAGAGCGAGCAACTAGCAAGCAAAGATAGAAGTGATTTCGAGGGTATGGTCATCTTGCCTGAAATCCCGCAAGGAAGAAGAACGAGTCCATGAAGAAGACAAACGGACGAAGTCGAACGAATCCTCACAACTCCGAACGAAACCAAGGCAACCCGAAAGAAGCAAACAACATGGTAAACACACAAGCATAATCATGGCATGATGCACAAACAAATATGATGCATGACCGGTTTAATGAGGCATGGTATGGCAAAGTGCAACAAACAATACTACAAGTTAAGTGGGGCTCAATATGCAACGAGTTGCATATTGACGAAACACCACATGCAAATATTTAGTTTGATCTCGTTTAGGTACACAACAATATTAAATGTTGTTAAACATGGCAAGAGGTGAAGCATGATGAAACTACCTATCTAGGCAAGTTTAAATGAGGCCGGAAACAACGAACAACAAGTCCGGAAAATCCTCATGTGCATATTTATGGATTAGGTACTGTTCTGCCCTAAAACATATTTTATTGTTGTTAAACAGGAAAATAAACTGCACCATGTTAATCTATGCATTTTTCCACCCCAAATACATATAAAGTTTGTTTAAAACCGAGCTACGGTTATTTAGTTATGAAATAAAGCATTTTAACATGGCATTTGAGCAAATTTAATCAAACAACATTTTAAACATTTTAACATGGGATGAAAATGGCATAATGTGAAACTAGATAAAATTCTAAGCATTTTACATATATAAAGTTTTTACATATGATGCACAGATCATGAGTTATTATATGCATGAAGTGCAAGGGGGTTTCTGCAAATCTGTTAAATCACTGAATAATTGCTAAAATCGCAGAACGAAAAAAAAACATGTATGGGCCGAATCTGCCTAGCCCAATAGTGGAAAGGCCAGGGGGGCTGCTCACCAGGCCTCATGGGCCGGTCGGTGGTGGAGGCCAAGGCAGGCCGGATTGGGGAGGGGAAGCAGGAGGCTGGCGGATCTGGTGGCCCACGGCGAAGGCGAGGCAGAGGAGGAGGCATGAAGCATTACACGGCGCCGTCCACACCGGGCGCTGACCAAGTCAACGAGGGGAGCGTTGCTGGTCGTCTTGTTCATTCGACAGGGAAAAACAGCGGCAGCAACAGGGGACTTGGCGGCGGCGCAGGGCGCCGGTGACCAGGAGCAGAGCTCCGGCGAGCGGGGCAAAAGGGCGGCGAAGTCTTGGCCGTCCGGATCTGGCCGGGAACGGGCTTGGACGCCGCCGGATGAGGAGGACGACGCGGGGACGGACTTGGTGCGGCGGAGCTCAAGGCCATGGCGAGCGGGCAAGGTGGAGGGAGAAGGGCGCTCAGGCCGGCCGGCGCTGAGGACTCCGGCGGGCGTGGGACTTGGAGCTCGGGGAGGATCCGGGCGGCGGATCCAGCCGACGAGATGAGGGGCGCAGCAGGCTCTCGGCGCAAGGAGGCCCGCAGCGGGCACCCGAGGTGGAGGCGACAGGAGGAGGCGCCGAGGTCGGAGGCGCGCAGCGTGGCCGTGGTTGCTGTGGCGGCAAGGACGGTGGCGCGAGGTGGAGGAGCGCTGGCGCCGCTGCTGCCCAGCGGCAGCCATGGCTGCAAGTGCGGGCGCAGGAGGAGTTCAGGTCGGCACGGGTCGGAGGAGGACGGCGCCACCATGGCTTGGCGGCAACCAAGCGGGCGAACAGAGAGGGCGACCCGACCGAGAGCTCGAACGGCGGCAGCGGGTCCTTGTGATCCACGGGAGAGAGACCATGAGAGGGGAAGAAGAAACAAGATGGGGAAAAAGGAAGGAGAGGGAAGGGCACAGGACGGCGGAGCACTGGCCTGGGCGGCCGTAGTCGACCTCCGGCGAGGCAGGAGACCTGCTGGCTCTTCCGACGAGCGGCGCGGGGACGAGGTGAGGAGGCGCCAGCGCCAAGGCTGGATCGAGGGCTCATGAGCACCTCTCTTTTGGTGCTGGACACGCACGGGAGCAGGGAAGGGGAGGCGGCTGCGAGCTGGTTGGGTGGATCGGGCAGGGGATCCCGATGAGGATTTTTTTGATCGGGCAAGATCCCGATGTGGGAGGAGACAAGAGGAGTGGATGACTGGCGGCGGCGCGATGGGACAAGGGGCTAGATTTTAGGGTTGCTGCCTAGGGGATTGGTCTATATATATAGCACTGGATATTGGTTAGGGGCTATTTCGTCCCTCTGATAAAAAACAGACGGTTCGAGATGAATAGGTTAGGAAGTCTAAATAAGAAAACGGAGACGTTTTATAGATGTTTGCGGATGATCCGAATGCAACGGTGATGACTGTCCGAGTCGGGTTCGGGGGAGTTTCAGACACGCGCGCGAGGGGTCTTGAGCAAAGAGTAGAGAGGGTCAAACGGACAGACAAGAGGGAATCGAAAACCCTGATTGGTCTCGAAACGGTCAACGAAAGCAAGGGGGCAATGGGGTTTTGAGAGAGGTCGACGAAGGCAAGAGGGCTTGACAAAAGATAAACGGAGACAAAGAGAGAAACGACAACTACAAACGACTACGAGGTTTTATGAAAATATGCAAATGCAATGCGCATGATGCCATGAGATGAGACGCAAGACATGAGCAAAAAGCAAAACAAAGACAAAACCCCAACCACGGAGAAAATAAAATAACACATCTCCGGAAAAGGCAAGAGTTGGAGTTACCGATATAGAAAGTTGTATCCGGGGCGTTACACTGTGCGATCCCCTTTACTTGTGGGTTATTAGCTACCGCCAGGGCCCTTGCTCCTGCCACTGAAGCCCCGGGAAGGAAGAAAGCCGGCAAGACCTCTTGCACCCACTCCGGAAAGCGTACCTCTTCGGAGTGTTGTGCTCCCGTTGAGGACGTGCCAGGGACCTCCACCGGCAAGAGCAAGAAGTCCAAGGCTGCACCACCAAAAACCAAGAAGGTGTCAATCAAGGAGGACGGCACGGGCAGGGCTTTCACTATAAGCTCCACCCTCGACAACAAATAGGAAAGCGCTGCGCTTTCCTTCCGGGCGTAATGTCGATGTATTTGCATGGCAAGCATCCGACATCCCCGCGATCCTGTGGAGGTGATTGAGCACCATCTTGATGTCTATCCTCACCGCGCCCGCAGCGAAGGTCGAAGCAAGCTTTGGAGCGACAAGAGTTCATCATTGAAGAGATCAGGAAGTTGGAGGCGGCAGGCCTGGTAAGATGAGTACTCCACCCCACGTGGTTGGCCAATCCGATGGTGGTGCGTAAGGCAAATAGGAAGTGGAGGCAATTTATTGACTACACAGACATCAATAAAGCATGTCCAAAGGATCCTTTCCCTCTGCCACGCATCGACCAGATTGTAGACTCCACTGCCGGGTGTGACCTGCTGTCATTCCAAGATGCCTATTCAGGGTACCACTAGATCTTCATGATGAAGGAAGACGAAGAGAAGACCGCGTTCATCACCCCATGTGGTACATACTGTTTTGTACGAATGCCTTTCGGGTTGAAGCGCTGGTTCGACATTTGCCCGGGCAGTCCAGGTTGGTTTTGAGCCCCAGATATATAGAAATATGGAAGCTTATATGGATGACATAGTGGTCAAAACCAAGGACAAGGCCACGCTCGTGCAAGATTTAGAAGAAACATTCGTAAACCTGCGCAAGATCAACCTCAAGCTCAACCCAGAGAAGTGCGTGTTCGGTATCCCCTCCAGCAAACTTCTCGGATTCTTTGTGTATCAACACGGATTCGAAGCAAATCCCGACAAGATCAAAGCGATCGAGCAGATTGAGGCGCCGAAACGGGTCAAAGACGTCCGTAGGCTCGCCAGTTGCGTTGTTGCCCTGAGTAGGTTCATCTCCAAATCTGCTGAGCGCGCCCTCCCCTTTTTCAAAGTTTTGAAAATGGTGGGTCCAGTAAAATGGACTCCGGAGGCAGAGGAAGCACTGCAGGATTTGAAGAGGTACCTCTCCTCCACGCCAATACTAGTCGCGCCTAAACCACGGGAGCCGTTGTTGCTGTACTTAGCAGCAACGAATCAAGTGGTCAGTGCTCGGCGCAGAGGGAACCTGAGGGAGAAGCAGAAGTTGCAGCTGAGCCGTCGGATGGCGGGCCGGGGTCTTCCCCGGCAGAGCCTGACGCCGGCAAACCGTAACCCCTGCAAGGCTGGACCCGCGCAGGCGAGCCTGAGAGGATGGGCGAAGTGGGACAGAAGAAGAAGATGGTGCAGAACCCAGTATATTTTGTCAGCTCCCTCTTGCAGGGGGCTAGGTCGAGATATTCTGGAATGCAGAAGCTGCTTTTCGGCCTTCTCATGGCCTCGAGAAAGTTGCGCCACTATTTCCAAGCGCAACGAGATCACCGTCGTCACGCGCCTCCCTTTGCAATGAATTTTGCACAACCAAGATGCGACAAGGAGGATTGTGGAGTGGGCATTGGAGCTGTCGAGCTTTGGCCTCAGGTTTGAAAGTACTTCAACGATCAACGAGCCAAGCTTTGGCAGAGTTCATAGAAGAGTGGTCTGCAACGCCCGACGAGGAGGTTCAAGAGACCACCCTTCCCGGCAAGGAGACGAGCAGTGAGTGGATTATGTACTTTGACGGAGCTTTCTCACTCCAAGGTGCTGGTGTTGGCGTGCTACTCGTTGCACCCACCGGAGAGCACCTCAAGTACGTAATCCGGATGCACTTCCCCGTGGAAAAATCAACGAACAATACAGTGCAGTACGAGGGGTTGCTTGCCGGTCTTAGGATCGCGGCAAACCTTGGAATCAAGAAGCCCATCATCAGAGGTGATTCGCAGCTCGTTGTCAAGCAAGGTAACAAAAATTACCTGAGCCCATTGATGGAGGCCTACGTGAGTGAAGTGAGGAAGTTGGAAGAATGTTTCGACGGTCTACAGGTAGAACATGTTCCTCGAGCGGAGAACGGCATTGCCGACGACCTGTCGAAATGCGCTGCCATCAAGTTGCCTGTGGAACCAGGTACCTTTGTACTTCAGTTAATACAACCATCCGTAGAGCCATCATGAGGGCAGAACAAGTGAAGGAAGACAAGCCCCGGCAAGTACCTTCCAGCCGAGCTCCCAAGAGCCGCCGGGAAGGAGGTTGCCGGGTACCCCAAGCTTGCCGAGGGGCAACTACCTTCGACGGGGCCCCAGGCCCTGACCATAGAGGCAGCTACCCCTGCGGCCGAGGATGTGCCTTTGGTCCTTGCCGTCGAGCCCCAGGCCCCAGCATGGGCGCAGCCCACCGTCCGTTTCCTCCTAACAGGAGAGCTCCCCGAGTAGTAGGAAGAAATAGAGAAAGTAGCCCGTCGGTCCAACATGTACCAGTTTGTGGATGATACCCTGTATAGAAGGAGCCCAAATGGAGTCAGGCTGAAGTGCATTCCTCAAGAGGACGGACTAGAGCTGTTGGCAAAGATACATGGAGGCATTCCGGCAAGGTTTCTTCTGGTCCACAGCCCTCCAGGATGCAGCTGCGCTAGTAACCAAGTGTGAAGCGTGTCAGTTCCATTCGAAGAAGCTTCATCAACAAGCTCAAGCCCTTCAAACAATCCCTTTCTCTTGGCCATTTTCAGTCTGGGGGCTCGACATACTAGGCCCCTTCCCCCATGCTGTAGGGGGCTTTGAGTACTTGTACGTCGCAATCGACAAGTTCACAAAGTGGCCCGAAGTGGTGGCAGTGAGGAAGGTGACAACACAGTCAGCCGTCAAGTTCTTCAAGGGGCTAGTTTGCTATTTTGGTGTGCCGAATAGGGTCATCACCGACAACGGCACGCAGTTCACAAGCCACACCTTCATGCAATACATCCAGGACCTCGGCAGCAAGATCTGTTTCGCTTCAGTGGCACACCCTCGGAGCAACGGCCAGGCGGAGAGGGCAAATGCTAAGGTACTGCGAGTACTGAGGACAAAGACTTTTGACAGGCTGCACAAGTGTGGAAGGTGCTGGATTGATGAGTTGCTGACGGTTCTTTGGTCGATCAGAACGACACCAAATCGAGCCACCGGCAAGACACCCTTTGCCCTGGAATACGGGGCAAAAGCAGTTCTCCCCACGGAACACACGTACGGGTCACCTCGAGTGCTCGCTTATGATGAGCTTGAGCAAGAGCAATTGCGGAAAGATGACGTGATGCTCCTTGAGGAAGATCATCTTCGGGCGGCTATGTGAGCTGCATGCTACCAGCAAGCCTTGCGCCGCTACCATAGCCGCAAGGTTCATGCCCGGAGTCCTGAGGAAGGCGACCTCGTTCTTCGGCGCGTTCAGTCGGCCAAGAATTCCAACAAGTTGACACCGAAATGGGAAGGACCTTATCGGGTAATACGAGTCACCAAGCCTGCCGCAGTCCGCCTAGAGACCGAAGATGGTATCCCTGTGAGCAACTCCTGGAACATCGAACATCTTTGTAAGTTTTACACATGAGGCGCGGTTGCCGGGCCTCCCGGCAAGCCACCTTTTGCGCAAGCCTTGCCGTCAAGGCATGTAACCCTTTGTACAAAGCCAGGCGCGGACCCTGAGCATAAATAAATGAAGCGCTGGCGCCCTAAGTTTTAGCATGCATGCTAGGTTAAGTCTCTCTTTGGTAGGGTTGATAGTGCCCGGCGGCAACTAACCCCTAGCATAGAGGTCGGGTGTGTGTCTTTCCGTCCTTTCTAGTCTTTTCTTTGGTTCGCAGGCTGCACATGCATTTCTGCTAAGCCATTTAAGGGCAGGGAGACAGATCGACATCCCCGACCCCGGTAAGCCATTGCCGGGGGCTGCAGATTCAAGCACCCGACCACGGGAAGCCAAGGTTGCCGAGGGCTGCAGATTCAGATAAGTCCTTTATCCCCTGTTATGCATTTCCGTATGGTATTGGGACATATGAAGCCTCATTTATTCCTGGGCCACCGTGCTCCCCCTTTCCTGTGCCCAAGAACTATTCCCTGGGCCGGAACTTGGTTGTAGTTGCGGTGACAAGGAAGCAAACGAAGGTCCTAACCCTACTTCGCCCCTGCCTCCACCAAGAGCGTGAGTATGATCGTGAATGAACTAAGGGGACGGCAAGGCCTGTTGCCGAGCGACAATGTTTATCTCAAAAATAATAAGGATTCATTCCTTGGCATGGGCCTTGCTCACGCACAAAGAACCCGGCAAGCACCCTTTTTTTCATTAATACGTTCCAAACAGGTACAGTTCACACGGAATGTAAACGTGAGCAAGGGGATTACAAGGTTTAAATCTAACAAGTGCCCGCGGGCTTCAAAACTAAAAAAGGGTAAGATGCTCATAATCCCGTTCTTGTCCCTCTCCTCAGGGAACGGATCAGGAGAAGCAGGAGGGCAAAAGGGGCGCCTAGGCGTGGTACGAGCAGAAGAAGACACCAAGAGAAGGCTGGTGATGACGGTGCCGGGGAAGGGGCAGAAAGATGAGGCAACGGGCTGGCAATACACGACGAAGGCGTCGGTGCCATCATACTCGGAGTTGACGGCCTGCCACCCGCCTTGTTCGCCTTCTCCGACCCTCAAGCCCCAGCCACCAGAAGCAGCGGCCCCGAGAAGTTCAAGGAGCTGATGGTGCAAATGGTGGTGCTACCGGCGTCGCCTAGGGACAGTGTGTCCGACGCCTAGTCGGACCCCTCATCCTCCCGCCCGCTACCCTCGTCCTCGCCGTCACTGTCCTCCTCGTCACTGTCGCCCGAGGAGGAGCTTTCGTCCTCGGTCGAGCTCTCTGCACAACACCCTAGCCTGTGTCTCGAGCGCCCGAAGACCTTGATGGAGAGCAGGTCGCTCTCCGCTAGCTTGAAGCAGATGACGTGCCCATCCATGAAGCAATGGGGACGTGCGAAGGTTTTCCAGCCCCGACGAAGGAGCGTCACTTGAGGGGCGGGAAACCTTGTGTTCACCCACATGTCGCTGTGGCAACACCCTTTCATGTGAAGCCTCAGCCGCGGTGGCCGGTCAAACTCCAGCACCCTCGCGAACGCCCCGGGAAGACGAAGGTGGCTGCGCAACGGCCCACGCAGCTGCAGGATAAACTCAAGCACCATGTCCCCGACGTGACCACTGGGCGAAGCAGGAGGAGACGGTGGGGGAGATGGCGATGGAGACGGAGACAACGCATGCGTCCCCCTTCCGCGGCCACCTCTGCCTCGTCCGCTTCTGCCTCGGCCGCCTCTGCCTCGGCTGCCTCGCCGACTGCGGCCCCGTGCGGCGCCCCCGCCTTGAGCATGGCCTTCACCCTGGGCGTCTGGCTCTTCCTTGACCGCCGCAGCTCTCTGGCGGGAGGACGACCTGGTCGCCTCCTCGGAAGAACGGCCGCGGTCATGCCCTCTCGCCATGACCGTGGGTGAAGAATGGAGACGGAGGGGAGATGCTCTTCCTCCTACCCCTGAGTTCCCTTTTTATAGTTGGGTGGGGAAGGCCGAAAGACTAGCTCTACGCCTCTGAAGAGCCCGCTCAAGTCTGGCTCATTAAGTGGCAACGAGCAAGGCCATCGACTGGCCTCCCCGCCCAATCAAAGGCACGTGAGTATCGGCCCCCGCGCACCTTCCCGTATTCCATGCGTTTGTCACCTACCCCACACCGTGCATGCGGCGTACGTGGTGCAAGGGGCAGGCGTAGTGGGAAACATGGAGCGACAGTTCCAAAGCAGAGAGAGTGAATGAGCAGCGGCCCTACAGTTTTAAAGGGACACGCAAGCCGCCTCTTTACAGTTCACCATGGGATGATGCGAGCATGCTGCGGTCATCCCACGCATGACCCCCACGTCACGCATGACCCCCACATCGCGCATTGAACGCGGGTCATGGGGAAGTGCAACTGGCGAGGGAGTTACCGCGGTAAAAACATCGGCCCCGCATGCCCGCGCACCATTTTGGGCCTAGCCCAACAAAGCGTCACGCTTATGTGTGGCCCAGGCCCGGGGGCTCCTGTCCGTGCACTAAAGGAGGGGTCCTATTTCGTGCCCCTTTACTTGTTCACGGGCAGTTGGAGCCGCGCCTACGGCCACATTTAGCGGGGCAGAGGAAGGAAGCAAAGGCACAAGACGACCAGAGCAACGCCAAGCCAGAAACACAAAGAGTAGAAGGGAGAGGTGGACTCCCCCGGCAAGGCCCTTGCCGGGGTGGCCTCCACAGCCCCGGCAAGAACCTTGCTGTGGCAACTTGCCCAACACCAGCAAAGCTGCCACCTTTGAGCCCAAGAGTTCCAACACCATCAACCACTTTGGAACCGAGGCTCGGGAGGCACCTCCATGGTGGGATGCAGATCTTTGTGAAGACCGGAAACACCCAAGACAAGATGATAATCAGAAGACGAAGGGCCCCAGCAAGATCCTTGCCGAGGATACCCACGGGTCCCCCCGACAAGACCCTTGCCGGGGGCGCCCATGACGCCGCGGCAAAACCCTTGCCGCGGCCCTGGCAAGATCCTTGCCGAAGTCATCCGCAGGGCCGCAGCCAGGCCCACATCTGCCAAGACTCCACCGCCGTTCCCATGCAGCTGCCAGCCCACCAACTAGGCGAGCACCTGCGTGGCGACGAGCGGCCTCTAGGCCAACTCAGCAAGCACCTGCATGGTGGCATGCAGATCTTCGTGAAGACTCTGCCACTCCACCAACTCAGCAGCCAGCCAGCCAGCGTGGCACTACACACCTGTCAGTTCAGACACGCGTCGAAGCTAGGCAAGGCGGCGACAGCTGGGACGAGCTTCCTTGCCGTCCCTGATAAAGCAAGAAGGGCACGTCGGCAGCGCTTTAAATGCATTTAACCTACGGTGCCAGTAGATAGACTCGACCGCCATATAACTTTCCACCTCTTGTGTGCCACTGTGGCAGCCCCTTTTACTATAAAAGGAGGCCCGTGGCGTAGTGAGGGAGGATTCAGACTTCTTGGATCATGCATGCCTTGTAGCTAGTCCAAGAACACCAGATAAACGTAAACCAGCAGGAGTAGGGTATTACGCATCACTTGTGGCCCGAACCTGGATAATCCCCCTGCGTTGATCTCTCAATCCCGCTCTTTCCACAGCCCCGCGCCCGCCAACCGTAGCAAAGGGATTCCTCTTGATCCCATAGGTGTTGTTTCCCCCGACAATCTCCATAGCCCGTCTAATTAGCCTCATCGATGTGAGACTTTCTCCTTTTTTGTCTTCCCCATATTATTCTCTACCACTGTATTCTATTCCACCCATAGTGCTCTATCCATGGCTTGCGCTCATGTATGGCGTGAGCATTGAAAAAGTTGAAGTGCGTTAAAAAACTTATCTCTATTGTAGTGCATCATCCTCTCCTCTTCGGGGAAACCCCAACGCAACTCAGAAGTAGCAGGAAGAATTTTTGGCGTTGTTACCGAGGAGACATCACCAAAACCTATCAAGTACCATCGCATAAACTTTCATCTCCTTGCATTTACTTTCATTAGCCATTTTCCTCTCGTTTTCATCTTTCCGACTTCTAAAACATTTTCACAAAAATAAAAAATATTTTTCTTTTGCCTTTTTGCTTGTTTGCTTATTTGCTCGCTTTACCATTATGGCTAGTTCTTCTCTAGTTAAGTCTACCCCTGAAAATGAGATTCTCAATTTTAAGCAAAGGGAAGAGGAGAATTTAAATGATGCTTGGTATAGGATTTGCGATGCTCAAAACAGATCAACTCGTAAGCAATCTACTACCATTCTTCTTCACAATTTTTACGTGGGTGAGGTAGTCCTGGACTTAGGGTTCATCGGGCTGCCGGCTGATACGTCTCTATCGTATCTACTTGTCTTAACGCCTTTGCTATTGTTCGGAATCTAATTTGCATGATTTGAATGAAACTAACCCAGACTGATGTTGTTTTCAGTAGAACTACCATGGTGTTGTTTTTGTACAAAAATTGGAGTTCTCGGAATCGGACGAAACTTTTTGGAGAATTATTTTGGAATAAATAAAAAATACTGGAACCAAGACCAACTGGAGTGGGGGTCCCAGCTGCCCACAAGTCACCAGGGTGTGCCACACCCCTCTGGCGTGCCCTGATGGGTAGTGGGGCCCACGAGGCTCCGCTGACCCTAACTCCGATGCTATAAAATCCTATTTTTGGAGAAAAAATAGGAGAGGAAGTTTCATTGCGTTTTACGATACGGAGCCGCCACCAATTCGTGTTCTTCATCAGGAAGCCAGATCTAGAGCCCGTTCGGGGCTCCAGAGAGGGGGATCTTCGGTCTTCGTCATCACCAACCATCCTCCATCACCAATTTCATGATGCTCACTTCCGGGAGTGAGTAATTGCTTTGTAGGCTTGCTGGTCGGTGAGGACTTGGATGAGATTCATCATGTAATCGAGTTAGTTTTGTTAGGGCTTGATCCCTAGTATCCACTATTTTCTGATGATGTTGTTGTGACTTTTCTATGCTTCATGCTTGTCACTAGGGCCCGAGTGCCATGATTTCAGATCTGAACCGTTTATGTTTTCATAATTATATCTATGTTCGTGATCCGATCTTGCAAGTTATTTGCACCTATTATGTGTTATGATCCATAAACCCCAAGGTGATAACAATTGGGATACTTTCCGGTGATGACCGTAGTTTGAGGAGTTCATGTATTCACTATGTGTTAATGCTTTGTTCTGGTTATCTATTAAAAGGAGGCCTTAATATCCCCTAGTTTCCTTATGGACCCCGCTGCCACGGGAGGGTAGGACAAAGGATGTCATGCAAGTTCTCTTCCATAAGCACGTATGACTATTTACGGAATACGTGCCTACATTATATTTATGAACTGGAGCTAGTTCTGTGTCACCCCAGGTTATGAATGTTATATGATGAATATTATCTGACGTAATCACCGATCCAATGCCTATGAGATTTTCACATATTGTTCTTGCTAAGTTACTATTGCTATTGATACTGTTACAACTGCTACAAAACAACTGTTGTTACCCTTACCACTGCTATTGTTACTACTACTACTATCAAACTATCATATTACTGTGCTACTGATCACTTTGCTGCTGATATTTAATCTCCAGGTGTGGTTGAATTGACAACTCAACTGCTAATAAATACAATATTGTTTGGCTCCCCTTGTGTCGAATCTATAAATTTGGGTTGGATACTCTACCCTCGAAAACTGTCGCGGTCCCCTATACATGTGGGTTATCAAGAACTTTTTTGGCGCTGTTACTGGGAGCACAGCTATATTTGTTGAGTCACTTGGGATTTTATCTATTTACCCTTATGAAGAATCTGAAATATACCAGAACCAAAATCGTTCCCTCTAAGACGAGGGGAGGTAAGGAATTGCCATCTTGCTCTGCACTTGATTCAACTTCTATTTTGAATAGACTTGCAACATCACCACATGCTATTAATCCCAATATGTCGCAAGTTATCGATGATGCTACTTCCACTATGGATGATACTTATGATGATGCTAGTACTTGCTTGATAAGACCATGCCACTAGGTGAATTTCTTGATGAACAACTTGTTAGAGCTAAAGATATTGAGAATGCCGAACTGATGAAATTACTGAAACTAGTGAAGTCTTTGAAACTGAGAACTATGAAACACCTATTAGACCTAGCTCTCCTAGATTTGAAATGCCTAAGATACCCGAGGGTTATGTTATGGATGAAGAGGTAGCTAGAGACTTTCTTGCTTCTAAGGACAAAGATGATCTAAATAAACTACTAGTCAAGTTGAAAGAAAAATCTTTGAATGCTAGAATGAAATGTGATCCTAAATTTGCTACTTCACCTATCTTTGTTACTGATAAGGACTATGAATTCTCTGTCGACCCAGAGTTAATAACTTTGGTTGGATCTGATCCTTTTCATGGCTATGAAACTGAAGCTGTCGTGGCACATCTTACTAAATTAAATGAAATAGCCACCCTATTTGCTAATGATGAGAAAATTCGCTATTACTATATCCTCAGTTTATTTCTATTCTCATTAAAGGGTGATGCTAAGACTTGGTACAATACTCTTTCTCCTGGTTGTGTGCGTAGTCCCCATGATATGATTTATTACTTCTCTAAAAAATATTTTTCTGCTCATAAGAAACAAGCTGCTTTACAGGAAATATTTAACTTTGTGCCAATTGAAGAAGAGAGTCTCCCACAAGATTGGGGGAGGCTTCTCTAGTAACTTAATGCTTTGCCTGATCATCCTCTTAGGAAAAATGAAATACTTGATATATTCTATAATGGACTAACTGATGCTTCTAGGAACTTCCTAGATAGTTGTGCTGGTTGTATTTTCAGGGAACGAACTGTTGAGCAAGCTAAGGAATTATTGAATAATATATTGAAGAATTATGATGATTGGACCCTTCCTGAACCACCGCCTAAACCCACTCCAAAGAAGAGGCGTATTTTATTTCTCAGTCCTGAATATATGCAAGAGGCAAACAAATGTATGAAGGAAAAATGTATTAAAGCTGAGGATGTTAAGAATTTACCACCTATTGAAGAAATACATGGTCTTGACACACCACCACAGGTGGTAGAGTTAAATTCTCTTTTAAAGTTAGATGAAGGTGATATCCCTTACAGTAAACATCCTAGTCAATGCTTGTATGAATTTGACAACTACACTAGAAAACAAGATAACTTCAATGCAAATGTTATGAAACAACTAAAGCAAAATTCTGATATGAGTGCTCGCTTAAGTGACTTGCTATTTAGAATCACTAATGAAGTTAGAGGTGTAGGAAAACATGCCTCTATGGTTCAAACCCAGTTAGAACAAGTTGCTAAGTCTCAAATAGAATTGCTTAGTGAAATGAATAATAATATGAATGATTATGCTGTTAGAGTAGCAACTAGAGGAGGTAAAATGACTCAGGAACCTCTTTATCCTAAAGGTCACCCTAAAAGAATTCAACAAGACTCTCAAAGAATTAATGTTGATGCACGTAGTCCATCTAAAAAGAAAAAGAAAAATGATAGGACTTTGCATACTTCTAGTGAACCTGAGATAGAAAAACTTTCTGAAGATAACAATCATTTCTCTATTTCTGATGCTTAAACTCAATCTGGTAATGAACCACCTACTGACACTACTAGTGAAAAGGCTAGCAGTAGCGTGGGGTGTTGCCTTATCAGTAGGGCGGGACCCAGTGCTACTGCTAATGCACTACAACTAAAGTTTACCATTAGCATGGGTTAACCCGCGCTACTGCTAACATACAGAGCAGTAGCGAGCTTGCTGGACAGTTCACTACTGCTAATAGCAGTAGTGCCTCTTTCAGGAGTGCACTAATTCTAAAAGTACGCCTACTAGGTGGCCACCCACGGTATTGCTAAATTTTCCTGTAGTTTTTTTTTCTGTAGCATATTGGCGCTGTATTTGTATAGGTTTTATACAGTAGTCTCATCATACAACATCTAGACACACAAAAGAAAATACTTGCACCCAACGCTTCTAGGGTCTCTCTTGTCCAAAAAAAATTGTCAAAAAGTTTTGTAGCGTTTGGACTTTTTTTGGTACTGATTTACTGGAAAACCAAAAATAGGCAAAAATTGCAACTGGCACTTGGCATTGGGTTAATAGGTTAGTCCTATAAAATGATATGTAATTGCATATAAAACTTCCAATATTGATACTATAATAGCATGGAACAATAAAAAAATATAGATACATTGGAGACGTATCGGCCGAGCGCCAAGGGTCTGTTCAACTTTGGCAATCACACGTAGAACAGCGTCATCCATCGCTTTATCGGGGACGCCATCGGCCTCGATGGGTCGTGGTGCATGCTCATTTTCCTTGTCGAGGAGGTTGATGGCAGAGGCGGCGCTTCAGTGGGTTGGCATGCTTCGAAAAGGTAGAGGGGCTATAGGCTGCACTTGTGCCTCGGTGTCTCGCGCGCCGCTTAGGCTTATGCGCAATCAACGGGTGGCAGCGGCAACCGATGAGGAAGTGACTGGAAATAGTGGCGTGTTCATAAAACGACATCAATTAATGGAAACTTAGCATAGAAGGAAGCGCGAGATAGCACAATGCATGCACGCAAATTGCTCGCTGATGGGTGTGATCCGTATACTCGTGTGCCCAACATAGTTATTCACACGAAAGAATATTGTTCTATACACAGGGAGCGTAGATGTTGTGCAGACTAAGCAAATCATATGGCAAACAATTAAACTAAGGAACACGTCGATGATGATTTCAACAATCACAATTAGTATTTACCAGCAAGCGTTTGCCCAGAACACACACATGTTATTAGAAGGAAATGTCTGTATTATTGTCGGTCTTCCCGCACAGTTAGCCGGTGCATCCGTGTTTGTTGCACTTGTTCACCTCACCGTGCTGACCTCTGCTTGCGTCCCGCGGCGTGCTCTGCTCGCTTCCCTCCACGCGCTCTGCTCTCGCGTGCCTCCGTGCGCTCTACTCGTGTCTCTCCGCACGCTCTGTGCTCGCGCCCTTCTGCACACTCTGTTCGCGTCCCTCTGCGCGCTCTGCTCCCGTGTCCATATGGACGCGGTTGTGCCGCACGTGTCACCATGATGCAGTTACGTTCAGCATGATGGAGTTACGCGCTGCCAAAACTGCCATCTGGACTTGGCGATATTCCAGGCCATCTACTCCCCATTTATTCCTGCAACCATTATAACCTTAGTCTCTTCAACCTTCCCCACAACACAAACAAGCACACCCACGAAGATTGATACAAAAAGGATATCTAGCGGCGGTCCGATGGAGTTCGACGTGCTCCTAGTGGAGACCCACATGAGGGAGAAGGACCCCTTGGTGGTGTACACCAATGACTCGGTCATGGTGGAAGACTCCGTCAACACCATGGAGCAGTTGCTTGCTTGGGATGAGAAGTACAAAGTGGTCAGCGTCGACCTCCAGTACACCGACGGTCCTCCCAGGTATGTTCAGAAGGTTGCCATCGCCTAGTTGTGCGTGCGCCATCACGTCCTCGTCTACACTACTCCCTGGCGACAAGGCCTTGAGACTGTTTGCTAGGTCTATCAACAGCCCCGACTACAAGTTCGCTACGATGGCCGGCACACGATCATATTAGTGGACCCGTATGCATGCGGTTGCGTCGTGCATGTTGCCACGATGTAGTTACGTGCGACACGATGGACTTATGTGCTGCCAAAACTACCATTTGGACGTGCTGATATTCCAGGCCGTCTGGCCTCCTCATTTATTCCCGCGACCATTATAACCTTAGTCTCTTCAACCTTTCGATCGCACCCCACAACACAAACAAGCACACCCACGACGACACATACAGAGAGGATATCTAGCGGCGCTCCAATGGAGTTCTGCGTGCATCTAGTGGAGACCCACATGAGGGAGAAGGACCCCTCGATGGTGTACACCAATGATTCAGCTGTGGTGGATGAGTCCATTAACTCCATGGACCAGTTGCTTGCTCATGATGACAAGTACAAAGTGGTCGGCATCAATCTCCAGTACACCGACGGTCATCCCAGGTATGATGAGAAGGTTGGCATCCCCAGTTGTGCGTGTGCCATCATGTCATCATCTACCACTACTCCCTAGCCACAAGGCCTTGCGAGCATTTCGCCAGGTTTTTCAACAGCCCCGACTACAAGTTCTCTAAAATGGATACCATCGATGATGTACAAGTGCTCAAGACTTCGGGCTTGGCCTGCCATAAGCATGTCGACATCCATGGCCACTATAGGATCTGGGGCAACATTAAGCATAAGGCCTCCCTAATTGACCTCACTGTGTCCATCATCAACCCCGACTACAGTAACATGAAGGATGCTAGCAAGAATATTTTGTAGTCTAGCACAAGGCCTGGGTACGGAGACTGGATGAGGATCACCTCAAGTTCACGGCCAAGGGCGTGTACACATGCTATGAGATGTACATGCGGATAGTTGACATGAGTAAGTGCCTCCGTACTGTAGACGACGAGGGATTGAGTCACAAGATGAGCAATGGCGGCAAGCGTGACATAAAGAAGTAGATGATGATTAGATGATCATTTCTCCTAGTTTATTATGTATGTAATTGTTTACTTTGGTGTGTGCAAATGTTATTTGTGTAGTCACTTATGTAATTGGATGTTTAATCTGCTTATGCAATCATGTTCTTATAAGCATATAAGTTGTTCTTTTGTAGACAAAGCAAATCATATCCTACATGGACTAAACTCGGGAACCCGTCGGTGATGATTTCATCAATCGCTGACATTTTTATAAGGGCAAGCATTTGGCCACAACACACATGGCTTATTAGCAGGAATCATCTGTGTTATTATCGGTCTTCCCAGACATTTCTGATTACTAACCAATTTGCCGCGTATCACACATATCTTATTAAGCTGAATCATTTGTGTTTGTTTTGACTCATCGCAAATAGTTCATTCGAGTGAACTGTATGCTGTCTATCGCACACACCATGATCTGGCTGACCGTTTCTGTTGCGTTGGCTAATCGCAAACAGTTCATCCGAGTGAACTGTATGTCGTATATCGCACACACATTGATCTAGCTGGCCGTTTCTGTTGTTCTGGCTCATCGCAAATAGTTTGTATGGATCAACTTTATGCCATGTATCTGATATGTCCATTTTTCATCATGTTTACCTACTATTATTTACTATGTTTTTATGCATAATACTGCTTTTTTGGAGTAATTCTAATGCCCTTTCTCTCAAAGGTTTTCACAAAGAGGGAGAATACCGGCAGCTGAATTATGGAGCTGAAAAAGCTACGTCAGAGTTACTTATTTTGCACATCTCCAAATGAGCTGAAAAAATATGGAGAATTGTTTTGGAACATATGAGAAATACTAGAGAAAATAACTATCGGAGGAGGCCCACCAGGTGGGCACAACCCACCTGGGCGCGCCAGGCACCCTGGCACGCATCATTGGATGGCAACACATCATTGGATCATAATATGTGGCATAAAGCACCATGTTCAAGTAGGGATTACAGCGGGGTGCGGGAGAGTGGACCGCCTAAAAGAGATGAGGATGGTGATGATGATGGTGATGTTGATGAAGACGATCACCGCGGCGATGATTCCCCTCCCGATGGCACTCTGGCGGCACCGAGAGACAGGATGAGAGGTTCTTCCCCTTGCGCTTCCTCCTCCATGGCCTCCCCCCCCCCAGGATGGGGAGCGTTCTCCCTCTGGATCTTGGCCTTCATGGCGATGATTTTCCCTCCGGGATCCTCCTCCATGGCCTCCGGTGATGATGGCCCCCTCCGACAGGGTGCCAGAGAGGGCCTAGATTGATTTCTCGTGGCTACAGAGGCTTGCGGCGGCGAACTTCTGCTCTAGGTTAATTTCTGGAGGTTTGGGTATTTATAGGAGAGGTTGGCATCGAGGACAAGTCAGGGGGCCCCACTAGTAGTCCACGAGGCACAGGGGCGCGCCCAGGGGGGTGGGCGCGCACCCACCCTCATGGGGCCCACAGGTCTCCCCTCCGGTAGATTTTTGTTCCAGTATTTTTTATATTTTCCAGAAAAATTCTCCATTGATTTTCAGCGCATTCCGAGAACTTTTATTTCTGCACAAAAACAACACCACGGTAGTTCTGCAGAAAACATCATCAGTACGGGTTAGTTCTAATCAAATTATACCAAAATCATATAAAACAATAGTAAACATGGCATGCATACTTCATAAATTATCGATACGTTGGAGACGTATCAACGCCGTCTCAAGGCGGAACTTGGGCAGGAGCACTTTTGCCCTCAGGAGGAGTGATTTCGTCGGGGGAACTACCCTCCCCCATCGAAGGGGAAATCATCGTCATCGCCATCACCAACAACCCTCTCGTCTTTGGGAGGGCAATCTCCATCAACATCTTCAACATCACCATCTTCTCTCAAACCCTAGTTCATCTCTTGTGTTAAATCTTTGTACTGGAACCTCAGATTGGTACCTGTGGGTGACTAGTGGTGTTGATTACATCTTGTAGTTTATTACTATATGGTTTATTTGGAGGAAGATTATATGTTCAGATCCATTATGCTATTTATTACCACTCTGATCTTGAGCGTGATTATCATTTGTGAGTAGTTACTTTTGTTCTTGAGGCCACGGGAGAAATCTTGTTGCAAGTAATCATGTGAACTTGATGTGTGCTCCATATTTTGATGATATGTATGTTGTGATTCCCTTAGTGATGTCTGTGATGGCGACTACATGGCCTTTGGAGCCGTCGTGTGCTATACAAACGGTTTTAAACCCCTTTCCGCGACGGAATTTGGAACCGTTGCCTAGTAAGTGACGGCAATAGGGGGGGTCCTTCCCACACGACCCAGAAACCGTTGGGGATATGCCCTCCTGGCACACACGCTCGGCAAAATGAGGTCGTAAAGCATCAAGTAGCGCCAAATATGGAAATACGTACAGTAGAACTAAAAAAATACAATTATACATGCGAAATTGTTTCCGGTCGCAAGTACATCCCACACAGTCAGGCCCCGTTAAATGTTTCCGTTCATATGTACATCCCACACAGTCGCTCGTAGGAAAACGTTTCCATTTACATGTACATCACACATAATTTTTCCGTTAAATCGTTTGTGATAGCGTTGCCATTGCACACGATATTAACAATTTTATCATTAGCATTATTGAATGCATCACACACGGTGCATAGAACAAACTGTGTGGCAAAGACTGTCCATCACACACACTTTTTATGTGGTAAACGTTTGCGCAAGGTGGCCTAACGCAAACAGTTTTCAAGAGGATGTCGTGTGTGCAGTGGAGTGTAATCCCTAATTCAAACATCACATGTTTTGAATTTAGAAGTAGGCAATCACTTATTTCATATCCAACCTTGTTTATTATAAATATAGGTTCAACCACGAATGCATAACTGGATGCACAGGTACATATATTGAAGAACTACAGAAGCACCAAGTCAAGAATGATGAACTACAGTTGTACTAAAGACTGTAAAAGAGAGAGAGGAAAGACATTCGGGTTGCTGGAGAAGGTGAAGTGGAATGCCCATATTGTGCCCTCCTCCATGTGTAATGCGCGCACGACTGTAGGCCAACCCCTTATGATGGCTTCCCATCCATCCTTCACTATCTTCATTATGACTTCTCGATGCTCATTGTAGTCTGGATGAAATACTTTAACCTTCATTGCATGTCCAACAATCATGTACTTTGCGATGTAATCTTGAGTGAACTGCTTCGGGAACCACTGGGAACGAAAAAGATTTAGACATTGTTGTCTAACAACTCATTATGGGCATTAAAAAGAGAAGGCTACAGAGTTTGTAGTTACCATCCTACAGCTCACTGTTGTGTTGGATAGAGCATAAACAAATAATTTGCTTGCCACCATTCATATCTTTTGCTAATAATCCTTATCAGTTTCCTCACTTGATGCTTGTTCATGATTATCTCATTGCCCCATACGCAAATAAGGTCGATGCGTGTATCCTTACCAAGGGCATATGTACCTACATGCAACAAGTGAATATTAGAAGCTAACAAGTGTCAGGGCATGGATCTATATGCACTACATAATGGAACGACGGGGGGAGTACAAGCTGAGGGATGAAGCTAACCTCGGCGGAAAATGGTGGCCACTCCTGTTGTTGTCCTGCATAAGTAGTGGAAAGGCATGATAAGTACAACAACCTCAACATCAAACAAATATAGCAAAGGTAAATAACATCATCTCCAAATGATAGCATGAATGTGTTGGTTTCAGCATGTTGTTAAAGCAGATATAAAATGGAAGGCAATGTTACCGACAGCAGGCTTAACAGCCATCAAATATTGCAATTCAAACTGGTATTATTGAAAATGAATAGAACGTAGGTAATGCTTAAACATCACACTGGATAAATGTGTAGAACTGAAATAAAGGGCATGTGTTAACTACACCAGGAATAAATGGAACCAAATATAGCCGTTCAAACTGGTATTGATGTAGTCGAGCGGCACAGTTTCGACTTGCACATAATGAACAACACATTTTGAATGACTTAAATAAACAAGGCATAAATGACCAGTATAACAACCAAATATAGCCATTGAAAACTGGATGTAGTCTCATCGCAACCAACGAATAAGCAAATATAGATAAACAGGGCATATGCTTGAAAACGGACTAATGCTCATCGCAACCAACCTAACAAGCAGATAAAGATAAACAAGGCATCTGCTTGATAACTGGACAAATGCTAAAAAAGAAACCTAACAACCAAATACAGATAAACAAGGCATCTGGTTGATAACTGGACAAACGCTAAAAAAAGCAACCTAACAACCAAATACAGATAAACAAGGCATCTGCTTGATAACTGGACAAATGGTCACTGCAACCAAACTAAGAACCAAATACATATAAACAAGGCATCTGCTCGATAACTGAAAAAAATGCTCACTCCAACCAACCTAACAACCAAATACAGATAAACAAGGCATCCACTCACTATAAACAACCAAATATATCCATGAAACTGAAGTGGACAATTCATACTTAAACATCACATAGCCCTATTGAACAATACATTTTTGCATAACTGAAATAATTAAACACGGCATAGTTAAAGCACCACATGGCAAATGCTAATACAACAAAGGGTATGGGTTGGCAACCTAGAAAAGGTAAGATTTTCTGATAGAATGTTGCCTCACATTTCATGGACGGGATCCTTCCAGTTGGAAGAGCACAGACCCATGGTGCGCTCTCTGATGTCACTGATGGGCTGTTTCACCTTGGAAGAACCTTCTTGGGTGCCCTCCTCATGGTCGTGGTTGATGAGATCTGACTTGGCAATTCAGGATCCCAAGCCGCCGCCATAGAACGTGTCCTTCAGAAATGACAAAATGGGCTCGATGGCGTATAAAGATCGCAAATCCTTGACTGCTTGGCGGAGGAGATCAGCCGCAGGGCCGTCGAAGAGATCGACGGCGCTTGAACCAGAGGGGTTGCGGATGGACCACTTAACCTGTGACATGGCCCGTGTGAAGCCGTCATTGTGGACGAGCTTGATGTCGTAGCCATCTTTCTCGAGATACAGTAATACTCTAGCCCGCTGACATGGAGCCTTCGACATGGCAACGTAGTCAGCGTCTTCGCCAGCTTCCGCGGCGATGTGTTGCTTCGGGATTGAAAGGTCAAGGCAAATGGCGGCTACTACCACTTGAGCACTGCGTTGGTTTTCCCTTGAAGAGGAAAGGGTGATGTAGTAAAGTAGCGTAAGTATTTCCCTCAGTTTTTGAGAACCAAGGTATCAATCCAGTAGGAGACCACGCACGAGTCCCTCGCACCTACACAAACAAACAAGAACCTTGCAACCAAAGGGATAAAGGGGTTGTCAATCCCTCAACAGTCACTTACGAGAGTGAGATCTGATAGATATGATAAGATAATATTTTAGGTAATTTTATGATAAATATGCAAAGTAAAATAAAAGGCAATAAAAACAGCTAAGTGTTGGAAGATTAATATAATGGAAATAGACCTGGGGGCTATAGGTTTCACTAGTGTCTTCTCTCGAGAGCATAAGTATTACGGTGGGTGAACAAATTACTGTTGAGCAATTGATAGATTTGAGCATAGTTAAGAGAATATCTAGGTATGATCATGTATATAGGCATCACGTCCGCGACAAGTAGACCGACTCCTGCCTGCATCTACTACTATTACTCCACAAATCGACCGCTATCTAGCATGCATCTAGAGTATTAAGTTCAAAAGAACAGAGTAAAGCTTTATGTAAGATGACATGATGCAGAGGGATAAACTCATGCAATATGATATAAACCCCATCTTGTTATCCTCGATGGCAACAATACAATACGTGCCTTGCTGCCCCTACTGTCATTGGGAAAGGACACCACAAGATTGAATCCAAAGCTAAGCACTTCTCCCATTGCAAGAAAGATCAACCTAGTAGGCCAAACCAAACTGATAATTCGAAGAGACTTGCAAAGATAACCAATCATACATAAAAGAATTCAGAGAAGATTCAAATATTGTTCATAGATAAACTTGATCATAAACCCACAATTCATCGGTCTCATCAAACACACCGCAAAAGAAG
This sequence comes from Aegilops longissima, assembly GCA_021605205.1. Lineage (NCBI taxonomy): Eukaryota > Viridiplantae > Streptophyta > Magnoliopsida > Poales > Poaceae > Aegilops > Aegilops longissima. The sequence goes on from CM038679.1 coordinate 165,395,030, forward strand.
ATTACATCGAATAGATCTCCACGAGAATCGTGGAGAACTTTGTATTGAGGTCCAAAGAGAGAGAAGAATCCATCTAGCTAATAACTATGGACCCGAAGGTCTGAGGTAAACTACTCACACATCATCGGTGAGGCTATGGTGTTGATGTAGAAGCCCTCCGTGCTCAATGACCCCTCCGGCAGGACGCCGAAAAAGGCCCCAAGATGGGATCTCACGGGTACAAAAGGTTGCGGCGGTGGAATTAGGTTTTCGTGGATGCTTCTGTTGGTTTGAGGGTACGTAGGTATATATAGGAGGAAGAAGTACGTCGGTGGAGCAACGTGGGCCCCACGAGGGTGGACGGCACGCCTGGGGGGTAGGCGTGCCCCCTACCTCGTGCCCTCCTGGTAGCTTTCTTGACGTAGGGTCCAAGTCCTCTGGATCATGTTCGTTCCGAAAATCACGTTCCCGAAGGTTTCATTCCGTTTGGACTCCGTTTGATATTCTTTTTCTGCGAAACACTGAAATAGGCAAAAAAAACAGCAATTCTGGGCTGGCCCTCCAGTTAATAGGTTAGACCAAAAATAATATAAAAGTGTATAATAAAGCCCATTAAACATCCAAAACAGAATACAATATAGCATGAAGCAATCAGAAATTATAGATACGTTGGAGGCGTATCAAGCATCCCCAAGCTTAATTCCTCCTCGTCCTCGAGTAGGTAAATGATAAAAACAGAATTTTTGATGTCGAATGCTACTTGGCATAATTTTCAATGTAATTCTCTTAATTTTGGTATGAATATTCAGATCCAAAAGATTCAGGAACAAAGTTTAATATTGACATAAAAATAATAATACTTCAAGCATACTAACTAAGCAATCATGTCTTCTCAAAATAACATGGCCAAAGAAAGTTATCCCTACAAAATCATATAGTCTGGCTATGCTCTATCTTCACCACGCAAAGTATTTAAATCATGCACAACCCCGATGACAAGCCAAGCAATCGTTTCATACTTTTGGTGTTCTCAAACTTGTTCAATCTTCACGAAATACATGAGCGTGAGCCATGGACATAGCACTATATGTGGAATAGAATGGTGGTTGTGGAGAAGAAAAAAAGGGAGAAGATAGTCTCACATCAACTAGGCGTATCAACGGGCTATGGAGATGCCCATCAATAGATATTAATGTGAGTGAGTAGGGATTGCCATGCAACGGATGCACTAGAGCTATAAGTATATGAAAGCTCAACAAAAGAAACTAGGTTGGCGTGCATCCAACTCGCTTGCTCACGAAGACCTAGGGCTTTTTGAGGAAGCCCATCATTGGAATATACAATCCAAGTTCTATAATGAAAAATTCCCACTAGTATATGAAAGTGATATCATAGGAGACTCTCTATCATGAAGATCATGGTGCTCTTTGAAGCACAAGTGTGGTAAAAGGATAGTAACATTGTCCCTTCTCTCTTTTTCTCTCATTTTTTTATTTGGGCCTTTTCTCTTTTTTTATGGCCTCTTTTTTTAGTCCGAAGTCTCATCCCGACTTGTGGGGGAATCATAGTCTCCATCATCCTTTCCTCACTTGGGACAATGCTCTAAAAATGATGATCATCACACTTTTATTTACTTACAACTCAAAAATTACAACTCAATACTTAGAACAAAATATGACTCTATGTGAATGCCTCCGGTGGTGTACCGGGATATGCAATGAATCAAGAGTGACATGTATGAAAGAATTATGAACGGTGGCTTTGCCACAAATACGATGTCAACTACATGATCATGCGAGGCAATATGACTATGATGGAGCGTGTCATAGTAAACGGAACGGTGGTAAGTTGCATGGCAATATATCTCGGAATGGCTATGGAAATGCCATGATAGGTAGGTATGGTGGCTGTTTTGAGGAAGGTATATGGTGGGTGAATGATACCGGTGAAAAGTGCACGTTATTAGAGAGGCTAGCAATAGTGGAAGGAAAAGAGTGCGTATAATCTATGGACTCAACATTAGTCATAAAGAACTCATATAATTTTTGCAAAAATCTACAAGTTATCAAAGCAAAGTATTACGCGCGTGCTCCTAGAGGATAGATTGGTAGGAAAATACCATCGCTCGTCCCCGACCGCGACTCATAAGGAAGACAATCAATAAATAAATTATGCTCCGACTTCATCACATAATGGTTCACCATACGTGCATGCTACGGGAATCACAAACTTGAGCACAAGTATTTCCCAAATCCACAACTACTCAACTAGCATGACTCTAATATCACCATCTTTATATCTCAAAACAATTATCAAGCATCAAACTTCTCATAGTATTCAACACACTCATAAGAATTTTTTTTACTAATCTTGAATGCCTATCATAATTAAAGCAAATTACCAAGCTGTTTCGTAGTACTCTCAAAATAATATAAGTGAAGCATGAGAGAACAATAGTTTCTATAAAACAAATCCACCACCGCGCTCTAAAAGATATAAGTGAAGCACTAGAGCAAAAACTATATAGCTCAAAAGATATAAGTGAAGCACATAGAGTATTCTAACAAATTCCGAACCATGTGTGTCTCTCTCAAAAGGTGTGTACAGAAAAGATGATTGTGGTAAAATAAAAGACAAAGACTCACATCATACAAGACGCTCCAAGCAAAACACTTATCATGTGGTGAATAAAAATATAGCTCCAAGTAAAGTTACCGATGGAAGTAGACGAAAGAGGGGATGCCTTCCGGGGAATCCCCAAGCTTTGGCTCTTTGGTGTCCTTAGATTATCTTGGGGTGCCATGGGCATCCCAAGCTTAGGCTCTTGCCACTCCTTGTTCCGTAATCCGTCAAATCTTTTACCCAAAACTTGAAAACTTCACAACACAAAACTTAACAGAAAATCTCGTGAGCTCCGTTAGCGAAAGAAAACAAAACACCACTTCAAGGTACTGTAATGAACTCATTGTTTATTTATATTGGTGTTAAACCTACTGTATTCCAACTTCTATATGGTTTATAAACTATTTTACTAGCCATAGATTCATCAAAATAAGCAAACAACACACGAAAAACAGAATCTGTCAAAAACAGAATAGTCTGTAGTAATCTGTAACTAACGCAAACTTCTGGAACTCAAAAAATTCAGAACCAATTGGACGACCTATACAATTTGTTTATTGATCATAAGAAATTGGAATCAATATTTTATCATGTTGGGCTGATTTTTAACAATTGTTTTCGTGAACAGAAAGTTTCTGGAATTTACAGGAAGATCAAATAACTATCATCCAAGAAGATCCTATAGGTTTAAGTTGGTACAAACACTAATTAAAACATAAAAAAAAATCTAACCAGAGGCTAGATCAAATATTTCTTCTTAAACAGAAGCAAAAATAAAAAAACTAAAAATAAAATTGGGTTGCCTCCCAACAAGCGCTATCGTTTAACGCCCCTAGCTAGGCATAAAAGCAAGGATAGATCTAGGTATTGCCATCTTTGGTAGGAAATCCGGTGGCTCTCATAATAGATTCATAAGGTAAATTTACTTTATTTATAGGGAAGTGTTCCATGCCTTTCCTTAATGGAAATTGGAATCTAACATTCACTTCCTTCATATAAATAATTGCACCAATCGTTCTAAGGAAAGGTAAACCAAGAATAATAGGACATGAAGGATTGCAATCTATGTCAAGAACAATAAAATCTATGGGCACATAGTTCCTATTTGCAACAATAAGAACATCATTAGTTCTTCCCATAGGTTTAATAGTGGAATCCGCAAGGTGCAAGTTTAAAGAACAATCATCAAAATCACGAAAACCTAGAAAATCACATAAAGTTTTTGGGATCGTGGAAACACTAGCACCCAAATCACACAAAGCATAGCATTCATGATCTTTAATTTTAATTTTAATAGTAGGTTCCCACTCATCATAAAGTTTTCTAGGGATAGAAACTTCCAACTCAAGTTTTTATTTATAAGATTGCATCAAAGCATCAACGATATGTTTAGTAAAAGCTTTATTTTGACTATAAGCATGTGGATAATTTAGCACGGCTTGCAACAAGGAAATACAATCTATCAAAGAGCAATTATCATAATTAAATTCCTTGAAATCCAAAATAGTGGGTTCATTAATATCTAGAGTTTTCATCTCTTCAATCCCACTTTTACCAATTTTTGCATCAAGATCTAAAAACTCCAAATTTATGGAATGCCTTCTAGGTAAAGGTGGATCATATTCAGTCCCATCATTATCAAGATTCATATTGCAAAACAAAGATTTAATAGGGGATACATCAATAACTTTTAATCATCTTGTGCCTTTGATCTCCATCTCCAAAACATCACATGCAATCAAAATATGTGACATGATATGGCCATCATCATCTTGTGACTTTGATCTCCATCTCCAAAACATCGTCATGATCTTCATCATCACCGGCATGACACTATGATCTCCATCATCTTGATCTATATCAATGTGTCGTCACATGGTCGTCTCGCCAACTATTGCTCTTGCAACTATTGCTATCGCATAGCGATAAAGTAAAGCAATTATTTAGCGCTTGCATCTTATGCAATAAAGAGACAACCATAAGGTTTCTGCCAGTTGCCGATAACTTCAACAAAACATGATCATCACATACAACAACTTATATCTCATCACATCTTGACCATATCACATCACAACATGCCATGCAAAAACAAGTTAGACGTCCTCTACTTTGTTGTTGCAAGTTTTACATGGCTGCTACGGGCTTAGCAAGAACCGTTCGTACCTACGCATCAAAAACCACAACGATAGTTTGTCAAGTTGGTGATGTTTTAACCTTCGCAAGGACCGGGCGTAGCCACACTCGGTTCAACTAAAAGTTGGAGAAACTGACACCCGCCAGCCACCTGTGCGCAAAGCACGTCGGTAGAACCAGTCTCGCGTAAGCGTACGCGTAATGTCGATCCGGGCCGCTTCATCCAACAATACCGCCAAACCAAAGTATGACATCTTTGGTAAGCAAGATGACTTATATCGCCCACAACTCACTTGTGTTCTACTCGTGCATATGACATCTACGCATAAAACCTGGCTCAGATGCCACTGTTGGGGAACGTAGTAATTTCAAAAAAATTCCTACGCACACGCAAGATCATGGTGATGCATAGCAACGAGAGGGGAGAGTGTTGTCCATGTACCCTCGTAGACCGAAAGCGGAAGCGTTAGCACAACGCGGTTGATGTAGTCGTACGTCTTCATGATCCGACCGATCAAGTACCGAACGCACGACACCTCCGAGTTCAGCACACGTTCAGCTCGATGACGTCCCTCGAACTCTGATCCAGCCGAGTATTGAGGGATAGTTTCGTCAGCACGACGGCATGGTGACGAGGTTGATGTTCTACCGACGCAGGGCTTCGCCTAAGCACCGCTACAGTATTATCGAGGTGGACTATGATGGAGGGGGGCACCGCACACGGCTAAAAGATCAAACATATCAATTGTTGTGTCTATGGGGTGCCCCCCTGCCCCCATATATAAAGGAGCAAGGGGGGAGGTGGCCGGCCTAGGAGGAGGGCGCGCCAAGGGGGGTGTCCTACTCCCACCGGGAGTAGGACTCCTCCTTTCCTTGTTGGAGTAGGAGAAGGGAAGGGAGAAGGAGAAGGAAAGAAGGGGGCACCCCCCCTCCCAAGTCCATTTCGGACTACTCCATGGGGAGGGGTGCGGCCACCCTTTGGGGCCTTTCTCTCCTTTCCCGTATGGCCCATTAAGGCCCAATACGAATTCCCGTAACTCTCCGGTACTCCGAAAAATACCCGAATCACTCAGAACCTTTCCGATGTCCGAATATAGTCGTCCAATATATCGATCTTTACGTCTCGACCATTTCGAGACTCCTCGTCATGTCCCCTATCTCATCCGGGACTCCGCACTCCTTCGGTACATCAAAACACATAAACTGATAATATAACCGTCATCGAAACTTTAAGCGTGCGGACCCTACGAGTTCGAGAACAATGTAGACATGACCGAGACACGTCTCCGGTCAATAACCAATAGCGGAACCTGGATGCCCATATTGGCTCCCACATATTCTATGAAGATCTTTACCGGTCAGACCGTATAACAACATACGTTGTTCCCTTTGTCATCGGTATGTTACTTGCCCGAGATTCGATCGTCGGTATCTCAATACCTAGTTCATTCTCGTTACCGGCAAGTCTCTTTACTCATTCCGTAATACATCATCCCGCAACTAACTCATTAGTTGCAATGCTTGCAAGGCTTAAGTGATGTGCATTACCGAGTGGGCCCAGAGATACCTCTCCGACAATCGGAGTGACAAATCCTAATCTCGAAATACGCCAACCCAACAAGTACCTTTGGAGACACCTGTAGAGCACCTTTATAATCACGCAGTTACATTGTGACGTTTGGTAGCACACAAAGTGTTTCTCCAGTAAACAGGAGTTGCATAATCTCATAGTCATAGGAACATGTATAAGTCATGAAGAAAGCAATATCAACAAACTAAACGATCGAGTGCTAAGCTAACAGAATGGGTCAAGTCAATCACATCATTCTCCTAATGATGTGATCCCGTTAATCAAATGACAACCCATGTCTATGGCTAGGAAACATAACCATCTTTGATCAATGAGCTAGTCAAGTAGAGGCATACTAGTGACACTCTGTTTGTCTATGTATTCACACAAGTATTATGTTTCCGATTAATACAATTCTAGCATGAATAATAAACATTTATCATGATATAAGGAAATAAATAATAACTTTATTATTGCCTCTAGGGCATATTTCCTTCAATTAGTTTGATAGGTGTGAACAGATTTGCAATTACTTATTGCGTTGTAATCTGCAATGTGACGAGAAACAAGGTCAAAATTTATAGATGGCAGAAGGTTGACCACGTGATTGCTCGCCATTGAGTCGCCTGTTTGCCACATATCACACACATCTTGTTAAGTTGAACCATTTCTGTTGTGTTCGCTAATCGAAATCAGTTCGTCCGAGCGAACCGTATGCCGTATATCACACACACCTTGATCTGGCTAACCGTTTCTGTTGCACTCCCTAATAGCAAACAGTTCATCGGAGCGAACTGTATGTCGTATATCGCACACACATTGATATGGCTGCCCGTTTCTATTGTTCTGCCTCATCGCAAACAGTTCGAATGGGTTAACCGTGTGCCCTGAATCGCACACGCAACTAAAATTCGAATAGTGTTTGATGGCTCCGCCATCGCAAACGTTTTGCACCTTTTTTGATGTTTTTTACATCCCCGTTTGTGATTAATGCATCGCACACAGTTTCGTCAAAGGGTCTCTGATCGTAGTGTCATGTTAGCAGCATCCTACAGTAGTGATCGCCCGTGTCTCCAAGCCTAGCGTCGCGCGCCAGGGGACACAAGACGGGATCCCCATCCAGAACGCCTAGAACATCCAGCACCTTCGGAAGTTCTACCCATGAAACAAGGCCTCGTGCCTGTGAAGGTCTCCGCTCGTGACACTCTCAGGTAATAATGAGTTGGGGCTGTACACGCCCAGGAGTCTCCTGAGTGGCACCTGCGTGCCTCATGGGGGCTCTCGCTCATGTCCTAGTGGCAGCACTTAGCTCCGTGCTGGACAGAAGACTACTCTAGATGTCGGTCAATGGCTGTTATTTTGCTTGCTTTTGGTAGATGGCTTGCAACCTCTTAAATGAAATTTGGAGTTTTCATGTTTTTCATTCGCCAGAGTTGGAATTTTTCTCCTCTTTCTTCGCTCGCCTCTCCAGTCTTGTCCCAGGAAAAGCGGCAGTTGCCCGTCGCTCCTCCTCGCGTGTGTGCACGCTTGGGCTCGCCCGCACCGCAAACACACCTCGACGAAGCCTCGTTGCCCTAGAGCTTCGGCTTCCTTAGTCCTCGCAAGACGCTCTCAAATGAGCTCATGGGCGTGCACACCCTCTTAAGTCCGTGCCTCCGGGCAGTGCAACACGGTGTAGTAACCACAACCAACCCATGCTCGGGGGCTCGCGCGAGGAAGGACGAGACTCCCCGTCAAGCTTTCTAATAACTCTGTCATTGTACAATGTCTCCTGAGGCCCGACGGCTCCCGAGTCATCAGGAAGGAAACTTCACCAGATGTTGCTGGAAAGACGCGCCCTCGCGAGGCGGGAAACTACTGCAAGCATATCGATCTAAGTTACCCTAACCACACCTGCTCGGAACATGGGTATCACGGCACAATATCAAAATAATAAACATAGCATAGTGGCATAAGTTCCATGGTTCATTACACACCCCAGCGGGGCCCTCTACTTTTTTCAAATGCAGGAGAAAGGAAAGGTTAAACAAAAGCAGGCCGCATGGTTGCGGCAGCTCCCGAGGCCAGGGTCAAGCGGTGCCCGAGCCCGAGCTCAGTCCAAGTCTTCCTCCCGCTTCACCAGAGCACGGCGGCGAGACGGTTTGTCGCCTTCCGTGATCCGAGCACGGTGGGGCGGGTGGTTGGTCATATCTGCCGCTGCTGGTGCTCTCGCCGGAGGAGGAGCCAGCGCTGCTAGGGTTGGAGTGGCCGTCGCCAAGGGCAAGCTCATCCTGGTTGTCATCGCGGTCGTCGCCAAGGGCAAGCTCGTCGTGGTCGCCGCCGTCTTCCGGGGAGCACCCCGTGCGGCGGCCGTCTTCCTTGAGCACCCTCACATAGAGAGTCGCCAGGCCGTTGTACCTGAAGTGGAGTGTGCACCTCCCGCTCAGACCCCGCGCGCGGGCAAATGCCTGCCAACCGCGGCTCAAGGACATGTTGCGTGCGGCAGTGACCTCAACCCCAGCCTAGGAGGCCCTGCTGCAGCAGCCGTCAGCCTGTAGCCAGAGGCTGTCGAGCCCCGTGGGCGGCAGCTCACCCGCAAAGAAGCACGGGAGCTGGAGCCAGGTGCCAGCGGGCCTCTCTGAACACACGACAAACTCCAAGAACGCGTCCGCGGAGTGGAAGCGCGGCCCAGGAGGTCGGGTGACCATGGCACGCCTCCCCTCATCGCAGGGGCTACCCCGTCCTCGGCGGCTCTCACCACGAGAGGATGCACCACCGTGGCTGCCCAAGGTAACGCCGGCCCTCGAAGGACTCACCCCCGGGGTCGCGACATGTTTGCAGGAGCGACCATGGCCTATTTTGGGCTGCGGAGAACCTGGCCCCTCCTTGGGGGCTTTCCCCTTTTCGGTCGCGGAGAACCTTCTTGTTGGCACCATGGATGCTACAGCAAGACGGCGAGACAAAGAAGAAGAAGGAGCGGGCCGCGAGAAGATGGAGATGAGCGAGGGGGGCTCCACCCCTCCCCTCATTTATAGCCGGAGGGAGGCCAACCGCCGGCCTCCATGATCCAACGCAATGCTGATCTTTCTCTGCATGTAGTAGGCTCTTTTCAAGTCGAACGGTTGCCAAGGAAGCGTGGGGAAGCAGAGATGCCCAAGTCCCATCAAGAGCCACGCCTCGACCGAGGCCGCAAGCGGTTAGGGCCCGCGGCACTTTGCACTTGCCGTTTGGCTTCGCCTCGAAGCCAAGTTCGAGCGAACCTTGGGCCCGGGGGCTACTGTCGGTGTTCTGGAAACAACGGTACACAGACTTGCCTGCCTGCGGCACATGGCGTGGCTCCATCGACGGCCTGGTATGGCCCCTCCCCAGCATCGACAACTCAAGACCCTCGCGAGGAGCCACGCCTCACGATGCGGACGATACCAAGACCTCTAGAAGGAGCAGCCTCCTTAGGTTGGCTCCCGAGGAGCTGAGATTTCTATGCAAGCCTCGCCTCGCGAGGTTCGAATGACGTGAGTCGTGACGACCAAGGGGAGGCGGGCGCCAGCGGGCGCAGTGCAACAATTTCCTCTTTGGTGCTAAAGAGGCAAGCACGGGCACGGAGTCCCGCGGAATCAGCCAAAGTTTTCCATTCCCATGCAACAAGACCAAGACCGCCAGGACAGAGGTCATCGCCGATCCCACCACGGCGTCACAACCAGAGACTTTGCAGGCGAAGACTAGCTTTTGTCAGGATAAGATGTACTAGTTGTCTCCCTTCAAATTTGGCTGTTGTGGGATCCCTTCCCGCCTCCGTTTGGGAAGAGGACCAAGGCCAATATAAGTAGAGCAGCACCACCACCGTGGAGAGGGATCGGACCCATTCCATCCTTACACCCACCAGCTCACTCCAGCACAAGAACACACCTCCTCCTGAGGTTGTGCTCCCACTGTATTAGTTCATCCTCAGCTCCTTGAGGCCAATCCACCACAAAGCAGGAGTAGGGTTTTACCCCGCACGCCCGAACCTGGGTGAACTTATGTGTCCCATTTCCTTTCTGTCCATCGAGCTAGGCCATGAGATTGTCGAGTAGGCAGACTAGGGAGGTTGAGTTCTTTGCACGCACCCCAGAGTTCTAATCTAGCAAGGGTCTGCGGAGCCTGAAATCCGACAGATAGGCCCTTCGCAGAGGGAAGCAGTGATTTGTAGAGGTGCCAGAGCTCGAGTTTTGAAAACAGAGATGAATAATATTTTGAGCGGTATGCTTTCATTGTCAACATAACAACCAAGAGATCTCGGTATCTTCCATACTAGATACATTATAGGCGGTTCCCAAACATAATGGTAAAGTTTATACTCCCTCACCACCAACAAGCACATTCCACGGCTGGTTTGAAACAACGGGTACCGTCCAACTAACAACAGTTCTAGGCGAGTTTTTTTTGCAATTATATATTGAATTGATTTGATCATGGGACCGGGCATCCCGGTCACGAACCATTTTCTCGTGAATGATGAGCGGAGTCCACTCATCATGAGAATAACCCACCTAGCATGGAAGATACTGACAGCCCTCAGTCGCCACATGAGCGATTCGGGCATACAAAGCAGATTATCATTTGAAGGTTTAGAGTTTGGCACATGCAAATTTACTTGGAACGGCAGGTAAATACTGCATGTAGGTAGATATGATGGACTCATATGGAACAACTTTGGGTTTATGGAAGTGGATGCACAAGCAGTATTCCCGCTTAGTATAAGTGAAGGCTAGAAAAAGACTGGGGAGCGACCAACTAGAGAGCAACAACAGTCATAAACATGCATTGAGATTAACCAACATTGAGTGCAAGCATGAATAGGATATAAATCACCAAGAACATAAATATCGTGGAGGCTATGTTGATTTTGTTTCAAATACATGCGTGAACATGTGCTAAGTCAAGCCACTCGAATCATTCAAAGGAGGATACCATCGTATCATATTGCATCACAACCATTTTAAAAGCATGTTGGCACACAAGGTAAACAATTATAAGCTCCTAGCTAATTAAGCAGGGCATGAGTAACTATAATCTGTATTTGTCATTGCAAACATGTTTCATTCATAATGGGCTGAATCAGGAACGATGAACTAATCATATGTACAAAAAAAGATAGGTCGAGTTCATACTAGCTTTTCCTCATCTCAATCATTTCATCATATATCGTCATTATTGCCTTTCACTTGCACGACCGAATGGTGTGGATAATAATAGTGCCTGTGCATTGGACGAAGTTGGAATCTGCAAACATTTATTCAAAGGAGAGGACAAAGTAATATGGACTATTTCTTAGATTAACAATAATGCATATGAGAGCCACTCAAAATTTTCATCGTGGTCTTCTCCTCTCGACCCCAAAGAAAAGAAAAGAATTTCAAACATATACACTAAAATGTTTTTGGAGTGTTTGTTTTTGTGAAGAAAGTAAAACAAGAACAAGAAAAACTATTTACATGGGAAAGCTCCCAACAAGCAAAAGAAGAACGAAAAATCTTTTTGGGTTTCATTTTAATAGTAAATGAACATGGAAAGTAAACTAAACTAGAACTAATTTGTTTTGTTTTTGTTTTTCTCAAAGTTTTTCAAACACACAAGAAGAAAGAGGGAAAGAGAAAATAAACTAACATGGACATACAATGAAAAAGTATGAAGACCGTCAACTGAAATGAGTGTGTGAACATGAGTGTAATGTCGGTGAGAAATACGTACTTCCCCAAACTTGGGCCTTTGGCCTAAGTTGGTCTAGGGCCATGACTGGCCTGGATTATATCTAAAATCATAGTTGGGGTTGTACTGTGCTGCGGCAGCGACCGCTTGGCGAGCTGCTTCTTGGAGGCGAGTGGCCTCCGCTACTCTCTCATACTCGTTCGCCTTATCTCTAGTTATAAAATATCTCCGATTTACCTGAAAGTTAAAGAAGGCAGGAGCAGGAAGGGTAATGGATGGCACGCCATCTGTCAAAGATTAGTCAGTACTGGAGGGACTATTCGTTCCTCTCAAGAAACTGGTAGCGTACCATAGCAAATCTAGAAAAGCAGGTGGTAACTCAATATCATTCCCTCTTCTGCATACACCCAGATAGTTAGCTAAATGAGTTGCATAAATCCCACCAAATTAAGTCTCCATCTTTAGAATTAATATGTAACCTCCTCGCAATAATGCCCCCCTCCCCAAGTTATAATGCTTATCACCAAACACCGCACACTTGAGGACACTAAGATCTAGAACGCAAAGGTGGCAATGCTCATCACTGGTACGCGTCGGTGTTATACACACGGTTTTTAACCCCTTTCTGCGACAACATTTGGAATCGTTACCAAGTGAGTGTGGGTGATAGGGGGGTCCTTCCCACACGACCCAAAAACTGTCATCGATATGGTGCCATGATCCAGAGGCCTTGCAAAATGTAATCGTGTGCGATGCAACACACACTAAATTCTTTCGCACGTGTGGGATCGGTGATTAAATGTTTCTAATGACGCAGTGAAACCAAATGGTGTTTCGTAATGAACCGTTTGGGAAACAGTATGTAAGGCACATGGCCCATCGCACACGAGTTTTCTACGGAACCCGCCTGCCATGCAAGACTCCGTCGCGCATGTTTCCCAACAATTATCATGTGCGATAACGTTCTATCACAAACGGTTCAGGAGCCCCTTCGCACACACACAAGTGTTGCATACTATTTGTGATTTGTTGTCTATCACCAATGGTTGCGGCAAGAGTGACGTGTGCTTTTTTCTTGGGATCCCACACATTTCCTGAAAAAGTTACGACTGGGATTGTATTTTACATTGGGCACGGTTTACTCCGAGCTCTCGTGTGCGATACTATATGTAGGAATATAATGTCGTACCTAGCTAGGATGCTTGGCCCACCACCTCCCACTTTGTGTCAGCGGGGCGGATGCATGTAATGATTGATACTTTTGTCATACGACAGTTATTGTTTTCGATAAACCTCTTGGGCCAATAGATTGAACCATCATAAAAATCGCACGAGAGGGACCACAAAACCAGCACCTCTTGCATGCGGCCCAAAATGATGTATGTTGGGAAGGGGTGATGTGTTTTTTCAATATAGAATAATGTACAATTAGATGTGGTGCCTACCTCTCGATACGGACAATAACCATGAAGGCAAGGTAGTTAAGGACGAGATACGCAAGGTTTGATGTAGATCGAACCCAACAATCCGAGCATGTGGGAGGGAATCCTGACAACGCATGAGCTCGAGCTTTGGTTGAGCGACATGTGACGGCGACCGGCCCTAACACGAACTAGGAGGAATCCATTCATGACCAACACATACCCCTCATTATCGGTCAAAGGGGTGATACATATACACTCGGGGAGCCTACAGATATGCGTGTCATCACAAAAAACCACACAAGGGAGACGTGGTCGATCAGAAGACCCCGTATACATTGCATGCGGGCCGAAAATATGTATGGGTACAGTGGTGTGTGATGTGTTTAAATCCCAAATGCGCACCTTCGATGGGCCACCAACTACGTTACAAAGAGAACACCGTACCCGACTCCAAGCCTGGTTCAATACGTACGATGTCAACTTCCCAACATTGAGGCAGCGGGGGGTTGTCCCCACATGCGCTGAAACTTTATTTGATCTAGCATGGGACACATCTATATATATCTATACATCTATATCTATACACCTATATAGTGTGCGAATACCTTTGAAAGTTGGTCGTTGGATCAAGCCAATCTGACGGTACCGAGATGGAAAATCCGAGCACTACTGGCCGTTGGATATCATCTATATTCCACCAGATTCTGCCACATGTACAATCTAGAAGACTCCATGGTTGAACTTAAGCATAATGCACAAACCTCAAAACACAAGCACTTCTCCTTCGTTCTCTAGAATCTTCCATATCTTAATTGCCCAAACTTTTTTTTTCTAAATGAATTGTCACTTTTCCTTATTATCAATCATTGAAATTTTGTGTGGCAATAAAACATCATCATATTCCATATCTTCCATATTTCTAGAACCTCAGGGAGCACATAGATATGTGCTGACAAGGGAGACATGCTCGAGAAGAACACCCTGCCCCCTATACCCTGCATGCAACCTGAAAAAGGTTTATATAATCGACATGACAGGTCAAGTCAATCATTCTTTAATTTTTTAGAGGAAAAAATAACCCATAAAAACATACTAGGTTTATATAATCGCCATGACAGGTCCAGCCAATCATTCTTTAATTTTTTAGAGCAAAAAATAACCCATAAAAACATAGTCTGCAAATCAGCAAAACAAGGATCCCAAGGTTTATATAATTGCCATGATAGGTCACTATAGAGATATAATATATCTCTATAATGACCGTGTCATGGCATTTAAATGAAGATTGAGATATGCAACTTCCCATCGGGTCACCCTTCCTTGGACTACTCTAGTCCGAGCACGGTTAACTTCTGCGTTCTATTCGACTAGGCTAGCGGATGGGAAGTCAGCCCTTGCTCATAAGAATTGCCTCCTTGCCATTAAGGCGTTTCACGCTGGTCACCCTATGCGACCTACTCCCTCCTATCACACACATTTGTGCTTTTAGAAACTATGTGGGATATTTTACATGGCCGGTGTGTCGCCGCTAGCCTTCAATGAGCACATACACTGGTAGCGGGAAAACGATCGGAGAAGAGGCGGGAAACCAATGAGAGGAGTGGCAAGAAACGATAGCCTGTTTAGAAAACCTAGTAGAGAAGGAAGCGTGAGCTAGCACGACGCATGCGCACAGTGCTTACCCATCTACTGCATGTGTTGTCGAAAGGGCTCAGGGTTGTCGTTCGATCTGGGAGCATCCAACGGTGCACACGTATGATCCGTTGGGTTTGGGTTCTGGCCAATTAGAACGCATGACTCAGATCGCGCACGCAGCAGGGGGGAAGAATATCATACGGAAACCAACATTCGGTGGAAACTGGTGAAGACCACGAGAAAAAGATGTTTTGAAGTTTCAAATTTTTTTGAAAAAAATGCAGGATGTTAAGAGCATGATGTTTTATTGCGACACAAAATTTCAAGTTGAAACACATTACGAGATGTGAGCTATGAAAAAGACAAATTCAGCATTGAATTAGTAATGTCACTATTCAGGGCTGAATTTGTCTATTTCATAGCTCACATCTCGTAATGTTTTTCAACTTGAAATTTTGTGTCGCAATAAAACATCACCTTCTTAACATCCCACATTTTTTGGATTTTTATGAAACTTTAAAATATAGTTTCCACGAAGTTTTCATTGAATATCGGCTTTCGTGAGTGAACCGCGTGCTATTTGAAAACATTTCGTGAGAAGAATCTCGGTTTTTAAATCCCCGTAAATCCAAAACTAAGCCGAAAATCGTGAAACCTCGCATGGTGTCACGACATGGCCCTTATATGTCCAGGAACTTTTTCGTCCATTGTGGCGCAAGTTTTATTACAAGCCTCTTACAAACCGGAGCTTCTCTCAAATAAGCCTCGTGGTTCCGATAGGGAAACGTGTCCCCCTTGTGAGCGAAACGTAATCACTGCCTCTTTTCGCCTTGTATTTTCTTCTACGGGCAACATGGAACGATAGGATATATGTGCTGAAATTTAAACTTATTCAGGGTTCGTTTGGCCTTTTTATACACTAATTGAGTTTCCTAGGCATGTAATGTCAATAATTCAAATCTGAACTTCAAATACATGCTCCAGTTCACCAAAATGGCTAGAAATTTTATACATGTGTCATTGGGTGTATGTTTATGTTGCGGAACACAATAATTTAAAAAAAATTCCTACGCACGCGCATCATCCATCTAGGTGATGCATAGCAATGAGAGGGGAGAGTGTTGTCTACGTACCCTCATAGACCGAAAGCGGAAGCGTTATGACAACACGGTTGATGTAATCGTATGTCTTCACGATCCGACCGATCCTAGTACCGAAATTACGACACTCCGCGATCTGCACACGTTTAGCTCGGTGACATCCCTCGAACTCTCGATATAGCTGAGTGTCGAGGGAGAGCTTCGTCAGCACGATGGCGTGATTACGTTGATGATTAAATTACCGGCGCAGGGCTTCGCCTAAGCACTGTAACAGTATGACCGAGGTGGATTATGGTGGAGGGGGGCACAAAGACAATGTCAACTCGAGTGTGTTTGGGGTGGCCCCTGGCTACGTATATAAAGGAGCAAGGGGAGGTGGCCGGCGGGCTCATAGGGTGCGCCCCAAGCGGGGAATCCTACTCCTACTAGGAGTAGGTTCCCACTTTCCTAGTCCAACTACGAGGGAAGGAAAGAGGAGGAGGGGAGAAGGAAAGAGGGGGCAGGCCCCCAAAGACCTAAACCAATTCGGTTTGAGCCTAGGGGGCACACCCCACACTTCCTTGCTGCCCTCTATTTCCACTAAGGCCCATGAAGGCCCATTGACCCCGGCGAACTCCTCTAACTCTCTGGTACTCCGGAAAATACCCGAATCACTCGGAACCTTTCCGCTGTCCGAATATAGCCTTCCAATATATCGATCTTTACGTCTTGGCCATTTCGAGACTCCTCATCATGTCCGTGATCTCATCCGGGACTCCGAACAACCTTCGGTACATTAAATCACATAAACTCATAATACCGATCGTCACCAAACGTTAAGCGTGTGGACCCTACGGGTTCGGGAACTATGTAGACATGACCGAAACTCATCTCCGGTCAATAACCAACAGCGGAAACTGGATGCTCATATTGGTTTCTACATATTCTACGAAGATCTTTGTCGGTCAAACCGCATGACAACATACTTTGGTCCCTTTGTCATCGATATATTACTTGCTCGAGATTCAATCGTCGGTATCTCAATACCTAGTTCAATCTCATTACCGGAAAGTCTCTTTACTCGTTCCATAATGCATGAACCCGCAACTAACTCACTAGTCACATTGCTTGCAAGGCTTATAGTGATATGCATTACCGAGAGGGCCCAGAGATACCTCTTTGACAATCGGAGTGACAAATCCTAATCTTGATCTATGCCAACTCAACAAACACCATCGGAGACACCTGTAGAGCATCTTTATAATCACCCAGTTACGTTGTGACGTTTGATAGAACACTAAGTGTTCCTCAGGTATTCAGGAGTTGCATAATCTCCTAGTCATAGGAACATGTATAAGTCATGAAGAAAGCAGTAGCAATAAACTAAATGATCATAATGCTAAGATAACGGATGGGTCTTGTCCATCAGATCATTCTCTAATGATGTGATCCCGTTCATCATATGACAACACATGTCTATGGTCAGGAAACTTAACCATCTTTGATTAACGAGCTAGTCAAGTAGAGGCATACTAAGGGACACTCTGTTTTGTCTATTTATTCACACATGTACTAAGTTTCCGGTTAATACAATTCTAGCATGAATAATAAACATTTTATCATGATATAAGGAAATATAGATAACAACTTTATTATTGCCTCTAGGGCATATTTCCTTCAATCTCCCACTTGCACTAGAGTCAATAATCTAGTTCACATCGCCATGTGATTTAATAGCAATTGCTCACATCGTCATGTGATTTAACACTATAGTTCACATCGCCATGTGACCAATACCCAAAGGTTTTACCAGAGTCAATAATCTAGTTCACATCGCCATGTGATTAACACCCAAAGAGTACTAACGTGTGATCATGTTTTTCTTGTGAGAGAGGTTTAGTCAATGGGTCTGCCACATTCAGATCCGTATGTATTTTGCAAATTTCTATGTCTACAATGCTCTGCACGGAGCTACTCTAGCTAAATGCTCCCACTTTCAATATGTATCCAGATCGAGACTTAGAGTAATCCAGATCGGTGGCAAAGCTTGCATCCACGTAACTCTTTACGACGAACTCTTTATTACCTCCATAACCGAGAAATATTTCCTTAGGCCTCTAAGGATAATTCTGACCAATATCCAGTGATCTACTCCTAGATCACTATTGTGCTCCCTTGCCAAACTCAGGGCAGGGTATATAATAGGTCTGGTACACAGCATGGCATAGTTTATAGAACCTTTGGCTGAGGCATAGGGAATGACTTTCATTCTCTCTCTATCTTCTGTCGTGGTCGGGCTCCGAGTCTTACTCACATTCACACCTTGTAACATAGGAAATAACTCCTTCTTTGACTATTCCATTTTGAACTACTTCAATGTAACGACCAAACCTCGAAGGATTTGAGTCTCTGGGCTTACCGTGCTAGTCCCTGGATCGAACATGCTAGCACACATAGTATAGATGAATACCAAAATAGCAAGTGCATCATTTATTACAACGTATGATCCAGAGTATATAAAATAAAACAATCTGCATAGCACTTGGCTAGCTTTATTCAATCAAACAACGGAAAAGTAGCAGAAAATAACGATGAGTCCCATCATAGACCACTGGCGATGCTGAGTGCAGACTCGCCACCCTAACGGTACCTTACCCTTCGTCTGAATATCCTGCAACATGAGACGTTGCAGCCATATAGGTCAATACTTTGAATGTATTGGCAAGTTACACAGGAGTAATAATAAAGCAGACCTACATGTATATGCATAGTACAACAAAGGAAGGCTTGAAGCTTTATTTTTGCATAAAGATGATTTTATCCTAATAACTACCTAATAGTCAAACTTTTATTTAGTTCTTTTATTACTACAATTAAATACACAAGGTTGAGTTGGCAAAAATCAACTCCAACCTACCCTTTATTAAGTTGCCCAACAAATTTATGAAGTGTCACATCTGATAAGATCATCCAACAACTGTAATGGCATAGTCGCTCAAATTTACCCATAACCAGGGGCACGGCTAATCATGATTAGTTTTAATACTCTACAGAGTTTTGCACACTTTACCCTCTAGACTCAACCCGAAGATTGAGACGAAGTCTTTGAGCGATCACCTCCACCCCGGCGGCGGTACACCTACTCATATCTACATCTGCTAGCTTACAGGCAAGGATCCCACAACCTACTCAACTAAGCGAGCCCATTTAGCTAGTTGTTGCGCATGGAAGCTACTAGTCACTAAGTCTGTACGAACTTTTTGAGCACAGGCGGCCGTCCACTTACATTCAGAGGGTATAAACCATGATGTTCTTGAAACCACCCTTCAATACCAATTCCGCCCAGAGGTGAATTAAGTCCTTAATTACTACTCAACTTGTTATATTTATAATCCTCACATAAGCTCAATGAATACACGAACCACCCCTATCTACAAAGCATAGCAAACTACAACTACCACGATTTGCAAAGACGGGAAGATAGCTCAACAACATAGCTCAAAATATATAATACTCCTATACATGCATATATTCATAGTGTGATATAACTACATGCATAGAGAAACGATAGGTAAAGGATGATCAACATGTAACTTGCCTTGGTTCTGGTTCAGAAAGTCACACTGCTGACAATAGCTCGTGTCACACTCCGGACAATCTACACGTTTCACACAATTCAACAAATCATTCATCGGAACACGAATAGAACCAAAATAAAACCAACAACAAGAAAACCATTTCTGAAACTCAACAATAGCAGCATAACAGCACCTAAATTGCACTACGGTCAAAACGTAAAAAGAATAACTTAAAACCGACAAATGGTTTGAGAGTTATGGCCTCCGGAAATTTTAATTCAAACTTGAACAAATTCAAATTTGAAAAGTGCAAACATGTGAGATTTTGGTACAGTGATAAAGTGCTGGTTTTTTTGAGTGCATAGGAAAAATAATTACCTAATTGGAGCTATAGACTAAAAGATATAGCTAGTTGAATTTTGGATAAAGATCTGTGAAAAACAAAAAAAAACAGAAATCTCCTGGGCACTGTAGCAACTCCTCTGCGTGTCCTGTATCGAACTGCCACGTGGCATCACGCGATTGGCCGGGTTTGCTGTGTGTGTGTGCTCACCGGAAATAGAGGAAAAACGGCGGTGGCTTCGGGAGTCGGCGGCGGCGCTCCTCCGGTGGGTCTCCAGCGAAGAAGAAGGGACGGACGGGTGCAGTGTCGAGTGGCGGAGGCGGTGTTGAAGTCGGACGGCGGTGGGGCGTGCTCTGCGGGCGGCGGCGACCACGTGAACCTCGGTGCTCCGGCGGCGGTGGACGTCGGTGGCGGTGGCGTTCGGCTGCGTCTCCGGCGACAACAAGGTGTCAGAAAAGTGCGCCGTTGAAGGGGAAGTTGAACGGAGCAAATAGCGTGGCCTTAGGTGTCCTTACGGTGGCGTAAGGAGGCGGTGAACGACGGCGGCCACGAGCTACTCCGGCGAGATCCAAAACACCCCAGGCGGCTCGTGCAGCAGGAGGAGGGTGAAACGAGGGTTACGGGGTCTCCCTTAGGGCTTTGGTCTCGCACACGGCAGGTCGGGTGCGTGCTGGGTTGGCTAGGCCGCAAGTGCGAGTCGGGCGCGGCCTCGGCGTGCGTGCGTGCGGCGGTCGAGCGGTGTCCAGCTTGGGGAAGAAACAGGGGCGCGGGGTGGGGTCCGCTGGCAGTGGCTGAGGCGATGAAGGGCTGCGGTGCTGGCGGCGCGTACCGCTACGGGTGCCCACCTGGGCCGCGGGGAGGTAAGGCGCTGGGGTGCTGGGCCACAGCGCTCTACTGGGTCGGCTGGCTGTCTGGGCCACGCAGTGCGCTGCGGCGCTGCACTGCGTTTTTCCTTTTCTTTAAAAAAAAATACAGCAGTAAAAATAACTAAAAATAAAACAACAGTATAAAAACTAAATAAAAATACGTAGACACACAGTAAAATGTATACTACTAACATAAACTACAGGAACACTAGTTCCTCACCTAATGCAATTTTTGTAAAATAATTTTGATCCAATAAGCCACTCAAACAGCAATAAAACAATCAAATAAAATATTTTGCAGATTAAAAAAAGTACCAAATCATATCAGATGAACTGGAAACAATATTCTGCACATTATGAACATTTTTAAACAGGGGAGAAGTCATGTTATCTCCACTCCAAATAAATTACCTTTTTGTTGCATAATGATTTGAATATTCTGAAAAAGCAAATAATGCAATAAAAATATGATATGCATATGAATGATCTAATAACATCCTAATTTAGTAATATTGGGATGTTACAAACCTACCCCCCTTAAGATGAATCTCGCCCTCGAGATTCTGGCTGGCTAGCAAATAGGTGTGGGTGATCCTGCCTGAGATCTTCCTCTCGTTCCCAGGT
The DNA here is from genome assembly GCA_021605205.1 of Aegilops longissima. Lineage (NCBI taxonomy): Eukaryota > Viridiplantae > Streptophyta > Magnoliopsida > Poales > Poaceae > Aegilops > Aegilops longissima. Next base: position 165,416,550 of record CM038679.1, read on the forward strand.
AGCTTCCTCCTCGGTGTGATGATCCCACTGAACCTTGCATAACTTAATTGTCTTGGTGCGAGTAACTCTCGCTGCTGTCTCCAAAAATCTTCATAGGCTTCTCCTCATATGTGAAATCACTCTCCAACTAAATTGCCTCAAGTGGCACCGTGTCCCTCAATGGAAAATCCATCATCTCTGCATGGCACTTCTTCAACTGAGATACATGAAACACATTATGAACTCCTGACAAGGATTCTGGCAACTACAGCTGATAAGCTACCTCTCCTCTACGCTCCAAGATCTTGTAAGGCCCCACAAAACGTTGTGCTAACTTACCTTTGATTCCAAACCTCTTAATTCCACGAAGTGGTGAAACTCGAAGATATGCACGGTCTCCTACCTCATATGTCACCTCCTTACGTTTAGCATATGCATAACTCTTCTGCCTGGACTGGGCTATCTTCAGCCTGTCACGAATCAACTTGACCTTCTCCTCAGCATCCCTGATCAAGTCTGGTCCAAAGAACTGACGTTCTCCAACCTCATCCCACATCAATGGTGTCCTGCACTTCCTACCATACAATACCTCAAATGGTGCCATCTTCAGACTAGCCTGATAACTGTTATTATATGAGAACTCTGCATAAGGTAAATTATCATCCCAACTGGACCCTGATACGTCTTCAACGTATCTATAATTTTTGATTGTTCCATGCTATTATATTACCCCTTTTGGATGTTTATTGGCTTTATTTTACACATTTATATCATTTTTGGGACTAACCTACTAACCGGAGGCCCAACCCATATTGCTGTTTTTTTTTGCCTATTTCAGTATTTCGAAGAAAAGGAATATCAAACGGAGTCCAAACGGAATGAAACCTTCGGGAGTGTGATTTTTGGAACGAACGTGATCCGGAGAGCTTGGAGTGCAAGTCAAGAAGCTTCCGAGGACCCCACGAGATAGTGGGCCGCGCCCCCCCTGTAGGGCGCACCCCCTATCTCGTGGGCCCCTCGGGCGGCCACCGACGTACTTCTTCCTCCTATATATACCCACGTGCCCGAGAACATCCGGGGCACCACAAAACACAATTTCCACCGCCAGTAACCTTCTCAGATCCGCGAGATCCCATCTTGGAGCCTTCACGACACTCACGGGAGGGAATCAACCACGGAGGGCCTCTACATCAACATCCTTGCCCCTCAGATGAGTTGTGAGTAGTTTACCACAGACCTACGGGTCCATAGTTATTAGCTAGATGGCTTCTTCTTTCTTTTTGGATCTCAATACAATGTTCTCGCCCTCTCTTGTGGAGATCTATTCGATGTAAACTATTTTTGCGGTGTGTTTGTCAAGATCCGATGAATTGTGGATTTATGATCAAGTTTATCTATGAATAATATTTGAATCTTCTCTGAATTTTTTTATGTATGATTGAGTTATCTTTGCAAGTCTCTTCGAATTATCAGTTTGGTTTGGCCTACTAGATTGGTCTTTCTTGCCATGGGAGAAGTGCTTAGCTTTGGGTTCAATCTTGCGGTGTCCTTACCCAGTGACAAAAAGGGTTGCAAGGCACGTATTGTATTGTTGCCATCGAGGAGAACAAGATGGGGTTTATATCATATTGCATGAGTTTATCCCTCTACATCATGTCATCTTGCTTAATCGTTACTCGTTCTTATGAACTTAATACTCTAGATGCGGCAGTGAGTCGGTCAATGTGTGGAGTAATAGTAGTAGATGCAGGTGAGTCGGTCTACTTGTTATGGACGTGATGCCTATATACATGATCATGCCTAGATAATCTCAAAACTATGCGCTTTTCTATCAATTGCTCGACAGTAATTTGTTCACCCACCGTAATACTTATGCTATCTTGAGAGAAGCCACTAGTGAAACCTATGGCCTCCGGGTCCATCTCTTATCATATTTGCTTCCAATCTAGTTTTATTTGCATGTTTACTTTTTGCATCTATATTATAAAATACCAAAAATATATTTATCTTATCTTACTATCTTTGTTAGATCTCACTTTCGCAAGTGGCCGTGAAGGGATTGACAACCCCTTTATTGCGTTGGTTGCGAGTTCTCAGTTTGTTTGTGTAGGTGCGTGGGACTTTTGAGGAGCCTCCTACTGGATTGATACCTTGGTTCTCAAAACTGAGGGAAATACTTACGCTACACTTGCTGCATCACCCTCTCATCTTCGAGGTAAACCAACACAAGCTCAAGACGTAGCAGACCCATAGTCCAAAGCACAAGCACTCAATATATCCTCCAAAATCTGATTTACCCTCTCTGTCTGCCCATCTGTCTGTGGATGGAAAGTTGTACTGAACTCCAACCTGGTGCCCAAGGATTCATGCAACTGACGCCAAATTTTGGATGTGAACTGAGTACCTCTATCAGACACTACCTTCCTTGGAACTCCATGCAGACAAACAATTTTAGACCTATAAATTTTTGCTAGCTGAGCACTGGTATAAGTAGTCTTTACCGGGATGAAGTGAGCAACTTTAGTCAAATGATCAACAACTACCCAAATAGAATCATAACCTGACCGAGTCCTAGGTAAACCTGTAATGAAGTCCATACCAATCTCATCCCACTTCCAATCAGGTATAGGCAATGGCTGTAACAAACCTGCCGGTCTCTGATGTTCTGCTTTAACCCTCTGGCACACATCACATGTCGCAATATATCCAGCAATTTCCCTCTTCAGGCTAGGCCACCAAATTTTTTCCCTCAAATCCAAATACATCTTAGTATTACCTGGATGAATAGAATAAGGTGAATCATGCGCCTCCTGAAGAATCAACTTCCTGATATCTGCATCTTCAGGTACACAAATACACTTCTCAAACCATATGGCTCCATGTTCATCCTCATGGAAACCTTCTGCCTTACCTTTAACCATGTTCTCTTTTATCTCAGCGACCTCCTTATCACCCTTTTGAGCTTCTCTGATCTTGTCAAGCAAAGTAGGCTTTACCTCCAATGTTGCTAAATATGCCTTAGGAACAATCTCCAACCTGAGATTCCTGAACAGCTCACATAACTCCAGTGGCATATCATCAATATTAATTGCATTAGCATGGCTCCTACGACGCAATGCATCAGCAACAACATTAGCCTTACCAAGATGATACTGCACATTCAAATCATAATCCTTAATAAGCTCCAACCATCTCCTCTGCCTGAGGTTCAAATGCTTCTAAGTAAAAATATACTTCAAGCTCTTATGATCAGTAAATATATCACAATGATTACCAATAAGATATGGCCTCCAAGTTTTCAATGCATGCACAACTGAAGCTAACTCCAAATCATGTGTAGGATAATTATGCTCATGATTCTTAAGCTGACGTGAAGCATATGAAACATCTTTACCTTCCTGCATCAAAACACTCCCAAGTCCTTGACGAGAAGCATCACAATATACCGGAAGTCCTTATGTATATCCGCAGAGTCAAGATCGGTGTCTTGTAACCAAGCTGCTTCAACTCCTGAAAACGGCTTCACATTCATCAGTCCAAACAAACTTCTTCTCCTTCTTCAACAATTCAGTCATAGGCTTTGCAATCTTGGAAAAGTTCTCAATAAACCTCCTGTAATAACCTGCAAGGCCCAAAAAGCTGTGAATCTCTCCAACTATCGTGGGTGTCTCCCACTCAGAATCGCAGCAACCTTAGATGGATCAACTGCAACTCCATTACCGACACAACATGTCCAAGGAAAGCTACCTCATCCAGCCAAAACTCACATTTGCTGAACTTGGCATACAACTGATGTTCCCTCAGTTTCTCCAATACCAATAGCAGATGCACCTCATGCTCTTGCTTATTCTTGGAGAACACCAATATATCATCAATGAAAACAACCACAAATTTATCCAAGAACTCCATAAACACCTTGTTCATCATATTCATGAAGTATGCAGGAGTGTTAGTCAATCCAAATGACATAACAGTATATTCATACAACCCATACCTCGTAGTAAAAGCAGTCTTTGGAATATCTTGCTCACAGATCTTTAATTGATGATAACCAGAATGAAGGTCAATCTTAGAAAACACAGTAGCTCCCTCCAGCTGGTCAAATAGATCATTTATCATAGGCAAAGGATACTTATTCTTAATGCTTACCTCATTCAGAGAATGATAATCAACACACATCCTCAAGGTCCCATCCTTCTTCTCCACAAACAAAACTGGAGCTCCCCAAGGTGATGAACTTGGGCGAATAAATCCGTGTGCCTGCAATTCTCTTATCTGCTTCTTCAATTCCTCCAACTCTTGAGGAGGCATTCTATATGGTCTCTTTGCAATAGGTCCAAAGTGCACAGTATTAAATCAATAAGAAACTCAATATCTCTATCGGTGGCATACCCGCAACTCCTCCGAAACACATCTGGATAATCCCTCACGACTGGCACCTCTTCCAGGCTACCCCCCTTAAGAGAGTTCACCTGTACCTGCTTATGCTTATACTTACATACATAATTGATCCTCTTCCCTCCTGTTGCACTAAGAGTAATAGATCGACTGGCACAATCAATAAGACCCTCATACTTGATCATCCAGTCCATACCCAAAATAATATCCAGACCTTGTGACTTCAATATAATCAAATCTGTAGGAAAAACATGCTTCCCAATAGACAAAGGCATCTGAAAACAACCCAAACTTGCTGCCATCTCAGCCCCCGGATAACTTACTAGAATAGGTGACTTAAGTACTAGGATAGGCAGCTTATGTTTATCCATAAATACCCATGATATGAATTAATGTGATGCACCAGAATCAAAAAGAACAAGCGCATGTATTGAATTGATCAACAACTTACCAATCATTGCACCAGGTTCATTGTAGACCTCCTACACATTAACATGGTTGACATGACCCCTTTGGATGGGGTTTGGCTTGCTCACTCCTGAATTCCCATTACCGTTTTTGCTCTCTGGACAAGCATTGGAGTAGTGGCCCATCTGCCTACACTTATAGCACTGAACCTGACTAATATCCCTCTGCACAGGCATACTCCGGTGGCTCTGGTTATTATTTCCTCCATTACCATTACATTACCTCTACCATCGCCATTGTCACTCTTGTGCCCATTGTGATGATGGTGGCCATTATGGTTGTGTCCATTCCCTCCATGGTGATTATGGTGTCCATTACCTCCACGATGATTATGTCCATTACCTCCATTACCATGATATGAAGTGCGTAGCTTCTACTGTGGTCCTGAATTATACCTGTTATTGTTGTTGTACTTCCTCTTGCGATTCTCTATGGCATGTTGCTTTCCCTCCAGCACAATAGCCTTATCAATCAGGTCCTAAAAATTCCTAAATGTGGCCACTGTCAATTGAAGGCTCAAGTCATCATTTAGGCCCTCCAAGAATTTATCCTGCCTAGCTGCATCAGTGTGAACATCATTAGGAGCATAACATGCAAGATTATTAAATTCCTCCACATAAGCATTAACTGTGCGACCTCCCTGGCACAAACTGCGAAACTCCTTTTTCAGACTCATAGCACCAGCAGACACATGTGCAACACGGAAAGCATCCTGAAACTGAGGCCATGTGATAGTAGCAATGGGTTAAGTGACCAAGTAGTTGTCCCACCAAGCTGCAGCAGGACCCTCCAACAAATGTGAGGCAAACCTCACCCTCTCTGCATCAGTGCATCCAACCGTCTCCAGGTTCCTATTGACCGCACGGAGCCAGTCATCAGCCACAATAGGTTCAGGGGAACTGGAGAACCTCTGAGGATTCAACCTCAAGAACCTGGTAAGCATATCCACTCGTGGAGGTGGCGGTGGATTGTTGTTGTTATTGTTGTTGTTCTGGTTCTGGACAAGCAACTAGATCAACTGAGCTTGTCCCTGAAGCAACTGCTGAATGTATGGCGGTACATCATTGCCATTGTTTTCTCCTCCTGCAGCATTACGCCTATTATCACGCCTCGGCGGCATCTAGTGGGCAAGGATAGAAGAGTTATAGATATAATAGGGCCAAACACAATGTATATATAAATATATTCTACCCATATGCATAATATGATCAAGCCAACAAAACACAACAACAAATAACACCAATAAACAAACAACAAACAACAAACAACAAACAATATGATAATATTATATATATAGTCAAATAATTTCGACACTAAGCAATTTAACAAACAACTACCAATCCAGCAAACAATCTAGTATCTTCATACCACAAAAGTGGACACAATCAGATACGCTAACACGATAACGTTGCAATATAAAACAAACATGAATGGTGGTCTCAGCACTAGTTCCTACTTAACTGTTCAAGATACTTTAGGGATTACTAATAAATAGCAAGAAGTATAGCTAGTTTATAAAATAACTTTCACTCCTATGGCTTTTCTAATCCATTTTCTAGGGTCACGTCCTACGACAACACACCTTTGCTCGATACCATACAGAATTCACCAAACCTCGAAGGATTTGAGTCTCTGTGCTTACCGTGCTAGTCCCTGGATTGAACTTGCTAGCACACACAGTATAGATGAATACCAGAATAGCAAGTGCATCATTTATTACAACGTATGATCCAGAGTATATAAAATAAAACAATCTGCATAGCACTTCGCTAGCTTTATTCAATCAAACAGCGGAAAAGTAGCAGAAAATAACGATGAGTCCCATCATAGCCCACTAGCGATGCTGAGTGTAGACTCGCGACCCTATCGGTACCTTACTCTTCTTCTGAATATCCTGTAACATGAGAAGTTGCAGCCATATAGGTCAATACTTTGAACGTATTGGCAAGTTACATAGTTGTAATAATAAATCAGACCTACATGTATATGCATAGTACAACAAAGGAAGGCTTGAGGGTTTATTTTTGCAGAAAGCTAATTTTATCCTAATAACTACCTAATAGTCAAATTTTTATTTAGTTCTTTTATTACTACAATTAAATACACAAGGTTGAGTTGGCAAAAATCAACTCCAACCTAACCTTTATTAAGTTTCCCAACAAATTTATTAAGTGTCACATATGATAAGATCATCCAACAACTGTAATAGCATAGTCGCTCTAATTTACCCATAACCGGGGGCATGGCTAATCATGATTAGTTTTAATACTCTGTAGAGTGTTGCACACTTTACCCACTAGACTCAACCCAAAGATTGAGACGAAGTCTTTCAGAAGCAGTCACCTCCACCCCCGGCAGCCGGTACACCTACTCATATCTACATCTGCTAGCTTACCTGGGCAAGGATCCCACAACCTACTCAAGTAAGCCAGAGCCCATTTAGCTAGTGGTTGCGCATGGAAGCTACTAGTCACTAAGTCTGTCTGAGCTTTTTGAGCCTGGGCGGCCGTCCACTTACATTCAGAGGGTATAAACAATGATGTTCTTGAAACCACCCTTCAATACCAATTCCGCCCAGAGGTGAATTAAGTCCTTAATTACTACTCAATTTTTTATATTTATAATCCTCACATAAGCTCAATGAATACACGAACCACCCCCGTCTACCAAGCATAGCAAACTACAACTACCACGATTTGCAAAGACGGGAAGATAGCTCAACATCATAGCTCAAAATATATAATACTCGTATACATGCATATATTCATAGTGTGATATAACTACATGCATAGAAAAACGATAGGTAAAGGATGATCAACATGTAACTTACCTTGATTCTGGTTCAGAAAGTCACACTCCTGACAATAGGTCGCGTCGCACTACGGACAATCTACACGTTTCACACAATTCAACAAATCATTCATCGGAACACGAATAGAACCAAAATAAAACCAACAGCAAGAAAACCATTTCTGAAACTCAACAACAACAGCATAACAACACCTAAATTGCACTACAGTCACAACACAAAAAGAATCACTTAAAACCGACAAACGGTTTGAGAGTTATGGCCTCCGGAAGTTTTAATTCAAACTCGAACAAATTCAAATTTGAAAAATGCAAACATGTGAGATTTTGGTACTGTGATAAAGTGCCGGTTTTTGTGAGTGCATAGGAAAAATAATTACCTAAATTGGAGCTATAGACTAAAAGATATAGCTAGTTGAATTTTGGATGAAGATCTGTGAAAAACAAAAAGAAACAGAAATCTCCTGGGCACTGTAGCAACTCCTGTGCCTGTCCTGTATCGAACTTCCACGTGGCATCACGCGATTGGCTGGGGTTTGCTGTGTGTGCGTGCTCACCGGAAACAGAGGAAAAACGGCGGTGGCTTCGGGCGTCGGCGGCGGCACTCCTCCGGTGGGTCTCCAGCGAAGACGAAGGGACGGACGGGTGCAGCGTCGAGTGGCGGAGGCGGTGGTGAAGTCGGACGGCGGTGGGGCGTGCTCTGCGGGCGGCGGCGACCACGTGAACCTCGGTGATCATGTGACAGTGGACGTCAGTGGCGGCGGCGTTCAGTTGCGTCTCCGGCGACAACAAGGTGTCAGAAAAGTGCGCCGTTGAAGGTGAAGTTGAACGGAGCAAATAGCATGGCCGTAGGTGTCCTTATGGTGGCGGAAAGAGGCAGTGGACGACGGCGGCCACGAGCTACTCCGGCGAGATCCAAAACACCCCAGGCATCTCGGGTAGCAGCAGGAGGGTTAAACGAGGGTTACGGGGTCTCCCTTAGGGCTTTGGGCTCGCACACGGCAGGTCGAGTGCGTGCTGGGATGGCTAGGGCGCAAGCGCGAGTCAGGCGCAGCCTCGGCATGCGTGCGCACGGCGGTTGAGCGGTGTCCGGCTCGGGGAAGAAACACGGGCGCGGGGTGTGGTCCGCTGGCAGCGGCTGAGGCGATGAAGGGCTGCGGTGCGGGCGGCGCAGCGTCTTGCTTGGTGTCCACAGGCAGCGGGGAGGTAAGTAGTGAGGCTGAGCCTGGCGCTCTACTAGGCCGGTGGCTGTGCAGGCACAAGAAGCTGGCTCTTGGCGCAATAGCCATGTTTTTCCTTTTCTTTAAACAAAAACAACAGGAGTAAAAATAACTAAAATTAAAACAACAGTATAAAAACTAAATAAAAATACGTAGACACATAGTAAAATGTATACTACTAACATAAACTACAGGAACACTAGTTCCTCACCTAATGCAATTTTTGTAAAATAATTTTGATGCAATAAGCCACTCAAACAGCAATAAAACAATGAAATAAAATATTTTGGAGATTAAGAAAAATACCAAAACATATTAGATGAACTGGAAACACACATTATGAACATTTTTAAACAGGTGAGAAGTCATGTTATCTCCACTCCAAATAAATTGCCTTTTTGTTGCATAATGATTTGAATATTCTGAAAAAGCAAATAATGCAATAAAAATATGATATGCATATGAATGATCTAATAACATCCTGATTTAGGAAAGTTGGGATGTTACATTCAAAAACTTGTCAAGGTATGTACTCATTGAAAAAACTTATCAAGCGTCTTGATCTATCTCTATAGATCTTGATGCTCAATATGTAAGCAGCTTCACCGAGGTCTTTCTTTGAAAAAACTCCTTTCATACATTTCTTTATGCTTTCCAGAAAATTTTACATCATTTCCGATCAACAATATGTCATTCACATATACTTATCAGAAAGGCTCTAGTGCTCCCACTCACTTTCTTGTAAATACAGGCTTCACCTTAAGTCTGTATAAAACTATATGCTGTGATCAACTCATGAAAGCGTATATTCCTACTCCAAGATGCTTGCAACATTCCATAGATGGATCGCTGGAGCTTGCACATTTTGTTAGCACCTTCAGGATTTACAAAACCTTCTGGTTGCATCATATACAACTCTTCTTTAATAAATCCATTAAGGAGTGCAGTTTTGTTATCCATTTGCCAGATTTCATAAAATCTGGCAATTGCTAACATGATTCAGACTGACTTAAGCATCGCTATGAGTGAGAAAATCTCACCGTAGTCAACACCTTGAACTTATTGAAAACCTTTCGCGACAAGTCGAGCTTTGTAGATAGTGACACTACCATCAGCGTCTGTCTTCCTCTTGAATGTCCATTTATTCTCTATGGCTTGTCGATCATCAAGCAAGTCAACCAAAGTCCATACTTTGTTCTCTTACCTGGATCCTATCTCAGATTTTATGGCCTTAAGCTATTTCGTGGAATCTGGGATCATCATCGCTTCCTCATAGTTCGTAGGTTCGTCATGGTCTAGTAACATGATTTCTAGAATAGGATTACCATACCACTCTTGTGCGGAACGTACTCTGGTTGACCTACGAGGTTCGGTAGTAACTTGACCTGAAGTTTATGATCATCATCATTAACTTCCTCACTAATTGGTGTAGGCATCACTGGAACTGATTTCTGTGATGAACTACTTTCCAAGTCGGGAGGAGGTACAATTACCTCATCAAGTTCTACTTTCTTCCCACTCACTTCTTTCGAGAGAAACTTCTTCTCTAGAAAGGATCTATTCTTAGCAACAAAGATCTTGCCTTCGGATCTGTGATAGAAGGTGTACCCAACATTTTCTTTTGGTTATCTTGTGAAACACACTTCTCCGATTGGGTTTGAGCTTATCAGGTTGAAACTTTTTCACATAAGCATCGCAACCCCAAACTTTAAGAAACGACAGCTTAGGTTTCTTGCCAAACCATAGTTCATACGGTGTCGTCTCAACGGATTTAGACGGTGCCCTATTTAACATGAATGTAGCTGTCTCTAATGCTTAACCCCAAAACGATAATGGTAAATCGGTAAGAGACATCATAGATTGCACTATATCCAATAAAGTACGGTTATGACGTTTGGACACACCATTACACTGTGGTGTTCCAGGTGGCGTGAGTTGTGAAACTATTTCACATTGTTTTAAATGAAGGCCAAACTCGTAACTCAAATACTCGCCTCTGTGATCAGATCGTAGAAACTTTATTTTCTTGTTACGATGATTCTCCACTTCATTCTGAAATTCTTTGAACTTTTCAAATGTTTCAGACTTGTGTTTCATTAAATAGATATACCCATATCTGCTCAAATTTTCCGCGAAGGTTAGAAAATAACGATACCCGCTGCGAGCCTCAACACTCATCGGACCACATACATCAGTATGCATTATTTCCAATAAGTCAGTTGCTCGCTCAATTGTTCCGGAGAACGGAGTCTTAGTCATCTTACCCATGAGGCATGGTTCGCAAGCATCAAGAGATTCCAGAAACCAATCAACATGGAGTTTCTTCATGTGCTTTACACCAATATGACCTAAATGGCAGTGCCACAAATAAGTTGCACTATCATTATCAACTTTGCATCTTTTGGCATGTATATTATGAATATGTGTATCACTACGATCGAGATTCAATAAACCATTCACCTTGGGTGTATGACCACAGAAGGTTTTATTCATGTAAACAGAATAACAATTATTCTTTGACTTAAATGAATAAACTTATTGCAATAAACATGATCCAATCATATTATGCTCAACGCAAACACCAAATAAAATTTATTTTAGGTTCAACACTAATCCCAAAGGTAAAGGGTGTGTGCGATGGTGATCTTATAAAACCTTGGAATCTCTTCCAACACACATTGTCACCTTGCCCTCAACTAGTCTTTGTTCATTTTGTAACTCCTGTTTTGAGTTACTAATCATAGGAACTGAACCAGTATAAAATACCCAGGGGCTACTATGAACACTAGTAAAGTACACATCAATAACACGTATATCATATATACTTTTGTTCACTTTGCCATCCTTCTTATCCGCCAAGTATTTGGGGCAGTTCCACTTCCAGTGACCATTTCCTTTGCAGTAGAAGCACTCAATTTCAGGCTTGGGTCTAGCTTTGGGCTTCTTCATGGGAGTGGCAACTTGCTTGCCATTCTTCTTGAAGTTCCCTTTCTTTCCCTTGCCCTTTTAGTTGAAACTAGTGGTCTTGTCAACCATCAACATTTGATGCTTTTCTTGATTTCTACCTTCGTTGATTTCAGCATCATGAAGAGCTCGGGAATCGTTTTTGTTATCCCTTGCGTATTATAGTTCATCATGAAGTTGTATTAACTTGGCGACAGTGACTAGAGAACTCTGTCAATCACTATTTTATCTGGAAGATTAACTCCCACTTGATTCAAGCGATTGTAGTACTCAGACAATCTGAGCACATGCTCACTGGTTGAGCTATCCTCGTCCATCTTGTACGCAAAGTACTGTCAGAGGTCTCATACCTCTTGACATGGGCATGAGTATGAAATACTAATTTCAACTCTTGGAACATCTTATATGCTCCGTGGCGTTCAAAACATTTTTGAAGTCCCGGTTCTAAGCCGTAAAGCATGGTGCACTAAACTATCAAGTAGTCATCATACCGAGCTTTTCAAAACGTTTAAAATGTCTGAATCTGCTCCTGCAATAGTTCTGTCACCTAGCGGTGCATCAAGGACATAATTTTTCTGTGCAGCAATGAGGAAAATCCTCAGATCACGGACCAAGTGTGTATCATTGCTATTATCATCTTTCAACTTATATTTCTCTAGGAACATATAAAAAATAAATGGGGAGGTACATCGCGAGCTATAGATCTACAACATAGATATGCTAATACTACCAGGACTAAGTTCATGATAAATTAAAGTTCAATTGATCATATTACTTAAGAACTCCCACTTAGATAGACATCCCTGTAGTCATCAAATGATCCCAAATCAACTAAACCATATCCGATCATCACGTGAGATGGAGTAGTTTTCAATGGTGAACATCACTATGTTGATCATATCTACTATATGATTCACGCTCGACCTTTCGGTCTCCAGTGTTACGAGGCCATATCTGCATATGCTTGGCTCGTCAAGTTTTACCCGAGTATTCCGCGTGTGCAAAATTGGCTTGCACCCATTGTATGTGAATGTAGAGCTTATCATACCCGATCACAACATGGTGTCTCGGCACGACGAACTGTCGCAATGGTGCATACTCAGGGAGAACACTTATACCTTGAAATTTAGTGAGAGATCATCTTATAATGCTACCACCGAGCTAAGCAAAATAAGATGCATAAAGGATAAACATCACATGCAATAAAAATATGTGACATGATATGGCCATGATCATCTTGCGCCTTTGATCTCCATCTCCGAAGTACCGTCATGATCTATATTGTCACCGGCATGACACCATGATCTCCATCATCTTGATCTCTACCAACGTGTCGTCACATGGTCGTCTCGCCAACTATTGCTCTTGCAACTATTGCTATATCATAGCGATAAAGTAAAGCAATTATTTGGCGCTTGCATCTTATGCAATAAAGAGACAACCATAAGGCTTCTGCCAGTTGTCGATAACTTCAACAAAACATGATCATCTCATACAACAACTTATATCTCATCATGTCTTGACCATATCACATCACAACAAGACCTGCAAAAACAAGTTAGATGTCCTCTACTTTGTTGTTGCAAGTTTTACGTGGCTGCTACGGGCTGAGCAAGGACAATTCTTACCTACGCATCAAAACCACAATGATTTTTCGTTAAGTGTGATATTTTAAACTCAACAAGGACCGCACGTAGCCACACTCCATTCAACTAAAGTTGGAGAAACTGACACCCGCCAACCACCTATGTGCGAAGCACGTCGGTAGAAACAGCCTCGCGTAAGCATACGCGTAATGTCGGTCCGGGCAGCTTCATCCAACAATACCGCCGAATCAAAGTATGACATGCTGGTAAGCAGTATAACTATTATCGCCCACAACTCTTTGTGTTCTACTCGTGCATATAACATCTACGCATAGACCTGGCTCGGATGCCACTGTTGGGGAACGCAGTAATTTCAAAAAAAAATTCCTACGCACACGCAAGATCCATATAGGTGACGCATAGCACTGAGAGGGGAGAATGTTTTCTACGTACCCTCGTAGACCGAAAGCGGAAGCGTTATGACAACGCGGTTGATGTAGTCGTACGTCTTCACGATCCGACTGATCCTAGTACCGAAAGTACGGTACCTCCATGATCTGCACACGTTCAGCTCGGTGACGTCCCACGAACTCTTGATCCAGCTAAGTGTCGAGGGAGAGCTTCGTCAGTACGACGGCCTGATGACGGTGATGATGAAATTACCGGCGCAGGGCTTCGCCTAAGCACTGCAACGGTATGACCGAGGTGGATTATGGTGGAGGGGGGCACCGCACACTTCCTTGGCGCCCTATAGCCACGTATATAAAGGATCAAGGGGAGGGGGCCGGCGGCCTCATAGGGTGCGCCCCAAGGAGAATTCCCTTTAACTCTCCGGTACTCCGAAAAATACCCGAATCACTAGGAACCTTTCCGATGACCGAATATAGCCTTCCAATATATCGATCTTTACGTCTCGACCACTTCGAGACTCCTTGTCATGTACGTGATCTCATCCAGGACTCCGAAAAACCTTCGGTACATCAAATCTCATAAACTCATAATACTCATCGTCACCATACGTTAAGCGTGCGGACCCTACGGGTTCAAGAACTATGTAGACATGACCAAGAGTCATCTCCGGTCAATAACCAATAGGGAAAGTTGGATGCTCATATTGGTTCGTACATATTCTACGAAGATCTTTATCGGTCAAACCGCATAACAACATACTTTGTTCCCTTTGCCATCGGTATGTTACTTGCCCGAGATTCGATCGTCGGTATCTCAATACCTAGTTCAATCTTGTTACCGGCAAGTCTCTTTACTCGTTCCGTAATGCATCATCCCGCAACTAAGTCATTAGTCACATTGCTTGCAAGGCTTACAGTGATGTGCATTACTGAGAGGGCCCAGAGATACCTCTCTGACAATCTGAGTGACAAATCCTAATCTTGATCTATGCCAACTCAACAAACACCATCTGAGACACCTGTAGAGCATCTTTATAATCACCCAGATATGTTGTGATGTTTGATAGCACACTAAGTGTTCCTCCAGTATTCGGGAGTTGCATAATCTCATAGTCATAGGAACATGTATAAGTCATGAAGAAAGCAATAGCAATAAACTAAACGATGATAGTGCTAAGCTAATGGATGGGTCTTTTCCATCAGATCGTTCTCTAGTGATGTGATCCCTTTCATAAAATAACAACACATGTCTATGGTCAGGAAACTTAACCATCTTTGATTAACGAGCTAGTCAAGTAGAGGCATACTAGGGGCACTCTATTTTGTCTATGTATTCACACATGTACTAAGTTTCCGGTTAATACAATTCTAGCATGAATAATAAATATTTTATCATGATATAAGGAAATATAAATAACAACTTTATTATTGCCTCTAGGCATATTTCCTTCAGTTTAGGTCCCATCCAGGAATCGGAACGAATTACAACCGTACCCGCGTCCTGGCTCATCCTCAAACATTTGGAATCTCGGTTTTTAAATCCCTGTAAATCTGAAACTCACCAGAAAGTCATCAAAGGTGGCCTGGTGTCACGTCATTGCACATATATGTCATGGTAAAAATATTGTCCAATTTGGGGCAAGCTTTATTACAAACCTCTAACAAAAACCGGAGCTTCTCTTAAAGAAGCCTCGTGGTTCCGATAGGGAAACGTGTTCCCCTTGTGGGCGAAACGTAATAACTGCCTCTTTTCGCCTTGTATTTCCTTCCACGGGCAACATGGAACGACATGATATCCGTGCTGAAATTTAAACTTATTCAGGGTTCATTTGGCCTTTTTATACAATAATTGAGTTTTCTAGGCATTTAATGTCCATAATTCAAATCTGAACTAGAAATACATGCTCCATTTCACTAAAATTGCTAGAAAAATTATACATGTGTCCTTGGGTGCATGTTTTGGTCCCATGCGAGGAATGGGAACGAACTACAACCGTACCGATGTCCTGGCTCATCCTCAAGCATTTCGAATCTCGGTTTTGATGTCCCCATAAATCCAAAACTCACCAGAAAGTCATCAAAGGTGGCATGGTGTCACGTCATGGCATATATATGTCGTGGTAAAAACATTGCCAATTTGGGCCAAGCTTTATTACAAACCTCTTACAAAACGGAGCCTGTCGCAAGAACCCTCATGGTTTCGATAGGGAAACGTGTCCCCTTGTGGGCCAAACGATAATCACTCCCTCTTCTAGCCTCGTGTTTTCTTCTACACGTGACACAAAACAATGGGAGATTCATGCTGAACTTTGAACTTATTCAGGGTTTGTTTGACCTTTTTTATTCATTAATTGAGTTTTCTAGGCATTTAATGTCCATAATTCAAATCCGAACTACAAATACATGCTCCTATGCACCAAAATGGCTAGAAAAAACGTACATGTTTCCTCGGGGTGCATGTTTAGGTCCCATGGAACGAATGGGCACTGGTACAACGACGTGCTAAACAAACGGTTTTTAACCCCTTTCGGCGATGACATTTGGAACTGTCGCCAAGTGAGTGTGGGCGATAGGGGGGTCCTTCCCACATGACCCAGAAATCGTCGGGGATAGGCCCTCCTGGGACCCAGGCTGGGGTCGTGTGCGATCAGGCAAGGCATCGAAACCCAATCATTTCCGTAGATATGCACATCCCACACGGTGAATCCCAGAAAATCATTTCCGTAGGTATGTACATCCCACATGGTGAATCCCAGAAAATCATTTCCGTAGGTATGTACATCCCACACGATGAATCCTAGAAAAACATTTCCGTAGGTATGTATATCACACACAGTTCTTTGCGTGGAAACGTTTGTGCAAGGTGGCCTAATGCAAATAGTTTGCTGGCGGAAGCCATGTGTGATTGTTAGTTGATCGAACACGCCTACTTTCTAGAAACCATGCGGGTTGTTTGAGTTCGTCACCCACGGTAATGTCTGAGTAACAGTTTGCAATAGAAAACCCCAACAAGTAGGGCAATTTGCCTATTATTTATAATCCATGTACTAATCAAACTGATATTTCTTATGAAACACGTCAGATATTTCATATCCGTATAAAAGCAACCATGATTTCATAATCGAATTACATCAGATATTTTCCGCACTCAGTTACGCCATTACACAACATCACCAAGTTTCACATGCAGCATCAAAAACCTATGGAAAGTAGCATCATACATGGTAAATAGACAGATGGATCTCATCAGGAAGCTATGACGGAAGACAAATATTGAGCGTTCAGTGATGTTGAATGTCCTTGCAACTTTAGGCGGTGGCTATGGATAATTGCCCGCCCAACCTTCGTTCTTCAAAGAAGACTTTAATATTGTACCGTGGGTGTTGAATGAATACCTTCCTCGCCTCTTGACCATGCAGGTGGTTTGAGAGGTAATCATCGGTGAACTGCTTTGAAAAGTACTGAAAACAAAGCTATGCATAAATTGCTGTTTTAAATTTTGAAATAGCGCAAGGGGTAAAAACAAGGTAAAAGAGTTGGCACCATCCTATAGTGACTGATGTCTTCTTCATTGTGCAAACCAAGATCTTGCTGTTATTCATCGCAAGTTTCTTCATCCTAACAATCTTTCTGAGTTTCTTGACTTGACTGATATTCCTGGACATCTCATTTCCACATATGCAAAATGGGTCAAACAGTGGGACTAAGCCTCTGACAGTAGGACCTACATGTGCAAGACCAAATTGTAAGAAACCTAAATATTAGAATGATTCCTGCAACTGCACAATTATGTGCTATTAGCCAAAAGACCCTGCTTGAACAAACCTCGATGGTAAACCGCAGTGTCTCCCATTGTTTCCCTACAACACACATAAGGAAGATCTCGATCAGGTTAACTGAGAGTTGCCATACTATCAGTAGAATATGTATTGAGTACAGCCAAATTCGATTGGTGTCACATGCATAACAATACAAAATTGTACCCACAGCAAATGACAATCAAATTGCAGAACTGAACCAAATAGTTAAATGGCCGGCAGACCAAATGAACCAAACTAGTTAAATGAGCACGACATTGTAGAATAGAAACATGTACTAGAAGATAAGACAATTAACAAAACAAATAATGCTTGAGAACAGTACTACGAAATGTAGCAATTGTTGGACCAAAGTGTTAACTGAACATTACATTTCAGAGGACCAAACTGTTAACTGAACATCAGATTGCATATTAACATTACAGAGGAAAAATCACTAGAAGGCACTGGAGGTGGCCTCGAGAAATCATCACGTACTGTATTTAAAAGTAGACAACCGTGTGGCGGTGTCGATGGTGCTCCTCCAAGATCTGGTGGTCGACATGCATGGTAGCCATAGCGACCTTGTTTGCGCGTGCGGCCGCATGCTACTAAGCTCCACGTTATACTGCGTGCAAAATGGCTGTTGGCGGCGCTTAATTGGAGGAGGGGGCAGTGATTTCAGTGGAAGGTGTCGCTCCGTTGGTCGGGGCATGAGGGACGGGAAAGGAGGAGGATGGTGTGGGTGGGGTGTGGATTACCTGACCATATCGACGAGGCCGCGCAACAAGAAGAAGGAATTCGTGGCGAGGAGGCACAAGAAAGAAGAAGGGTCGCCGGCGAGGAGGCGGCGCTGCAAGAAGAAGGGTCGCTGGCGAGGAGGCAACGCTGCAAGAAGAAGGGTAGCCGGCGAGGAGGCGGCGCTGCAAGAAGAAGGGTCGCCGGCGAGGAGGATGAGCTGCCAATAAGCAATCGTGAAGTTTTGAACTTGGAAAGCAAGGAGGAACAATGGAAATGTGGGTTTTGGTAGGAGGGAGGGGGCGGGGAGATAGATATTTCCGTGGTAGCAAAAAAAATTCACTCAGTGCCGCGAGAAACTGGCGCGCAAGTAGGGGGCGGTGGACTGTAGACGACAAAGCTTCCTGCGTAAGCCAGACAAGATGGTGCGCCAAGATATTTTATATCGCATCCCACATGATTCTTTCTAGTAAGATGTTTGTGGTATACCTGATTTTTTCATTATGTTTTGAAAGACAAAATGGTGTTACGGAGGGAAAGGATGGTTTTTGAATTGCTAGAACATTTACGTACAATGAACTTGCAACTAGTACATGAGTGTCGTGTTTAAATTTGGAATTATTCTAGGTTCGTTTGGCATTTTTATGCATTAATTGGGTTTATGGGCATTTAATGTGCATAATTCAAATTTGAACTACAAGCACATGCTCCAATGCACCAAAGTTTGTTGAAAAATCACATGTGTGTCTTTGGGTGAATTTATAGGTCCCATGCAATAAATCACTACAAAAAAAAGACACATCCGTGACATATTCGACCGAACGAATTTTTTTCTGTCATACATATGACACTTCTATGACGAATTGTGACAAAACCCGGTATCATCATAGATGTGGTGGGCTCCTACTTCTATGAAAAAAAATCATGACAGAAAATGGGCTTTTCGTCCTGGGTGGGCCGGAGACGCAGCTGCATGACATTCTTTGGGCCGTCCATGACGGAAAAAACCATGGTAGAAGTGAGGGGGAGGAAAATTTTGGGAGTTGCTTTTACGGTGGGAGGTCGGGGCGAAGCGATGCGCTGCTTCTCTCATACGCACGCTGTGTGTGCGTAGGCGTTCATTTAATCGAACCCGAAGCGAGGCATTGGGCTCTAACCGAACCCGGCGGTTGCCGCTGCAGCTACGCGTTCTTGAACCCGAGCGATCAATCGATGGCTGTTAGCGAAGCCGATCGAGCGATTCCTTCGCTGCTGCTGCTAAGCAAGCCGATCGATTAGATGAACAAAGTGGCGTTGTGGGGGGGTTGGATGAGCGATGGCGGTGGCGTTGCCTCTGGATGAACAGGAGAACCGGTGGTGTGGAGGGCTGGATGAGCGGTAGATGGTGGAGGGTGGCCGTGGAGGGTGGTTGAACAGGACCCGTGGTGTGGACGGCTGGATGAACGATGAGCGGTGGAGGGGTGCCCGTGGAGGGTGGTTGAACAATAGCCGGTGGAGTAGTGCGTGGTGGATCTTTGGATGAGCAGGAGCCCGTGGAGGCCGGAGGAGGTCGACGGTAGCCCGTGGAGGTGGAGGAGGTCGACGGTGGAGATGAACGATATCCGTGGAGTCCGTTTTGCGCACGCCACACCCTCTGATGAACAGGACCCCGTTTTGACCGTAGCGCCCAACACAAGTCCGTTTAAATGCATTTTTGCGATACGCCACACCCCTCCCGATCAACAGGACCCCCGTTTCGACCGTAGGAGGTCCGTTTCCTCCGTTTTGCGGTACACCACACCCCTCCCTATCAACAGGACCCCGTTTAGACCGTAGGAGGTCCGTTTCCTCCGTTTTGCGGTACGCCAGACCCCTCCCGATGAACAGGATCTCGTTTGACGTGGCGGTCGAACACAAGGCCGCTTCCTCCGCCAGCGATACGCCAGCCTCGCTTCCATCGCTGTTCCGCCCAAGCCCTCCCGATGAACACGACCACGCATTCCATTCCGACCAAGCCGGTTGGCTCCCACGCATTCTGTTGCCTCCCGATGAACACGACGCATTCCGTTGCCTCCCCATGAACACGACGCATTTCGTTGCCTCCCCATGAACACGACGACGACGCTGTTTCTCCGTTCCGACCCAGCCATGTACGTATGTGCGAGTAGGCGTTCGAGACCCTGCCCGTATGTACGTACGTGGCCGTATTTTCTTTCTTGCACCCTTGCCGCTGTACGTACATGTACATGCTACGTGCGCGCCTCTACTACGACACATGCGTGCCTCTACATCCACCAAGATATATATACGCACACGTTCGTGACTGAATGACAACGCCACGACGCTTGACCAGGTGGGTCCCGGTGTCGAGCACTTCCTTGCTCGCAAAGATGTAGCTGGTGGGTCCCGGTTGTCGGGGTGAATTGTTTTGTTTTTTGCCCGGACGCACTTCCTTGCGTGCGAAGATGTAGCTGGTGGGTCCCAGCATCGTGGGGCGAATCGTTTTGTTTTTTGCCGGACGCACTTCCTTGCGTGCGAAGGTGTAGCTGGTGGGTCCCGGTGAGTCGGGGAAACGTTTTTTTCGCGAAATATGGTGGCCCGTCCGGTGGGTCCCCGCTGTCAGGTGGAGGAATAATTATTTTGCGCGTAATAAGGAGGCACTTCCTTGCTGCGGCCGTGGACCCAGCTGCCAGCCTCTCCACGTACAGTCCATGTCCGATGGAAGCCGTTCCTTGACCATGTTGACCATGCCGCGCCGAGAGCACCAGGGCGGTGGACGACGGCGAGGCCTAGGAAGGGGATGACGCGGAGCCGGGGAAGACGCGGCAGTGGATGCCCACACACAGAGGAGTACGAGGGTTCACTGGTTCGCTGCGGTGTGAGGCTGCCGTCGCTACAGAATAATAGGGGGTGTGGGTGAGTAGAGGGATGGCCTGGCCAGCGGTGGGAGTAGTAGGGGGCGGTGAGGCCTCTGCCGCATCGCAGCCGGCCATGGGAGGCAGGAGCAGGAGGCATGCCCGGCGCTGATTTGGGCAGCTGGAGCAAGAAGACCAGAGGTTGAAGAAGCACTACGGCCGTTGGATGGACATCGACGGTCCTTTGGAGCTAGAATCGTGCATATTGACTAAGTTGACAAAGCCCTCCGTCCCGTCAACTTAGTAGGCCCACAAGTCAGCCTCGCCACTATCTTTGGGTCCCAGCTAACGGGGAGTATTCATTTTTTGTGCGTAATAAGAAGGCACCTCCTTGCGTGCGAAGATATAGCTGATGGGTCAGAGCTGTCAGCGGCGGTAACGTTTTTTTCGCGAAATACAGAGGCCCTTTCGGTGGGTCCCTGATGTTAGCTGGAGGAATCATTATTTTGCACGTAATAAGGAGGCATTTCCTTGCGTGCGGCCGTGGACCCAGCTGTCGGCCTCTCCATGTACAGTCCACTTCAGATGCATGTCGGTCGTTGACCACGTTGACCAGGCCGCGCCGAGAGCACTGCGGTGGGCGGATGGCGAGGCCAAGGAAGGGAACGACACGGAGGCAAGGAAGACTCGGTAGTTGTTTCCCACACGAGAGGAGTATGTTGCACGAGGGTTCTTGGTTCGTCTCGCCATCGCCGGAGAATAACAAAGCAGTGTGAGTGAGTAGAGGATGGCTAGGCCAGCAAAGGGAGTCTGTGGGGCGGTGAGGCTGCTGTGACAAGCAGAGCTGGCATGGGAGGAGGGAGTAAGGCAGTCCCTTGGCACTTGTTTGAGTGGTTGGAGCAGGAAGAGCAGAGATTGAAGAAGCACGACGGCCGTTGGACGGACATCCAACGATCCTTTGCTTGTCGTCAACCTTTTTAGGAAAGCCTCAAATCTGTGGAAAACAAACATCGACCCATCTGCCATTATTTCTAATAATTTACAGCCCATTTGCTAATTCTTAAGGTTTTTTGGAGCCCATATTCCTTTTATTAGCATTACAGCCCATCTGTGCCACGGTTAAAAATATCTGAAATTTTGCATATTTGGTGCGATCGAACTGTTTTTAATCCCGAAATTTCGACTTACATTCAAACTAATTTTAAAAATAAATGTATATCAATATAAAATCCAACAAATCCAACAAATAAATGTAATTTAAAATCTCGAAATGAAAAAAAAGATATTTGAAACTAATTGCCGGTTTGATGTGTTTAAAAAACGTACATCCCATTTCTCATCTTCGATGGGCCATTTTCTCGGCCAATTAATGAAAGCTCTCCTCGTCTTGAAAGATTTGCAGCCTAACAGGCCGACAAAGCGACTTACTTGGCAAATCACACAAAAAGCTGGGCTGTGGCGGTGGACCCAGTGTCGGCCTCTCCACGACAAGATACTCTTCCGATGGAATGTCGTTGACCACATTGACCACGCCGCCGCCGAGAGCACCAAGGCGGTGGACAACGGCGAGGCCTAGGAAGGACGCGGCGGAGCTCGGGAAGACGTGGCGATGGATGCCCACGCGAGAGGAGTCGAGGTTCTTTGGTTCGGCCGCGTGTGAGGGTGACGTCGCCCAGGGCACTGGCTAGCGGTGGGAGTAGTAGGGGCGATGAGGCCTCAACAACAAGCACTGACCGCCTTTGGAGGCGTGGAGCGGGTCTCCCGTCGCTGGTTTGGGCGGCTGGTGCAGAAAGAGCAGCGGTTGAAGAAGCGACATGACCGTTTGATTCAAATCCAATGGTTCTTGCTGCTAGAATCGTTTGTTGACTAAATTGACAAGCCTGCGTCTGCGTCAACGTAGTAGGCCTGGTCAGCCTCCCAACCGTCGCCCAGATGTCGATGGGAGGAATCATTTTTTCGCGTAATAAGGAGGCAGTTGTTTGCGTGCGGCCAGGCGGAGGGAGTAGGGTGGGCCGGGAAGCTGCTGTATATCTGTGGGCCACAAGAGGAGGGAGTAGGCAGTCCCATGGCGCTAGTTTAAGCGGTGGAGCAGGAAGATCGAGATTGAAGAAAGACGTCGGCCGTTGGATGGACATCCAACGATCCTTCGCTGCTAGAATCGTGTGTTCACCGACAAAGCCTTGCGTAAACAAGTCAGCCTCGAAATCGTGGCGTGTACAACCCATTTGCTATTATTTTATAATTTTTACTCATTTTCTAATTCATATGGAATTTATTGCAGCCCGTTTTCCATTTTTAGAATTGCGGCCATTTTCTCGAGTCGGTGCGAGGTCAAAAATTAACTAAATATGTGGTAAATTTTGAAAATTTGCAATTTTTTTTGAGAACGAAACATTCTTAATCCAAAATTAATAGCCATACTAAAACAAATTTAAAAATAAATTAGTACTATGTCATGTTAAATCCAAAGAAATATTATAAGATATCGATGGAGAACAAAATTAAAAAAACTAATATCCCATTTGCTATAAATTTTTGGAATTTTCAACCCTTTTGATATTACTTTTAACAGACATTGACCATACTCTTTGGCAGGACGGAATGCATCCCTCCTCGTCTTGAAAGATTTGCAGCCCGAGAATTCGGAGAAAACAAATAGGCCTAGCTTGGGTATTCTTCAAAAGAAATCTTGGGCTAACTATTTTCCCAAAGAAGCTGGTGCATGAGCATTTAGCTTCATTTATTTATTTACTTATTTATGTTTAGGGACCATGAGCATGTACAGGCGGATTCATGTGAGAGCCTCCCTTCCGATTAATTATGGGCTTCTCTATTGGGCCTTCATCGATGGGCTGCATGTTATCAACAAGTGGAAAATGTGTTCTGCACGAAAAATAGTATGAGCTACGTGCAGTGCAGGGGCACTAAAGGATCGAACTGCATACAACGACTTCCAAAACAACACATTTATTCAACCAACAGACGAAATATACTCTTGATTGTACATTGGAAACACAAAGCAGCAACAACCAGGGCTGGGGTGCAATAGAAGCAGTAAGCAGGGCATAAGAGTGAAGACGCAGCTCTCTCTTCCTAACCAAACATCAGCCATCATTACAAAAGGGCTACCAAAAAAGAACAAGTGTATGCATCAAACTAAATAAAGATCCTACTACACCAAGTATGCGCATCTAACTAAGCGGCTCGGTTAGGCGTTACTATTTATTAAGCTATGGAGATTGGTGGACGGCTTGAACAGATGGGTGCCCGACGGGGAAACTCCGGCCCGGCGGTCAAGTCGATACTTGCGACCCTCTCTCTTACTTTGGGCTGCGAGGCGTGGCGGCACATGTCGGGGTATGGTGCATGTAGAGGCGCATGGTATCTTGTGTACACACAATTTTGCACGATGAACGAAACCGCTCTGCCATCATGATCCTTGCCGTCGGTTATCTCTGGTTAATCGGATAATTCAGTCCGACAAGCAGAGGCGTGTACCAAGGCTACTTACCGACCTCGATCAAAAATTCCTGAAGGCCCAGAGAAGCGGGATCCTGCTCAAAGACCTTGCGGTGGCTGTGATTGTATTCCGCGAAACAACACGTCTGTGCGTCGCGAACGATCATCAATCTTTTCGCCGTCGTCGATCGAGCCAGAACCAACTGCAACTACCATGCCGCTTTTCTTTGAAAGGTTCGGGATTAGGAAGGGTAGGGACACCAGGCGGCCTACAACATCATATCAAGTTGAGTCAAATAAAAAGGGCTCTTGATTTAGTCAATCTTAAGAACAGCATGTTATGAGCATGAATATTTTTGATAAATGTTGTGATAATATAAGCAAGCCATCATGATATCATAGGAAAGTAACATCCGCTTTGTAATACCGTTTGTAGCGATATTGGAGTAGGCCAGCAATCGTCCAGCCATAGAAGGAGTCGACAACAGTAAATGAAAACTTGTGTTCAATGGCATCGAGAGAACCATGGAGGATGTATGATCTGCGATGGGCGTGCAGATTTATCCTCTTACCGCGATGACCTGCGGATAAGCGAGACCGCGGTTGAAAAATGCAATTAACACGAAATCTTTATAATTCACAGATCTTGTGGGCACTTGGCAGATTACAACCTTGAGCAAATCAAACTTGGTATCATGTTGGCTACTGTAAGATTCCGAGTATTCTGGGCCGCGGTGCCAAAGCAGTGTAGTGTTAATCGAAGGAAGGGGGATCAATCGCCGGGTGTAGACCTCCACGAGCATCCAGCTGCCACGACCGTCGATGAGCACCATCCAAGATGTGTTCATGCCGACCCAGTACATACCGTTAATGTAGCTGAGGCTGACGGGGATGGGATCGCAGTGAAGGGGGTTGATGCTCGCCACCCTACGATCGTTATGCTGCGTGACACGCCGTTTCTGAAGATCAGGCCGCATCAGCAAGCAAGGAGCTGGCTTAAAAAGCTCCCGCCTGAGGGCTTTGAGTAAACGGTACAGCCCCGACGAGCACGCAGCGAGCGGCATGGTACTGAGATTGTCCACACGCGAAACAATGAGATTGATTACCTCTGTGGGGAGCGAATTTCAGCCACTCTTTCGGCGGACGCTTCTCGGTTCTGCCATTGTTAGTGCTTGGGTTTCGGACGAGGGGGGGAGGCGCCTTAGCGGGGATGGAAGCTTGGACGAGATTATGTGTGGACAAAGATGGAGAAGCGAATATGTGCTGCGGGAAGTGGACAGGTGATGATGACTACAGCACGCCGCTTGACTTACGAGACACATACCTGCAGCATAGGGTCATATCGATGCCAAACAACTTGCTTGAGTGATCACAGTACTGGTACTCCCTACAGTACCTACTACAGTACTATGCCCTAGCTTGCTAGAGTAGAGTAGTAGAGTAGGACTCTGCTCTACTACTAGCACCGGAGGAGTAGTATATTCTAATCTAAAATAGTTACAAACTTCAATGCTCGAGCGTGGAACGACTACGAACCGTGCTCAAAGACTGTGTCTACGTGGTGTTTGGACTTATATGCAAAAAAAATAGCAAGATGCCCGTGCATTGCACGGCACACCATCATCACCTACTCGGTTTTTTCTCTAATCCTACTCCTATAAAAGACTCAGTTGGTGATGATGGAGGCGAGAAGGCGTGTTCAGCCGGGCGGCGTGGACGGACAAGCACTATTCGATTTGTTGTAAAAAAGTAGTAGAGATAGAGACATAGGGAGGAGCACGAGGTTGTGGGAGATAAGGATGAGCGAGGCAAGGCCTTATCTCGTAAATGTGGAGAGAGGTGCGGGTATCTTTTGTAAAATTGTCATAGTTGGCTTTCTATCCATCAAATATAGATCGGACGGTCTATATTACAAGATGGTGAGCATACCATCATCACCAACTCGGTTTTCTATAAGAGTAGATATATATATATATATATATATATATATATATATATATATATATATATATATATATATATAGATATAGATAGATAGAGACTAGGTAGTACTAGTAAGGACACCATCTACTTCTTCGTGTGATTGCGCTCCATTCGTGACATAGCGTCCCCCTGACCACTCCCTCCTGCGCTCCATTGGCGGAGCTGTTGAAATCTGGGGAGCGCACTCTCGCGACTGCTGGCAGCCACGACTTCACCGATGACGACTTCTTCCCCGACCTCGGCAACCTCTTCCTCAACGACATGGGCGACAACCTCAACGCCAACGGTGCTGCTCCTGTTGCACCATATGTGTTTCTCTCCTTCCTGTTCGAAATCGTGGTAGAATTCATGTTTCTACTCTGTATGCTACTACTATGCTAGTCCACATGATTAGTTTCATCTCTGTTATAGCCGTCATGATTTATTTTGTGCTTATTCGGATTAAATCTCGTAGTAACTTGCTCACATATTCAACTGGCGCAACATCCCCTACAGCCACTCCTATTTCATGGACGGCCTGGTCGATGCCTCCAAGGAGCCCTTCGTCCACTGCTATGAGTGCCCGATGCCGTTTTGTGGCTCGCCGGAGGACATGGTTTATCACCTCACGGATGCGTGCAGCGGTCATTGTTGGCCCTTGGCGGAGAACATCAAGTACGACACGTGCTACCGGTTCACCATGCCGGAGTCGCTGGAGGATCACCGCCGCCTGCTAGTCTCAGAGGAGGACGGCATCGTCTTCCTCTTGATCGTGGGAACCGGCGAGGCCTGCACAGGCCGCCGCCCCGTCTCTGTAACGTGTGTCAGGGGCGTCGCCGCTGACGCTGACACTGACACTAACACGAGGCAGATGTATGGGTGCGTGGTTAATGTTACTACCCCTCCGGGTCGCGTGGGCGGCGAAACCAGCCTCATTGGACAGACTTGGACTCTGAGGAGCTGGGACTATCTCGCCAATGTGGACTTGGAAAACCCATGGCATCCGTTCTATCCTTTACCCACCGACTCGGTGCACGGGGACTCCAAGGAGGTTCACCTGGACATATGCATTATCAAGTGCACTTAGAAAACATGTAGTGTGTGTGTGGGCGCTTATGGCCCGTGTCTTTGCCGCTTTTGATTCTGTAAGCTTGTCATTGAACTTGAGTGGCTTTCGCATGATCCTTCCTTTGAACTGCTCCTCTCGGTGAGCTGATGTAAGACACTTTGGGTTTCATTTGATAATGGAACCGGGAGGGCGCCCCTGTTCTTCTAAAAAACGCATTATCAAGTTAAATGTTGATCATTAGTCTTAGCTCAATGTAATCCGCTGTCTAAGCATGTGGAGACTTCCATGCAGGATCTTGATCTATTGGAGTATCGCGCATGAATAAAAGTGTATCCGTTTATGGTTTAGTCTAGAATCTTCCATGTATGAATTTTTACTACGATCTTGGTGAAAGACTTACGATGAACCATTTCTTACATCTCCTCTGCCCCCTTGCAAGTCATCCTGATTTAATCCCTCTGTCTAGGTGTATAAGGGCATGGTTAATATTACTTAATAGTATAGCCAAATCTTGACTATAAGAAAGTGCCATGTCGTCTGTAGCCAACATGTATAACAATCGATAATCAAAAACTAATTCTTAAAGATCATTTCTTGCAAAGCACAATAAGTGTTATTTCTTCACAAGTTTTGGATACAGGTTGAACAGTTGAATGCTTTTGTTTGCAAAAGATACCTTTTTATCTATTTCACCCGGATGTTTGTGAGCTCTAGAGATGAGATAATATCCGAAGAAACCTATCGATACCCGTTACACATGAGATGACCCCCACATCCTTTGTCAAAATAAACAACTCCCCGATCAATGCATTTCACTCTTGATTGCAGCATACGGGCACCTTACTACTATAGATTAGTACGGCCAAAAATTGAACTAACATTATATATAGTACGATAAATACTGATGCATGTCACCTAAAATTATATCATTCAAAACTATGTTCAAATATGAATCCAACGATATAGTTTTTGTTGACATGCACTGACATTTTGTCAGTTAAATCTTCAGTCAAATTCAATGGGGGACTGATAAACCACGACCAATGTAGTAGGATGACGATCGGTATCTTCACGCCTACCGTCAGACATCAGAGTCGGACGATCAGGAGTAGTTGAATTATCTTTCTTTTATCTATCTATGCTGAGAACTATCCTCTACTCTCTAGTATCTACTTCTCGATCTCAGCACTGTAAACACTTTTCTAAAGCGCCGCGCGTTGCGATTCTGTTGGAGATGCTCTAACATGGAAGACGAGTGCTTTAATGTTGCCCACAAGATGCGCGAGTATTACTAGTAGTATTTTTCTTGCCATGTTGAGATTTAAAAACCACGAGTGTGAACATGCAGAGGAGCAATGAAGACCAAACACGGGATATTCGGGACATCTTCAAGGAGCGTGGCAAGTTAAATAGGAGCTGCACCGAACCTGTAAAACGAGCTTTCGTAAGTAACACCCTTTATATTACTTTCGTTTAGCCTCGTGTTCTTCGATGTGTATATGTTGTAGTTTCTGTTTCTCTTAAGCATGGTGTTCTTCGATGTGTAATAAGAAGAGTCTTAATCGTCCTAATGCTTTCATTTTAACTTGATGTAGGAAGTGGGTGTTCTCACCTTGTAGTCTGTTTTATATTTCTTTTCCTTTTGAATTCACTTCTCCGGTTCATTTATCTGGCTTCAACTAAATGGATCTAGGTTTCTCGAGTATTGATCTAAAAAAGAAGTAACTTCATGTCAGGATGCAGTTCCTGCGAGGAGGGAAGTATGGTCAACCTCGAGATCATGTTTCCAAAATGAGGCTGGATTACACACAAGGTGCCAGTTCCCTAATCATGCTAGATTAGACACAAGGTGAAAATTCCCAGATGATGCTGGATTACACACAAGCCAGGTGGAGTCGTCAGCTGTTCGTGTCCTCGTGGCATTAGCAAAGGCTGAACGAAAGCGTGTAGCAGTCCTTGAGAATGTAGCTGAGTTCCTGAAGAAGCAAAAAGAGCAATCAGATGCTCTCTTCTCCCAAGCCAAAGAAGAGATGTAAGAAGCTAGAAATAAGCTAGCAGAGGCAGAGCAGGCTTGGCGTCTCCTGCTATCTAAAACAGTTGTCAATACAAAATTTCCTTCATAATAGCTTGGTTCAAATGTTTATCCAGTCATCATGCATGTTGTGATGTCTATGCATCTACTGATGTGGCACAAAATGTTTTTTTTCGGGTCATGTAATAACAACAATTACTTTCCAAACAATAATAGACGAAGCATTGGACATGGTATTGTTCACGCGCAAGCCCGACATTCCAAGTTCAACTTCCACATCAAACTCATGTTCACAGATATCTGCACATTCATACATAATGTCCACAACGATGATTCACTTCAAAGCCAAAAAAAATGTGAGCAGAGTTATAAATAAAGAAAAACCTCTACTAGTTCCTGCTACCAGTGCGAGCACAACAAGTCAAGACCATGCATAAATTAATTATATTTTAGTCATGTTTTGTGTTCTAAAATGCCTGCCGGCTCGCGGAAGGACGTGTTGCCGGCACACATGCGGATTTAATGAAGGCGGGCGGGGCAGCCTTAAGCTGGTTGCACGCGGTGAGGAGGCGTGCTCAGCCGGGCCTGCAGCGAGTGCGGCCCTCTAGGCCGGCGCGCCGGTTCAATGCCTGCGCTATGAGAGGTCGCGTCCGTGTTAGAGCAATCACTCCCTCCTTCTAGCAATGTGCCAATGCGTTGCCACACGATCAAAGTAGATTAATACATATTCACCGATTTGATAGAAAAAAAAGTCTAGTTTTGAAATACGTATATCACTAAAAATATGTTATGTTTCACTCAAAATGTATTCCTTTGGCTGTTTTGATGAGATAAGGGAGGAATATTGTTGGTTTCAAGATTCGAGAAGTGGTATATGTCTAATTTCTACTCTTACTAGCAAGATGCCCGTGCGTTGCACGGAACATCAAGATCTTGTGGGAGAAAAGGATGAGCAGCGGGAAGGCCTTATCGCAAATGTGGTGAAGAGTTGGGTAAATTGCCATATTTTCCTTCCTATCCGCCGATATAAATCGAATGACCTACATTGCAGGATGGCAGGCCCACCATCATCACCAACTCTATTTTTATCCCTACTCTTATAAAAAGCATTGTCATGATGATCGTGTGCCTGCCATCCTGCAATATAGGCCGTCTGATCTATATCGGCGGATAGGAAGGAAACTATGGCAATTTTGCAAAAAGATACCCACACCCCTCTCCACATTTGAAAATAAGGCCTTCCCTCGTTCATACTTTTCCCCCACAAGATAAACTACTCATACAAATGCAACTTGATGTTCCGTGCAACACATGTGCATCTTGCTAGTTGTTGCAAAAAGCCCATGTGTGTGTGAGAGAGAGGCAGAGTGGAGGAGGATGGAGTGCATGTGTGACAAAGACACAAGTAGTGTGTGTGTGATAGGTATCAGCTTAAAATGAGGCGATAGTGTGTGTGTGCACGATCGAGAGGGCGTGTCTCAAGAAGGGAAGAAAAAGCTACATAGATGCAAGGAGCAGGAGAGAGACATGTATGCGATGGTGGAAGCACGAGTGTGCGAGTGTATAAACCTATCTAGAGGCTAGCCAGTCGATAAATGTTTGCGAGAGAAATACGAGTCGGGGTGCGAAAGCGAGAGTTTTGTGTGTGTGAGAGAGAGACGGTAGTCGGGAAGGGGAGTGGAAGCAGGAGTTGTGTGTGTGTGTGTGTCTGTGTGAGAGAGAGAGGAGACGGTAGTCGGGGTTGTCTTATCGGTAAACAAATGAATAATGTCAGTCTGGGATGGACACAAAAAGGAGACCGCAACAAATGTTGTGTCTACAGGAGAGAGAGAGTAATTTTAGTGGTATGAGTCATATGTAGAGACATATAGGGTGTGTGAGAGAATCCCATAGAGAGAAAGACAAAGTGAAAGACGAGTGGAGACTGTGTGTGTGGCGGTGAAAAAGAAAGCTTAGGTACCGAGTGATACCAAAGAATAGTAGAGACGTGAGAGACAATGAAAATCGTGTAATGTATAATGAGGGAGAGTGTGACACTTCTCAAGGGAGACGTCGAGAGACCATGTTTGCGAGGATAGGAGAAACATGAAGTGAGTGTCTTGGTGAGCTGAGAAAAGAGAGTGATAGCTACTGAAGGAGCATGCATGCGAGAGAGATGGGCGTGAAAGGAGTGAACAAAAAGGATTCAAATATTTGAATTGAGATGATGATACATGTAATCCATACTCGAACAAAATTGATCTATCAAACATGCATAATCATATGAATTCACGAACATCTATGTTATTTAATATGTAGATATTCTGATCCATACATTTTAGTAGAACATAATTTGGTTAAATTTTTGAATTCAACCTTAAGATTTCAGATCGTTGTATTTGTAAATCATATTATACATATAAAGGAGCAGAATTCTTTGTTGTGCTTTTGAAAGTATATATAAAAAATTGATGTATATAGAATGTAATTCCAATTGAAAATGGATCCCTGAAAAAAATAGTAGAATACAAGCGGGATTGAAATGAGTTGGCACGATGGCGTGCCTTGTGCAAAATTTGAGCGAAGGGGAAAGTCGCGATAACCCTTGAAACCAAAACTCGTGAGATGGAAATCACTCTGCTTATCCCTGCCACATAAAGCCTATCTGTTGGATTTCTATAGGTTTCGATAGGGGTAGGTTTGTAATTTCACCCAAGCGTGGCGTAACCGCCTCTCACCGGATTCATACATTAGGCGCCAAAGCGCAGTGTGCCCTCTGCGAAATCGACTCCTCCCGAATCATATTCATACACGGTGGGCGCAAAAACAAACTCTCGTCGGCAAATATTCGTGTATCGAGATTACCGTCCTATCCCCAACCGACTAATGTTTTTGTGATGTAGTAGAAATTTGAAACGGGGGCTAAGTTTGTAAATTTCCTCGCATTTGAGACAAGCGTGCCCTGAATACATGGTTCCCCGCCCTTCCTCTCTACCTCCCTTTTCCCCATTCGTACTCCGTGGGCGCCAAAACACCCTCTCCACCCCACCCTCCTCCGTCCGCCGCCATCCGCCACCCCATCCACCGCCGTCCTCCTCCACCATGCCGAAGCTGATACCCCGACGCCGCCGTCCATTACAAGAGATCGACCTCTCTCATCCACGCCTTCGGACCGGGATCCTTGCATCCCGTCCTCTCTCTTCATCCCCGCAGTCCTCCACCTTGCCGGCGCTGCTCCTATGACCGTCTCGTCCACCGCGCTCCGCCGCCACCGTCTACCCTCCTAGATCTGATTCCATACCGCCGACAGCCATCGCTATCGCAGCACCGTCAAATTCTCAGGAGATGCGTACACGACACCGCACCAGAGGCGGTACTCTTTCGTATCTGCTCAACTTATTTATCGCAGCAAGAAAATAGATCGCCATTACTTTACTCTGATTTCTTGTCTTGGTTGCGAAGTTGCCTTTGTCCGGTTTACACCATCAGATCCGCCATGTCACGCTCAACACTATAGTCCCAATGCTTATGGTTTTCCCCTTTTATATTCCACACTAGTTAAATCACAGTAGACTAAATTTCAAAATTGGGTCAGCGATTTTTGAGCTTCGCGGAGTTCGCGGTGCGATCAAGGGCTCGGGTGGTTGTGGGGCCTCACGAACGAAGAAAACTCAGCGGGTGGGGGTGGGGTGGCGGAGGAACACAGGCGGTGGGGGCGGTGGTCGGCCCGGCTGACCCGTGCAAGGGTGTTCTGTATGGGAAGAATTAAGAGGCGAGGAAGAAGAAGGGTTAGGAGGCGTAGGATCTTCATCCAACCGCGTGAAATGGTCGAGAGATAGCTGGGAGTTGCATTGTTAATGCGCTCTGGTTCATCTTGTGTGGGCACCACGCAACCAACATTTTATTATCCAAAATCTGCTTGCTCTTCTTTACCATGTTCCTCTTCCGTTCTTCTTTAACATGTACTCTCTCCGTTCCTAAATACAAGTCTTTGTATAGATTCCACCATGGACTACATATGGAGCAAAATGAGTAAATCTACACTCTAAAATGTATTTGGATACATCTGTATGTGATCCATAGTGGATGTCTTTACCAAGACTTATATTTTGGAACGGAGGGAGTATGCTAATAGTCTGATATGTTCCTTGTCTTGAAGATGGCAGGACATTTGCGATGTAGAGGTCTATCTGATTCGGTTGTGATGGACACTTTGAGCCTCTTTGATTCGTAGGATCTTGTAAACATTGGAATAAGATTTGTAGTGGCCTGCCCACTTGAAACCTATAAGAATAGCAAGGAAATGCGCGGAGCTGTGTCGCCTTTGAGAGTTACACTGATATTAACAGTACCGCACCTTCACTTGAAGAGAGCTGGTATCCGAAGCCTTTCTAGCCGTTGATACGTCTCCAACGTATCTATAATTTTTGATTGCTCCATGCTACTTTATCTACTGTTTTGGACTATATTGGGCTTTATTTTCCACTTTTATATTATTTTTGGGACTAACCTATTAACCGGAGGCCCAGCCCGTAATTGTTGTTTTTGCCTATTTCAGTGTTTGAAGAAGCGGAATATCAAAGGAGTCCAAGCGGAATGAAACCTTCAAAGCGTGATTTTCTCACGAGCGTGATCGAGGGACTTGGACCCTACTCCAAGGAACGAAGAGGCGGTCACGAGGTGGGGCGCGCCCAGGCGCGCCGCCTCGTGGGCCCCTGTTGCTCCACCGACGTACTCCTTCCTCCTATATACCCACGCACCCCAAGCGATCGAACAGGGCCAAAACCTAATTCCACCGCCGCAACTTCCTGTATCCATGAGATCCCATCTTGGGGCCTGTTAGAAGCTCATGGGGGGGCATGCACCACGGAGGGCTTCTACATCATCACCATAGCCCCTCCGATGAAGTGTGAGTAGTTTACTTCAGACCTTGGTCCATAGCTAGTAGCTAGATGGCTTCTTCTCTCTTTTGGATCTCAATACAATGTTCTCCCCCTCTCTCGTTGAGATCTATTCGATGTAATCTTCTTTTTGCGGTGTGTTTGTTGAGTCCGATGAATTGTGGGTTTATGATCCAGATTATCTATGAATAATATTTGAATCTTCTATGAATTCTTTTATGTATGATTGGTTATCTTTGCAAGTCTCTACGAATTATCCGTTTGGTTTTGCCAACTAGATTGGTAGTTCTTGCAATGGGAGAAATGCTTAGCTTTGGGTTCAATCTTGCGGTGTCCTTACCCGAAGTGTGAAAGGGTTGCAAGGCATGTATTGTATTGTTGCCATCGAGGATAACAAGATGGGGTTTTATCATATTGCATGAATTTATCCTCTCGTCATGTCATCTTGCTTAAGGCGTTACTCTGTTTTAACTTAATACTCTAGATGCATCTTTGGATAGCGGTCGTGAGTGGAGTAATAGTAGTAGATGCAGAATCGTTTGGTCTACTTGTCTCGGACTTGATGCCTATATACATGATCATACCTAGATATACTCATAACTATGCTCAATTCTGTCAATTGCTCAACAGTAATTTGTTCACCCACCGTAGAATACTTATGCTCTTGAGAGAAGCCACTAGTGAATCCTATGGCCCCCGGGTCTATTCTCATCATATCAATCTCCATTACTTTAATAATTGCTTTGTTTTTACTTTGGCTTTTACTTTTCACTTTGCATTTCTATATCAAAAATACCAAAAATATTATTTATCATCTCTATCAGATCTCACTCTCGTAAGTGACCGTGAAGGGATTGACAACCCCTAATCGCGTTGGTTGCGAGGAGCTATTGTTTTGTGCAGGTACGAGGGACTTGTGCGTGGCCTCCTACTGGATTGATACCTTGGTTCCAAAAACTGAGGGAAATACTTACGCTACTTTGCTGCATCATCCTCTCCTCTTCGGGGAAATCCAATGCAGTGCTCAAGAGGTAGCAAGAAGAATTTCTGGCGCCGCTGCCGGGGAGGCTCACGCAAGAGCAAGTCAAGCACCATACAAAGTACCCATCACAATCCCTATCTCCCGAATTACATTATTTTCCATTTGCCTCTCGTTTTCCTCTCCCCCACTTCACCCTTGCCGTTTTATTCGCCCTCTCTTTCCCAATCTCCTCCTCTATTTCCCGTTTGCCGTGTGTTAGCTCGTCTGCCTTGTCATTATGTCTAATTCCTTATCCGCTCCTATGTCTCCCGATTTTGAAGTTCTTCACTTCAAGCGAAGGCAAGGAGAAAACTTAAAATATGCTTGGTATAGGATGATGGAATCTTATCGTAAGTGCACCCTAGAGGTGAACTTTAGAATTCTTCTTCGTAATTTTTATGTTGGGTTAAATATGACGCATAGACAACTCTTGGATGGTATTGCCAAGGGAAATTTCATTGAGATTGATCCCAGTATTGCGCATGAAATTATAGAGGGAATAGTGGGAACACTACCCCAAAAGGGAGGATCTCATCCTACCCAAGAAGAAACCCAAGTGAGGGAGTCCTGGATTAGGGGGTGTCCGGATAGCCGGACTACCATCATCAGCCGAACTATCATCTACCAGACTATCATCATCGACCGGACTCCAAGACTATGAAGATACAAGATTGAAGTCTTCTCCCCGTGTCCGGATGGGACTTTCCTTGGCGTGGAAGGCAAGCTTGGCGATACGGATATGTAGATCTCCTACCAATGTAACCGACTCTATGTAACCCTAGCCCTCTCCGGTGTCTATATACACCGGATGGCTTTAGTACGTAGGACTAGAATAACAACAACCCTTACAATCATACCATAGGCTAGCTTCTAGGGTTTAGCCTCCTTGATCTCGTGGTAGATCCACTCTTGTAAACATCCACAATATCAATATCAATCGAGTAGGACGTAGGGTTTTACCTCCATCAAGAGGGCCCGAACCTGGGTAAAACATCGTGTCCCTTGTCTCCTGTTACCATCCGCCTAGCGCAGATTCGGGACCCCCTACCGAGATCCGCGGTTTGACACCGACATTGGTGCTTTGATTGAGAGTTCCTCGTGTGCGTCCCGATAGGCTTGATGGCCTCTTCAATCAACAACAACGCAGTCTGGGTGAGACTTTTCTCCCGGACAGATCTTCGTATTCGGCGGCCGCCTGCGGGCCAACTTCGCAGCCATCGGAGCAGATCGAAGCTTCGCCCTGGCCGTCGAGTCATGTTTGAAGCCTAAACTTCACGGCCGATATCGCGGGGACTTGATCCTCGATGGATCTTAGCCACAACCGAGCGTGCGTCTTTGTCACGATGGGCATGACCTAACTCGCGCGAGACTGCACCTTGGAGGCCGCACACGAATCCGCTCGACCCATAGTCCGGAGCGATCGCTCGGATCGAGGGCGGATGGCTGGACACCGCCTCGGGGCGGCAACTTCTCTGGCGATGGAGCGAACACTTACCTTGTCCCGCATAAAGCTCATGACTCCGAGGTGCCGGACTCTCTGCCGGACTCCGAACCTCCTGCGCCCCTGCCAGTCGAATCCGATTGGGCGCCGATCATGGAATTCACCGCTGCGGACATCTTTCAGCACTCGCCCTTCGGTGATATCATAAATTCATTGAAGCATCTCTTGCTATCCGGAGAGCCCTGGCCGAACTACGGCCAGGACGGTTGGGACGCGGACGATGAAGAAATTCAGAGCCCACCCACCACCCACTTCGTAGCCACCGTCGACGATTTAACCGACATACTTGACTACGACTCCGAAGACATCGACGGTATGGGCGGCGATGCGGAGACTACCAAGAACCGGTGCCTACAGGACACCGGAAGACCACCTCGTCATCGACATATACATGGTGGACACCCCAAAAGATGGGGACGGCGAAGAAGC
Source organism: Aegilops longissima (assembly GCA_021605205.1). Taxonomy (NCBI): domain Eukaryota; kingdom Viridiplantae; phylum Streptophyta; class Magnoliopsida; order Poales; family Poaceae; genus Aegilops; species Aegilops longissima. The sequence goes on from CM038679.1 coordinate 165,454,105, forward strand.
GGCGGAGGCCGATTCCTTAAAGAAACAGCCCAAGCGCCGGCGTCGGTGGCGCCGCTCTAAATCCGCCACGGAAAGAATGGAGATTCGGCACGGAGATAATAACACCCCGAAAGTGCGAAGACAACTCCCTCTAGCACGATACAGCGCAGGAGGGAGGCGAAGCAAGCCCTCACGAGAGGCGGCGGATGAAGAGGTCGAGGATGACAATTACTTACCTCCCTCCGGAGGCGAGGCAAGCCTCGGCGATGGCCAATTCGTCGTGCTGAGGATCCCGTCGAACAAGGCGTTTCAGATGCAGGCTTATGGCCACGGCAAACAGCCTAAAGAAAAGCGAAACAACTTCAAGCTGATCAAGACCTGCTGGCCGACGGATGGACCGAGGTCCTCGCGGTGAAGAGTATGAACTCGAGCGCCCCTCAAAAGTTACCCAAAGCGCAAGTTGCTCCCCGATTAGAGGAGGAGGCATACAAACCTGCATCACCAGCGCTGTCTGGCAGACCGGCCACCTCATGGCGCGCGACAGAGAGGCGTGCAAGCCCTCCACCAAAACCGTACCCGGCATCGCTCAAAAGCATGAAGCCACGGGGGAACGCGCCGGACTTGCGGGATATATTGGAGGACAAGGCAAGACAATCCAGATCTATCTATGGATCACGTGGGTGCCCCAAGACCCACGATGAATACCGTCGCGCCGGACATAACTACTCCGGCCGGGCCGAACACAGCAGACAACGCTCTCTCGAGCTACGTCGCGATATTGCTCAATACAGAGGCGCCGCACACCCACTATGCTTCACTGACGAAGTAATGGATCATCAAATCCTGAAGGGTTTAAACCGTTAATATCGAATCCTACGAGGGCACAACAGACCCGCGGTATGGATTGAGGATTATCTTCTCCATATACACATGGCCCATGGCGGCAATCTTCACGCCATCACATATCTCCCGCTCAAGCTTAAAGGACCAGCTCGGCATTGGCTTAACAGCTTGCCCGCAGAGTCAATTGGATCTTGGGAAGACACGGAAGCCGCATTCCTCGACAACTTCAGAGGCGCGTCGTGCGACCACGAACTCGGATGACCTAAGCCACATTATCCAAGAGCAGACGAATCGGCCGAGCAATTACGACACGGTTCTTAACAAAGAAAAATCAAATCGTCGATTGTCCGGATGCGGATGCACTCGCTGCCTTCAAACATAACATCCGCGACGAGTGGCTGGCCCGGCACCTAGGGCGGGAGAAGCCAAAATCCATGGCAGCCCTCACATCACTCATGACCCGCTTACATGCGGGAGAGGATAACTGGCTAGCTCGCAGCAACAACCTCGGCAAAAATGCTGGCAGTCCGGATACCAAGGACCGCAATGGCAGGTTGCGTCGAAACAAAACAAACGCCGCGTGCTGGCGGCGGCAATGAATGAGGCGGCAGTCAGCGCCGGATTCGAGGCTCAAACCCGTCAGCGGAAGAAGCCATTCAAAGAACCACTCGGGCCCGTCCAATTTGGTTCGGATACTCGACCGCTCTTGCCAAATACATGGAACCCCGAAAAGCCAGCTAACCACACCAACAGAGATTGTTGGGTATTCAAACAAGCGAGCAAATTAGTCACGAAAACAGTGACAAGGGCTACAGCGATGACGAGGAACAGACCCGGCAGCCAAACAACGAGAGGACAAAAGGATTCCCCCTCAAGTTGGACGGTAAACATGATATCGCAGCGCATATTCCCAAGAGGGAGCGAAGCGTGCACTAAGGGGCGATACTCTGCGATGGAGCGATCGCCCCAAAATTCAACCCATGGTCCTCTTTCCGATCACTTTCGATCGAAGAGACCACCGACCGATATCCGCCATGGCGGATTTGCGCGATTGGTTTTAGACCCAATCGTCGATGGATTTCACCTCACGAGAGTCCCGATGGATGGCTGCGTAGCTTTGAACCTGCTTTATCGGGATACGGTCGCAAGATGGGCATAGACCCTTCAAGGATCAAACCTACAAAGACAACCTTCAAAGGCGTCATACCAGGTGTCGAGGCCAATTATGCGAGCTCGATTACATCGAAGTGGTCTTGGATCCCGGATAATTTCGAGCGAGAGTTAATCTTGACATAGTCCCGTTCATGGCGGCTATCATGCTCGCTTTCGGACGAACCACGTTTGCAAAATTCAACGCGGTGCCGCATTATGCATACCTTAAGCTCAAGATGCGGGCCCTCGTGGAGTCATCACGGTCAATGGAAACACGAACGCGCTCCCTGAGCGGAGGAACATACAGCGGCTCTCGCGGCAGAAGTACAGAGCAGCCTTTTAAGGCAATTCTCGAGTCCTGCCGTTAAACGACCGGACATGACCAAACGCGCCTGGAGCAACATCAACCAAGACCGCCTGGCACGTTCCGAGCACGTGTAGCAATGCGGCCTCAACCCCAGCCCTCGCAAAATTGTAAGACAAGCTCTCCGCGTACATAATAACGCCTTGGAGATACCATGGGCATAGGGGGAGAGGCACAACCACAACAGGCCCAGAGTGCGGTTCGACCACACCAGGGCCTCCCAAGTGTGTCGCTCTTTTTTCTTTTATTTTTCTCTTTTTTATATAGAACTATGTCCGTGGCGACCTGCCGAACTCATGATGCAACAGCCAGGGAAGGACAAAGGCGCGACGAACACTCGGTGGTCTCCATCACGAGCATTAAATTTGTTAAATATAAACATTCATGGCCTACCCACGGAGAGCGCCTTTAATTCGTCAATCCCTTGCTTTCCGCACTATTTGTATCATTCCGCACTCATAGCATATCTTCTCGAATAAAATGCAGCACTTTTTTGCCTATAATTGCATTACCTTATATATATACATATATGTTCATTTACGACATGTTGCATCCGTACACTCTGGTACGGCCAAATACACCAGGGGCTTATGTTCTCCGCATTATGGCGTGATAAAGTCCGCACACTTTCACAAGTGCGGCACCCCGAACTTATAGCATTGTATGAATCGGCTCCGAATCATGTCTTGGGTCAATAGTTGGGTTTGCCCGGCTCCCAGCTTTGGCACCTTATGTTCCGTTCTATCGGCTAAGGTAGCACTGGGAGAACCACTGCGATTGGGCCCCGGTTGAGCCAGGTTAACGCCTCAGTGGAGAAAGCTAAAACTGACCGTCACGATAAGGCGAGAGACTGGTCGCTGTTCGAGAGGTCCTTCGGGTCCTTAAAGACCTCGCCGCTTGACGAAGTTCGGATTATGTCCGGCGAAGGCGTGGATAGCGCCCCAATTGGTCCTCCGAATACTAGGGGCTTCACGAAATTTAAAATTATAGAATTCTATGGCTAAGTGAGAGTGTTCAAGCACTATAAGTCCGGTTGCCTTGTTCGTTGTGTTGGCGCCTCCTCGATGGACCCAAAAATGGGAACTAGGCGCTCAAGTTTATCCGAACACCCCAGCTTTTCATGGCATGGGGGCTGAAGCCGACGACTTGCCATCTCTCAGATTTAATAAACGGCTGCACAGAAGGTAATATTTTAAATTAACAAGCGTTGCTTAACGCATATGAACAAAGTTTTCAGCGCACAGGATAACACATTGCGAATTTACTAAAAAATTACATCCCTGGGGCACTTATCCGCAATCTTGCGGGCACCCTTGAGACAGCCTTATAGTACATTTCAGCGTACAATGTTCCTTGCCCATTGGCGGCGCGTCGATGATTAGCTTCTCCGCATCCACCTTGCCCCAATGCACCTTTGCGCGGGCAAGGGCCCGACAACACCTTCAATACAGGCGGAGGGCTTGATAACCTCCACCAGGGGCACGCATCCACCAGCCGTCATGACGAGGCGAAGTAGCTCCAGGCATGGCTCTCTCGAGCCACTGGCCGGACTATGAGGCCCTTCATGGCCTGCTCGGCCACCTTGTGAAGCTTCGACCAGCTGCTTCACTGGTCGCTAGAAACACCGGATGGCTGGCCTCGGCATCTTGAGACCGAAGACCTTCTCCGTTGAGCTCCCTCCTCGGCTCGGTAGAAGCGGCGGCATCGAGACACGCTGCGAGGCAGATCTGCAAGCATACGAGAGCTCGAATTCGGGTAAGTAACACGTAATTTACATTCACATGCTTGCTTTGCATGAAAAATGCCTTACCCGCCGCTATTTTCCTCATCAACTCAATCTCCTGAAGGGACTTATGGGCCTCGGCCTTGGCGGTTTTGGCACTTTCGAGAGCCGAGGCAAGCTCGGACTCTCGAGTCTTTGAGTCACGCTCCAAACTCTCATGCTTTTCCATGAGAGCCTGGAGCTCTTGCTGAACCACCGCCACCCGCGTCTCCTGTTTTTCTCGCTCTACCCGTTTCGTGGCCGCATTGCGTTCGGCCACGGACACGGCCTCCTTCAGGGTCGCCACCTCGTTCGTGGCCCCTGCAGCACCCATGTTATCCTTGTTATTTTTGTTGCAACCTAAATCCTTTTTCAGAAGGTACAAGTTCAAAGTGGTGTTACTCACCTTCTTTGTCCTGGAGCTGCTTCTTGGCGCGGCCGAGCTCTTGCTCGGACCGCTCGACTCTGCTTCACAGCACCGACCTCCATGATCGGTCTTGGCGAGAGGTCGGCGGCGCAGCCTGCAACCCATATTGACATAATTTTTAGCAACCCTGCGCATATCTTTTTTCAGATCCTCGGTCCGGCTTTTCTTTCCGAACACGGAACCGAGCATCGAAACTCTTGTCTATGCGGTATCACATTGCATATTTTAAACTTCTTACCTCAAAGCACGATAGAAGGCTCTGCGAGCTTCAGCCAGCCCGCCCTTGGCCAGCTGCACCTTACGAATCACCGCACTCATAATAGTGCGGTGTTCTTCCTCGATGGGCGCTCTTCAGCGCGTCCAACAAGTTGTCCGGCGCCTCGGTTGGGCGGAAGCGCGCGGCGTCACGGTCTTGCCCGCCGTTGAAGGGGCGCGGCGGACCCGGAACCACTGCGGGTTCATTATGGAGTCGGCGCCAAAGTCCGGAGGGCGCCTTGTGGCGCCTCCGGGCCTCCCCGATGGGTCCCTTCTTGGGATCCCACCTCGGCGTCCTCGGTGTCGCGAGGGGTGGAGGCGGTCAGGATGGAGTCTACATCCGACGGAGCCAATGACCCGCTTGATGAAGCGGGGAGATCATCACTGGCCGGACTACAGGCAGCATGCGACATTAGAATGACATTATGTGACACATAAAAAGAAACTATAAATCATTCAGGAATCCGGATACTTACGATCTCGCCGGAGGCCTGGCCCTTCAAGGCCATTCTTCCTCACCAACGTTGATGTTGGCGGAGCTGTCCGGGGGAATAGTCCTTCCCCTCTTGGACTCTTCGGCCTCCCCTGTTGGGGAAGCCTTCCTCTTCCTCTCTCCCTCCTCTGGGAGAGAGTCCTCTTCCTCCTCCTCATTTTTGGGGGAGGAGTCCGCCCCGGAGTCGTCGGACACCTGAAAGCAGGAGCTCTTTCGAGCACTGTGGCCTCCTTCTTGGCCTTCTTCTCCGGCACCACGTGCGGTGCGGAACCAGCAGCCTCGCTAGCGGCGTCTCTTTGGATTTTTCGGCATAGGGCCGGACAGGTAATCTGCTCCGCCTTCTTCATCCAGATCTGTCAAAGGAAAAGGGAAATTAAAACCGCATAGAGTCAAACTATGAAAAACAAGTGTCCCGTAAAGGGTAGAATCACTTACCTCGTCGGCTGGCGCTGCGGCGAAATCCGCGATCTTGATCGCGGATGCGAAACCGGCGCCCTTGAACAGCACCTTCCAGGCGCCGTGCGTTGTGTCGAAGAGCTTGTTCAGCGCTGGTGCTGTTCGGATCGAACTCCATAGATTGAATGCCGCTCTTGGCATGGGAGAATCCGCGGACGAGCATGACTGGACCACATTAACCAGCTGAGCTTCTTCACCGGCTTCTTGATACGGGCTTGGAGTCCGTCGGCTCCTTCAAACTACCCCACATCAAGCCCTTCTCTTTCCGGGAGGTGAGCTGCGTGGGGATACTAGATCTAAACTTCGGGGGCGCCGCCCATTTAGGGTCACGCTGGCTCGGTGATGTAGAACCACCCGATTGCCACCCCTTGAAGGATTCCACGAAGGCCCCTTGAACCAAAGGGCGTTGGGCATCTTGCCCAACATGGCGCCTCCGCACTCCGCTTGAATGACCTTCACTACCTTGACTTGACATTGAAGGTCTTGAGCCTAAGCGAAGTGGGGCTGGATGCAGAGGAAGGCCTCGCACCACGACGATAAACGCCGAGATGTTGAGGATGAAGTTGGCGCGGATCATGGAAATCCAGGCCGTAGTATAACATGAGCCCCTGGACAAAGGGGTGAAGTGGAAAGCCCAGTCCATGGAGGAAGTGCGAAGAAAGACAACCCTCTCATGGGGCACAGGGGTGGGGATGAGCTGCCCCTCGTCGGGCAGCCCGGCTGTGATGTCGCGGAGAGGTATCCGCGCCCGCGCAGTTTAGCGATTGCTCCTCCTTAACGGTGGAGGCCAACCATTTACCTCCGCTCCGGACATGGTTAGAGAAGGTTGAGGCGAGATGCGCGAACTTGGGCGCTGGAGCTCGAAAAGGCGGAGATGGATAAGCAAAGGAGGAAGAAGGCGTAGGTGAGAAGGTGAATCCTTATCCCTTATATGGGCGGGCAAAGTCTTACGCGTCCCCCACCGGCCTGGTAAAACTCGCTTACCTCCCAAGCGTCACCATCAATGGCGCGGTTGGATTACCCACGCCCGTATTGATGAGAATCCCGGATTAAGGGGAAACACGATCTCTGCCCGACAAGGCGTGCCAAGGAAACCACTTCGCTAAATCGCTGAGGTGGTAAAGTAAAAACAATTCGAGTAATGGCTTGGTAGTGGTGTGACGTCATGCCACGTAAAAGCGTCGCAGATTGAACTTGTGTATATATTATTATTCTCTCTACGGTGGAATGTGGAATTTATTTTGCGAGCGGACACTATCTGGTGTTCACAATCTTCTATCATTTGGAGGAGGAACCCGCCTTGCAGCGCCAAGCAATATCTGCGCGGACTTATCGTCATTGAAGCCTGGTTCGAGGGGCTCTTGAGGAGTCTGGATTAGGGGTGTCCGGATAGCGGACTACCATCATCGGCCGAACTATCATCTGCGGACTATCATCATCGACCGGACTCCAAGACTATGAAGATACAAGATTGAAGACTTCTCCCGTGTCCGGATGGGACTTCCCTTGGCATGGAAGGCAAGCTTGGCGTCTGGATATGTAGATCTCCTACCAATGTAACCGACTCTATGTAACCCTAGCCCTCTCCGGTGTCTATATAAACCGGATGGCTTTAGTCCGTAGGACTAGAACAACAACAACCCTTACAATCATACCATAGGCTAGCTTCTAGGGTTTAGCCTCCTTGATCTCGTGGTAGATCCACTCTTGTAAACATCCGCAATATCAATAAAAATCGAGCAGGACGTAGGGTTTTACCTCCATCAAGAGGGCCCGAACCTGGTTAAAACATCGTGTCCCTTGTCTCCTGTTACCATCCGCCTAGACGCACAGTTCGGGACCCCCTACCCGAGATCCGCCGGTTTTGACACCGACACCAAGTGTTTGGAAAGATTTGCGAAGTAACAAATTTTTTACAAAAGTCTCTTGAGCCTCTTAAAAGTGTTAGCGGAAATCTTCACCGCATGAATATGTTGATTACTCTTTGTAATAAGCGGCTGGATTCTTTAGATCTAAAAATTTCCGAGTAGGAAGGGAAGCGGAAAGAACCTCTCGGATTCGATCATGACTCCGCTAAAAAACTGAAAATTGAAGATGGCAACACTTAGATCTATCCTTGCTTTTATGCCTAGATAGGGGCGTTAAACGATATCGCTTGTTGGGAGGCAACCCAATTTTATTTCTAGTTTTTTGTTTTTGCTTCTGTTTAGGAATAAATAATCCATCTAGCCTCTGTTTAGGTGTGGTTTTGTGTTTTAATTAGTGTTTGTGCCAAGCTAGACCTATTGGATCTTCTTGGATGTTAGTTATTTGATCTTGCTGTAATTTCCAGAAACTTTGCGCTCAGTGCCCGAATTATTAAAAATCACCAAAACGTGATAAAATATTGATTCCAATTGCTTCTGATCAATAAACAAATTGTACAGGTCTTGTAATTTGGGTAGATATTTTGGAGTTCCATAAGTTTGTGTTAGTTACAGATTACTACAGACTGTTCTGTTTTTGAATGATTCTGTTTTTCGTGTGTTGTTTGCTTATTTTGATGAATGTATGGCTAGTAAAATAGTTTATAATCCATAGAGAAGTGGGAATATAGTAGGTTTAACACCATTATAAATAAATAATGAGTTCATTACAGTACCTTAAAGTAGTCTTTTGTTTTCTTTTGACGGAGCTCACGAGATTTCTATTGAGTTTTGTGTTGTGAAGTTTTCAAGTTTTTGGTAAATTCTTTTGATGGATTATGGAACAAGGAGTGTCAAGAGCCTAAGCTTGGGGATGCCCATGGCACCCCCAAGATAATCCAAGGACACGAAAAATTCAAAGCATGGGGATGCCCCGGAAGGCATCCCCTCTTTCGTCTACTTCCATCGGTAATTTACTTGGAGCTATATTTTTATTCACCACATGATATGTGTTTTTCTTGGAGCGTCTTGTATTATTTGCGTCTTTGCTTGTTAGTCTACCACAATCATCCTTGCTGTACACACCTTTTGAGAGAGCCATACATAAATTGGAATTTGCTAGAATACTCTATGTGCTTCACTTATATCTTTTGAGCTTGATAGTTTTGCTCATAGTGCTTCACTTATATCTTTTGAGCGTGATAATTTTTGCTCTAGTGCTTCACTTAGATCTTTTAGAGCACGGTGGTGGATTTGTTTTAAAGAAACTATTGATCTCTCATGCTTCATTTAGATTATTTTGAGAGTCGTTAATAGCATGGTAATTTGCTTAATATTAATACACTTGGTATTCAAGATATGTGAAACTTTCTTTTGAGTGCGTTGAATACTAAGAAAAGTTTGATGCTTGAGAATTGTTTTGAGATATGGAGATGATAATATCAAAGTCGTGCTAGTTGAGTAGTTGTGAATTTGAGAAATGCCTGTGTTGAAGTTTGCAAGTCCCGTAGCATGCACGTATGGTTAAAGTTGTGTAACAAATTTGAAACATGAAGTGTACCGGCTTGTGCATCCTTATGAGTGGCTGTCGGGGAATGCGATGGTCTTTTCCTACCAATCTATCCCCTAGGAGCATGCACGTAGTACTTGATTTTGATGACTTCTAAGTTTTTGCAATAAGTATATGAGTTCTTTTGTCTAACGTTGAGTCCATGGATTATCGCACTTTTACCTTTCCGCCTTTGCTAGCCTCTTGATGCCGTGCATTGCCCTTTCTCACCTTGAGAGTTGGTGCAAACTTCACGGTGCATCAAACCCGTGATATGATCGCTCTATCACACATAAACCTCCTTATATCTTCCTCAAACGGCCACCATACCTACCTATTATGGCATTTCCATAGCCATTCCGAGATATATTGCCATGCAACTTTCCACCATTCCGTTCATCATCATCATGACATACTTTACTTTTGTCATATTGCCATTGCATGATCATGTAGTTGACATCGTATTTGTGGCAAAGCCACCATGCATTATTTTCATACATGTCACTCTTGATTCATTGCACCATCCCGGTACACCGCCGGAGGCATTCATATAGAGTCATATCTTGTTCTAAGTTTCGAGTTGTAATCCTTATGTTGTAATCAATAGAAGTGTGATGATCATCATTATTAGAGCATTGCCCAATCAAAAAAAGGCCAAAAAGAAAAAAAATAAAGGCCCAAAAAAAAGAAAATAAATAAAAAGGAAAATGTTACTATCTCTTTTTCCACACTTGTGCTTCAAAGTACCACCTTGTTCTTCATGTAGTGAGCCTCATATATTGTGCTTCAAAGTAGCACCTTGCTCTTCATGTAGTGAGTCTCATATATTGTGCTTCAAAGTAGCACCATGTTTTTCATATAGTGAATCTCATAAGTTGTCTTTTTATACTAGTGGGAATTTTTCATTATAGAACTTGGCTTGTATATTCCTACGATGGGCCTCCTCAAATGCCCTAGGTCTTCATGAGCAAGCAAGTTGGATGCACACCCACTAGTTTTCTTTTGTTGAGCATTCATAGCTCTAGTGCATCCGTTGCATGGCAATCCCTACTCCTCATGTTGACATCAATTGATGGGCATCTCCATAGCCAGTTGATTATCCTCGTCAATGTGAGACTTTCTCCTTTTTTGTCTTCTCCACACAATCCCCATCATCATATTCTATTCCTCCCATAGTGCTATATCCATGGCTCACGCTCATGTATTGCATGAAGGTTGAAAAAGTTTGAGATTATTTAAGTATGAAACAATTGCTTGGCTTGTCATCGGGGGTATAGAAGTTGGGAACATCTTTGTGTGACGAAAATGAAGCATAACCTAACTATACGATTTTGTAGGGATGAACTTTCTTTTGCCATGCTATTTTGAGAAGACATGATTACTTTGATTAGTATGCTTGAAGTATTATTATTTTTATGTCAATATGAACTTTTTGTCTTGAATCTTTCGGATCTGAATATTCATACCACAATTAAGAAGATTTACATTGAAATTATGCCAAAGTATCCTCCGCATCAAATTTTTTCTTTTATCATTTACCTACTCGAGGGCGAGAAGGAATTAAGCTTGGGGATGCGATCGTCTCCAACGTATCTATAATTTTGATTGCTCCATGCTACTTTATCTACTGTTTTGGACTATATTGGGCTTTACTTTCCACTTTTATTTTATTTTTGGGACTAACTATTAACCGGAGGCTGGCCCGAATTGCTGTTTTTTTGCCTATTTCAGTCTTTCAAGAAAGCGGAATATCAAGCGGAGTCCAAGCGGAATGAAACCTTGAGCGTGATTTTCTCACGAGCGTGATCCGGGGACTTGGACCCTACTCCAAGGAACGAAAGAGGCGGTCACGAGGGTGGGGGGCGCGCCCCGTGCCTCGTGGGCCCCCTGTTGCTCCACCGACGTACTCCTTCCTCCTATATATACCTACGTACCCCCAAACGATCAGAACAGGAGCAAAAACCTAATTCCACCACCGCAACTTCCTGTATCCACGAGATCCCATCTTGGGGCCTGTTCAGAGTTCACGGAGGGCATCCACCATGGAGGGCTTCTACATCATCACCATAGCCCCTCCGATGAAGTGTGAGTAGTTTACTTCAGACCTTGGGTCCATAGCTAGTAGCTAGATGGCTTCTTCTCTCTTTTGGATCTCAATACAATGTTCTCCCCTCTCTCGTGGAGATCTATTCGATGTAATCTTCTTTTTGCGGTGTGTTTGTTGAGTCAGATGAATTGTGGGTTTATGATCCAGATTATCTATGAATAATATTTGAATCTTCTCTGAATTTTTTTATGTATGATTGGTTATCTTTGCAAGTCTCTTCGAATTATCCGTTTGGTTTGGCCAACTAGATTGGTAGTTCTTGCAATGGGAGAAGTGCTTAACTTTGGGTTCAATCTTGCGGTGTCCTTACCCAGTGACAGAAAGGGTTGCAAGGCACATATTGTATTGTTGCCATCGAGGATAACAAGATGGGGTTTTTATCATATTGCATGAATTTATCCCTCTACATCATGTCATCTTGCTTAAGGCGTTACTCTGTTTTTAACTTAATACTCTAGATGCATCTTTGGATAGCGGTCGATGAGTGGAGTAATAGTAGTAGATGCGAATCGTTTGGTCTACTTGTCTCGGACGTGATGCCTATATACATGATCATACCTAGATATACTCATAACCATGCTCGATTCATCAATTGCTCAACAGTAATTTGTTCACCCACCGTAGAATACTTATGCTCTTGAGAGAAGCCACTAGTGAAACCTATGGCCCCCGGGTCTATTCTCATCATATGAATCTCCATTACTTTAATACTTGCTTTGTTTTTACTTTGCCTTTTACTTTTCACTTTGCATCTCTATATCAAAAATACAAAAGATATTATTTATCATCTCTATCACATCTCACTCTCGTAAGTGACCGTGAAGGGATTGACAACCCCTAATCGCGTTGGTTGCGAGGAGCTATCGTTTTGTGCAGGTATGAGGGACTTGTGCGTGGCCTCCTACTGGATTGATACCTTGGTTCTCAAAAACTGAGGGAAATACTTACGCTACTTTGCTGCATCATCCTCTCCTCTTCGGGGAAATCCAACGCAGTGCTCAAGAGGTAGCAGCCGTACCGGCAGTACTAGCACATATATTCCAGCAAGTTCCACTTTGCTGATTTTACTCTGATGCTTAAGGTTTTCCCGTGATATCTACACTATGATCTGTGTAGCTGCTTTGTGTCGCACTAGCAGCAGTCCACTCTTGAGGCCAAACACTGCAATGACTTACAAAATTGGCACCAAGGCATTGAGTGCCATTCTGGATGCAATGAAACTCATACGCTCCCCACCTGTTGAATCTTGTTCAGAATATGATCCTAATGACTATTCTAACCTCGAGGAGTCAAAGGTAGATGGCCTGTCCTGTTCAGCCATCAAGGTGCCTGTACTAATTTGGCAATGTTTTATTGATTGCGGGTATCTTGCATATGTTGTCTTGCATTTCTTCTACTTTGTTGCACCGCCATCTTCTTAGTTTACTCATCATATATGTCGAGATGCCATGCCCATCCATTATCAATACATATTCCATCTGTCATCATACCATGTTTTTTCACTCAAATGTTGTTCGTGTGCATCAGACATCAAAAAGGAAGAGGGTGATTGCCGAACCTGAAGGAGCACCAGCAAAGTCCTTGAAAAACGTGGTGTTGCCGGAGAAATCAGACAGCACCGCGCTTATATTGGCTGTATAATTAGTGACACAAAACGTAGGACCGACTCCAGCAGACTGTACCCATACTTCACTGGCCACACCACTAGCCCCACCACACAGGACCTGCACTCTAGCAAAAGGTATACCGATTTCATTTGCCATAGCACCAGCTGTACCACAGAAAAATCCCACTCCAGCAAAAAGTACAGCAAGTCCACCGGCCGAAGACCTATCTCAACTGCAGAGACGGCCAATTCCTGCAGATTGGAACCCCATTCCATTTATTCCCAGTTTAAAAGACAATGCTTTCAATGTTGTTAGGGACTACGTGCATATATTCCCATCATGGGAAGATTATTGTGAAGACAAACACCATTTTCACATATTCCTGTGCAACTTACGTGTAAGTGCTATTATTCATGGTTATTATTTTCCTATTTTCTGCTGATTGAACACATCAATGATTTACATTACATTGTTGTAACTAGGCGAAGGTTAATCTCGATAGTCATGACGAGCAAAGCTTGCTTGTGCTTTTCAAGGAAGCATTGCAGCAGTATCGGTGTTACATGAGGAAATCACACTTTGGTGGCAAGTTTATAAACGAATTTCCGGTGAAGTTTCCTGTGCTAAATTTAGAAGACATTGAATGGAAAAATCTTGTTATGCACTGGTCTCGTTCGGGATGAGGTCTTGTCTATGAAATCACATGACAATTTGAACTTCTACTTTTCCGCATGTGCCTTACGGATCTTTTTGCAGGAAATCTGCTCGAAGAAGAATTCGGTTTGAAAAGAACGACAGGATATCGCAAATATGTTGCCCGCTGCTTTGCTCTTGTTAGTACTGTTGTCTGTATCACTGTACTTGCATACAAACCTGGTTCATTATGTGACAGCAGTATGCATGATAACTTGCTTATCAATTGTTCGCTCCAAATTATCTGATCTGTATGAATGGTTACATTAGTGTAGAATATATCCAATGCCAATGTTTTTTAGCTCTGCATTGTTCTTGTAAGTACATGCTGTCCTTTATCAGTGTACTTATAATGACAGGCAGTTGTTCATGTACCATCACTCTGCAGCTTATTTTCCTTTGCCCTCCATTTTCTACACATCAGATCTATATTTACTCTTACCATAAGGTTGGTACTGAACAAGTTTAGCTGTGCATTGCTCTTGGTTGTACCTTTTTCCTATATCGCTGCACTTACATTTATAGCTACTTGGTTATGTAGCATCACTCTTCATCTTATCTTAAATATTCTCCATTTTTTCGTATATTATCACATCTATATTTACTCTTAACAAAATGTAGAATAAATGCAATGCTTTTGAAGAAGATTCTGTGGTAAACTTCTTGAATTCCCCCCCCCCCCATCGGCATGGACAAGGCCTTTATAGAGCCTGTCTTCACCAATAATGTAAGTTTGTCCATCTCAAGCCTTCAAACTTTGTTGTATATATTTGGTTAGGCATGACTACAACAGCTGTTTATTTTTGGTGTTTGCATCAAATTGCTTATTTAAAGTTTATTATGTAGTTCATAAACAAAAGTTTGTCCTTCCTCAAATTAAGTTTTCAGTTGTACAACCAAGTTCCTTCTTCATACCATGTAAATTAAACTATACAGAGCAAGTGACCTTCTTTTGCACTGCATCTATGCTTCTGTTCTTCATCCGTAATCCAGTGGTGTGGTGAACCTACCCACTACAGGACAATGTCATATTCTGCAATGTCTTAGCTATGAACAATGTCGTATCATTCTACTATTATTCAAACCGTCTCTTTATTTGCCAATTTGAAATGGTATAAATTGACAGCACACTAACCATTGATACTTATGAGTTCTTGATCTGTAATACAGTGTTGTCGTGAAGCTGCCAACTCTTCACAATGTCATTACCTGCCATGTCTTGACCTGAACAATACCATATTGTGTTAATGCAATTTTAAACTGTGTCACTTTATTCGTTAGTAAGAAATGTGATGAATTCTCAGCACTCATACTTTTATGTGCAAAAACTATCATCTGTCTGCTTGTTTATCTTTCAGAGTGAGGAAGATATAAGTGTTGAACAAGCGCAGTCTCATCATCTTGCTAAGCTGCTTGCGCTGCAGCTCCCCAGAAGGGCTAACCTTTCTTGAACTCTATTGAAGTGATGTCGGTTTTGTATATTATTTTGTCGGCGTGTTTATTTGGACTGGTGGCGATCTTTGATGCCCAGTGTATGTAATCTGCTGTCTGCTTGTGCTTTATTATCATAGTGGCGAACTTTGATGCCCAGTGGATGTAATATGCTGTAATTTCTTTATTGTATAGTCTAGGTTTTTTCTTATTCATGTTGCTGCAGTTATTTTACTGTATATATATCCTGTCTTCGCAGTAAACCGGCCAAACCGTAAAATTACGGTACATAATCGGGCCGTCATGCAACCACGATGTAGGTTCGGCCTAAAACGTGTCGAACAGCTCACGGGCCGGCAGCAGCCTGAAATGAACCCCGACCCATGATTGTGCAAATCAAATCACGGGCTTTTAATAGGCCAAAATTGTCTCGGTCCTTGTTTGGCCCAATCAGATATCGGCTGCGAGCAGGCCGAATGCAAATCGGGCCGTAGTTAGGCCCAACTATATGATGGGCTTTTAACAGCCAAAATTAATATAGGTCCGAAATGTTAAACGGGCCCTTAACAGGACAAAACTAATATCAGGCCGAATTACTAAGTGGGCCTTTAGCAAGTGGGCCCAAAAGCATAGTGTCCGATTCTTGGGCGAATTTGATATGGGCCATAATTGAGCCAAAGCCTCTTAAAGGGCCGGACCTGATCTGGGCCGTAATTTGGCCTAGAACGTGGTAGGCTTATAACGGGCCGGATCTCATATGGGCCACTTTTAGGCCCGGAACGTGGCAGGCCATTAATGGACCGGATCAGATATGGGCCGGTATTTTTGGCCCAAAACATGGCAGCCATTTAATGGGCCTGCCTACTAGGGTCCTCAAAATCTTGTGGGCCTACAGCTGGGCCGGCCCATTAATGTTGGCGAAATCTCATGGGCCTTTAGCTGGGCCGGCCCATTATGATCCGCAAGAATCTTGTGCGCCTTTACCTGGGCCGATCCATTATAGCACACAAAAATCTTGTGGGCCTTTAGCGAGGCCGGCTCATTATGGCCCGCAAAATCTTGTGGGCCTATACCTGGGCCGAGCCATTATGGCCCGCGAAATCTCGTGGGCCTTTAGCTGGGTCGGCCCATTATGGTCCGCAAAATCTTGTGGGCCTTTAGCTGGGCCGGCCCATTATGGTCCGCAAAACTTGTGGGCCTTTAATTGGGCCGACCCAATTAAACTTGTTGGGCCATGCCACGTGTTGATGTATCATAGGCGCCTTCTGTCCAATGAGTGGATGACATCTGTCCCAGCGGTTAGCCGAAACGTGTTTCCTCCAGCCAATGATGATTTTACACGTGGAAAATCCCCATTGGTCGGGGCTGTTAACGGGTTATCGGATCCAAAACCCGACTCGATAGCTTAACGGCGTTTCGTTACGGTGGATGCCGCGTGTCGGTCACCCTTGACGAAAGCACTTACGTGACGCGATTTATCGTCATGGAAGTGGACACTTCGTGATGATAATTTTCATAATGTCATGGAACACTTCTCGACGACACATGTATGACTATCTTGATTACATCATAAGTTTGTCATGGATGTACATGCATGACAAAAAACGCGACCTACTGTGACAAACACGTATCATCACGGAAGTGTATTTTTTTGTAGTGAATGGGAATGAAATTCAAATATATAGGCATCGTGGCACGACCGAAAAGATTGATAAACTTGGTTTTTTAATTTGTGTAAATCCAAAACACGCTGAAAATCATGAAACTTGGCATGGTGTCATGACATGGCACCAACATGTTTGAGTAATTTTTGGCGAATTGGGACAAGATTTGGTGTAAGCTTCTTTCAAACCGGACCTTCCCTCAAGAAGGCTCTTGGTTCCGAGAGGGAACGTGTCACCTCCGTGTGCGAAACGACATACGTACAGTGCCTTCCCCGCCTAAATTTTTTTACACTGGCAGATTAGACCAAATAGAAGTGTCATGCTAAATTTTGGAATTATTTCGGGTTCGTCTGGCATTTTTATACATTAATTGAGTTTATGGGCATTTAATGTGCATAATTCAAATTTGAACTACAAGCAAATGCTCCAGTGCACCATAGTTGGTTGAAAAATCACATGTGTGTCTGTGGGTGAATTTATAGGTCCCATGCAAGAAATGGGAATGAAATTCAAACATCTGGGCGTTGTGGCTCGGCCGGAAAGATTGAGAAACTTGGTTTTTTAATTCCTGTAAATCCAAAACACGTTTAAAAATCATGAAACTTGGCATGGTGTCATGACATGGCACCAACATGGTGCGGTAATTTTTTTGGCCGAATTGGGACAAGCTTTGGTGTAAGCTTCTTGCGAATCGGAGCTTCCCTCAAGAAGGCTCGTGGTTCCGAGAGGGAACGTGTCACCTCCGTGTGCGAGCCGACATACATACACTTTCTTCTCCCACCTTAATTTTTTTACACAGGCAGATTAGACCAAATAGAAGAATCGTGCAAAATTTTGGAATTATTCCGAGTTCATTTGGCCTTTTTATATATTAATTGAGTTTTTGCACATTTAATGTGCATAATTCAAATTCGAACTACAAGCGCATGCTCAAGTGCACCAAAGTTGTTTGAAAAATCACATGTGTGTCCTTGGGTGAATTTCTAGGTCCAATGCAAGAGATGGGAGTGAAATTCAAACATCTGGGCGTCATGCCTCGTCTGGAAATATTGAGAAACTTGGCTTTTTAATTCCTGTAAATCCAAAACACGCCTGAAAATCATGAAACTTGGCATGGTGTCATTACACTGCACCAACATGCTGCGCTAATTTTTTTGGCCGAATTGGGACAACTTTGGTGTAAGCTTCTTGCAAACCGGAGCTTTCCTCAAGAAGGCTCGTGGTTACGAGAGGGGACGTGTCACCTCCGTGTCTTAAACGACATCGCATACTGCCTTCTCCCTTTGAACTTTTTACACATAAATTAGACCAAATAGAAGTATCATGCTAAATTTTGGAATTATTTACGGGTTTGTTTGGCCTTTTTATACATTAATTGATCTGCACATTTAATGTGCATAATTCAAATTTGCACTACAAGCACATGCTCTAGTGCACCAAAGTTGTTTGAAAAATCACATGTGTGTCCTTGGGATAATTTATAGGTCCGATGCAAGAAATGGGAATGAAATTCAAACATCTGGGTGTCGTGGCTCGGCGGGAAAGATTGAGAAACTTGGTTTTTTAATTCCTATAAATCCAGAACACGCCTGAAAATCATGAAACTTGGCATGGTGTCATGACATGGCACCAACATTTTTCGGTATTGTTTTTGGCTGAATTGGGACAAGCTTTGGTGTATGCTTCTTGCAAACCGAAGCTTCCCTCAAGAAGGCTCGTGGTTCCGAGAGGGAACGTGTCACCTCCGTGTGCGAACCGACATACATACACTTTCTTCTCCCACCTTAATTTTTTACACAGGCAGATTAGATCAAATAGAAGAATCGTGCAAAATTTTGGAATTATTCCAGGTTCATTTGGCCTTTTTATACATTAATTGAGTTTTTGCGCATTTAATGTGCATAATTCAAATTTGAACTACAAGCACAGGCTCCAGTGCACCAAAGTTTTTTGAAAAATCACATGTGTGTCCTTGGGTGAATTTCTAGGTCCCATGCAAGAGATGGGAGTGAAATTCAAACATCTGGGCGTCGTGCCTCATCCGAAAAGATTGAGATACTTGGTTTTTTAATTCCTGTAAATCCAAAACACGCCTGAAAATCATGAAACTTGGCATGGTGTCCTGACATTGCACCAACATGTTGCGGTAATTTTTTTGGCCGAAATGGAACAAGCTTTGGTGTAAGCTTCTTGCAAACCGGAGCTTTCCTCAAGAAGGCTCGTGGTTTCGAGAGAGAACGTGTCACCTCCGTGTGCGAAATGACATACGTACACTGCCTTTTCCCGCCTTAATATTTTTACACAGCCAGATTAGACCAAATAGAAGTATCCTGCTAAATTTTCGAATTATTACGGGTTCATTTGGCCTTTATTAAACATTAATTGAGTTTCTGCGCATTTAATGTGCATAATTCAAACTTGAACTACAAGCACAGGCTCCAGTGCACCAAAGTTGTTTGAAAAATCACATGTGTGTGCTTGGGTGATTTTCTAGGTCCCATGCAAGAGATGGGAGTGAAATTCACACATCTGGGCGTCGTAGCTCTGCAGTAAAGATTGAGAAACTTGTTTTTTAATTCCTGTAAATCCCAAACACGCCTAAAAATCATGAAACATGGCATGGTGTCATGACATGGCACCAACATGTTGCAGTAATTTTTTTGGCCGAATTGGGACAAGCTTTGGTGTAAGCTTCTTGCAAACCAGAGCTTCCCTCAAGAAGGCTCGTGGTTCCGAGAGGGAATGTGCCACCTCTGTGTGTGAAATGATATACGTACACTGCCTTCTCCCGCCTTAATTTTTTAACACATGCAGATTAGACCAAATAGAAGTATCGTGCTAAATTTTGGAATTATTCCGGGTTTGTTTGGGCTTTTTTATACATTAATTGAGTTTTTACGCATTTAATGTGCATAATTCAAATTTGAACTACAAGCACAGGCTCCATTGCACCAAAGTTGTTTGAAAAACCACATGTGTGTCCTTGGTTTAATTTCTAGGTCCTATGCAAGAGATGGGAATGAAATTCAAACATCTGGGCGTCGTGGCTCGGCCGGAAAGATTGAGAAACTTGTTTTTTTAATTCCTGTAAATCCCAAACACGCCTAAAAATCATGAAACATGGCATGGTGTCATGACATGGCACCAACATGTTGCAGTAATTTTTTTGGCCGAATTGGGACAAGCTTTGGTGTAAGCTTCTTGCAAACCAGAGCTTCCCTCAAGAAGGCTCGTGGTTCCGAGAGGGAATGTGCCACCTCTGTGTGTGAAATGATATACGTACACTGCCTTCTCCCGCCTTAATTTTTTAACACATGCAGATTAGACCAAATAGAAGTATCGTGCTAAATTTTGGAATTATTCCGGGTTTGTTTGGGCTTTTTTATACATTAATTGAGTTTTTACGCATTTAATGTGCATAATTCAAATTTGAACTACAAGCACAGGCTCCATTGCACCAAAGTTGTTTGAAAAACCACATGTGTGTCCTTGGTTTAATTTCTAGGTCCTATGCAAGAGATGGGAATGAAATTCAAACATCTGGGCGTCGTGGCTCGGCCGGAAAGATTGAGAAACTTGGGTTTTTAATTCCTATAAATCCAAAACACGCCTGAAAATCATAAAACCTGGCATGGTGCCATGACAAGACACCAACATGTTGTGGTAATTTTTCTGTCCGATTTGCCAAGGCACACACATTAACAATCGACAAAGTCATTGTCGGCGTCCTGGGAATGGAGGTACCGAGACTTGCCTGCCTGCGCCCCAGGGCGTGGCTCCTCCAGCCGCCTGGTATGGCCCGTCTTCATCAACAACCACTCAAGACCCTCGCGAGGGGCCAAGCCTCGCGAGGCAGACAACGCAAGACCTCCTCAGGGGCGGCTTCCCTAGGCTGGCTCCCGAGGAGCGGAGATATCTATGGAAGGGGTACCTCATGAGGTTCACATGACGTGAGCCATGATGAGCAAGGCCAGGTGGGCGCCAACGGGGACAGTGTACTCATTGCCTCTTTGGTGCTAAAGGGGCAAGCGCAGGCGAGGAGTCCCGAGGCATCAGGCAAGGGTTTCCATATTGGTGCAACGAGACCAAGACCAGCAGGACGGCAGGATGGAGGTCACCACGGAGCCCACGACGGCGTCACCACCAGAGCCTTTGGCAGTCGAAGACCACCTTTTGTCAGGATAACTTCTACTAGTTGTCCCCCTTCAAACTGGCCGTTGTGGGATCGCTTCCCGCCTAATATTTGGGAAGAGTACCCGGGCCTCTATAAATAGGACTAGCCACCACCATAGGAGGGGATGGATCATTCAGACCATCCTTAGCACACAAGCTCACCGAGCTCAAGAACACCTCTCCTCAGGAGGCTGTTCTTCCCTTGTACTTGTTCATCCTCAGCCTGCAAGGCAATCCACGACACCACACTGGAGTAGGGTATTACACCGCAATAGTGGCCCGAACCAGTATAAACCCCTGTGTCTCTTGCTCTTTGGGTTCGTCGAGTCAAGCATTGAGATCGTTAGAGAGCGAGAGAGAGAGAGAGAGAGAGAGAGAGAGAGAGAGAGAGAGAGAGAGAGAGAGATCTTCGTGCGCACTCCAGTGTTCGAACCTCAAGGGTTTGCCGGAACCAAGAATCCGACATTTGGCGCGCCGGGTTGGGGTGCGTTGAAGTGCCGCTCCTCCGCCGGCTCCGCTTCTCCGTTCAGTCCCCATGGTCGGCGCAGCTCCACCGACTGGGTCGACGGGCGACCACGACGGTGCCAGGGGGCTCAGGGCCCTCACGCCCGCCTTACAACGGGTTCGGTGGCCACCCAAGTTCAGGCCGAGGATGCCCCCTGCTTCGACGGCACGACAAATCCGTCAACCTTCCTGCTGGCTTATGAGGAGGCCGTCCTAGAGGCAGGAGGCGATGACAAGGTCATGGCTAATTGGTTTCCCATGGCCTTCGCTGGCGCGCCGCGCGCCTGGCTGATCAACTTGCCAGGATCCTCTGTGGCTTCTTGGGGAGAGCTGCGCGGCCTCTTCATCACATGCTTCGCGGCACCGACGCTTGTCGCCGTTGCGGCCCTCCTCGGCGGCTCGCAAGTGCCACCCACGGACCGCCACGTCAAGCAGTTCTTCCGCCAGGTCGGCGCCGCCTCTGTGCAACAAGGAGCCCCTCCAGGATGGGCGGCGCCCATGGACAACCTCACCTTCGATTCAAGGGATCACCCCACTGATACGTCTCCAACGTATCTATAATTTTGATTGTTCCATGCTATTATATTATCAGTTTTGGATGTTTAATGGTCTTTAATATAATATTAACCGAAGGCCCAGTGCAAATTGCTGTTTTTTTGCCTATTTCAATGTTTCGCAGAAAAGGAATATCAAACAGAATGAAACCTTCGCGAGGATCTTTGTTGGAACAAACACAATCGAGGAGACTTGGAGTGGAAGTCAAGGAAGCAACAAGGCGACCACGAGGCAGGAGGTCGCGTCCAGGGGGGTAGGCGCGCTTCCCACCCTCATGGGCCCCTTGTAGCTCCACCAACCTACTTCTTTTGCTTATATATACTCTTATACCCTGAAAACATCCAGGGGAGCCACGAAACCACTTCTCCACTGCCACAACCTTCTATACCCGTGAGATCCCATCTTGGGGCCTTTTCCGGCGATCTGCCGGAGATGGATTTGATCACGGAGGGCTTCTACATCAACACCATAGACTCTCTGATGATGTGTGAGTAGTTTACCACAGACCTTCAGGTCCATAGTTATTAGCTAGATGGCTTCTTCTCTCTCTTTGGTTCTCAATACAAAGTTCTCCTCGATGTTCTTGGAGATCTATTCGATGTAATACTTTTTGCGGTGTGTTTGTCGAGATCCGATGAATTGTGGGTTTATGATCAAGATTATCTATGAGCAATATTTGATTCTTCTCTGAATTCTTATATGCATGATATGATATCTTTGCAAGTCTCTTCAAATTATCGGTTTAGTTTGGCCTACTAGATTGATCTTTCTTGCAATGGTAGAAGTGCTTAGCTTTGGGTTCAATCTTGCGGTGCTCGATCCCAGTGACAGGAAGGGAACTAGCACGTATTGTATTGTTGCCATCGAGGATAAAAAAATGGGGTTTCTATCATATTGAGTGAGTTTATCCCTCTACATCATGTCATCTTGCCTAATGCGTTACTCTGTTCTTATGAACTTAATACTCTAGATGCATGCTGGATAACGATCAATGTGTGGAGTAATAGTAGTAGATGCAGAATCGTTTCGGTCTACTTGACACAGACGTGATGCCTATGTTCATGATCATGCGTAGATATTCTCATAATTATGCACTTTTCTATAAATTGCTCGGCAGTAATTTTTTCACCCACCATAATTTATGCTATCTTGAGAGAAGCCACTAGTGAAACCTATGGCCCCCGGGTCTATTTTACATCATATTAGTTTCCCGTCAACTAGATATTTATGTCGCCGTTTGTTTTTCAATCTTTACTTTTCAATCTATACAAAAAAAGTACCAAAAATATTTATCTTATTACCTTTATCAGATCTCACTTTTGCAAGTGGCCATGGAGGGAGTGACAACCCCTTTATCGTGTTGGTTGAAAGGTTCTTGATTGTTTGTGCAGGTACTAGGAGATTTGCATGTAGTCTCCTACTGGATTGATACCTTGGTTCTCAAAAACTGAGGGAAATACTTATGCTACTTTGCTGCATCACCCTTTCCTCTTCAAGGGAAAACCAACGCTTGCTCAAGAGGTAGCAAGAAGGATTTTTGGCGCCGTTGTCGGGGAGATCTACGCTCAAGTCAAGACATACCAAGTACCCATCACAAACTTTTATCCCTCGCATTACATTATTTGCTATTTGCCTCTCGTTTTCCTCTCCCCCACTTCACCCTTGCCGTTTTATTCGCCATTTTCCGTCCGTTTCTTTCCTCTTGCTTCTAGTGTGCCCGTTTTGCTTTGATGGCTCTACCAAAAAGCGTTGATCCTCACCTTAGAAGGTTAGAAGAAATTGAAAACAATGTTAGAAGCTTTATGTCTTTGCAATTTGAGCATAACAATTTCTTCAGAAACGAGCTTAAAGAACAGAAAAGTTTTATGGAGTACATGAATAAAGAGCTCGATGATATGTCTAAGGAAATTTATGGTTTGAAATCTCAATTTGCTAATCTTGAAAATTTAATAGCCCAAATTTCGGATAAGCAAGCCACCTTAGTTAATAAGATGGCCGCTAAACCGGAAGATCTAGATAATAATAATAATAATAATAATAATAATAATAATAATGAAGATCTAAAAGTGATTGATGTGTCTCCTATTAAATCTTTTTCCAATATTAATCTTGATAAAGATGGGATTGGAGATGAGTCAACTTTAGGTAAAAGGCGTCCCAATCATTCGGAGTTTTTAGATCTTGATGCAAAAATTAATAAAAGTGGGATTGAAGAGGTCAAAACTTTACATAGAAATGAGCCCACTATTTTGGATTTCAAGGAATTTAATTATGATAATTGCTCTTTGATAGATTGTATTTTCTTGTTGCAATCCATGTTAAATTCTCGTCATGCTTATGATCAAAATAAGGCCTTTACTAAATATATCATTGATGCTTTAATGCAATCTTATGAAGAAAATCTTGAATTAGAAATTTCTATCCCTAGAAAACTTTATGATGAGTTGGAACCTACTATTAAAATAAAGATTAAAGATCATGAATGCTATGCTTTATGTGATTTGGGTGCTAGTGTTTCCACGATTCCCAAAACTTTGTGTGATGTGTTAGGTTTCCGTGAATTTGATGATTGTTCTTTAAATTTGGATCTTGCGGATTCCACCATTAAGAAACCTATGGGAAGGATTAATGATGTTCTTATTGTTGCAAATAGGAATTATGTGCCCGTAGATTTGATTGTTCTTGATATCCAATTATTCTTGGTAGACCTTTCCTTAGAACGATCTGTGCAACTATTGACATGAAAGAAGAAAATATTAGATTCCAATTTCCGTTAAGGAAAGGCATGGAACACTTTCATAGAAAGAAATTAAAATTACTTTATGAATCTATGATGAGAGACACATATGGATTGCATACCAAAGATGATAACACCTAGATCTATTCTTGTTTTTATGCATAGAGAGGAGCGTTAAACGATAGCGCTTGTGGGAGGCAACCCAATTTTATTTTTGTTCCTTGTTTTTTGTTCCTGTTTAGTAATAAATAATTCATCTAGCTTCTGTTTAGATGTGTTTTATGTTTTAATTAGTGTTTGTGCCAAGTAGAACCTTTGGGAAGACTTGGGTGAAGTCTTTGCGATGTTGCTGTAAAAAACAGAAACTTTAGCGCTGACGAGATTAGCTGCCATTTTTTACTGGAGAGAGCTTTTAGGTTGATTCGTTTTTATGATGATTAATAGAAAAACTCCTCAAGTTCACTAATTTATTTCTGAATTTTTGGAGTTCCGAAGTATTCGTTTGATGCAGATCACTTCAGACTGTTCTGTTTTTGACAGATTCTGTTTTTCGTGTGTTGTTTGCTTATTTTGATGAATCTATGGCTAATACAGTAGTTTTAACACCAATATAAATAAATAATGAGTTCATTACAGTACCTTAAATTGATGGTTTGTTTTCTTACACTAACGGAGCTCATGAGATTTTGTGTTTAAGTTTTGTGTTGTGAAGTTTTCAAGTTTTTGGGTAAAGATTTGATGGATTTTAAAATAAGGAGTGGCAAGAGCCTAAGCTTGGGGATGCCCAAGGCACCCCAAGGTAAAATTGAAGGACAACCAAAAGCCTAAGCTTGGGGATGCCCCGGAAGGCATCCCCTCTTTCTTCTTCGTCTATCGGTAACTTTACTTGAGGCTATATTTTCATTCACCACATCATATGTGTTTTGCTTGGAGCGTCATGTATGATTTGAGTCTTTGCTTTTTAGTTTACCAGAATCATACTTTCTGTACACACATTTTGGAGATACACACATGAATCGGAATTTATTATAATACTCTATGTGCTTCACTTATATCTTTTGAGCTAGATAATTTTTCTCTAGTGCATCACTTATACCTTTTTAGAGAACGGTGGTGCTTTTATTTTATAGAAATTATTGATCTCTCATGCTTCACTTATATTATTTTGAGAGTCTTTTACAACAACATGGTAATTTGCTTTGGCTATCAATTAGTCCAAATATAATAGGCATCCAAGATGGGTATAATAAAAACTTTCATATAGAGTGCATTAAATACTATGAGAAGTTTGATACTTGATAGTTGTTTTGAGATATAAAGATGGTAATGTTAGAGTCATGCTAGTTGAGTAATTGTGTAATTGATAAATACTTGTGTTAAAGTTTGCAAGTCCCGTAGCATGCACGTATGGTACACGTTGTGTGACAAATTTGAAGCATGAGGTGTTCTTTCATTGCTTTCCTTATGTGTGGCGGTCGGGGACGAGCGATGGTCTTTTCCTACCAATCTATCCCCATAGGAGCATGCGCATAGTGCTTGTTTATGATGACTTGTAGATTTTTGCAATAAGTATGTGTGTTCTTTACGACTAATGTTGAGTCCATGATTATACGCACTCTCACCCTTCCATCATTGCTAGCCTCTTCGGTACCGTGCATTGCCCTTTCTCTCCTCGAGAGTGGTGCAAACTTCGCCAGTGCATCCAAACCCCATGATATTATACGCTCTATCACACATAAGCCTCCTTATATCTTCCTCAAAACAGCCACCATACCTACCTATTATGGCATTTCCATAGCCATTCTGAGATATATTGCCATGCAACTTTCAACCGTTCTGTTTATTATGACACGCTCCATCATTGTCATATTGCTTTGCATGATCATGTAGTTGACATCGTATTTGTGGCAAAGCCACCTTCATAATTCTTTCATATATGACACTCTTGATTCATTGCACATCCCGGTACACCGCCGGAGGCATTCACATAGTCATATTTTGGTCTAAGTATCGAGTTGTAATCATTGAGTTGTAAGTAAATAGAAGTGTGATGATTTTTATCATTAGAGCATTGTCCCATGTGAGGAAAGTATGATGGAGACTATGATTCCCCCACAAGTCAGGATGAGACTCCGGACGAAAAAGAGAGAGGCCAAAGAAGCCCAAATAAAAAGAAAAGAGGCCATAAAAAAAGAGAAGGCCCAAATAAAAAATATGAGAGAGAAAGAGAGAAGGGGCAATGTTACTATCCTTTTTCCACACTTGTGCTTCAAAGTAGCACCATGATATTCATGATAGAGAGTCTCTTATTTTGTCACTTTCATATACTAGTGGGAATTTTTCATTATTGAACATGGCTTGTATATTCCAATGATGGGCTTCCTCAAAATTCACTAGGTCTTCGTGAGCAAGCAAGTTGGATGCACACCCACTTAGTTTCTTTTTTGAGCTTTCATATATTTATAGCTCTAGACCATCCGTTGCATGGCAATCCCTACTCCTTGCATTTACATCAATTGATGGGCATCTCCATAGCCCGTTGATTAGCCGCGTCAATGTGATACTTTCTCCTTTTTGTCTTCTCACACAACCTCCATCATCATATTCTATTTCACCCATAGTGCTATGTCCATGGCTCGCGCTCATATATTGCGTGAAAGTCGAAAGAGTTTGAAAAGGCTAAGTATGAAACAATTGCTTGGCTTGTCATCGGGGTTGTGCATGATGGGAGCATTTTGTGAGACGAAAATGAAGCATGGCCAAACTATATGATTTTATAGAGATAAGCTTTCTTTGGCTATGTTATTTTGATAAGACACAATTGCTTGGTTAGCATGCTTGAAGTATTATTATTTTTATGTCAATATTAAACTTTTGTCTAGAATCTTTTGGATCTAAACATTCATGCTACAATAAAGAGAATTACATTGAAAATTATGTTAGGTAGCATTCCACATCAAAAATAATGTTTTTATCATTTACCTACTCGTGGATGAGCAGGAATTAAGCTTGGGGATGCTGATACGTCTCCAATGTATCTATAATTTTTGATTGTTCCATGCTATTATATTGTCTGTTTTGGATGTTTAATGGGCTTTAATATACTGTTTTATATTATTTTTGGGACTAACCTATTAACCGAAGGCCCAGTGCAAATTGCAGTTATTTTTTGCCTATTTCAGTGTTCCGCAAAAAAGGAATATCAAACGGAATCCAAATGGAACGAAACCTTCGCGAGGATCTTTTTTGGAACAAACGCAATCCAAGAGACTTGGAGTGGAAGTCAAGGAAGCAACGAGGCGGCCACAAGGCAGGAGGGCGCGCCCAGGGGGGTAGGCGCGCCCCCACCCTCATGGGCTCCTCGTAGCTCCACCAACCTACTTCTTTCGCAGGAGGAGGAGCTGTCGTCGCCAGGCGAGCCATGCCCGTCATCGAGGGTGAGTTCACCCTCATCCTCGTCATGGCTGTCGCCAAGGCCGAGCACTTCGTCACCGTCATTGTCTTCAGGGCAACATCCAGTGCGGCACCTGTCTTCCCCGAACACCCTCACGAAGAGGGTCGCTGCACCGTCATACTTGAAGTGGAGGGTGCACCGCCTGCTCAGCCCGCGCGCGCGGGCGAACATCTGCCAGCCGCGGGCCAGGGCTACGTTGCCCGCGACAGAGACCTCCACCACGACCCACGAAGCCCTACTGCAGCAGCCATCGACCTGTTGCCACAGACCGCCAGGACTGGGGGCCGGCAGCTCGCCAGCAAAGGAGCGCGGAAGCTGAAGCCTGGTCCTG
Source organism: Aegilops longissima (assembly GCA_021605205.1). Classification (NCBI taxonomy): domain Eukaryota; kingdom Viridiplantae; phylum Streptophyta; class Magnoliopsida; order Poales; family Poaceae; genus Aegilops; species Aegilops longissima. Next base: position 165,482,545 of record CM038679.1, read on the forward strand.
GACGGGTTCTCCGACCACACGACGAACTCTGGCAGCACCTCCGCGGAGTGGAAGCGCATCGGGGAGGCCGAGCGGCCATGGTGTGCCTCCCTTTATTAATGGGGCTGCCATGACCTAGGCGGCTCCCGCCATGCGAAGAGGCGCCGCCACGGTTGCCAAGGACGGTGCCAGACCCCGAGGAAGTTTGCCCATGCCCACGAGGGACCACAGCGGGGGTTGCGGCATGCTTGCGGGGGCGACCGCTTCCCCTCTTAGGCGGTGGCAAGCCAGGCCCATCCTGGCGAGCCTTCCCCTTCTCGGCGGCCGATAACCTTTTTGTTGGCGCCATGAGTGTCACGGGAAGGAGGAGGTAGAAGAAGCGGGTGGAATGGAGGAGGAGATGAGCGACGGGGGCTCCGCCCCTCTCCTCATTTATAGCCCGAGGGAGGCCAACCGCCGGCCTCCATGATCGCAGGTAATGATGGTTTTTCTGCATGCCGCGGGGACTCGTCAAGTCAGGCAGTCGCCGAGGTAGCGTGGGGAAGCGGAGACGCCCACGTCTTGTCAATCGCCATGCGTCAATCAAGGCCGCAGGCTATTGGGGCCCGCGGCGCTCCACACTTGACCCTTGGCTTCACCGAGAATCCAAGTACGAGCGCGCCTTGGGCCCGGGGGCTACTGTCGGCGTCCTGGGAACGGGGGTACCCCGACTTGCCTGCCTGCGGCCCAGGGCGTGGCTCCTCCATCGGCCTCGTACGGTCCGTCTTCATCAACAACCACTCAAGACCCTCGAGAGGGGCCAAGCCTCACGAGGAAGACAACGCAATACCTCCTTAGGGGCGGCCTCCCTAGGCTGGCTCCCGAGGAGCGGAGATATCTATGCAAGGGGTACCTCGCGAGGTTCGCATGACGTGAGCATGACGACCAAGGCCAGGTGGGCGCCAGCAGGCGTAGTGTACTCATTGCCTCTTTGGTGCTAAAGGGGCAAGCGCAGGCGAGGAGTCCCGAGGCATCAGGCAAGGGTTTCCATATTGGTGCAATGAGACCAAGACCAGAAGGAAGGCAGGATGGAGGTCACCACGGAGCCCACGACAGCGTCACCACTAGAGCCTTTGGCAGGCGAAGACCACCTTTTGTCAGGATAACTTTTACTAGTTGCTCCCCTTCAAACTGGCCGTTGTGGGATCCCTTCCCGCCTAATATTTGGGAAGAGGACCCGGGCCTCTATAAATAGGACTAGCCGCCACCATAGGAGGGGACGGATCATTCAGACCATCCTCAGCACACAAGCTCACCGAGCGCAAGAACACCTCTCCTCAGGAGGATGTTCTTCCCTTGTACTTGTTCATCCTCAGCCTGCAAGGCCATCCACCACACCACACTGGAGTAGGGTATTACACCGCAACGGTGGCCCGAACCATTATAAACCCCTGTGTCTCTTGCTCTTTGGGTTCGTCGAGTCAAGCCTTGAGATCGTTGTGAGAGCGAGCTAGAGAGAGAGAGAGAGAGAGAGAGAGAGAGAGAGAGAGAGAGATCTTCGTGCGCACCCTAGTGTTAGAACCTCAAGGGTTTGCCGGAACCCAGAATCCAACAGTCATTTTGGAACAAGTGTTGTCTCGTTACAAATCGGAAACACAAGTATTATTGAAACCGTGGGCGTTCTACTTACCAGTTACGTGCCGCCACGCGTCCCCTTTTTTTATTGGCTAGGAGGTGTCGTGAGAGGTAGCTATTTGAGTACGGGAGGCATGCGATCAGACCCCTGCGCGTGCTCATCGGGAGGAGACCCCTTTGACCGTTACCCCGATGCACCTCCCTCCCAACGTCTCCATTAATGGCGCCCGAGCACCTGTTCTACGACATGGCTATATGTCACACTGGACTAAGATTTAAGAGAGAAAAATGAAAATCTGAAAAGAAAGTTTTGTATGGATCTTGATGTAAGATCCAACGGACCTATATAGCGTCGGCTGCGACTTATAGCAAGCATGATGAATATAAGGACGATGACGGTGGATAATAATTGTCTTACATATTTAGGAACATAATTAAAAAAAGCCACATGCGGCAGCACCCGAAATACCCAAGGGCAAAAGAAGAAGGAAGACAACGATCTGGCTCGCTGATCTCTACTTTCCTGATGCGTTGCTGCAGGCCGCGTGAACTAGTCTCCACGGAGAGTGGCGATGAGCTCTTTCTTGTCCTCAAGATGCTGCTTGAGAGCATCCACAGATTCCTCCACCAGCCTTCTGCGCTCTATGCGCAGCATGGCATTCTCGTCCAGAAGTTTCTCGATGATGACGCCAGTTGATGACCCACAAGTATGGAGGATCTATCGTAGTCCTTTCGATAAGTAAGAGTGTCGAACCCAACGAGGAGCAGAAGGAAATGATAAGTGGTTTTCAGCAAGGTACTCTCTGCAAGTACTGAAATAAGTGGTAACAGATAGTTTTGTGACAAGATAAATTGTAACGAGCAACAAGTAACAAAAGTAAATTAGGTGCAGCAAGGTGGCCCAATCCTTTTTGTAGCAAAGGACAAGACGGAACAAACTCTTATAATTGGAAAAGCGCTCCCGAGGACACATGGGAATATCGTCAAGCTAGTTTTCATCACGCTCATATGATTCGCGTTCGGTACTTTGATAATTTGATATGTGGGTGGACCGGTGCTTGGGTGCTGTTCTTACTTGAACAAGCATCCCACTTATGATTAACCTCTATTGCAAGCATCCGCAACTACAAAAAAAGTATTAAGGTAAACCTAACCATAGCATGAAACATATGGATCCAAATCAGCCCCTTACGAAGCAACGCATAAACTAGGGTTCAAGCTTCTGTCACTAGCAACCCATCATCTACTTATTACTTCCCAATGCCTTCCTCTAGGCCCAAATAATGGTGAATTGTTATGTAGTCGATGTTCACATAACACCACTAGAGGTTAGACAACATACATCTCATCAAAATATCGAACGAATACCAAATTCACATGACTACTAATAGCAATACTTCTCCCGTGTCCTCAGGAACAAACGTAACTACTCACAAAGCATATTCATGTTCATAATCAGAGGGGTAATAATATGCATAAAGGATCGGAACATATGATCTTCCACCAAGTAAACCAACTAGCATCAACTACAAGGAATAATCAACACTACTAGCAACCTACTAGCACCAATCCCGGACTTGGAGACAAGAATTGGATACAAGAGATGAACTAGGGTTTGGAGATGAGATGGTGCTGGTGAATATGTTGATGGAGATTGCCCTCTCCCGATGAGAGGCGTTGGTGATGACGATGGCGATGATTTCCCCCTCCGGAGAAGTGTCCCAGCGAGAACAGCTCATGCGGAGCCCTAGATTTGTTCCATGAGTTCCGCCTCGTGGCGGAGTCTCGTCGAAAGGTTGCTTATGATTTTTTCTCATTGAAAGAGCTCATATAGGAGAAGATGGGCGTCGGAGAGCCACCAGGGGGCCCACGAGGTGGGGGCACAACCAGGGAGGCGCGCCCCACCCTCGTGAGCAGGGTGTGGGCCCCCTGGCCTTCATCTTTGGTGATGATTTTATTTATTTATTTTAAGACATTCCGTGGAGTTTCAGGACTTTTGGAGTTGCACATAATAGGTCTCAATATTTGCTCCTTTTCGGCCGAATTCCAGTGCGGCATTCCCCCCAGCCGGTGTACTAGAGTAAGGGTACCCTAGTATCCCGAACTTGTGCTGAGGCGATTCAGCACCACGAAAAGGCTTGCGGGTGACCGCCAAGGTCCTCCGTGGTTCCTTTGGAGCCATTCAAGAACAAAGTATTCAAGCCAAGGAGACAAGGCCCGGCAAGAGGAGCTTGCCGGGAAAATAACCAAGGCATCTAGGAGACAAGGCCACGGCAAGAGGAGCTTGCGGGAAGGCCAACAAGGCATCTCAAGGAATTTGCCACGCCGCGCCACGCGTCCGGCGAGGCCCCTGTGGCGACAAGCTTCCGGACATGACAAGACAACGACGCGGCAAAGGCGCTTGCCGCAGCACACTACCACTCTGTACCGCACTCCGGCACATCCACCAGCGTGTCATACAGGACCTTTCGGTAGCAGCGTGGCAAAAGGCTGTCTTGACCAGCGGTCTTGTGATGGCAAGCGGCAATGACAAGATTGCCATCGTGGCAGCGGTGGCGTCCACACGGTCCCTTTTGCACTATTTGGGCGATGTAGGCGGGCATTTAATGCCTTTGTCCCTGCCGTCGAGGGTTAGGTATGATACCTTTGTGCAAGTAGTTGTACCAACGCAATTCCTTTTCCATTTTACCCTCGCCTCGTTGCCACCTGCCGGAGACCCTTTAGCATATAAAAGGAGGCCCATGCATAGCGTGAGAGAGGGAGTTGAAGGCAGAAAAACACTCACGCTCGGTCTCGTTAGCAGCTAGTGTGTACTGTAGCACTCAGCGCTCCCGAGCAAGAACTCAATACACTCAGACATGCAGCAGTAGGAGTGTTATCTCTCCGGAGAGCTCTGAAGCTGGGTAAACTGCTCGTGTGCTTCGCCTCGATCCGCTCTTCGTGCGATCTCCGCCCCCCGACGAACCGAAAGGGGCTCAGTCCGCCGGTCCCAGAGGTGTTCGTGGATCAGCTTCCCCGACATCTTTGGCACGCTAGGTAGGGGGGCGTCGAGGTTGTGTGAACCTGATCAGACTTTCACACGAGCTAGATCTTCATCCTCTTCATCGACATGCCACCGAAGAAGAAGGCTTCGGCGGCAGCTGTTCCATCCACGTCGAACCCACCACCACCGGAGCAAACGGGTGGTGGGGTAGACACCGGCGAAAGAACGGGCATCGGCGAGGCCACGGTGCTGCCAGGTCCAAGGACAAGGCTGCGCGAGACCTCGGCGTCCGTACATGCACGCGCCCATCTCGGGCGCTGGACCGACAAGCGTCATGGTATTCACAATGCCATCGTTCGTTGGACCAAGATCGAGCTGGTGGATTCGGGTGCTCGGGACCAGCATGCTGCGCCAACATCTTTGCACGGCGAACGCGGTCGCTGGGCGGGATCTGCTCCTTCTAACATAGTTGGAAGTCCGAGCATATCCGCTCCTCGCGCCGTTCGCCACTGCCGCCCACCACTCCAGCGAAGCTTTGGCGCGAGCTCAAGCTGCTCTGGATTACCGTCAATGGCGGACAAGATCGATGAATGGAGGCCACCATTGAGTCTCATCGGCCTCGCCAGCGGTGACACTCCGCGGCAGCCGAGTACATCGCTGCGCGGCGGGACTGCCGAGCACGAGCGATGGCGGCGAAACGATGGGGTCCAACCACCATGCACTCTCCACCCCGAAGGCCAAGATCACCAACTCGTCGGATCCACCTCAACAGCGACTCCACCGCATCATCAGATCCACGAGCTCATCGCGATCAGCGCCAAGTTCTTCACGACGGCGGCAAGAAGACGCTTCGAATTCGCGCCGGCGCCCGAAGAGAAGCGGCGTCAATCGGACCAGCGCTGGGCCCTCTGTCGACATGCATGCACCGGGGAACGAGCGACTTGCCGTCGCGGTAGGTTGCCCTGCGTTCACTCGTGAGCTGCGGCAAGTCGATGGCCCACCACGAAGAATTTCAAGCAGACGTACTAGAAATACGGCGGCAAGTCGCACCATCGGAGTTCCTAAGCATCTACACCATCGCGGTGCAAGCTGCGGGGCGGGGCGACAAGATCTGGCCAACTACTTCCGGTGGTGCTCAAGCCCAATGTCGAGATCTGGCTCATGCACTTGCGGACAACTCCATATCCTCTGGGCAGACCTATGCCATCGGTTTGTCGGCACCTTCTGGTGACCACAAGCCTCATGGCCAAGAAGCGACCTTCATCTGCTGCGCCCGAAGGAAGGAGAGCCCTGCGCAAGTACATTCAGAGATTCAGCCGCGTCTGGCACAACATCCCAGATGTCCACCCCGCCTGGTAATCAGCGCGTTCCATCGAGCGTGCGAAACCGCGAGATGCGGGAGGAGATGGCGATGTGCAAGATCAGAGGCGTCGGTGAGCTATATGCCACTGGCGACAAGTGTGCGTCTTTGAGAAGGAGAAACCCCGGAGAGAATATAGAAGCGGGAGGATCGATAGTGAGGAGGCTGCCCGGCAAAGAAAAACCGGCGGCGGAACAACAGGAAGAAGAAAGGCAAAGATGTGCTAGTCGTTGAGCAGTCCGACAACAGAGGTGGCTCCAAGAAAGCCAAAGCTGGTAGCTCCGGCAAGCAGATTGCCGTAGGTACCAACTACCAGGCTGTGGCGGTCGCCGACAAGCGGGGCGGCACCAACAAGCGATCTTGCAAGATCCACCGCACCAAGGGCCATGACCTCGAGCTGCAAGAAGGTCGAGCAGCTTGTCGAGCGAAAAAGGCTGAATCTGACGCGCGACAAGGAGAAGGCCCGGAAGGTCTTTGGAGGAGCGGCAGAAACACCCGGCCGAGGAGGGCGCTGCGGCAAGGCCAAGCAGCGGCAGGAGACAGACCTCCAGCGGCGCGACAAGGATGAAGATGGCGGCGACGATGAAGATATGGATGATAGCCGAGACCGATGAGCAGGAGTTCGAAAGCCACAGAGGTCCTGTGCATTGTGGCGGTCCTTCTGCATACTTCACACCGCCAGCTCAAGCGGTGGGTGCGGGAAGTCAATGCGGTAGAACCACCCGTCGAGTCGAGCAAGCCTCGAAATGGTCCACCGCCTATCATCTTTGATATTGAGGACCACCACGATCGCATAACTGCGGTCGGTGCTTGCCGATGTTGGTTTCACCAACTATCCGCAACCTCAAGGTCACTAAGATGCTAGTTTGGCGGGGCGGCTTGAACCTGATCTCCTCCGCGGTGCTCCGAAACTCCAGATCACGATGGTGAGCTCGAAGAGGCGGCACATTCAAGGAATCAACCGGGAAGGAGCAAGCGAAGGAAAGATCACATTGCCGGTGACATTTGGCAGCGAGTTGAACTTCAGGACTAAGAGGTCACTTTTACGTTCTGACTTTCCATTGCCTTACAATGGGATACTCGGCCGTCCGGCACTCGCCAAATTCATGGCAGCCTCTCACTATGCATACAACATGCTGAAGATGCCAGGCCGATAAGTGTCATCTCTGTCCTGGCGACAAGAAGGATGCTCTTATCTGCGCCGACAAGATCTCTGAGGAAGCAGCAGCCGCAAGCAGATCGCAAGTCACTTGCCGTTGAAGCTCCGGGCGAAGAAGAAGACCAAGTCCGGCAAGAGTTACGATGCCCACTCCGGCAAGCGCACTCTCTGAGTGCTGCGCTACCGTCGAGGACGCACCATCGAGCTCCACCGGCAAGTGTAAGAAGACAATGGTAGCTCCACGAGAGACCAAGAAGGTGTCCGACAAAGAGGATGGCTTGGTGGTACCTTCACCATCGATGCCACTCTCGACCCTAAATAGGAAAGCCTTCGTTGCTTTCCAGCGGTAACGTCGGCGTATTTGTGTGGCAACCGTCGACATCCCGGTGTTCCGAAAGAAATGTCGAGCACCATCTTGCCGTCTGTCCTCATCGCGGCCCGTCAAGCGAGAAAGTCGAGGAAGCGGCGGTGGGCGCCAAGAATTCATCGCGAAGAAATCAAGAAATTGGAAGCAGCAGGCCTTGTTAGAGAGTGCTCCATCCTCGTGGTTGGCCAACCCTGTAGTCGTGCGCAAAGGCAAGCGGAAATGGAGGCTTTGTATCGACTTTACCGATGTCAATAAAGCTTGTCCCAAAGACCCATTTCCTTGCGGCGCATCGACCAGATTGTTGACTCCACGGCGGATGTGACTTGCTTTCATTTCTTGATACATACTCGAGATACCATCAGATCTTCATGGCGAGAAGAGGATGAGGAAGACCGCATTCTTCGCCCCATGTGGCACCTCTTTGTTTCGTACGGATGCCTTTCGGTTTAAAGAATGCTGGTTCAACATTTGCAAGGGTAGTCCATGGCGCTTTTGAGCCGCAAATACAGAAATGTGGAAGCCTACATGGATGACATAGTGGTCAAGAGCAAGGACAAAGCGACTCGATTCAAGATTTAGGCGAAACCTTTGCAAATCTGTGCAAGATCAACCTCAAGATCAACCCGAGAAGTGTGTGTTTGGAGTCCCCTCCGGCAAGCTTCTCGGGTTCTTCATGTCTCGAGAGGGAATTGAAGCCAACCCGATAAGATCAAGGCCATTGAGCAGATTGAAGCACCAAAGCGCGTCAAGGATGTCACGAAGACTTGCGGTTGCGTAGCTGCTCTCGGCAGGTTTATCTCTAGGTCTGCTGGCGTGCCCTGCCATTTTCAAAATATTGAAAAAGGCAGGTCAATGAAATGGACTCGGAGCGGAGGCTGCACTGCAGGACTTAAAGAGATACATGTCCTCCACTCCAGCACTTGTCGCACCTAAGCCACAAGAGAAGTTGTTACTATATATAGCGGCAACCAATCAAGTGGTTAGTGTTGTGTTAGTAGCGGAGAGGGAGGAGGATGATGAGCCAGAAACCATGGCAGATGCATCCAGCGACAAGCAAGGGACTTCACCGGCAAGCTCTGGTCCCGACAAAGATGGATCTGCTTGCGGTAGCGTGAGAAGATCGAGAAAAGAATGGTGCAGCGCCCAGTTTACTTTTCGGTTCCCTTCTGCGGGGCTAGGTCAAGGTACTCGGTGTGCAGAAATTGCTTCGGCCTTCTCATGGCCTCGAAAGCTGCGCCATTACTTCCAAGCACATGAGATCACAGTCACACTCGTTTTCCGCTGAAGAGGATCTTGCAAAATCCGAAGCAGCAGGCAGGATTGTCGAGTGGGCCTTTGGAACTATCAAGCTTTGGCCTCAAGTTTGAGAGCACTTCAACTATCCAAAGCGAGCATTGGCGGAGTTCATAGCAGAATGGGCGCCAACACAAGATGAAGAAATTCGAAGCGAGCATCCCCATCAAGGAAGCATGCAAAGAGTGGCTGATGTACTTTGATGGTGCCTTCTCGCTGCAAAGGCGCGGTGCTTGGCGTGCTACTTGTTGCGCCCACGGAGAGCACCTCAAGTCACGTAGTCGGATGCACTTTCCCAAGGAGCAAGCAACGAACAATACCGCATGAGTATGAAGGTTTGCTTGCAGGTCTCAGGATCGCCGCAGACCTTGGGATCAAGAAGCTCATTGTCAGGGGTGACTCATAGCTTGTCGTCTGCCTAGTGAACAAGAATTATCAGAGTCCGTTGATGGAAGATTACGTTGATGAAGTGAGAAAGCTGGAAGAGCACTTTGACGGCCTACAAATGGAACATGTTCCAAGAGCTCGAGCGACATTGCCGATGGCTTGTCGAAGTCGCCGCACTTAAGTTACACAATGGAACCAGGGATCTTTGTGCTCAAACTGACTCAACCGTCATGCGCCATCAAGCTGGACAGAACAAGAAAGGAAGTTGATTTCTAGTGACTATTTTCCTTGAGCTCCCGAAGCCGCCGCCAAGAAGGTCCTCAAAATCAACACCAAGGGTGCTAAGGAGCGATCTGCTCCGGCAAGCCCTAGGGTTTGTTCCGTTGAAGCGAGCGCTCCCGACAAGTTTTGCTCCGGCAAGCTTGCGGGAGCGTCAAGCTCGGCTGAGCCGCGAGTTCTCGCCGTAGAAGCGGGTGTTCCCGGCGGCGGATGTGCCTTTAGTCCTTGTTGTCGAGCCGCAAGCTCCGGCATGGGCACATCAGATTGTTCGTTTCCTTGAGACGGAGAACTTCCGAAGAGCAAGAAGAAGCGGAAAGAGTAGCCCGGCGGTCAAATATGTACCAGTTTATCGACAACACTTTGTGCAGAAGAAGACTCAATGGGGTGAAATTGAAGTGTATTCACGGGAAGACGGACAAAAGCTGTTGGCGAGAGATACATGGAGGCATATGTGGTCACCACATTGGCGCAAAACACTTGCCGGCAAAGCGTTCCGGCAAGGTTTCTTTGGCCGACAGCCCTCCGGGATGCAAGCTGCACAAGTAACCAAGTGTGAAGCGTGCGGTTCCATTCCAGCAGATACACCTACCAGCTCAAGCTCTCGGGCGATCCCTTTATCCTGGCCATTTTTGATGCAGGGGCTCGACATCCTCGGCCCCTTTCCCGAGCTGTCGGGGCTTTGAGTACTTATGCGTTGCAATCGACATGTTCACAAAGTGGCGAAGTGGAAGCGATGAGGAAGGTGACAGCACGGTCGGCGATCAAGTTCTTGGTCGATTGTTTGCGCTTTGGAATCCCTAACGGATCATCACCAACAACGGCACGCAATTCACGAGCAGCGCCTTCATGCGATCGTCCAAGATCTTAGCGCCAAGGTCTGCTTCGCTTACATTGCTCATCCGAGAAGTAGCGGTCAAGCGGAGAGGCGAATCTTTGAAGTCTTGTCGCGGGCTCAAGACCGGGACTTTCGACAGGCTGCGCAAGTGCGGAAAGAACTGGATTGAGGAGCTGCGGTGGTTCTTTGGTCGATCGGACGACGCCAAATCGAGCCAGCGGCGGACACCTTCGCTCTAGTCTATGGAGCAGAGGCAGTTCTCCCAGCGGAACTTCGTATCTGGGTCACCTCGAGTGCTCGCTTATGATGAGCTTGAGAAAAAGCGATTGCGACAAGATGGCGCTGCTCCTTGAGGAATCATCTTGAGGCATTTGTATGAGCTGCTCGATACCAGCAAGCTTTGCGCTGCTACCATAACCATAAAGTTAACGCAGAAGTCTCGAGGAAGGTGACCTTGTTCTTGGTAGCGTTCAGTCCGCCAAGAATTCCAACAAGTTGGCCTTGAAGTGGGAAGGCCCTTACCGGGTAAAGCGAGTCACTAGGCACGGCGCTGTGCGCCTCGAGACCGAAGATGGCATTCGGTGAGCAACTCCTGGAACATTGAGCATCTTCGTAAGTTTTACCCGTGAGGGCGCGGTTCTTGGAACCTGTTCCGCAACCACCTTTAATACAAGTCTTGCTGATGTTGCATGTAATCCTTTTATGCGAAGCTGGCGCAGACCCGTGCATAAGTAAAGCTCATGTGCTCCGCACATCTTGTCAATTTCATGCTTTCTACTTTATTTTTGCATGCGTTATCTGACACTTTTGTGCAGCGCCTACCCCCGGTAAGCAATAACGAGCCGTAAAGCTCCATATCTTTATTTTCTCTTCTTTCTCTTTCTCAAAGAAAGGAAGGTTCCCTCGCCCACAAGTTTGCCGGGGGGAAAGGAGAAGATAATGGTGTGGACCAAGCGTCGTTCGAGGAAGTTTCTCCTTACCGGGAAGCAAACGACAGAAAAGCTAAGTTGCTAAAGTTTGAGCAATCAGTTTTAAAATTTTTAAGTTATCTTCCTCGAGCGACCATGCTTTTGTATGGAAAACCTGTGCGCGGAGGAACCAACTCGTAGCTAGTTGCGCCCTTACTTTGTTTCGAGTCCGCTCAACAACTTAAGTGAGCTGCGACTAGTTGCGACAAGGTTTCTTGTCGGTAGCGGCACCGCCAGTAGGCTGCTGACGTCCCGCACTCAACGCTCGCGGCTAAGGTGCCTGCGCCGACAAGTTCTCTAAAAGCATAGGGCAAAAACATACAAAGGAAGGAATCAAGTAAAGGGAATAACATAGCAATCGCTACCCGAAATAGAGTCATATTACAAGATAGTTTGTCGCAGCTCTAACAGATTGTTCTCATAACATGACCAGCAGCGACAAGAAAAAGAGAAAACGGGCGGCCTAATCTACGCGATCGCCCTCAACCCTCTTGATCCCGCTCACCTTGTCCACAATGGGTGCGACAAGGGTCTTGGCGCTTCGAGATCAGCATCCGGCGGCAAGGTCTGAGGGCGTTGGTGAGGTTGAGGCACTGGGTTGCGGAAGGCCACCTTCACCAGCACCTTTTGAAGAGCTCAGCGCAGATCATCGCGACTCGTCGACCAGCTGCTTTGGGATCTTCTCCCGAGTCATTTGGAGGGCCGTCGCCACGCCTTTGAAGAACAAGATGAGCTTGGCGCTGGGTTGGAGGTGCTCATCGGAGGAATACCGAGATCCTCCATCCCAGTGCGCCGACTCCTGTCGATGGCTGCGGCAACATCCACGAGACCCTTGGTCCGGTGCTCCACATTCTCCCTAAAAGTGTTACAGGCGGCGGCAGCACTGCCAACAGCGCCTCGTCGGCCTTGATCTTCTCCTTCAAGGCCACCTCCTGCTCCCTGGCGCCGTCCAGCGTATTGGTCAAAGTAGTCAGCTTCAACTCAAGATCTGCGTTGGAGTCCTTGGCGGCGCTAAGCTCCTTGATCCTCTTGACGAGACGATCCTGCAGCTCGCCAGGGGTGTAGGCGTCCTTCTCGCGCTCACGCTTGAGCGCAGCAAGCTCCTCGCCGCTCACCTTGAGATCGGCCTCCAACTGCGTCACCTTCGTCTCCAATTCCTTCTTGGTGGCCTCGGCAGCTGCGGCAGCATCCTCTGCTTCCTTGAGAGCCCGCCCGAATGTTTGCTCATGCGCGTAAGATCCTCCTCGTGGCTGTCAAGGTTAACCTTCCGCTGCGCCAACTTCGCCTTCCTGCGCAGACAGCTTCTCGGCAGCAAGCCGCTGTTGCTCTTCAACTTCAGCCTTCTCGAGGAGGAAAGCTTTACGCTCCTCGGCGAGTTGCTCCGCTCCTCTGCAAGGGACGGAGAGCTTCTTGGTTGAGGCCGGAGCTCCTCCAGCGCTTCTCGATGTCCCTCCGCCTTCGCGACAAGCGCTTCTCGGGATACCAGCTTGGCTTGTCGGGCGCGGTAGGCGACAACGGCTTCGCGGCAGCTGCTCCTCCTCGGGCTCGCCGCTGCTGCTGTCGGTCGTCGACCAGCGTCAGCCAGTGAGGCGAGCAACTCTTCATCAAAGGTCTCTCCTTGATCGGCGCCACAGGCTCGGCGCCGGGGAGCTTGATGAAAACGCCATCGCCGGCCTTCAAATAGGCGCGGGCTGGGGCTCTTGAACTGATCTTTGCAGCAGCGGCGGAGGATCGCCGGTCGGCGTTGCGATCGCCGGACCCCTCGCCCGGCTCTGCGGCGGCAGCTTTGGCGGCCTCTCCGCGGCGGGATCATCGGCCGGCTTCTTCTTGATGACAATGGCGTCGTCGATATTGCCGTAGCGTCCTCCTCGCCCGGCGACCTCGGTCTCCATCGGCTCTGTGGCAGATGGATCGGCGACGGAAAATGAAGAAAAGTCAAGCAAATATCAAAAAGAAATCGGAAGAAAAAGAACCCAAGGGAAGTTTTCAAGCAAGAGGATTACTGTACTAGGATCTCTGATCGTGGTCTCCGCCACCGGAAGTCATTGGTGCTGTCCCTTGCGGAGAACTTCCCTTGGAGACTTCTCCTTGCGGGGAATCCTCCTTGGCGGTGTAGTCGAAGCAGATGGCATGTCGGGGCGGCTTCCGGGCACTCTGGTGAGACTACTCTGCTCCTCATAAACCAATAGTCGGATGTCGGCAAATAAAAGAGCACCCATGCGCGCCTAACAGCAGGAAGTAAACCATATACTTACTGCTGGGGGCTGCTGTTGAGGGGCTACTGAGAATAGTTGCGGGTCGGCAAGATGGTCTCGGACACACCCCTGCTGTCGCGGTTGGTTCGTCCTCGATGACAATCACCGGGACCTTGGCTCTCTTCGCGCTCTGGGCGAGTCACGAAAAGGAATGGGTTCGGAGTAAAATCAGATACAAGACAAAAAAACAAGAATTGAAGAACTACAAGTACAACAAAGAATCTTACTCTTCCTCTTCCTCGTCGGAGCTGAGTGCGGAGAGGTGAAATCGGCCCACCTTGACGCGACAAAGGCGGAGAGTAGGTTCCCTTAATTCGCTTGGCGGGGAGCAAGCGATGGTCAGGAGGCCCGCTCCGATTACCGCAGCGGCGTGAGGTGCTCCAGCAGCAGCAGTGCTTGCCACGGTGGAAGCGCATCGGCGCCTTGGCGGCTGTTGACCCGTCTGCTGCCCGCTTCGTCTCCGGCCTTGCGGACCGCCTTCTTGGTGGAGCTGGGGGCTCCGCTTGCGGCAAGCTATGCGAAGGTGAGAAAGAGGAGAGTCGATCTTCAGCGAGTCGCTCGCGCCCTCGGCGGGCTCGCTCGACTCAGCTTGAGCTCGACAAGCTCTTCCTGCTGCGGCAAGCTCCTCTCGCTCGGCAAGGCTTGCCGCCTCTGCCGCCTCTGCCTCCTCCACGGTGAATCAAACTTCGCCCGCGGCAGCCTGCGCCGCCTCTTCCAGCCCTAGTGGCGTCGCTGCATCTCCGCATCGGTGGTGTCGTGAGTAAAGGCTCTTACATTCGTCCGGGCGGACGGCGTTTCTACCAAGCTGTCAAGAACTCCCGCACGGCGTCGTCTGCGAGGCTCTTGCCAAGTTGGGACAATTCCATGCGAATCACACAGCAACATCATTGCGCGGATGCGGTCGGCGAGGAGTTGTTGCACGCGGAATGACACCCTCGGCAATCTGAACGCCGGGATGTTCGGGATCATGCTTGAACAATTCCAAGAGCATCGTGTCCAGTTCGGGGACGGTGAAGTTGAAGTTGAGGCCCGGCGCAGCCTCATGATATCCGCCGCGTTCGGAACTCCCGGCGGGTCTCCTCCTCTCTGCGAAGCGTCTGTGGCGAAGAAAGTCTGCGCCAGCGGCGCCTCGGTGAGCCCGGCAAGCTGAGGCGTAGGATCCGGGTGGCGGCAATCTTCAGCCTATCGTCTTAGGGGCCACGTGGCTCCAATCGTTGCAGCGCACTCTTTGGGGCTTGGCTGGGCGGTAAATGGCTGCGGGTTCTCCTCGACAATCCAGCACCAGTCTGCTCTCCACTCATCCCACTTGCTGCGGAGCTCTCCTCGGATAAGCTTCCTTCTTGCGGTTCTCGAGATCCGGCGATTCCGCGGATAAAGGCTCCCTCTCTCAACTCGGGGCATGAAGAAGTGGCGAAAAAACTACATTTGGATAGACTCCGACAAAGTTTTCGCGAGATGTCGAAAACTGCCATGGTCGAAACGGCGTTGGGGGTGAAGTCAAGGAGGCGGAACCGTAGGTGTTCATAATGTCTGAAAAATTCAGAGAAAGGCGGGCGAGCCCGCGATAAGGCAACGCGAAGAAGGATATCCATTGAGCCCGGTTCAGCGGCGGTGGGAGTACCGCCGTGCCGGATGCGCTCGCGTCTCCGTCGACCAAAGAGGTAGTAATACTCCCTCGGATCGCTGCGGCGAGCTGAGGGGAAGGTTGCCGCTCCTTTCGCGGCGCGCGAGCGCGCTGCGCCTCGGCCGACTTCACAACCTTCCGGCTTCGGAGCCATGGCGGAGGTGGTGAGGAGATCGGCGGCATTGGTGGTGCGGTGGCGATGAAGCGGGCGCTGCTCTCTTTCAGCTTTGGGAAGAAGGGGAGCAGCGGAGGTTTTGAGATTGGAATAGCGACCGGCGAGATGGGCGAACTGCCCTGTTTCCCTGCTTATAAAGAGGAGGCGGGCGTTCGATCTTTCGAATAAAGAAACCACCACGATCTCTCCCCGGCGCGCATTCGATGCGTGCCGTTCGTGAGAGGCGCGGTGGATATTGAGTGAGATCTTGGCGTAACCCGGGCGCGCGTGCTCGTGCCCTGTTTTGGGCCTGGCCCAACAGCGCTTCGGCACCGTGTGTGGCCCAGGCCGGGGCTCTGTCGGCGTACTAGAGTAGGGGTACCCTAGTATCCCGAACTTGTGCCGCAGGCAGTTACAGCACCCAGCGGCAAGGCTTGCGGGTGACCGCCAGGTCCTCCGTAGTTCCTTTGGAGCCATTCAAGAACAAAGTATTCAAGCCAAGGAGACAAGGCCCGAGCAAGAGGAGCTTGCGGGAAGGTAACCAAGGCATCTAGGAGACAAGGCCCGGCAAGAGGAGCTTGCGGAAGATAACAAGGCATCTCAAGGAACTTGCCACGGCCGCCACTCGTCGGCGAGGCCTGTGGCGACAAGCTTCCGGACACGACAAGACAACGACCGCGGCAAAGCGCTTGCGCGACACACTACCACTCTGTACCGCACTCCGGCACATCCACCAGCGTGTGCCACAGGACCTTTCGGTAGCGTGGCAAAAGGCTGTCGCCCGGTGATCTTGTGGTGTGGCAGCAATGACAAGATTGCCATCGTGGCAGCGGTGGCGTCCACACGGTCCTTTTTGCACTATTTGGGCGGCGTGAGCGGGCATTTAATGCCTTTGTCCCCTGCCGTCGAGGTTAGGTATGATACACTATGCAAGTAGTTGTACCAACCGCAATTCCTTTTCCATTTTACCCTCGCCTCGTTGCCACCTGTCGGAGACCCTTTAGCATGTAAAGGAGGCCCATGCATAGCGTAGAGAGGGGTTCGAGAGCGAAAAACACTCACGCTCGGTCTCGTTAGCAGCTAGTGTGTCTTTGTAGCACTCAGCACTCGAGCAAGAACTCAATACACTCGGACATGCAGCGGTAGGAGTGTTATCTCTCGGAGAGCTCGAAGCTGGGTAAACTGCTCGTGTGTTAGCCGCCTCGTCGGCTCTTCGTGCGATCTCGCCCCCCTTGAACGAAAGGGGCTCGGTCCGCCGGTCCCATAGGTGTTCGTGGATCAGCTTCCCCGACACCCCCTCTTCATGGTATACCTTGTAAAATAAGAGAGAATAGCCATAAATATTGTGACATAACGTAAAATAACAGCCCATAATGCAATAAATATCGCCAAATGGACGTATCGCCGGTCCTCTTCAACAAGGCTTTTGTCTGCTCCTGCTGCTCGACACTTCCGACGATCTTCGCCCTCAGCAAGTCATGCTCGGCCTGGAGCTTTGCATTGCTCTCATTTAGTTGTCGGATGACGCCGGTAGATTGTTCAAACAAGGCTTTCAGGTCATCCTGCAACCTCGCCTACCTAGAGATCTGATCCATCTGCCTAAGGACAAGGGCACGCATGCGCCTGTAAGAGTCCTCGCCTGCCCGCGAGAAATTTTCCTAGGCCCCCGCGGCGCGAGAGAGCATCTCCGCTGCATTCGCGGCGCGGCGGGACATATCTTCTGCTTCTGCGGCACGGCTGGACCAGTCCGCTGCATCGACGGCGTGCTGGGACCTCCGTGATGCTTCAGCAGCGCGGTGGGACCTCTCTGCTGCTACGGCCGTGCGGCGGGACATGTTGGCTGCTTTCGCGGCGAGGTGGGACATCTCTCGTGCTTCCGCTTCCAGGCTCGCCTCTCCCTGGTGGCAATCTCTCAACCCAGAACTCACGCTGGCCATGCCAAACGCAAGGGAACGATGATGAATGACTTGTTTGTTTTTGTGGATGAGGAGTTGAGGAGGAATGTGCAGTTATCTTGGAGTAGTAGTATTTATAACCGAGTAGTAATAGGCTCCTAAGTGGGAAACCATTTAGGTTTTGATCGGTGTGAACAGGTTTGCAATTTGGAATGTAATGGGACGCGGCCTCCCTCTTCTTCTAAAAAAGATTGTGACGGGACGCATGCTCAAAATTTGCTGACGGTTATAAGTGCGGCACTATTCCCGGAAGGCGTAACGTGGGCACGTACGCCTTCTCGGCTGCGTCGTGGCGTTTGCACCATAGGGTGCACCGCAATAAACAATGTCGGTATGCGTCTTGTTCCAACAACCGTGCGGCGCTCGTTATTACCATCACACGCTTCTTTTAATTAGAATGTGTGTGCCCGTCTAAGCACACCGTCGATCTATCTAATTGTTTCAGTTTGTTGTGGCTAATGTAAGCAGTTCATCCATGTGAAGTATATGACATCAATGCAGAGCGGTTTGAATTGGCTGACCGTTACGATACGTAGCCTAATCATGGCTGTTAATCCTTCTGAAGCGTATGCCCTCAATCACACACACCTTGATCAGGCTGACCATTTCTTTTGTGTTTCCTAATCACAAATAGTTCATATGAGTGAACCGTATGCTTTATATTACACACGCCTTCACCAGGCTACCCGTTTCTTTTGTTCCACCTCATCGTAAACAGTTCATTGGACTGAACCGTATGCCCTGGATTACACACGCAACTAAAATCTGAACCGTGTTTGATGGCTCTGCCATCGCAAACGTTTTGCACCTTTTTTGACGGTTCTTTTACACCACTGTCAGGAACACGATCCTAAGTCACACCGATCTAGCATGTAACACATCATATCACTTTGCGGCCTCACGCACGGTACTCCCATGGGTGCCACCTTACCTGGCCCGGGACCGTTTGCGCCTTTTGGCTCACGTATATGATAGTGTCGCTAGCATTAGTATGACAGAGAAGCCGGGCTGACATGACTAGTCATAAACCCAAAGTGGCACTAACTTACAGGGACATGCATACATGACCCAGACAGCGAGCGATGTCGGTCATGAGTGAGTGAA